>JAOXNH010000049.1:26772116-26784726 GCA_028566575.1 Bartramia longicauda
CTCTTTCTTCCAGGCAGCTCCAGCCACATTTCCCCAAGCCTGGAGCGCTGCTTGGGGTTATTGTGGCCCAAGTGCAGGACCTGGCACTTGCCCTTGTTGAAACTCCTACCATTGATGTTGGCCCAACGATCCAATCTAAGTATCTCTGTAGAGCTTCCCTATCCTCCTGGGAATCAACGCTCCTGCTTAACTTGGTGTCATCTGCGAACCTGCTGATGATACACCTGCCTATGATGCAGACCTTTCCATAAGCTTAGTAGGTTCACAATTAGCTTTTTTGCTTCCACTGCAACTGTTAAAAGGCCCTTTCAGGGACTTACTTCCCTAATGCTTGACTATTTCACATTGAGCATAAGCTGCCCACATTTAGACTGTCGCTGGGCCCTCTCCAGGGTTTGCTTCCACTTGATGTACTTAGAAAATGCAGTCAGATCTCTGCGGTCCCCTGGTTTCACTAAATGAATGCTCCAAGCTCTTTTTGTCACCCCGTGGGAGACAGGCAGGAGCTGCGGCATGGAGCCTGTTGTTCCAGCCAGAACTCTCTCGTGCCAGTAACCGCTACGCTGGGAACAGTGGGTTTGGGCCATAGAGGCTGTTTCTGCTCTCTTTCTTGATACTCTTTTGCCACAAGGGTTTTTCCAGTATAGATCCAGCCTCTTAAGTGTTGTAGCCTAAACATACTATGGAAAAAGGGGCTCAGAGTGCACTGGCAGCTCCTTGGATTGTGACACCTTTGTTCTTCTGCGTTCAGCTGAGCACTTTATACTGTGGTTTCATATATTTTTACTTACAGAGGTGTCTTTCAGTGTGAAGATCTATTTTTACTATTTAAATAATATAGGTAGAATACGGTGCACTGTTTGTTTGGGGTTTTTTTACACAAAGTTTGGTTTATTATACCCAACCTTCACACTTCCAGTTTTTGTGCCTTCGCTGCGGGGTGGAAGTTGAGGGGGTGCTGCATGCTGTGACAGTTGGGCAGGGGACACGTGGGACGGGTTTGGCACCTGTGGAGAGCTGGGAAGCACTGTGGCACTTGCATATTTGCTGGAATTCTGGGTGACATTATCATTAGTTAAGCAATACTGATACTTAAGCACTCGTCTTTGTTTCCAAGCTCCTCTGAATAGGCATGGTTGAAATAGGACTGCCCTTTCAAGCTGTCGGCTGCTGCAGGAAGCTAAAACATAATTTTTAATTATTTTTCAGCCATCAGAGTTGCAAAGGCAAAAATATGATTTTTCAAAGAGATGATTAGGAACACTCTGCAGAGAAGGCGTGTGTTATGGGTGGGCAGTAGCACAGGATTTCTGGAGTCTTGATTCAGGGATGGGCCTCCATCTATAGCGCCTATATCTAAATTTGAGGAAGGCTAGGAGATAAAAACAAATTTCTGAGAGAATCTTTGAGCAAATACTTGAGGTGCTGGAGATGCACGGTCACTATCGCCATCTTAACATGACCATATTGAGCTAAGCCAGGGGTGCCCAGCTGATGACTGCTACATACACATACCTCTCCTTAACCCTGCTCCATTCCCAGGAGAAGCCAAGTCAGACCCAGGATCTGTGGCCGGAGGGAGGACAGGCGTTACCGCAGCCTCCTTCCCAGCGTGGCAAAGCAGTCTCCAGTGAATGGCAGCCCAAAGCATACGCTCTGTGTTGAGCCCACGCGTGAGCTGTGTCTTAGATGCTGGCTGGAGTGTTTCATGCCTCAGACACTAAGGCCTTTCCATGCAGTTTGTTCGCTCCTTTTTATCCCTCAGTTTTGAAACCAGCAGTGGTGCAGGTTGTGCTTGGGGATTTTTTGTGATCAACGCCTTGGAGAGGTGTGCTTGCCTCCATCTTTCCTCAAAGGTGACAAGCAAGAGGTGGCAATCTCTTGCTTCTGACCTCCTTTTGGAAAGGAGGCGTGTATTTTAAACATGCCATGTACCCAGTCATTAATCTACAATTGTTATTTATTGGAAAGAATTTCTGTTTGGGCTGGTAGAATTTCTTGCAGAAAACTTCTATTTCTAAAGCTGCTTTTGTTTCAGATCCTAATACAGAAAGGCAACATTTGTATGTGGCCTGTGGAGCTGGAATGATGTCTCACATACACATGGAAAAATAGTTGAGCGCTGTGGCACCAATACAGTCACGTTGCAACAAGGATTTGATGTTGAAATTGATTTCTAAGTATGTTGGAACTAATAGAAGTGTTTTCTTTAAACTTCATGTGTTAATTTCTTAGCACACTGAGATGAAACAGACACCTTCCTGCAGAGGCTTCATTCTGAACAAACTATTTCCTATCACCAGAGTACTCCTAGTTTGGGTGAATGCAAGCACTTCTTGCTTTCGCCCTGAGCTGGAGCTCTCTTTGTTAATCCCCTCCATCGTTTGGGATTGAGCTGGTGTGAGTAGCCCACTGCCCAAATACGCCAACTTGCACTTCCCCGACTCAGCCACCCTACCAACATGACTGGCCAGCATCAACTCCCCAAAAGCCGCCGCAGGAATTCCCCGAGAGCTATTCCTATTCCAGCAGCGCATTCATCGCTGCCTGATACATGGGGTGACCCGCTCCAGATCCTACCTTACCCCTAAATCCACTCCTTACAGGAAGCTCCGGGCGCTGTCAGTCGAACACCAGGGAACCTCCTTAAGAGCGAAGAAAGGGGAGGAGAAATCCTCGCTCTCTGGCCACAGCAACCCCACCTCCGGGTTATTTCATCTTCCTTACAAGGCTAAAGCCAGAAGCTTTCCTCTGCCGCCTTAAAAGCCGGAGAGCGAGCCCCGGGAATCCCGGAGGAGCGCAGCCGGGATGGGAGGCAGCCGGAGACGGGGAAGGAGGCACCGGTGAGCCCTGCGGCAAAGGGAGCTGGTGCTTCCCGGAGGAGGAGTGTGACAGTATCCTATGGATCCTGACCCAGGTGCTCACTGACGCAGAGCTTCCAAAGAAACGTGAAACCATAAGCCAAAAAGAAATCACTGAGAGGGGAAAAAGCGCAGCGTGAGAGGTAAATCTGTCTTTCATTGGGAAAACCGGCAGTAACCCTCTGTATTTCATTTGAAAATCATTATTGTAAATCCATGTCTGAAACTGGGGACTGAAAAATACATTTACTAATGTCTGAGTAGAGACTTTGGTCTGACTGGCTTCAAAAAGTCAGTTCAGCAGATGAATTCAGGTGTGTCTGAAGAAATTTTGAATTTTATCTTTAGGCATTCACATCTGAAAACTTCTTTTAAATCTGCTTTTCTGTTTTGCTCGCTCTGCCGTTGCTAAAGGTTTTCAAGAAGTATGCACATTGCTTTGGAGGGGGGAAAAAAAAAAGAAAGAAAAAGAGTGGCAGAAGCAAAATACAACCTGAGAATGTGGTACCCTGTCTGCGGTGAGACACTCCGAATGGTCCCATACCCCTGTGCTTGCAATAGTGCCATTCCTGCAGAATGATCCATGACCTACTGAGCTGGAATGCCTGTTGACATCTGGTTGAGGTTACTGTAGCTGCTATTTGAGATTCTTTTTTTTTTTTTTCCCAGTTTAATTGAAACAAGCTGAGATTGTCTGCGTATTCTATGAATTGTTTCCACACTCTGGCCATTTAGTCTCTCTGAAGGGTAATCCTGGGACTGCTGAACCTGAACTGGAAAAGAGGGAACACATTGATAGTTCAAAAGTGCAGCCCTTCTGTGGGGCATGCTGCCCGTGAAAATCAGAATGGCCATAGATTCATAGATTGGTCCAGGCCGGAAGGGACCTCCAAAGGTCATCCAGTCCCACCTCCCCACAGTCAGCAGGGACACCTCCAACCAGAGCAGGTTGCCCAGGGCCTCCTCGAGCTTCACCTTGAATATCTCAAGGTCTCCATACGGCAGAAGACTTTGTCCCTTGTCTCTAAGATGCACCTAGACAAATGTTTTGTGAATACGATACCGCTGACTTCAGCGTAACTGTAAGTTACAATACTCGGGCTCCTGATACACGTCTTTGCAGTGCTAGAGGACTTACTGATGCTTTTATTCGCCAGGTAAAATGAAAAACTGGCCTTTTGAGAATAACTGCTGGGAGCTGTGACAAACCAAGAGACCAGAGGATTACTACACGCAGCTTCTGCAGGGCCTCATCCAGGGCATCGGGTCAGCCGCTTATGCTGAGCTGTCGATTCAGCAGCCAAGGATGGAAGTGCTACGCCGTTCCTCAGTCTTTGCTGCAGAGGTGATGGAGGTTTTTGACAGGTCTCCCACTGACAAGGAGCTTGTGTCCCAAGCCAAGGCCCTCTGCAGAGACTACATAAATTCGAGGCTGATTCGAGCGGGTGTCAGCTGGAGCAAACCTGAGTGCAATGTGCCCGTGCCTGGCGGTAAGCTGGCCGAGGTGTCCACCATACTGCTGCGACTGGGTAAGGCCCTGCAGGTGTGGGTGGGAACTGACACTATACAGAGCAATTCAGACCAGACCAAGATTTCTGGAACTCATGACCACCAAGAGGCTTTTTATGTGATGATACAGAGGTTTTTCTTCTCTGCTTTTGGGCATTTAGATTTGGTTTTTGTGATCTTCCCTCACCAGCTCCTTCCCTTGCATTTCCTCACTCCCTTGGAGCCCTGCTCAGCACAGTTTTTCTGCAGAAATACTTTTTTTTTTTTGTTTTCTGAGAACTTGCTACAACTTAAAAGTATGATGCAGTCCAAGAAAGCCCAACAGCAAATTAATTTTATCTGCATAAGACCCCAGCTGTGTAACAGGTTTCACAGTAGTTTCATTGGTCTTTCTCAGCTTGGCATTTTTACAGGTTTTGCAGTGTTTTCTCCAGGCGCAGGTGACGTGGCTGCTGTGATGCAACCCAAACTGGCATCTGGTAGAGTCCTGCTACCTCAGGACTTGGGCTTCATCAGTTGCTCGCCCAGCTGCAAGGACATCTAATGTGGGGGTAGTTGCTTAGACCACGTGTGTTGGAGGTTTTATAGAAGTTGTTTTCAGTCACAGTGTGTTTGATTTTACTTTGCCTGCCTTCACCGAGACATGAGTTTTCTTGCTTTTTGTGGGAGCGAGGAGGAGTTGGCTGCTGTTGCATGACGGACACTGCCCTTCAGTGCCCAAACCAGCCAGCCCCCTCCTGGCTGGGTGACTCCGTCATGGGGCCACAGGGAGAGCGATTTAAAGGCTACGCCTGGAGGCTGCTACACGAAGACATCCTCTGCGGTTGTGCCTGTACCAGGAGTACCCTCGAAATGCAGACAGTGAGCTGGCCTTTTGGTTTGGGTTTTAGCCTCCTGCATGCTGAAGTCAAGCCGTTTGCCTTTTGAGATCTCAACACCCTCATTCTTGGAAGTTGCTTCCAACCTTCCTCTTTGCCTCCAGGCTGGTATATTAGTTCACATCTGGCTTGGAAACTGCCACTACCATTTGCATCTGACTTAATTACACCAAAGTTCAAATAAGTCAGATGAGGTAACCTTTAGCTGGGCCTAACAAACTCAGGACCAGGCTGCTCTCCCCACTTTCTCCCCTTTCTTTCTACTTCTGTTTGATATTATCCCAAATTTCTTTTTAAGTACCTTTTGACTGACTTTTTTCCCCCCATTCGTTCATTTTCTTATTGTTTTTCACTTTTTCTCTCCTATGCTGACTTTACTTTTATTTTGTTTTCGGTGGTTGTTTGCTCTTTGGGGTTTTTTTGTTCTTCTGTCACTGCCTTTTTGTCCTCCATTTCTTCTTTGCCCAGGTTGGTGGTTGAGATTTGTTTGATTTCGACCAGATCTTCTGTGGGTGGCCAGGAGCATGTTAAAGGGCAAACAGGTGGCAGACTGGATCTGAAGGCGTCTCCTGGATGACTCTGCTGTTACTTATCCCTGGCCAGATGGAAAGATTTGGCTGATAGCCGCAGGAACTTGACGCTTTCTCTGAGCAAATCTGTTTGGAGGGAGCCATGTGGTACCCATGCAAGGGTGAGCAGTCCTCCTTATTAAGATGAGGAGCTGTTTCGGAACTGTTTGTTCAGAAATGCTGCCTGCCACATGGCCTGTCCCTTTCTTTTCCCTTTTTCATCTATAAACCAGTACAAGGCTGCGTGGTAGCCAGCCACCTGCCAGGAACAGCAGTCCTCAGCTGCTCACTAAGCAGTGCAACAAGCCAGATGGGTGTTTTCTCCACGATAGTGCTGAGAAGCCTGTGGAGGTGAGGAGTCAGAGTATTTCCTAGCACTCTTGCACGTGCCAAGGCAGTAGGGAGTCTGATGAACTCTGATGGTGGAGAGCCCATTAGACTATCTCAGTAGAGAGCCTGGTGGTGCTGGGCACAGGCGGTGCAGTTGCAAAGTCTTTGGGGAGTAAGAGCCCATCAGCTTAGTGAGGCTTAGCGGCTAATTAATGCAATTAACGAGTGAGAGGTGGTAAAAACTAACGGTATGGTTAAATGAGACACCCCAGACCAACCTGGCATATGTGTCAGAGGTCTGGTTTATCTGAACTTGTCTCTCCTCTGGCTAAGGCCCAGGCAAGTGCCGTTTCACCACCGCACTGAGCTTCTGCATGTGCAAACAGTCACTGCTGCCTTACTCGCTCCTCCATGATTTCTGGAGGAAGGAGGGGAAACACAGAAATTGCTCTAGATGTTGCTAAGTGTGCTGTTGGGCATCTGAAGATGGACACCGAAGACTGCCACCAATGTCACATGCTGCTGGGGAGGTCCTGGGGCCACCGGGGCAGGGAGTCTGTGAGCCTGGGACTGCTTTCCCGTGCTTCTCTTCCTCTGCTGTGCTGGTCTGCCCTGTGCCTTGCTGCAGGGCAGGGCGCACTTCAGCAGCATGTGCCCCTCCAACCAAAACCTGATCTCATCTGGGGCCTCCAGGCACTGCGTGTTGAAAGCTGTGACGGTGGCAGGCTACCCAGTGCTGACCCCAGCCTCCCGTGCCTCCCTCTCAGTTAACCACGGGCAGGGCTATCCCCACTTCCTTGCATTTACAGGGAAGACTGCGTGCTCCCTGTGAGGAGAAAACAGCTGTTGAGCTGTGCAAGTAATGTTTTCCCTTATCAGGGCTGGCCATGTGTTGGCAGGGTTTCCTCTTGCCGTTGGATTGTGGGACAATCCCACACACGTGAAGGGCCTGGGGAGCTGGGCTTTGCCTGTGCGGTGCTGAGTGCCAGCGACCAGTTAGATGCATTAAGGTCCAGTAGCTAATGACTCTGTAATAAGCTCCTGGCTGGGGCTTCATCTTCTTTTTTTAGTCTCCATCTAAATGAAATTTTCAGGAGGATCAGTTGCCCTCTGACTAGGGCAAACCACCCGGGTCTTGCAGCGGGATGTAAAGCTGTTGTGACAGCTCTCCTCTTTCCCCTGGGTGCTCCAGAGCACCCTTGTGCAGGAGAAGGACGCAGAGCAGAGTGTCCTAAATCTAAACCAAATAGGACTCTCCATGCACAAAGGGCCCTGGTCTCATGCAATGTGTGCGTTGTGTGATGCTCCTACAGCAGCTGTGGAACCCTCATTCAGTGTCTGTGAACCCCTACAGACAGGTAAATCCATTGGAAACTGGGATTTATTAATTCTACTGCTTAAAAATATTTTGCTACAGAGGAAAAGCTTTACTGCTGTTGCCCAAGGTCGACAGCACAAACCTGTGGCAGGAGGTTCTCTGCTTTTCCTTGGTATTTCCTTCTTGGTCTTCAAGCTACCCTAGCACCTCCAACTCCATCCCAGCTGGGGAGAAAACAACCTGCAGGCTAAAGCATGTGTCTGTGTGTGTTGAGAACCTTGTTGCTGAGGAGTCAGCCAGGCAAATGAACATCTCTTTAACCATTTGGAGGAGAGAAAGAACTCCAGATTGTCATTGTATGAGTGTAAAATAGCAGAGCTGATAGTCGCTTTGCTCAATGTTGTGCAGCTCTGGGTGGGTCCTTGGCTTCAGTCAGCCTCCAACATTCCTGAGTCACTCTCATCTTGAGGCTTTTTTGTACAAGCCTGATGGCGTGTTGAGAAAGGGCATATCTCTCAAAAGCTTGTGTAGATGTGCATGCCTCCTTTTAGCTTCTGAAGAAAAATGAGATGGCTTTGCATGTCTGAGGCCAGTCTCCTGTATTGGAGGACAGGTAGGCACCCAGCCTGGGAATGTCATGTCTATTGGAGACTACTGCAGCCATGCCACTGGTATAGAGCCACTCCATGTCCCTGCTCCCTTTGGAAGTGCCAGGCACAGAGAATATTGGGAAAGCAAGGTGCAGGTAGCAGGGGATTGCATCCAAATGAAGCTAAGCGCTCCGCTGCCTGTTTAAAATAAGGTGGAGCTGGGGTTAAGTCTCTTCAGCTGGGGGAGTATGTGGGGTGGCCCCAGGGGTAGTTCCTACGTGGTAGGAGCAGGACTTGGTGTTCTGCGTGGTGACTTCAGGCTGTTTGTTTCCAGGGGATGAGCTGGAATACATTCGTCCCAACCTCTACCGGAATATCGCCCGCCAACTGAACATCTCGCTGCACTCGGAGACCGTGGTGACAGACGCCTTCCTGGCAGTAGCCGCGCAGATCTTCACTGCAGGTAGGGTGCCCTGGCGGATACGCAGACAGGGCTGGGCGGGAGAGGACAGGATGGAGCCGCCTCGGAGAAGGCATGTTTCTGGGATGGCCTGCAAGGTGGGGCACGGTTTGTGAAAGGGCTGTGGGCAGTTTGGCAGTGTGCCCTGCTTTAATGATTTAATGAGAGCTCCTCTGTGCTCTGTTGTTCAGGCAGGGAAATGCTCTGTTTTTGTTATATCTTCCTGGCAGGTTCTCCCTCATTCTAGAAGGCATCTCCTGCCCTTCCTTGTTAGGAGGTGGTGTTACCTCATTGCGCAGGGAGGTCACTCATTCCAAGCCTCTTTGCTCACCATTGGCAACTGGAGAAGATTCATTACACGGGAGTCTCCCTTGTTCCAGCTCACGCTGCTGAGCCAGAACCAACTCATCACGAGGGAGTTCCTCTCTTTCTGGCCTCCTTTCCCCCAGCGATAGCCAGACCTGCAGTGGAGCCTGCTGCTTCCAGTTGCTGCTGCTTCTCTGTTCTCGTGCTCAGAGACAGGAGCCTCAGCCCTCGAGGCTGTGCCAGAGAAGCTTTCAGCTTTCTCACGGTCTGCTTCTGTTTGACTGGTCCCAGAGATGACTGTCAAAAGCAAAGGTACACTCTGTGCGGTGTTCCTGCGAGGGAACCTCAGCCTCCCTGAGAACAGTCCCTGCCTGCAGTTGGGAATGCAGTTGGGAGGAATCAAGGGAAGAGAAACATTTTACATGGAGATTTATGTCAGGCAAGTCCTGACAGGGTTGTAGGTTTTCTGCAGTGTTTCATTGTGTTGTTCATGGAAGGGACAATAGCTGTTGTTGTTAAAGACTGGATGGTAAAGACTGCAAACAAAAGCCAAAACAAACAAAAAACCCAAAACACCAAAAAAACCCAAAACCCCAAAGACAGCTGCTTGCTAACAGCATAGTAGTGTGAAGACACGTCAATGTCACTGCATCCAGTGGGAAGTGTCACAGGAAGTAGTTGGTACAGGATAGAAGTCCAGGTTTCTGTTGTACTTTTAAATAGGCTTCCTCACCCAAACCCTTTTGTCTTCGAATCGGCTCCGCATCTTTGTGTGCGTGCACTGCATGGGAACCACTGACACCCTGGAGAGGCCCTGTGCTGACATCCTGGACTTCGGATCTGAAGTGTGCTGTGCTGGAAAGCACAGATCCTCTCCAGAATCACAACAGCTGACAGAATAGGTCTCTGAGAGGTGCTGCAGAAGCACGGCTCCCGGCTGGGCTAGGAGGGCAGATTTATTCCCCAGATCAGGGAAGCTGAAGCTGAGCCATAAGAAATGGATGTAATTGGATTCTGTAGCTAGTACTGCAGCCCTTGGGATCCTTTCAGAGCACGTCTGGAATGCAGGTTGCCTTTGCACTGGGCTGTTCTTGGGAGGCCGTGTGGCCTCGGAAAGCAAAAGCTGGGCAAGTATGGCAGGAATGTCTGAGTGTGGCTGTGTCCAAAGCGCAGGTGCCCTGTCTTGTCGCTTCGTGCTGAGCTTCACGTCCATCAAGGCTTACAGGAAAACGAAGGTCAGGTTTGCAGGCTGAGGTGTTTGTATTGCAGGTAAGTAGATTGCATCGTCTTAGGTGACTACAGCTGACTACACCAGAACTGGCGTGCCTCCAAAGCCAAAGTGACACAGGGAATTACGCCAGAAAGGTGGATGGCTGCCGGTGGAGCAGGCTGTGCGTGCTGCTATGCTGCATAAATATGATGCTGGGGAGAAAGCCCTGCTGGCGTCTGGGAGCCCTGCTCTCACCAATGTATATTGGCAGATCCACCCTTGGTGCCTGGGAAGGTTATGGAGCAGGACATCTTGAGTGCCATTACACAGCACATGCAGGACAACCAGGTGATCAGGCCCAGTCAGCACGGGTTCATGAAAGGCAGGTCCTGCTTGACAAAATTGATCTCCGTCTCTGACACCATGACCTGCTTAGTGGATGAGGGGAGGGCTGCAGATGTTGTTTATCTGGATTTTAGTAAAGCTTTTGACACCATTTCCTACAGCATTCTCCTGGATGAACTGGCTGCTCGTGGATTGGATGGGCTTACTCTTTGCTGGGTAAAAAAAGGCTGGATGTCCAGGCCCAACGAGTTGTGTTGAATGGAGTTAAATCCAGCTAGTGGCAGGTCACGAGTGGTGTCCCCAGGGCTGAGGTTCTGTTTAATATCTTTACCAACGATGTGGACGAGAGGATTGAGTGCACCCTCAGTAACCCTGACACCAAGTTAGGAGGTAAATTCTGCTTGAAGGTAGGATCACTCTACAGAGGGATCTGGACAGGCTGGGTGGATGGGCTGAGCCAGCAGTGTGCCCAGGTGGCCAAGAAGGCCAACAGCATCCTCAAGCAGCAAGACTGAGGACATCTGGCATTCTTGTTAGCCCTGCTGCATGGGTGCATTGTGCCATATTTGACTTTACAGCATTCTCTGTTCCATTTATCTCAGGTTTGGCTTTTCTGTAGTGTAGCAAGGACAGCCTGAATCCTGATTCCAGCCAGATTAACAGCTGAGAATATAGGCAGAAGGTGAGCAGGTCACAGAGCACGGTAAGGCTCAAGCTGTATTTTGCTTCCCCGTTTCCATACAACCTGTTAGTTTTTCAGGGTGAGGAGAGCCCACCTGTGTGGAGACTGGCGCTGCAGAGCCCTGACCTGCTTTGGATGCTGAAGGATCTGCAGCAGCATCACCTCTGTGACAATACTGGTGTGTGGTCCAAAGCAGCTCTGCAGCCAGCAGGAGACTTTCCACTGACTTTAACAGGCTTTGGACTGGGGCCTGGCTGAGCTGGTATTTATATCAGCTGTTTAAATAAATCTCATAAGGAAGGGGTCATTTGTAGAAAAACAGAGGTAGAAAATGGAGATGCATTTTCCTTTCCTAAAGGAAACAGGTTCCTCCAGTTGGTAAGAGCTGCTAGGCGTGAGGGCTCTCCAGAAGCTTTCACTTTGGTTTTATATTGGTTTGGGTGCCTGTCAGATTTTAATGAAGAGTGCTTGGGCTGAAGTGAATCCTGTACAACAGGGCTGCGTGCTTGATGGGTTCTCGGGAGCGAATAATTTCCTCTGCAGGAGCAAATGCTGTTGGAAATGCATCCCATTGCTCCCCCACCCCTTATGCCTTATGAGTTGTGCTTTCTGCACATCCTTGTTGGCTTCTTTCTCTCCACCAGAGGAAAGGATATTGTGTCTGGCTGTATTCTCCCAGCTGTTGAAATGCAGCACTCGATCATGTTTCTCTTAGGTCTGATTTGCTAGTTGGACTCTGATGCCGAGTGGAGCAGAGGGAAGTCTGTTTGAGTAACCTTGGATAGTGGTGCTCTGAGACTCCGTGCAGTCGTGTCTCCTGGCTTCTCCAGCTCTCCCCTGGGGCAGGCAAGCGAATATGCAGTGGGAACGCTATCAAGAGCAGTCTTCTGCTAATTCATTCTCCCCTGGGCACACCAGTGTTTACATACCTCTGGCTCCATGACCTTGGCCTTGCGCCTGCAACTTGTATTTCTTATTTCTTAAAATGCCTTCTTAGCAGCTTTTCACTCTTTTGGTGTCCTTTTGTTCCATCGCCATGAGCAGAAGTTCCAGAGCTTTGTCTGTTTCAATCATTCCTTTCCGGACCAGTTTTCCATTCCCTCGTGTCGTTAGCTCCCGTGGATGCCGATCCGCACAGTGGGAAGCAGTGAGTAGATTATCTCTCTTGATGATGAGTGCCCATCTCACCCCATGTTGACCTTTAGAGGAATTCGGAGCAAGACAATGTGTAGTCTCTGCTCATGTGTACTGACCAGATGCATATCCAGCTTATGCCAAGGGATGCATCAAGCTAGTGTCACCCTAGCCGGGACATCACAGGGGACAGAGGCACTGCCCTGCCAGGTAGATTGTGCTCCTCTATCCCTGTCGAGGGGAGCTTTAAGAGAGAAAAGTTAATGGAGCTGGTGTCCTAGAAGAGTGCAAGTGAGGGCTGCTGTGGCCTGTTCCCCTGCCCTGCCTGGAGCTCGTTGGCTGCTGGAGCCCTCCTGCGGCAGAAGGACTGGCCACAGGCATGGCCCGGTTTTGGTCTTGAGCTGCTGTTAGACGTGCC
>JAOXNH010000049.1:26793699-26803748 GCA_028566575.1 Bartramia longicauda
CTTGCTGTTACATCTGTGCTTAAAGTCCATCTCCTCCTTTATACCTGACTGACTTGCCCACAGAACGGTGGAGGAGATAGTTAATGCAGCTGTGGATTTTTGGTAAGATTAAAAAAAAACACCCAAACCAAATGACATACTGTTGTCAGATGCTTCTCCCCAACACATTTTGGAAACTGGGTTGAGTGGCTGTGTGAGGGGCAGGACTAGAGGGCGGCTGCGGGTGGTACTCTCTGCTGGTGTATTTTGTTGGTCCCTCTTCCCGGGCTCACACGCTGTTTCCAGCAGCAGCGCCAGGGGCAACACCTTCAAGCAATGACTCGGGACTGAATTTCATAACGAAAAATGTTTTCTGTGCTGAGATTTTGTCAGAGCTAAGCATGTAAGTAGGAAAGGCCGGGGGGCATGGGCAGGAATTAGGGAAACAGTAAGTGAACTGTATGGTGTTAGGAAGGGGGAAAGCTGTGTCTAAAGTAGCTGATTTACATTTCTCCTCTAATGTCTTTGGAAGTACAACTTGCGGTCTTCTTTGTGGCAAACAATAAAAGAAAATAGGTGGTGTTTCACTATTACAAAGGGTATTGTATTTGTTTCCAGAGTTAAAAATTCCAAAAAAGGCCAGAACAGTGCAGAGACAAACACTCAGACCATGCTAAAAATACTTCAGCTTTTCCCATGGTAGCACATGTTAACATGTTAAAACTACGATTCGCTGGGTTTGTGCTAGGAATTTAACCCGTGTTGTTACCATGTCAGAAACATGCTGTTTCCACGGGCAGAAGCGGGGCCTCGCTGCCAAAGGCTGGGGAGCCAAAGCCTGGCGGCAGACACCCTCTCGATGCCTTTCTCCTGAGAGCGTAGCAGCGTGGCAGAACACTCTTCTGGATTAAAAACCAGCAGCATTATAGGAGTTTTTGCTGTTTGTTTAGGTTGGGTTTCTTTCCTGATTTCCCTACCATGTCCTGTGTTTAGAGGCTCTTGACAGTTTCCATCCAGAAGTTACAAACGGGTTTGAGAATAAAGCAAATCCTTTACTTTTCAGTTATATCTATGCGACAGGTTTCTGGGAGCAGTTAGTAATGCTGTGCTCTGACCAGCAGAACCATTGGCAGAGGACGTGTAGATGGTGACACCCTTTCATAGTCCTGCTTTTGGCTGGGCCAGCCCTTTGCACTTCTGCTGCTCCTGACGCACGGGTACCGGCCTCAGCGTTACCTGTAGTACTACACCCGCAGGGAAGGGTGCATTACCAGCTCAGTCTAGTGGTGCTTTTTCAGTAGTAAAGTAATTCTTGTGGAGAAAAACCCTTAAAAGACATAACCACCAACCCCTTCACCCCCAGTCCCCCATCAAAAACACTCACCGAGAAGGAGAAAGTCTCCCCTCCCATGTGGAAGCTGCGTGTTGCCTCTGAAGGTGTCTAGGCAGACTGTGGCTAAGCTATGAAAAGCTCTGTGTGTGTGTGTGTGTTATGCCATCAAAGTTCTCAGGGTGGGTGCAGCTGACAGTGCCCTCAGGTTGGAGCATTTTTGTGTGTGTCAAGCTTGCAGCAGTTCCCCAAATAAAACCAAATTGCCAAAGGTATGTATTTTGTTCTTCTTCCTGACATAATTGTATCAGCAGTAGGAGTTTTGCTGGAACCTCTTCCACTTGAGGTTTTCTTCCTTAGATTCCCGATAGGTCTGGCTATGGAAACTTAGACCAGGTGCAGCATTACGTGGGGAACTACGGCAATTGCGCTTTTAGCAGCACAGAGGGGATCCCCTCTGATCTGAAGACATGCAGTAAAAGACCTGTAGTTCATTGCAGGAGGATGCAGCTTCATTATCTTAAAGGAGCTTATGAAAAAATAGACTTGGGATTTCTGGAAATACCCTGGTTGTGCGCAGGCTTTGACTTCCACAGTTTTGCAGCTGGTAAAGCCCAGCTTGCCTTATTGTGCCGAGCGTTTTATCAAGTGTATGTGACTTACTGGAGCCAGCACAGCCAAACAAACACCAGGACTGTAAAACCTTTCTCTATTTAGATGCTATTTTGAAAAGTAATACTTATGGCTATGACTGCTTTTTCAGTAAACAAGTGATATCTGAGGGACTATCGAGGAACCTAAAGAGTTAAATGCACCAATTAAGTGAGTTTAACAAAAAAGATGATGATAAGCCAAATAAAGCAGCATGGATGGAAAGGAATGTGTGTGGGTGGGGAGGGGGTTACTCGGGCAGGCAGGCAAAGACTCAGACTGGAAACTGCTGATAATGAGGAGGTGGTGGTGGAACTCCCCACAAATAGGTTTCAGACCTCTCTGGCTTTTGTCTTTCTCGGATTTGTTAGTCCCCACAGTGTAGGTACCCCAGCTGAACAGCGAGCTGCTTGTCTTGCACTTAACGCACTTAAACCAGGAGGATTCTTTTACCCTTCTCGCTCCTTCTGCAACAGCCACACCAGCACCAGTCTGGCTGCCAAAATTAGCAGCAAACAGAACCATGCACACTGCTGTGCATTTGGGAAGCAACGGTCTTGAGCCTGATTCAGCCAAGTATTTATGTTGCATTCCGCTTTACTTGTAATATTTAGGCATTTCAGAGTACTTCCAGAGGTTCTTTACAATCTCAACGGTTCTGTGATTTCTCTTTGCCCCTCTTCTCTTTTGGCCAGTCCTACCTGATGGGAGACATCAGGGTTGGTTGTTTATCACCCCAATAAACATTCTCCTTTGGTATGATTGGTGAAGGTCCCAGGAGCGTGTCTAACTTATTTAGCTGTTAAAGAAACCCAAGAATGTAAATACTGAGGTTAGTACTATTACGCTGCTTCATCTCGAAGGCCTGTTGTTCCTCTTCCAGCATCAACACCTGAAATCCCTCAAACTACCCCTCTCTTTGTTTTGTTTTGTTTTCCCCAGTGTTTCCAATTATCTGCTTAGAGAAAATTGCTTGTAGTGAAAGTTGCCTTTATTTTAATTTTTTTTAAATTGTTTTGCTCCCATTGAATGCCCTAAGTGAGACTTAACCTATGCACAAGCTGTCTTTGTCCCAGTCACCTTCCAGTCCACTGCCCAGTTTCACCCCCTTTTGCTAAAGGGCGGTAGTCATCACAGGGGCAGGGGAGAGACCTCCTTTTAGCAGCAGGAAACGTGGCTGCTGGTTCACACTGTTAAGCAGCAGTCACTCTGCACATGTCAAATCCAACTAAGCTTTTGCTGCCTCCTGCCTTGCTGTCACACCAGAACAGGCTGAGGGCATAGGGAGAAGGCGAGGCTGTTGCAGCGGGGGCCTGGTGGAGGGGTGGGAGATGCCTAGGAAGGAGGGAGAAAGGATTGGACATGGGGAAATGGCATCTTAAATATTTCAGTGGATGTGGAGTATTTTGCAGACCAGAGTGGCCTGTGTGTTATGACAGAGGGGAATGTCAAGGTTGGAGAGCTGAGCCTGCAGGAACCTGAGCTTCAACACTGCTTTGTTGTCAGAACTTGCTCCTGTAAGAATTACCTTCACTCCCTGCCCCGCCACTGCCTTCATTTTCTGTTTCTTTGTCATACACCTACATTCAGTCAATAGTCACTGTCTCTAAAGGGAAGGAGCAGAAAAGCTGTCTCAGTTTAGGTATTTCAATGACGAGTATTTGAGCAATGCTTATCGTGTCCTAGACCTGACATTGCTTCAACCGCAGCCTTGGCAGCACTTTGGCAGTAGGTTCACCTTCTCCAAAGCAAGGAGAGAAACTGAAGTGGTCTTAGTCTCGCAGCAGATGTCATTTCTGTTCCTGCACTGCCTTTTCTCCTGTAAATGGAAATAAAACAATTTGTGAAGCCCTTAATTTATCAGACTTGCATCTGTATTATATACTGAAGTGTGGAACAATAGTGTCAGGGAGCGACGCTGAGGTTTCCTGGAAAATTGCAATACCGAACTTCCTCATTTTCAAACTTGTTTAGACCCTGAGGAAAAGCTCTGCCTATTATTTTTTTTTATTTTCCTTTTAATGTGCTAAGTCTGCAAGTGGTTTTTCTGTGCACAATTAAACTGAATGTGAAGCAGGTTTCAAGTCCCTTACACGGCTTCCTGGAAAAATGAGGCCCGTAAGGCATTCCAACAGCTTTGCCAACAGCCTTCTTGATGTGGCTCTCATCAACATATGGCCCCTTGAACTTCTTTACTGTTGTTGTTTTGTAAAATCTAGTATTTATAATTTTTATAGGCATACATTTGCCACAGATTAATTATTCTCTTAGGGCAACATGAAAACAATGCATGTTACTAATTTAAATACAAGAAAACAGCAGTTTAATGTACTGCTGGCAGAGTCTATAAATCTCTTCTCCTTCAAGTGGTTTGACAGACAGAGTTTAAATACTCCCTCGGAAAAGCCTGTAACCTCTTTAACTCTAAACATTTTGACCCACTGGGATTACAAGCCCCCAGCACAGCTAAACAGAGCGATCCTTGGTTGAACTTTACACCGTCATCAAGGACCTGGAAGTGCATTGCACGTTCAACCCGAGTCTGTGGGAAATAGAGTGCTACTGGGTCAATCACACCCAGGGTCTAGGCAAGGTCAGATGGAAAAAAAAAGCTTCCCCTCTTAGAGAGAAGACAAAAAAAAGATGCTGGGAAGGGAATTTTCAGATTCCTTACAAGCATCTTTCAGAGCTTTAGCTCAGAAGAAACTTCATCGCTTTTCTCTGCCCATAGACCAGCTTAGACCAGAGCTTCTCTTCTCCGTCACTGCAGGAAGACTTGATGATACACCTCTGCTTATGTCGAATACGGAATTGTGAAGCTAAGCTCAGAAAAAGAGCCCTGAAGAGATCAATCTCCTGTTGTTTAAAATTTCCACTTCTGTCTGGCCCTATCTCATGACCTTCACTCATACTTTTGTTAAGCTCTGCGTTTAAGCAAGATAAGGTGTGTTTTCTACCTCTGGAGCAGCCCCATTCCCTGCTGGGAAGGGACTTGTGTTGGGTTTCAGTCAACTGAAGGGCAACCCGTTTGAACTTGGGAGGACTGTGGGGAGTACTGAGGACCTTCATCATCACTAATCTGATGGGAGCTAAGAGGACTGGCCCCTTGGCAGGATCAGACCCCACAATAGCTCTCTCTGTCCCGCAGCACAAGGTCCTCCCTTGCAGTATCTCGCCTGACTTTCATTAGGCAGCATTAGGCTGGAATTCCTGCAGCCGGTCCCTGTGATGCAGAGCCATTCTCCCGATGCTCCGTGACACCGCCCAGCTACCATAGAGTGACCCCACGGTTGAACTTGAAGCCCTCTCAGCATCTGGGTGTCACCTTTTTGCTCCTCCTGTGGAGCCGTGGAGCTGCACAGTGGCTGTCATGGAGACAGTCTGTTCCTGTTTCCCTCCAGAAATGAACGTGGATTTTCTGGTAATCTATGAAGGGGATTAAAAAAAGAAAAAAAAAAGAAAAAAAAACCAAACCAAAAAAACCCTCAAGCCTTTTACTTTATCTCCTTGGTACTTCAAAAGAAAAATTAAATCAGTTCGCTGCTTGAACATACTCTGCTCCCAGTTCCTCAGCCAGAAGGGAGCCAGACTGCCCTTCTTTGTTGGCAAGCTTCTGCCAACAAAATCCCTTGCCTGCACTGTCAGGCTTTCCATCTCCATGCTTTAAGTGCAGGTTTGCTGCCAGAGCTTGGGGGGATGGGGCTCTGACCCCCCTGCCCAGCCAACCCGGCAGGTTGTTTTCTCTCCCAGAGAAGGCAACCCTTTCCCAAACGTCCGGTGCTACAGCAGGCGAGTGCTACCCTGAACAGCATCGTGCCCCCAGCCATGGCCCCCGTGCCCCGTGTCGCTAGAGGTGACAGCGTGCACTTACACAGGGTGGAAAAGGAGAAAGCACAACTGGCCTTTGAAAGGGAGCAAACAACCCCAAAAAGTGTTGTGTTGTGTTGTGTTGTGTTGTGTTCAGAGCCTCTCCTGCCCGCTGAAAGGGCTTGGGTTCCCGCCACTGGTTCCCGTCGGAACTCACTGGGCCAATGCAGGCTGTGAGCCTGCGATCCATGGGCAACGGGAGATTATTTGAAGCCGGGAAAAGATGCTTTGGATGCCTGTGCCCTTGGTTTTCATGGTGTAGCTGGAGAAGGAGAACAGCGCTGCTAAAAACGCTTCCACGTTCAATCTAACATTTTGTCTCTGAGGGAGAGCAATAAAGGATTCACAAAGTGAAGCCAAGGCTGTATATTATTGTTACAAGCCATAAACCTACTGGAGTCTGTACTTAAGCTAGATCTGAATTATGAGACACAATTCCCAAACCCCGTAGCACATGGGTGGAAAAGCTGCACAGCAGCTTTGTTTAGATCTGAGCAGTCGGCAGGCCAGTGTCCAAGCTGGACGGGACAGCCTGGCATCCAAAGGGACTGGCTCAGGGCTGGCTGGAGGCTCAGGGAGATGCTCTGGACCAGGTGACATTTTCAAGGCACCCTTCAAAACCAGGCAGGCTCTCTGCAAGCTGCCAGGCTGCGCCAAGGTAAGGCATCGTGGTAAGAGCATCTGGCAAGAGGGGACTTGAGCCTGAGGTTGTGCCTGCAGCCCCGGGGCGAGAGGAAAGAGCGCTGATGTCCATGGAGAGGGCTTGAGGGGTGACATCATCCCCCTCCCTCTGCCTGCATTGCACAAGGACTCGGGGTGCTGTGAACATGCCCTCTTAGGCTGAAAAATGTTGAACGTCTGTGAGTAAATGCTCAGGTATAGTTTCTAACAGTTTCCAAAGTGGAGGAGAGCTGGGTTGGAGTGCTTAGTGCTCAGTCTCGGGCTCAGCACGTTGTAAACCTGCCCTTAGCCTGCTGTCAGAGCTGGCAGAGAGGCTGCCCCACTGGTTTTAGGCTTCAGCTCCAGTTCTGGAGCTGGAGGAGAAGGAGCATACAACCATCCGGGTGACGGGTCAGGGCACAGCAGCTCCCCAAGCAGCCTCTGCGGTGAGAAGGCAGCTTGGCACCCACCTCAGGGCATTGGCCCTTTGGGTCGTGTCTGCCTGTGGTGCCAAGGAGCTGTTTGTATTCGCTGTCTCCTGGGGCAAACACAGCACCAGGGCTGAGCAGAAACAAAGTCTTGGGGACACCAGGAGCCTGAACTGACAATGTGCTAGATTAATTTGCAGTGACTTAAATCAGTCCGTTTAGAAGCACTGAAGGAAAGGAGAAGGAAAAGCTGTAAGGAGAGCAGTGTGGTCCAAGAGTGTCCTTGGATTCAGAATATACTTTCCAAAATCCAGTTATCTTGTGGAGATGGCTTCTAACTAAGAAGCGTTTGTTGACTGCAGATATTTATGTCTGCAGACATAAAAATTTCAATCAGCCCCTCTCTTGAAGGGAAGAAGAGCAGCTGAGAAAACATTTGCCCTTTTTCAAAGAGCTTTATTTACGTTAGGATCAGAGTGATTCAGCACGGCGGCACCAGCCGGGCCTGGAGGCAATGCTGCACTTCCCTTGAAGATGGGGTTGAGGATTATATTAAAAGTGGAATTTAATCCTGCTGTATTTCACTTAAAAGATTTAGAAAAGTGCCTCCAATTTTACTTGAGCGACTTCTCCAAGGACAGTGATAACCTCAGGCTTTGACAGAGTGAAATACTGGGTCTCAAGGAGGTAGCTATGGTCAGCTGGAGAACGGGAGGAGTCTTCTTATGCTTTCAGTCTCTTCCCCAGTCTCCCCTGGCTGCAGCTGGCTCCTGGCTGCTGTCTCTGCAGGGCTGCGAGGCAGCGCGATGCCCGTTGCTGGTGGCTGTAGGATGCCAGTGCCACCCAGGTCGTGTGGGTGTGGGGAGGCAGCAGCAAGAGTAGCAAGACTTCATGCAAATGCTGTTTTCTGCAGCATTTCCTGGCCTTTTCAGTGACTAGTGATGAACTGGCTGCGCAGGAAAAGGCATGGTACAAAGGACACCCAAGCCGCTGCGGTGGCTGGCTGCCACGTGGATGCCAACGGGGGACAACAGCCTCTAAGCATGACCAGGTGCTTTCTGTCTCCCCCACCTTATCTGACTTAAAGTTTGACTTACGGAACATGACACTGGATTTAAACACTTGGAAAAAAAGTTACGAATATCCACCCCAGGCTCTCAGAGCCAGGCTACATGGGTTCATCTGCCTTTGCATGTCCCTTGGGTAGCCAGGAGCCTCAGACCGAGCGGTCGGACCAGACACGTTGCGAAGCTGCTCAGAAGAGAATGTGAAGATGCCGTCACTCACTGGTGGCACTGGGAGACAACCCAAAGACAACTGGGCCAAACCTGGGGAAAAAAAAATAATAAAAGGTCTTGGGAGTTTCACAGCAACCAGGGAACAATTTCTAGCAGAGAAACCGTGCTAACCCCACAGTTATGGGGTGTGATGAAGACCAGATGAAGCTGCAGCTGCAGTGAGTCGATGACAGGCACGGGGCTGTGTGGAGGTGTCAGGGGTTCAGCACCTCACACGCCTTAAGATGGAGGGGAGCATCACACAAGAGGTCGGTGCAGCAATCCCATCCAACAACAATAACACGAAAGAGTCTTTCAGATTAATCCTGGGTATAAACGTGAGTCAGCTCTTCCACACTGATTTACTGTCCCTGCCTTCTACGGAAAACTGTCTGCCCTGGGTGCCTTGAGGGACCTGCTTGCTCCGCCACCTTTTGCCATGCAGAGGAGGCACGGGGCTCACGAGAAGGTGGGATGTGCTGTGGGAATGTGGTTGTGTTAAACCTCTAGGTGCTGCTGAAAAAACAGCTCTTCTGTCTTCCTTCTGCCCCGCCCCACGCACCAGGTTTGCCAAGTGCCTCGAACTTGAAAGCAAGCGAAGGGCTCTCTGACGAGGGCTGGGGACTTTGTGTATAATCACCTGTGCTGTTAAACCAACCAAATTGGTACTGGGTTTTGAATGGGATGAGAACAAGCAGCCTCTCCTGCATCACATTTTCCCTGGCTGACAGCTCCTGAGCATGAATGTTGCTGGAGCACGAGAGGCAGAGCGCACAGAGTTTAACCTGCCCCGTAAAATGGATAGGTTTAAGGGGGCAGTACTACCTGCCTGCCCCTGCCCTAAAGTCTGGCGTGATAAAGAGCAGCAGCCTCTGCTGGGGAGATGCAGCTCCACTGGAGGAGCCGGGGAAGAGCCTGGGGCCATGTTCCTGCAGACCTCTGGCACACACCACCGTCGTGCTGCTGTTGCACCGGGGAAGGCAGCAGCATCAGTCCGTGTGTCGGGGGAGCGCTCCGTCTCTGACGGAGGTGTATATACATGGCACAGACAAATGGGATTTACAGGCGCCAGCTTCCTGGCCTTACTTTCCAAGAGCAGGAGCGGCAAGAGTGCAACAGAAGATTGAGAAAAACAGCTCAAAAGAGTGAAAACATTTGAAAAACGTGCCTGTTCTCCAGGCACTCCTGGGAGAACATAAACAGAGTGTTTGGAAAAAAACCCCGACACCTTCCTCTCCTCATTTAGTAACAGCTCAACCTGCTGAAAATATGTCATTTGACTTAAAAAGCAGTCTGGGAACCTAAACATCGCCCACATCTGTGCAGCTCCAGTGTCTTGGAGCCAGTCCTAAAGCCTGCAGGCAGGAAGGCGGGCAGTTGTCTGTCTTCACTTCCCAGGCAGCAGCAGTGATGCTGAGCAGACCCACCCACAGCGAGATGGTCCATTTTCTTTTACGATGTTCGTAGTTAAGAGCTCTGGTTCCCTGGTGATGTGTGTCTTATAAAACGTTTTTTTAAAAAGCCATTAAATAAAGGAGGCACCATCACCATCACTTGAAAAACAAAACAAACCAGAAAAAAAAAATGCACACCAGAAGGAAGCAAAGTTGGGCTGCCTTTCCAGGCTCAGGGCACTGCTTCTGCAGATGCAAACATTTATGGCCATCCGTTTGGGAGCACAATTGAAGCTGTAGAGCAGAGTTACCACCCTGACATCATCTGCACAAACTCGATCCCTCAATTAAATCTGGGGTTTGTGGCCTTTGAACAGCAGCTGCTGAATTTCACTGAATTTCACTGAATTTTTAGAGTTGGAAGGGCCCATAGAGATCATCCAGTCCAACTCCCCTGCCAAAG
>JAOXNH010000049.1:26811914-26825365 GCA_028566575.1 Bartramia longicauda
GACCATTTCCTCTGCTCCTGTCATTCTTCCCTTGGGAGAAGAGGCCAACACCCACCTCTCTACACCCTCCTTTCAGGAGGTCATCCGAAGCAGTGGGAATGATGTGGGAGCTGCTGTGTGCGGTCTCTGAATGGAGGCTGGATAACACTCCGGGTGCGGGCAGGTTGAAGCCCAAAGGGAGCAGCAAGCTGTTCTCCTGTCGTTACCTTCAGGGAAACAGCCAGGCTGTGTCTGGCAGCGTGACAAGGAATGACAAGGCTCCTTCTTTAATGACTCATTTCAGAAGAACAGCTTTGGTAAGCAACAATTTTGCACTTTGCTGTGATTTCAGAGGGTGTGAACTAAAAAAAAAGAAAAAAAAAAAAGAGTGAATTGAGCCCATCTGAGAACAGAGCCCACGTGGCTGCAGGCTCAGCCTGATGCTGCAAGCCAGGAGGGGGACATGCTGCTGCCCCTGCACCACAGGGAAGGCCAACACAGGCAGGAATGGAAGTGCCTGCAGCAAAAGGTTGGCTCCGTAACATCTTGTCAAAGCGGCGGCTAGGATTTCAGCAGGGCTGTAAGGATGTCCTCTCACCTGCTGTGTGACTCATCCTGGTGATCTCATTCAATAAAACCAGGAGGGTGCTACCAGCCTGGCTGGGCTGAAAGGCAGGGCCACAGCTGCACTGGGAGATGCTGACCTAAAAAGGTGATGCTGCTCGCGAAAATGTGTAGTACGAGTTTCACAGCATTCGGTTGTGGACTTCGGATGGCGCTGGGAGGGAGCCCCTGTTTGGGGTACCAATGTGGAGAAGTAGAAACTTCCATTGTTTCCACCCTTCCCAGCAGGTAATCATGTTTCATCATTCTGCAGTGCTCTGACTGAAGCCACAAGAGCTTCAGAGCAGGATCTCATGGGCCTCTCTGCATGTCATTGCCTTCCACCTCTACTGGGAACATCCCCAGCATCACCACCTTATTTTCTGGTGCTATAGAAAGTACAATGATCACTGAGAACAAAAGAATGAAAGATTGCCATGGAAAGCGCTGGCACTCTGTTGTGTTTTTTTTCAAAGAAAGACTGTTTTCTTTCTTTCCATTTCCACCTGGGAAGTAAGCGATTTTGAGGCCCAAGCGAGTACCACTAACCTTTTTGCTTGCTCCCTCCATACACTGTTTTTCTTTATCAATCAGCCTTCTCTGAGCAGTTTAGGAGCTGAAGACTAGCTTCGGAAAGGGTAGCTGAGGCTGCAGCCTGGGCTGCTGCTGCCCTCTCCTGGGTCCGAGGCAGCCAAGAAGCCAACAGCTGATTTATTTATTTATTTTTTTTTAAAATGAGATTCCTGCAAACCTGCGTGCACATCCTCTTGTAGCCTTGCAGGGCAAAGAAAGCATTGGGGCAACTCTCTGAGGGTGTCAGGCCCAGGGATGTGACCCCGGCTGGCACCAGGGCTGGCCTGGCTGTGCCATTTGAAGACCTTCATTCCCTGGATGCCCTCATGACCTATCAAAGTTTACGGCAGGAAGATGGATGATCCGCTTGGCTGGCCCTTGCAAGGGTAACAGCACTATTGTGGACACACATTTTTTCAACCCTCAAATGTTACCTGTTCCCTCCAGGATGGTTTTATTTATATTAAACTAAAAAGCCTCCAAAATAAGATGTTACAGCTGATTACTTGTACCCCAGAGAAGTCCACAGTTCCCTTGTCCAGTCCCTCACCCTGATTTCATTGCCAACTGAAACAAAACAACCTGAAACAATGGCACCAAGAGCATTTAATGCAGCGATTGGCTAATGCTTTCAAAAGCCACTTAGTGGCTTATTACAGTATTATTGCCTTGGAAGCGCTGGAAACTCAGCGATGGAGGACTCAGACACTTGGAGGTATTTGTGCTTTCTTTTCAATAGGAGGCCAGGAGAAGGTGGTTTCAGTGGTCTCCCTCTACCTGCAGCCTGCCTGGGAGTGGGAGGCTTGGACTTGGTGATCTATCTCCCATGAAAGTCAACCCACCTGTAGCCCAAAGCAGACTAAAACCTCAAGACAAAGGCTAGAGCTGAAGTCCTCCCTGCAATGTGAGTCTTTCAGCCTGTAGGTATAAACGCAATCACATTTTGGATACCAAGGATCCTTCCAGCTGTGCTCTCACAGTGTGCTACAGGGCCACAGAACATCCTGGTGGCCAGGAGCAGAAGATGGATACCCAGCAGGTGGTGCCAGACCGATGCCAAGGGAGCTGCATGCCCTGCACACCCCTGGGTGATAGCACAGCGCCTGGTGAGTGGATGAGCACCACTTTTTAACTACTTGCCAGCCCAAATTTTTCAGGTTTTGGTGGGGTTTTGGGGGGTTTCGGTTTTTTGTGGTGGTGTTTTTGGTTTTTTTTTTCTGGCGCTCATCCATATTGAAGTTGCCTTCACACAAGCAGCCACTCACCTCACTCCAGGTATTTAAAATGACCCCACTGACTGAAAAAATATCAAGCGTTTAAAGAGCCAGGGAAGGCAGTAGTTGCTGCGATGTGACCTACCTCCCTGGGCAGGACAGCCAGCAGCCACACACACAACCTGAGAAGCCCAAGCATGAGGCCACCATGAGGGGCAGAGGGACGTTGGCATGGTGGGAGCTGTGTCTCACTGCTCATGTGGAGCACCTCTGGTCTTGGCAGCCACGCCGGGCCTGCCTGTCCTGCTGGCTGCCATAAGAACAAGCTGCGTGGGCAGGAATACTTCCCACAAATGCTGTTCCAGTCAGGAATCGAAAAGTCCATCATGGGCTATTAAATATGAAGTCCCTGAGTCACAAATCCTGCCCCAGACGGAAGTGCTAGACTATTTATACACTCCTGTATGAGAGCTACTGCAGACCTTTGGCTACCTCTATTGCTTTTTGAACATTTTCCAGTTGAGCTATATCAAGATGGGGAGAACAGAAATGCACTCAGTGAATTATGGATGTGTAGAGAACCATAATGATGTTCTCCCTTTTATGGGCTTCTCTTTTCCAAATGATTTTTAACATGTGCCTCCCATTTGAACAGCTTTTGGACTATCTGGTGAAGCTAAGCTCTTATTCAAGGTAGGGAATAGCCTGGTGCACATTATGAGTATAAAGAGAAGAAACTAGGAAAAACACATACATTCCCATTCAATAGCAGATGCCATCTTATCACCTGCTCAGAGAGTATCACAAATTGTTGTTCACCATGAATCACCAATGGTCTTGCTACCCCAACGATGGTATTGAGTGGGAGGTGGAAGTTGTGATGTAGAGCTTTGGAGAAGCCGACACCAGCACCAGGCTTTTGCCCAGCCTGGATGTCTGAATCCTCCCCAAAATGCTGCTTTGTCCTTCCCATCCTCTCTGCTCACCACTCTTTATCCTCCCCAGCAGCGGGAGGAGTGGGAAGAAGGCAGGAGGCGTACAGTGCTGGGATACGCAAGGGGACCGAGGTGGCTGGGCCTAGGGATGGAGCAGTGGTGGCCCTGGCCATTCCTGGTCCTGGTGGGAAGCAGTGATGGCCGCAGTGGTACTCCCCAGCCTGCCTCCCCATCCCACAGAACGCCGGAGTGTGGCCGAGGAGTGCTTGTCCCTGTGTCCTGGAGTGATGGTTGATGGGACAGGAGGTGTGCAGGGAGCAGAGAAGCTTTACCACCTGCTTCCCCTCCATCTCCCCCACTCCTGGTAAATACTAGCCTAGGCTCTGGGCTGCCTGGGAGTGCTTGTCCACTCCCCCAGGGGCTGCAGGCAGGACTTTGAGCAGCTGTGGCTTGCTCCTCACCCTTGGGAGGGCATGAGCGGGACTGTGCACCCAAGGCAGCTCCATCCCCTCTGCAACAGAGCAAAAGCGGCAGAGGGATGCACGATGTGCAGCAGCATCAGATGAGGAGCAAATTCATGATGCTCCGACTACTTAAAAGCCAGTATAGTATCAAACCCTCTGGGGTCTGAACCTTCTCCCAGCACTGGTGGGCTGGAATAGAAAAACGCCTCTTTTTCTATCCTCACTCTTTGGCAAGAGCAGCCCATGGGCTGCCCTTGGGGCCACCAGCCCTGCCCGCAGCAGGATTTGCAGGGATGGTTGGCTTGCGGCATGACAAGCTGCTGGATGAAGGCTTTGAAAAGCTTTACCTTATCTGCTCATCCTTGTCACCCATAACTGGTCCCACACACTTGCGACCACTGGGTTGAGGCCCTGCTGCCCTGGGCCATCTGCCTGCCGGCAGCACTGCCGGTGGCCTCATTTTCCCCTTGCTCCATCCCCAGCACCAGGACTCGGTCTGCTGCAATCCCCATCAAAGTGGGATTACTGGGCACTGTTGTCTGGAGCTCAGCTTGCCAGCAAGGTTTTTTTTTGCATCCCCTCTTGTTTAACTTGATTTTTGCAGTCTTCAGCAGAGCTTTGTAGAAAATAAAAATGGGACAGGGCTGGGAGGCTGGCATGAGCCCTGTGTGTGTGCACGGCCAGGCTGGGGGGTTTCACTGTACCCACAGCCCCATGTGGGTGCAGGGTGTGTGCAGCGCTGCTGGTCCTGCCACAGCCCCACCACAATGAGGAAGACTCACCCTGTGGTTCCTTCCCACCTGAATGTCTCCCTACAGGCTTGCCCACACAGGAGAGCCCACCTGAGCATCAGGTAGAGGCTTACTTGCCAAAACACCAAGGCTTGGTGCCACGGAGCTCCCTTGGGAGTGTGAGAAGATGCCTTCAGGGGCTGAGCAGCTGATACTGGAAGGCTTCACACAGATGAATTGGTTTTGCTGGGTGTTTGGGACATCGCTTTGCCACGCCTGGGCTAGGAAACAGCCACGCTTCTTCGCTCAGCCTAATACCTCAGGTGTGATGAAAGAAGAGCAGCTCAAGGACCAATTAGCAATGCAGCTGGCAGCCAGGCATGGATTGAGGTGTCTGTGGCATATAAGGAGCATCGTGGCACATAAGGACTTTCCATCTCTCCACTGCCATGTCGAGCAATGGAGTTTGGTTGGGCTGTGAAAACAGCCTGCAAGAGAAGAGCCGTTGGTGTCTCCAGCAGCATCACCCCACCAACCTGCATGGGGACAGGCTGGGAGACAATGGGCATCCCAGCTCAGCCTGCTTTGACCAACTAAAATAGAGGCCAATGTGACCAGACAGGTCTAGGGTGTTGGAGTTTTTCTCCAGCCTGTTGGGGGAAACACCTCCACCAGCATCAAGTCCTTGTGGTGCAGCCCTTGCCCTCCACCCACCTCCTGCAGCCTTTTGATGCAGCCCTGCCGCCCCATGGAGATTTTTCCCAGCCTAGAAATGGGGCCAGTAAGCGGTGAGAGGCTTTCCTCGTGGTGCCAACGCTGAGAGGTCCTCACCAGCTTTAGCCCTGCTTGAGGGCGCAGGGCTTGGGTTACCAGGGGAGAGAGAAGGGGACAGAGGCAGCTGGACTCAGGAGCCGAGAAACTCTTGGGAAGAGGCAATATTAAATTGCACCTTGCTGGGAAGAAGCTGCCCCCATTTCACGTGGATCCTCTTGCTAGACACGGCTTTGTGAAAGCCAGGGCAGCATCCAGACCTGGGAGCAACAGCCCTCAACAACAGGCCATACCCTGAACCACTTCTGCCCCCACCAGCACATCCAGAGGCTCCCTCCCAGCCGGGCAGCATCCCAGGGCACAGGGAAAGCAGGAGCCCAGGCAGCCAGGGAGGAACAGAAAGCAAGATCCTTTATTGTACACAGTACAGAATGTAATGCAGCTTTGCAGGAGATACACAGCCCTGCTCGAGTAGAGATTATTTCAAATCAGTCCTCAGATTAACCCCTAGACCTGCCACACCAAGCACAGGGTTAAAACCCTGTCCCCAAGGTGGTGTTCCCGCAACCCAACACTCCCTATGGATAAAGGCCACCGCAGCCACCACAGGGAGAGCAACCCAGTCTACCCAGAGTTAATCTTCATACTTCCCAAAAAAAGAATGAATCAGTCAAAAAAAAAAAAATAAAACAAAATCCAACCAAAGCTAACTAAGGAAGAGAAAAAATTTCCTATACAGCATTTACAACAAAAACATATAGCCGTTGGGGGTGGGGGAGAGGCAGGTATGGATATATGAGAGGTGGAGGAGTGTTAGGAGGCGCAGCAGGGAAGGGGGAGCTGGAGAGAAGTGGAGTGGGGGACCCCACCGTCCCTGCCCATCGCGGCCCTACAGCCCAGCTCCGAGGCCATGCCGAGCAGGGGGAGCGCAGCTGAGCCGGCACCAGGGGTCAGCCCTGGCTCCCCGGGGAAAGAGAAATCGAGCAGTGAAATGGAGTGGACCAGATACTTCAGCAGCCGTCCCAGTGAGCTGTGGGCACTCCCCGCCGCAAATGTGACACCGGGAAAGCCCGGGGTGGGGGCAGCTCCAGGGGCTCCGGGAACAGCAGCCAGGCTGCAAAAAATAGCTTTGCCTTAAAATACAAAAAATCTACAAAAATCAGTTTAGAAACTTTTTTTTTTCTCCTAAAACATCCAAAAAAAAATAAAAAAGAGAGGGAGATAGTGTCAGGGGTCTCCTCCCCTGAAATGCAACCCATGGCACGCAGCTGGAGCTGGGGAGGAGTAGTGAGAGGGGCACGGAGAAGACCCAGGGGGGCTGGGAAACTGTTATATCAGGTTATATCACCAGGGAGGGGCAGTTCGGGAAGAAGGCAGAAGGCTCCTTAGGGTTGGGGGGGTAGGATGCTTCATACATCAGCCCTGGGGTGCTGGCCCAGGCAGCCCCCCCCCACCCCATCCCTCCTCTGTGCAAATCAAAGCCCTTTCCACCACACAAGGCAGCTACGCGGATCGCGCTGGATGCAAAGCAGATTGTCATGACAAGTAGCCAGGTGGCCACGCCAGCTAAGCCCAGTACCAGGGTGCTGCTGGAGCCATGGGGCCCTGCGGTGCTGGCAAGGAACAGGGGCTGGGTCAGAGACTGCGTTTTTAGCTCCCATCACCCCAAAACATCACGCCAGTGCTTGGCGGGAGGCGCCAGCCACGGGCAGTCCTATGCACTAGCCCTTGGACAGTAAGGGTGGGAATTCAGTAGTGACACACACCGGGCATTTTAGATTCCTCAAATTTGTGTGTGTGCCTGTGTGCAGTTTGTTGTTTGTGTGTTGGTGGTGTTTGTTTTTTTTCCTTTAAGAACAGCAAAAAATATTCTTTACAAAAGCATATTTGCCCAAAGTGGATGCGCTAGTGCTCGTGGCTCTGGGGGGCGGCTGAGTCAGTAAGCGAAGCCCTCCGCGTAGGGAAGGCTGCCGCAGGGATCCATCTCCAGGAGGTACGCCGGGCTGTCCTCGAAGTGCGTCAGGGGCACCGTCTCCTCCTCGGGCACAGGGCAGTCGGGCTCCATCTTCAGGAAGGGACGCTGGTTGTCGGGGTAGGCCATGGAAAAGAGGGCATCGGGGTCGCAGACAAACTTATAGACGTACCGCTCGCCAGCCACCTGGGAGGAGGAGAAGGAGGGATGAGAGGTGCCTGGTGTGACTGACACTGGACCTAACCCCGCTTCTGCCCTGCCCCACACCCTCTGCCCACCCCCCCATGACAGCGGGTCACACCTTCTGCATGATGCCCTTCTCGTAGTAGTAGCGCAGGGAGCGGCTGAGCTTGTCGTAATTCATGGCCGGCCGGTTCTTCTGGATGCCCCAGCGCCGCGCCACCTGCGGGGAGAGAGGCGGCAGCAGTGAAGGGTCCATCTGGGGCTTGGAGCTGCATCCTCAAAAGGGAATCACAACCAAAATGTGGGGCGGGGGCTCTGTTCTGGGAGCTGGAGCAGCCAGGGGTGAAAGCATCACCATGGTCCTGGAGCAGCTCCCAGCCTGCTGCAATAAACGTTCCAGCTCCAAGTGCCTGCTGCCACACCAGCGCCACTGCCAAACCGGGGGCCGAATTCAAAGACATTTGATTAGGGGATCCTGCCAAAAAAGCCGCTTCAAAAAACCACAATTTCCATGCACGGCATAAAAGATATTATGGGCGATTACCCACAATGCGCAGCTCAGCGCTGCAGCTGCTTTCAATTACTCCCCAAACAGCTTCTTCCTCTGTGTCACCCTCCCGCAGAGCTGCTCGGCTCTGGCACAGAGCCCCGCCACCACCGGGGACCCGGGGCGAAGGATGGGAGCGATTTGGGAGGAGGGAGCCGTGGCCAAAGTAGCGGGTCTTGGCGAGGCACCCCAGGTGTGGCACTGGGGCAAGGCCACCACGGCTGGCAATGGCTGGTGGCTCCGGGAGCAGAGCGCATGCATGTGCCGAGAGGCAGCGCTGGAGATTAAAGGGAAATTTCTATGGCTGCTTAGCACAGACGGGCAGTTGGCTTTTCCCTCTCACCCTCAAAAGCTGCCCGGTGAGCAAGACACATGTCTTGCTCCAAGCGCAAGAATGAATGGCTGCCTTGCACGGGAAGAATCCATCCCCCTCCCACCCCCCGCCCCGCTCCCGCATTCCCAGGCTGAAGCCCCAGCTCCGACGTGACGGGTGCTGGGGCAGGACCTGCCCCGTACCTCCTCAGGCTCAATCAGCTTGAACTCCATGCCCCGGCCGGTCCAGGCGATGAAGTGTGAGTTGGCAGGGTCATCCAGGAGGGTGACGAGGAACTGCCAGAGCTGCAGGGACCCGCGCCGCTGGTAGGGAGGGCCCTCGCGGTACAGGGTGGGCTCCTGCTTCACTTTACCTGCCCACACCGAGAAATGCCTGGTTAAAAGCCCCAGCTCTGCCCCTCTCTGGGCTGCGCCCCCCACCAGGGGGACATGACACACAGCAGCACTGGGCTCACCCCCGTGCCAGGAGCCATGGGCAGGATGAGGGCAGAGGGAGGGAGAGGTGCTGGGGATGGCGCTGTAGGCAGGTGAGGCGTGGGGTGGGTGACAGGGATGGGGACAAGACCACAGCGGTGATTCCGAGCAGCCACGCGGGACAATGCTCGGCGGCTCTCAAGAGCACCACACCAGCACACCTTGGCCTTAAAAGCTGACTGTTCTGCCAGTTCGGGCTGCTGTCCCAAACCTGAGCCCAGCCTCAAGTCTCCCTCCATGAGCCCCGGTCACCCCCAGCCCTCCTCTGGGGTCAGACTCTTACCCTCCAGCCTCTCCGGTACCACACACGTATCATCAAAATACAATCGTGTGTCCTTTTCATAAGAAAATCCTGGAGGGGGGGGAAGAAAAGACCCTCTGTGAGCACAAGGCACCTCCACCACCCCAGCCAGACCCAAAAAACCCCCCCCAAATTTGGCCCATTCCAGCACCAAGACCCCATCCCCCAATGCTGGGAGCAGCCCCATCCCCAGTTATTTTGGTGGCACCACACTGGCTCACTAGGCACCACGCAGCTCTGTCCCCTCCTCACCCCAGGGAGCTGGGAGAACCAAAACCCTCTTAGCAGCTATATCGGGCAGGTTATCCCAGATTACGGAGCGCCGCTGTGCCCTCACGGCAGGCTCGCAAGGGGCCGGCGGCTGCGCAGCACAGGCCCTATTTTTAGCAGTGGTGCCGGCATGCAGGCTCGCACAGGCACCCCAGTGCTCTTGGGGGTGTTTTTTGGGGCGCCCAGCAGCTCCGCCCACCCCAAGGGAGGGATGGGACACGCCGGGGATGCCCACGAGCACTCACCATCATGGCTGCTGGGGAAGACGCCCCCCCGCAGGTACGAGGACTGGCAGTTAGGCACTTCTGCAAGGGAGATGAAGGCAGCGTTATGGATTTATGTCCCATGGGACCCAAGTGCTCCACAGTGTGTTTCCCACCCCCGACCACATCCTGCAGCCAAGCCTGGGCATCTCACACCCTGGGCCACTGCACCCACGCTCTGCATTGCTCTCCTGCCCCTCCCCTCCGCAAATTTTTGGGGAAAAACCAGTACGATTTACAGGGAAGAGGAGACACTGAATGAGTGTGGGGAGGAAGATTTAAGTCAGCTTGGGTTTTTACCATATTATTCAGGTCCTGTGGGAAAGGAAGCATCACTGCACCTCCCCTGCCATCTGCTCAGCCATGCCACCCTCCATCCCAAGGTCGGGGTATTTTTAGGTCCTAAGGCGATTAGAGGATTTTTTTCCATGATGCTGGTGGGGTCCAGCAGCCAGAAATCACAGTTGGCCCCAGGCCAGAGCTACGGTGGGACCTGCTGGGTGCCGTGGGGCACCCTAGCTCATGACTGGCACAGGCCACGCTGCCACAGGCATGGCATCTGGTGAATGCCTGCTCTATCCCCACCGGCTTTAGGGACGAAAGAGAAGGAGAAGAAAAAGATATCATTTACCAGGCAAAGCAGCAGCCCAGAACCACGGGACCCCACCGTGTCTGCTGCCTGCGAGCCCCTGGTGTGACCCACATCACCCCGGGTGCTGGCACCTGGCTGCTCCCCCAACTCGCACCCACCTGAGTCGATGCAGTAGTCCCGGGGCTCCTGCTTGATGCCCATGGCGGGCTGGAAGCTGTGGCTGGGGGGGCCAGGCAGGCTGGGGCCACCGTGCTCATAGAGTGGGTCATGGTACTCTTGCTTGAATCCCTGAGGGGGGTGGGGGGCAGCAGGGCCGAGGGGCTCAGAAAGCTGCCGGTGGTAGACGGGGCGGCTCTCCCCTGGGACTCCAGGCTGCGGTGGGAAGGGGTGGCAGGGCTCAGACAGCTGCCTCTGAAACCTGGGGGGAGAGGGACATGGTGTTACCGAGGGATGGCAGGGTCAGACAAACCACTGGCTCCCACCCCAGACCGGGACCCTGTGCTGGCTTGATGCCTTCAGCCCAGGCTGCTCCTGGGGTGGTTTGGGTGGCCTTGTGTTCCACCCCCAGCAAGCCGGGATGGTTCCTCAGGAGCACCACCACCACATGGGGACACAGCAGGGCACTGGGGAGCCCCATCCTCCTCCAAGCGCTGGGGACACCCCAGTGGGGAAGCAGGACAGCGCATGGGCCATCACTGCCACGGCACCGCGATGGCAGCCCTGAGCTGCAGCAGGGATGACTGGGTACAAGTGAGGATGAGAAACAAACAAACAAACAAAAAAACCAAACCACAAACCAAAACCCAACCACCCCACAACAGCAAAGTCTCTGTAAAGCAGCACAACCTTACCCCACGGTAGGGGGCAGAGCCGTGGGGCTCAGGGGATGCTGCACCCGGGCTGGTGCTTACGCAAAGCCAAATCCAGCCCGCAGCCCCAGCTAGCTGCTAATCCGCCTGCGCTGCTGGGATTAAACCTTGAACTCGGCAGCAGGGAGCACTATTTTCAGCTCCGGCGGGCTGTCACCACTGGCTCCAGCCCCAGCAGAGCCTAACCTGGCTGTGGAGAATAGGGGAGCATCTAAAGGGGGTGCTGCCATACATCCCCTCGCCCTCCGGCACCTTGAAAGGTGATCTCAGCACCCGGCTCCTCTTGGCTGGCCGCACGCCATTTGGCTTGGTAACCGGAGCCCTCCCAGCTGCCGGGCTGGGATTACTCCATTTCCGAGCCGTGTCCCTCTGCCCTTCCTGAGTGAAACCCAAGCCCTGCACTGGCACAGTGCTTCCCGAGGGGTCGCAGCCAGCCCCATGCATAGCTCGAAGGTCGCCCAGAGCCGAGTCCCGCTTTGCCAGGGAGGGATGCTTGCCTGCTGCGAGTGTGTCCCGAGGGTTTCCATGGTCCCACCTTTGCTGGGCTGCTCATAGCGGACACACTGCCACCAGCAGCCATCATCACAGCACAGAGCATCCAAGAGGCCACAAGCAGAGCCAGAGTCAACTAGGACTTGTGCCACACCACCTACCAACAACCTTTGTGCAAGCAAACCCAGGATGAGGGAGGAGACTAGCAAAGCCTCCAGGGACATAGAATCATACAGGTTGGAAGAGACCCTTGGGATCATCGAGTCCAACCATCTGCCCTACTCTACAAAGTTCTCCCCTACACCAGATCCCCCAACACCACGTCTAAACGGCTCTGAAACACATCCAGGGATGGGGACTCAACCCCCTCCCTGGGCAGACTCTTCCAGTGTCTGACCACTCTCACAGGGAAGAATTTCTTCCTAATGTCCACTCTAAACCCACCCTGCTGCAGCTTGAAGCCATTCCCTCTTGGTCTATCCCTATTTGCTTGTGAGAAGAGCCCAGCAACAGCCTCTACCTATCTTTTTCTTTTTTGGTGGGAGGTGGTGTGGGGAGGGTTGATGGGGGTTTTTTTGGCGTGGTTTTTTGAGCTTGAGATGCCTCGAGGCATTGGCTGGAAGCCGAGAGTGATGTTACTGGCACAGGGGACACAAGCGGGACTGGAGAAGCATCAGATGCATCCGCCCGGAGCTCAGCTTGGCCGTTCTGGCGAGTGGCACCATCAACACGGGACACATCCAACCCTTCATTTCCCCTGGTCCTTCCCAGCATCCACGCGCTGCTCCTTTGGATGGAGCTACAGCAGCTCCTTTCCCAGCTTCTCCCTGCCAAAGCCTCTCAAGATCAAAGCCTCAGCTCACAGGGCAAATCCATACGTAATTCTATACCTGTTTCCACTTACAGCCAAATCTACACAAACACATCCCCTCCAGATGGTAAATGCCTGGAGTCGGGATGGCAAACGTGTTCCATCACCTTTTATTTGGGTCACGGAACCGAAGCCCCCATCCGATTATTGCTGCCCGGCCACCATCTGAGAGGAGAACGCCTTCCCTGTCGGAGGGAGAGCGTCCCTTTGTGGGCAACGCTCCCCCCACCGCGCCTGAGGGCTCCTGGGGACGGAGAAGAAAGGGAAGGTGAAACATTAAATTATGACAAGTCAGCCATGGCTCTCTCTTCCTTCTCTTCCCCGCCGGGTTTCGGGAAGGTTGCCATGGCGATGGGAGCTGCGAGCGAGAGCTCTGCGGAGAGCAGGTTCCCGGACCCACCAGTGCCACCAGGACACCACGGGGGGACACAGCCAGCACTGGGGCCAGCAGTGTCTCCATCCCACTGCACCGACCACCCCGGCTCGGGGGGCTCCGGGTTTTTGTCCCATTTCTGGGCTGCAACAGGAGAGCGATTCTGGCTTCCTCGGCATCAGGCAGGGAAGATGTCGTGAAGCGATTTCCATGCGCAGCTGTACCCGTCTGATGAAATGACACCGAAACACGGCACTAAATTACACTGACAACATCCATCATCTCTGCATCCCGCACGTGCTGCCGGGCTGGGCTTTTTTTTCTGGAACAAAGCGCTATTCTGCAAAGCTAATGAGTACGTGGGAACGTTTCCAAGGGCAGAAAAAGCGACGGGGTTTTAGAGCAGCTTTGCTTTTCATTTTTATTTTTTATTTTTCTCATTAACAGTAGAGCTGCTCCATTCGCATTCATGAAGCCGATCGTACCGATGGCAAGGCCACAGGTAGAGTGAATAGACTGAATTTTCATTGAATTTCACTGAATTTTTAGAGTTGGCAGGGCCCATAGAGATCCTCCAGTCCAACTCCCCTGCTGAAGCAGGGTTGCCCAGAGCACATCACTCAGGGCTGCATCCAGGTGGG
>JAOXNH010000049.1:26836948-26854354 GCA_028566575.1 Bartramia longicauda
GAAGGAGACTCCACCACCTCTCTGGGCAGCCTCTTCCAGGGCTCTGCCACCCTCACAGGAAAGAAGTTCCTCCTCCTGTTCAGATGGAACTTCTTATGTACAAGTTTGTGCCCATTTCCTCTTGTCCCTGTCACCAGGGCCCCAAGCTGCTGCCAGAAATGGTCCCAAGCTCAAATAGGCACACAGCAGCACTGTCCCTGCCTGGAGAGGGTGACAAACAGTTCCCTTTCAGCTCTCTGTTCACTCTGGAACATAATGACCACAGCACCCTCAGCACTGCCCGGGGGATGCTGTTGAATGGGAACCTGCAGCGTGAGGAAGGACTGGGTGCTGGGTCAGCAGGGAGGACAGGGTGGCTTGTCACAGCCAGGGCTCCCTGCCCTGTGGCAGGGGCATAGTGGGGACAAGCAGCAGTTTTCCAGCCTGCAGCACCATCCACGGGGCACAAGCCACTCCCAGCTTGCTGCCAGCACCACAGGGGCCTCTGCCAGACCTGAAGGAGTTGCCTGGGAGCGGGGGCTGATTTGGGAGCCAGCATCCTCCCATGCAGGGCCAGTGCAGGAGGCAGCAGGTGCCTGCAGAAGTAGCCAGCAGCCCTTGCTGTGGGCCAGTTCTCCCAACTCCTGGCTCCTGGGAAGCAGGGCACACATCCAGACCACACCTCCTCTGTGCATTCCTCCATTTTGTGGTCCCTGTCCCATCCTGGGGAGAAGCTGTGTTCCATGGTCTGGTGGGGGACACATGGGTGATGACACCAAAACCTGTCTGTGCGTATTGGAGGCAGCACTGGATGCCACCAGGAGAGCATGGGCCCCGTAAATCACATGAGGAGACGTGTAAAAAGGTGGAGAGGACACTTCCAGGAAAGAAGAGCTTCTGGATGTCTGTCCCCAGGGTCCCCAGTCCCTGGTGCAGGCTGGCAGGCTTTAGGAGAGAGGAAAGTCCACGTGGAAGGAGGTGCCATGGGGGACAGCCAGCAGAGAAGGGAGGTGGTGTTTGTGTCCAACTCAGGCTCATTAAAAGAAGGTGACCCCCTCAAGTCCACTCAATAAATATATAAATATGACCATGAAGCCCAGAGTCAGGGCATGGACATTTCCCAGGGTCAGCAACTCCTCCCAAAATCCCCTTTTAGCCATTTCCATGTCCAAACATCGTCTCTTCCCATCCACTCTGAGCTTGTCCCCGCAGCCCAGGCACTGTCTGTCCCCAGACTGTCCCATGCCTTGTGGCTCCCAGGGTTGGCAGTGAAGGCTTAAAACCTGCCCTAGAAGCACTAACTGGAGGCATAGCAAAGGCTGTCTCCTCTGGGCTAAGAAAATAAATAACTTCTCCAACGTGTAAGGGTTGGTGGACAAAAAGCCAGTGCAGCAAAACATTGAGTGTCCTTCAAGAGGATTAAAAATAAATAAGTGAAGCTTGGCGGTTTCTCAGGAGCACACTCATTTGCAGCTCTGCCGGGGCGGGTGGGGGGGGTGGTATTTAAATAAAGGGAAAAAAAAAAACCAGTCCTAGCGCTGCTCCAGCGAATGCACTCCCCACGTGTCAGCCTGCCTTCACCCACCACTGCCATCCTCCCTGGAGAAGATGCTTGTGGTGGGTTGGGAAGGAGCCTCCAACACCTTCCTAGGACAAATCCTCCCCACTGCGCTTAGGGGGCTGTTTTCTCTCCCTGCCACAGGGCAGGGATCTGGGGATCGCCCACAGCAAGCGGATGTCCAGGAAGCTGGATGCCTCTGCACCGTGCTTAATCTCGAGTTCGGTTTCTCCTCCTCAGGAAGAAGAAGCTGCTCTTCTGGGGGGGGCCCAGCAGCATCGGTACTTGGCTTTTATGTGTAATTTTGACCTAAAAGAAGGGAAGAACCCAGCTCAGCAAGGGGGGCTCCCAGGCTCTGAGCTCCCCTGGGCAGCCCCTAGCCCGGGGACCCCGGGGAGCCACCCGAGGAAGCCAGGTGCAGCTGAGCAGCCAGCAGCAGGGAGAGGAGCTGCTGCCACCCCCCAGCCGAGTGGTTAAATCCTTTGCTGCACTGAAGTACCAGCTACGGAACCACCTCCAGATTTCTCCTCTAGGCAACCTGCCTGCTGGATGGTGGGGGACCTCACTGCAGCCCCCCACCCCAGGAAGGGCTGGTGCTGCACCCCACCCACCTGGCAAGGGATGAGCGTGTCCCTGTCCCCACAGCTCCCAGGGAGGCTTGCCATGAGTTCAGGGCCAGCACGGGCGCAGGCAGAAGTCGCAGGTGGCCAGGCACTGTGACCTCCCGCCAGCAAGCGCAGGAGCCTCTCTCCAATTCCAGAGGCTTTGCCAGGCTGCACGGGGAGACGAAGCTGCCCGCAGTGGTGCCAGCCCCTGCCTGCCCTGTCCCACCATGCTGCCAGCCCCTGCCCATCCTGGCTGCCCACAGGGACTCACGGTACAGGATGGCTGCATCCAGGGTTCCCCGTCCACCTGCATGGGCAGCAGCTTGGATGTCCTGCAAGGCACAAAGAGAGGAAACACAGGGTGACACAGGCACCAGCTTTTGCCATCAGTCAGGTGCTCAGCTGGGACGGGGGCAAATACCTGATGGTGACAGATGAACACTGGGCCAGTCTCTTCCCAGCACTCTTCAGCCCCGTGTAGATCTGTCCCATCTCCATCGCGCCCTCCAGCCCCACCACCTCCAGGAGGTGGTCACTGAGGTCTGCAAAAGACAGGGATCTAAGTCGGTCCCCCCGTCCCCGGGGATCCCCTGCCTTCTGCTGTCATTCAAAACATCAGGGCCAGCACAGGCGGGCTGCTGGCTGCCCCAGAGGGCGGTGGGGCTGGTGGACAACACGGGGATGTGTTCCACTGTCCCCTGTGCCCTGAGACCATCGAGCTGGGCGTTGGACAATGCTGCTGTCCAAAATCCCTGCAGCAAAAATACTCCTAGTCTGAAACGGAGTCCAGTCCTGTGTGACTGCAGGGTGGCAGCCTGGATCCCCACCAGCCCCTCAACCGCTTGTTTGCAGTGTTGTATGAAATAGTGACAGAACCCTCCCTCCTCCGGGTGCCCTGGGGTGCTGTCGCCCCCACCAGAAGCTGGGAAGTATGGGGAAATCCTTCCCAAGAGGGATCTGCTCAAATCCCAGGGCATCACCTTTTTTCCAGCTCCTCTATCTCTTCCAGGCTGCCAGCAAAGGCACCCAACACTGGGGCAACTCACTCCTCTCTCATTCCCTTCAGGGCCCTGCTTCACCACTTGTGGACACCCAGGAGAAGTCCCCCAAACCCTGCCATGCCCTCCTGCTCTCCCAAGTGTGCCCAGGGGACCAACCCTGCTGCCTCTTGCCACCCTTCGGAATCCTTGCTCTGCCCCGCTCCCTGCTGCCTGTTCCCATGGGCTTGCCTGGTGAGGGATGGTTGGTGACAACCTGGGATGGCTGATGGCACCACTGTCTTGGCAGCCACGCAGCAGGGGGGATCTTTCCCACCTCAGCCCCAGGCCGTGGGAGTTGGCAGGTAGAAAATATGGGCAACTTTGCTTATTTTGCTGGCTGCTCTCTAACCCACTGCTCTCTGCTGGGGAATGCTGCCAGCCCTTCGGGCTGCCTGCGCCCTGCCCATGCCCACAGGGATGGCTCTGGTGGATGCAGCAGTGGGTGCGAGGTGCCAGCACAGCAGCCATGCTGTTCCTGAAGCCCCCGGCCAGGCTGGCAGCACTGCGGCGCAGCCTGGGAGGATGCTCACAAAAGCCCTTGGTGCCAGCGCTGCAGCTCCGCTTCCAGCTCCTCCTCTGCAGCAGCGGGCACCCTGCCAGCCCCTGCAGGGCACGGGGGCTGCCCAGCCTCACACCCACGAGGGGTCCCATCCGGGCACCCCCTGAGCCACGATCCCCAGAGGGTGGGGGGAGAGGGGGCTGGCAGGGTGTGGGAGCCACATCTTCTCCAGCCACCACAGGCACCAGGCGGGCAGAGCCACCGGCCTTTGCCAGCTTGGTCAGATCATTGTTGGGGTCGCCCCGGCACCCCAAAAGACAGTGAGCTGATAGCAGCCCCTGCAGTACTATTGTCCCAGCGCCACGTGCACTGAGCCACAGCCAGAACCGGTGGCTGCCCTGCTTCCCTGCCCTAACCCCGCACACCCCGATCACCCCCCGGCCGTGGTCCCACCGCTCACCCTGCACGCAGAACTTGAGCTCCTTGGCATCGGTGACCACCGTGGCATGCAGCTTCTCCGGCACTTTCTTCCCCAGCCGGTTGTAACTGCGCTGCTTCTTGGTCTCGCCCCAGAGGTTGGAGCCACCATACATGCTGGGGATGTTGAGGACAGCGATGCCCTCCAGGGATGTGTTGCTCAGGTCTAGCAGGGTCCCGTCGCACTGCCAGGCACACGGGCAAGAAGCCGTGGGGTCAGGGGGTGCTGGTGTCCAGCATCGTGGAGCCCAGCCTCCTCTCCCCTCCTGCCCTCCGAAGGAGCAGGGACACGGAGCGTGGCCGGCCGCCAGACGGTCCCCAGAGCAAACTTGCCCCAGAAGGGCACAGGCAGCCCCCAGGGCAGCCAGGGCTGGAGGGGCAAACAAATACCCTCTGGCTTTGCTTTTCTAGGGCTGACAACCACCACCTCCCCTTCCTTGTGCTGCTTTCCCCTCTATTTCAATATGAATTTTACTACATGTCCAAGGTTGTGCTTTCAAAAAGCAAATTCCTATGGGAGCACATAAACCCTTGGCTAGTCTTGATGTTATGACCCAAAATAGGAGGCACCACCACTTCAGCCCCGGAGTGACCTCTATCCAAGCATCTCCAGCATGCACTTCCCCCCCTCCCCTTGTTAAAATTGACCCAAAAGAATCAGTTTGGCTGCTCAAAAACTAACTTAAAGCAGTTTGTCTTCAAGTGCAGCTTGGAAACAAGAAATGAGGCTGGAAGGAAATGATAAAGAGGTGTCAAAGGAAAGATGTTAGTTTTGGAGAGAAAACCACAAGCCAGCACATGACTGGTGTCCCGGGGTTTTCTGTCATGCAGCAGGACTGCCCCAGCTGAAAATTCCTTGTAAAAGGTAAAATAGCTGTTGCCTGTGGCTTTCCCACAGGACCGGAAGCAGCAGCCGTGGAAATGCATTTTTTAACTCCAGGTCCTCTCGCTCTCGCGATACCCAGACAATGCTGGATCCTCTTTCTAGATACCTCTGGAGGAGGCAGACACTTTCCCGTTCCGCTGTATTTTCTCCAGGGAATCTGTATTTTCCTTTATGTACCTGCTCTCTACCTGCCACGCTACGCTTCAGCAAATACCAGCACGTTATTTCCTTGCATTTTGGTGATGCCAGGGCATTTCTGCCCTCTCTTGCTTTGCTGGGGGGAACGCAGATGGCCCGGTGAACCCCCACTGCTGCTTGGGCTCCTCTTGTTTTCCTCTAGCAAAGAGTGAAGGTCTCAGGCTTATTTTTAATGCGCTGAGCACGCCAGCCGCACGCGCGTGGAGCTGGGTGGGCAGGCAATGCAGCATCTCCGTACATGCAGATCTGCCTCCCTGATGCTCTGCCATCTTATTTTTAGCCCCACGTTGACAGCAAAAGGCAGGAATCTTCTGGTTTGGGAGTGAAAAGCTGTCTCTCTGAGGCTCGTAAAGGATGTAAATCCTCTCGTTCTCAATACATTTTAATGATGTTATGATTCATAGGAGCAGACCCTAAGAGTCTGGGCACTGGGAACTGAGCAAGAGGGCTCCGATTCCTCACAGGATGGACAACACATCCCACGCCCGGCCAAGACGAGTATCTCCCTTGGCCATAGGCATCTTTCCTGCCTGCCTGCAAGGTGGTGGGTACCGACTCGGCTGTGGTGGCATGGGAGCGAGTCGGCTGCCCAGAGCTACCTGGGCTGCCACATTTCCAGGGATGCTGCAGGAGCCCGTTCCTGCCTGGGGCCAAGCGGGGCGGGCAGGACCATGCTGCCCACGCCTGCCCACGCACATGCATGCAGGGAATGATTTCTCCCTGCGTAGCCCTCCCCCGTTAGCGTGCCAGCGAGCTACAATGGGCTCTTTGAGCAGGGGCAGCTGACGGCGCGCTGGCAGCGATGCTGGAAGTAGAAATTTGCAGCTGGGGAAAAAGCAAATTCATTTCCAGGAGCTGTAGGGGAAGGAGTGCCAATTTCCAAAACAAAACTGCCATTTCTCTGCAAGGCTGACAGTTGCCTGGGAGCCGGAGGGAGGACAGGCTGCCGCTTTCAACTTCAAATACTGCGGGATTAACGCTTTCCTGTCGGCGTGGTGCAGCCAGTGCCGACACGCTGCGCCGGCAGCACGTGGGGCACCTCGCACCCATCTCCAGCAGCATCCAACCCCACGGACATGGACTTTATCCACCCTGGGACGCTGGCGCATGGCTGGGGAAGGGGATGAGATGGCTGTGCCCCTGCTCCTGCCCCTCTCCACCAGCTGCAGAGGGTGCAGCTCCCGCCTCCAGGCTCTGGGAAGGGATGAAACTTCCTGCGTAGAAACAGGCTTCGCAGTCCCTCTGCCCACGGCTGCACGAGCCACACTGCCAGCTCCCCGGGCTCTGCCTGCTCTCTGCCCACTGCAGTGACCCTGCGCCCACCGCCTGCTCCCACTCACACCAGCCCTTGGCAGCAAGCAATGTTTCCCCCCCACCCCCTTGCCCTCAAGCTGAAATCATAAAAGGGTGGTTTATCCGGAAAGAAGGAGAGGTGGAAGTTTACAGCAAAGCACAGCCCAAACCCTCCAGCGCGAGCGGAGAAATGACAGCGCTCTTAGCAACCACAGGCCCTCCTCCCTGCTCTAATTAAAGGCTGTTTCCATGTCATTCAACGAGGCTGGGAGCGGACACGGAGTTTACAGAGAGAATATTCCAGGCACGCTCTCAAATACAGCTGGAAAGGGGGGAAAAATACAGGGCTATTCTTCTGCCTGCAGCTGGCCGGCTCTGCAGCAAGCACCATGCAGTGAAAGAGCAGGTCCTGCCAGCGACTGCATCCTCCTGCTGTCCTACAGGGCGGTACGTGCTGCTGCTGCAGCACCCTCTCCCTCAACAGCCAAAAGCCCTGCCCGAGGGAGCCATGGGCAACATCCCCCCAAAAGCCTTTGTGCTGTGGCTGGAGCCTGGGAAACTCACCTCCACCTCAACGTGGTCGTGGAGCTTCTTGCAGGTGGCTGCAAAGGTCTCCGATGTCCCAAATTCAAAGTACCACAGCTTGTTCTTCATCCTGGGGCACAGAGCAGCATCAGCATCCTGCTTGGGAGGATGCCAGTGGCAGGATGGGCTGCCAGAACCTTTCTGGAGCCATTGTGATGGGGACATGAGCCATCGATGGGGACATGAGCCATCGTGGGGAAGAACTGCTGATGGCAGGGCCCCAGGGAGCTGTGCTGTGGGACCAGGGGTGGCTCAGGTGGACCTGGCTCTGACACCCTGTGGAGGGGAAGGATGCGGGTGCTCGGTGGTCCCTCAGCACGGGACGGGGTGCCTCCACCGGCTTGCAGCAGAGAGTTGAGCGTGGGCTGTCATCTATCAACAGGGCTGCCAGGGACAGGGTAACCCACAGAGGGGATGTCCCCCACCTCGGCACCCTGCCAGGCAGCCCCTGGCCACTGCTCAGCCCCTGCATCAATTGCTGTGTTGGGCTTCGAGGGGCAGCTCTAAGCTGAGGGCACCTGAATTTCAGAGCAGAGCCAGAGGCTTTGGTCCGTTTGGGGTTTTTCAAGCAGGTATTCCTGAACATGGGGACAGGGGTCACAAGCCACAGCTTCTCCTGCCGTTGTGCCGTTTCCGCACACTCCCCGAGCAGAGGGGGAGCGAGCTGCGACCTGCTGCCTGCCCTGCCCTCGCTGCTTGGCCTGCTCCTGCTGGTCCTGGAATTCAGTGCTAATTATAAATCATGAATGAAGGTAATCGGGCGCGTGGCCAAGTCCGAGCAGCCAACCATGCTGCACAGGGCCCGAAGGAGCCCCCTGGACCCCCACCATGCCTGGCGTGTCCCCTGCCCATCCCCTAAGCTTGGCCAAACACCGTGCCGCCTCCTTGGGGCTGCTGCCAGTCCAGTGGCACGTCCCCTCAGCACGGTGTATGGCAGCGGTGGGGTGTCCCCCCCGCACCTAGCTTTTGGGGACAGCCCCGCAGCAGTGGCAGGGACCACGGGCAGCCCTTACCTGCTGTTGAATTTCTCCGGGTGCTTTTCTCGCATGATGTGGAAGCGGTGGGCGATGGAAGCGTCCTGAGGGGAGAGGGAGCACAGAGAGGTTGGCAGCACAGCAGGGAAACGGAAGCCCACCTCTGTGCCCCACCAGCACATGCCAGGATAAAGGGCCTCCGCTCTTCCTCCTCGCCAGCAGCCCCTGTGGCACCAGGGGGTGCAGCACGGAGGCTGCGCTGAGGTGAGGGAGGCACCCGCAGCCAGGCTGCTTGCAAAGCATCCAACTGGCTCGTTAAGCAAGACATCATTAGCACACTTGGCCTCCTTCCCTCATGTGCATCGAGGTGATGCTGAGGGAGGGAGGGAGGGAGGGAGGAAGGGCTACTGGCAGGGCAGTGGGACTCCAGGGACACCCCAGGACCCTGCACGCTGGCAGCTGCCCTGGCAGAGTGGCAGCTCTCCTGAAACTCGCCGCAACCTCTCCTATGCAGCGTGGTGGGCGTTTAAGCCCAACTCAGAAGCCATCACCAAATGCCACCTGCAGTGACATCCCCTGAGTTGATGTGAAACTGGAAGCATCCGGCAGCGCTGCCACGGGTACCCACGTCAGGTACAGCGCTCGGACACCCATGGCCCAGGACAAAAATGCTGCAAGCCCCTGGGAAGAGAAGCGCTTTCCACTCTGTCGTTGCCCCAAAGCCTCATTATTACCAGGATTGACCCCAGGGCTGGGAAAAGCCCCCATGGCACAGAGCTGCCATACTCCCTGGGGTCCCTAACCTCCCTGGGTTAGGAAAACACGGGGAAATGCAGGTCCAAGCACCAGGGCTTTGCCCATGGATAAAAAGCTTCAGGTGGGGTGTCCAGCAGATCTCAACCCGTCCCCAGGACCCCAAACTTCCCTGAACCTCATTTAAGCTCCTCACACTCTTGCTCTTGCAACATTCCCAGCTGGGAAGAGAGAGATACCATGCCTCTTTTTGCATTTAAGTACTGCCATTACAAATGAGAATAAAACCAGAACAATACCAGGAGGCAGAGGGAGGTTGGGAACATGAGCAAGGATGAGCAGGGAGGGAGAGTCCCTGGCTTGGGAGACTCAAACTCAAAAGCAGACTTTCACCACACACTAGAGAGGCTTTTGCAGTCTGAGGAATGTCACCAGGAACCAGTCCCTGCGCCTGGGAATTAACTTGGTGGTGGCTCGGAAAAGGGCTAAGGATGAGTCTAAGAGGAGACAAGGGAGGGCAGCGTGGGGGGCTTGCACCTCTTGAGTGCACCCGCCAGGCTGGATCGCCCCAGCGACTTCACAGCAGCCAAGGCACTCACCCACTGGCTGAGTGTGAAATGCCCCTGGGAACCTTTCCATCCTGGCAGGTTTGAGGCTGTGGCTGTGCTGGGGTGACAGCTCCCATGCCCCGCTGGCCTGTGGAGCAATTCCCCCCACTTTGCCGTGGCCAGGCAGCTCCAGTGGGCATGGCACGGTCTGGGCACTGGTTACTAGCCCTGTACTGTGCCCCTCTCTCCAGCTCAAACTGTGTGTGCTGTGCTCCGGTCTGGCCCTCTGGACCCATCCCTGCCCGCGGTACTCACCACCCCAATGGAGAAGTAGTTGTTGATGATGGTGGATGGGACAGGGTCTCCATTGGCCTCTCTGTCACTGGGAATGACATCTATCTGCCAGCGGTCCAGCATCACCTCCGTGCTGTGCTCAATGTCTTTCAGGACCTTCATCAGGTTTCCTCCTTCGTAGCCTGTAACGGAAAGAAGGTGGGCCTCCGAGGAGGGTGAAGGAGGATGAAGGGGAGTGCAGCCATGCCACATGGGGCTGGAGGCAGTTGGGTGCCAAGCAGCCAGGGCAGCCTGGGCTGCTGCTACACCACCAGTGAAATGCCCAGCTTGTCCTTGCGGCGGTGGCAGAGATTTCAGGTAACAGCATAGCTCTCCCAGAAGAAGAAGGTTTTTGGACAGGACCTGGCCAATGGTGCTGCTTTTTTTCGAAGGGGTTAGAGGCACCATCAGGAGGCACCCGGGCTGAGATGCAGTCCCAAAAGCCTGAGGCCTCCCCCAGCCACACCGGATGGTCCCTGTGGGCCGGCCGCCCCCCAGGTGATGCTCACCCAGCCTCACCTCCTCCCCAGCGCAGGCAGCGGGCCAGGTCATTCCCTGTTCCCAGGGGCAGGACAGCCACCGGAGGGTGCTTCACCAAGTTTGCTTTGTCTGCAAGTCAAGGGGAAAGAGAGATTTGGGGCTGAAAGTAGGTTCATTCTCTGCCCCTCCTCCAAGTCCCTCCTTGGCTGGCACCCCAAGTTGGGGAGCCCAAGGGTGACGTTGCTGGCCCCGCTCTCACTGGGGATATATGGGGAACCCACAGCGGATTGCCAAGGATGTGGGCAGACAACGCTCACCTATGCAGTCCAGGATCCAGCCCACTGTGCCATCCCCTCCACAGGCCAGGACCCGGAAATCTGGAGTGTCCCGAAAAAAGCTCAGCCTGGAGAAAGCCGGGAGAAACAAGGGGTGATGTAGGGGAGCAGGGACCAGTGGGAGGGGACAGAGGATGGGCCGCAGCATCTCCATACCCCGGTGCGGGCCCACCACGGTCCAGGTTGTACACTTGGCGTGGGTTGAGCAAGTAGTGAAATTTCCGGAGGACCCTAGGGAAAGAAAGGAGTGAGGGATGGTGTGGAGGTGAGTCCCACTCCAGGAGTGGCACCGGGGCAGCTGGAGGGACTGGCACCCCCCGACCCCAGGGGGATGCTCTCCCTGGGCAGGACCCCACCTACCGCTCCCCTTGCCTTCCTCCGCTCTTGGGGTTCACAAGCACCAGGAGGGGGTGCGTCCCGGGCCGGGGGCTGATCTGGAGGGCAGAAAGGGCAGCTGCGAATGCCCGGTCGCTGTGGGGCTCGGTGCGCACCCGCAGCAGAGCTTCCCGGCAGCCTGGCGTGGGAGCATACCTGCAGCCCTTGCCCATCCACTGTGGTGGAGTTGAACTTGAAGCCCTGGTTGTCCTCAGGGCTGGTGCTGGCAGGGGAGTCGCTCTCTGATCTCCGGCAGTGGGACTGCCTGTCCTTTGGGGAACAGAGGTGGGGGATGCACACGCCGTCCCAAGAAGGCAGCAATGCCCTGCTGGGTCCCTGCCGCCCGGCAGCATGGAGGGGACGCTTACCAGGACAACGGGGCAGATGTAAGAAGGCAGCAAGATGTGGTCCCGCAGCGGGCCCCCGTCGCACTCTGGCTTCACGTGGGAGGCACATTTGTTGTGGAGCTGTAGGGAATGGGAGGAAGGGATGTTGGACAGGGGACACCGGGCCATATCCTATTTGTGAGTCTCTCCCCTGGGGCCAGCCCTGCGGGGTGCAGCCTGGGCTCCCCGCACCCACGTACTCACTGTGACTTGGCACCAGACGCAGTGCAGGCCGGTGATGCCCTGGTAGCACTTGATGCTCTTGTGGCATCTGTCGCACTTGACGGGGGAATTGCCCTCGATCCAGGTGTGCTGCATCACCTGCAAGGCATGGGGGAGCCCTGCGGGCGCAGCACACACGCACCCGCTGGCATGGGACCCGCTGGCGTCTCCTCTCCGCTAAGGGCTGCCGCTGTGATTTTCATGGTGCAGGGATGCTGACTGATCCAAACCAGCCCCTCACACAGCCATCTTCCCTCCCTGCTGCTCCATGCAGCACAGTGGGGCCACCCATCTCCCACCCGGAGCTGCAGCAAGCCTCAAGGGTGGGGGGTCCTGCGGGTCCCCAGGGGCTGGGGATGGAGCACACCCTGCCAGGCTCTGGATGCTGGGAATGCTCATGCTACCCAGGACCTGAGTGGCAAATCCCAGGGGAAAAAGCCATGGGGAACCAGGGTAGGAGACCGAGGGGGGCAGCTGCTGCCGGTGGTGCTGCCTCCGGGAGCGCTCTGCGGGAGACCCACCAGCTCAGAAAGGCGCCGGCTGCCTACTCACGCTTGTGTTCCTCTTGGATTTCATGTAGGTGCTGATGCAGGAGGCGATATCTTTGGACACACACCTCTCGTGGACAGTGTACTTGCAGACTGGTGGGAGAGAAGAAGGTGGTGAGTATCACCCCCCAGCACAGGCACTGCCCCCCCCCCACGCTCACCCCAGGCACCCACACCGACGGGGACCAGTTCCCTCTCCCTGGGGCTCTGGGATGGGGTGGGAGACAATGGCTTGGGGGTGCAATGGTCTGGCCAGGGCCCACAACTCACAGGAGCAGCAGAGTCCTTGCTTGCGGACCCCCAGCAGCATGGTGCGGCAGAAGTTGCAATAGGCAGGTTTCTTGAAGTGCTTCAGCCTCCAGGCGTGCTGCCCATCGTCCTTCACATTCTGCAGTGCAGGAGAGCAGAGGGCCAGGGGGGGTCACTCCCCTGCCAGGCATCCTAACCTGCCACTTTAATCAGCTTTTCATCCCATAAAAGCCCTCAACTGTCTGTGGGAGTTCGCTCCCAGCAGGACATGGGCTCCTCCTGCTCTCCTTCTCCCTGGTGTTCCCCCAGGCATCCCTGCCACCACATCCTCCTTCTCTCTGTGCACATCCAACTCTGAACACCAAGCTCCAGCTCCCCGTGGTTCCTCGGCACAGGCTGGCTGGGGGGATGCTCTGCCAGTGGCCGATGGGAAGGAGGTGACCCCACATCTCGGGCCAGGCTACAGCCACAACAGGGTGACCAAAGCAAGCCTCCTGCATCTGGGTCCAGGCACAAGGCATTTAAAATTCCCTGTTTTCTTGAATTGTCCTGCCAGAAAACCTGCCCTCCCCCCGCCTCTCCATAGCAAACACAGGGCTGAACAAAACACCAGGGCAGCAAAAACTCAGATTTTCCCTGCCAAGCTGTCATCCGATGTCCAGGAATGGGCCTCGATGAAACAAAGCCCCAAAAGATGAAAAAAACAATGCAGGAAAATAAGGGGGGGGTGTCCCAAACCACCCCACCTCTGCTCTTTGAAGCTGACACCAGGAGAGGAGCTGGCATTTTAGGTGCTCATCTTATTTTCTGATTACATATTCATCCAACCGGGGTAGGCTAAGATCCCAAGGAGTGAGCCCAGCCTGCTTGTGCACAGCAGCTGGCAACGGCCACAGCTCAGAACCGAGCTTGTGAAGATCTGGGGGCAAAGGGCAGTCATTAGAGGTGGGGTGGGGGTGTCTGGGGCATGGGGCTGCTCAGGCGTGCGGTGCCGGTCGGGTGTGCGGCGCGTTGCCGGGGGTAGGGTGCCCTCCCGTGGTCCCTGCACACCCTCCATCACTGCCAGCCCTAAGCTTTTCCCCGCGAGCCAGCAGGGCAGCTGGATGCAGCCGAAGCAGGTCCCCATACGGGCACTCACTGTCTCCATCCCCAGGAGGACCAGTAAGGGGATGGTGGTCATGCCGCCCCGGATCCACTCCTCAAGCGTCACGGTCCCGTCGTGGTCATAGTCAATCTCCTCCATCATCGCCTTCAGGATCTGGGGGAGGGAGCACACATGGTGACACGGCGATGCCGCCCGTGAACCCCGGCTGCCAGGAGCCCCCGCTGCCCTCCTCTCACCCCCCAGCTCCGACACTCACGGGCTTCAGCTCGGTGGAGTCCCACTCCAGGTACTCAGCCACATGCACCATCTGGTTGATGATACGATCCAGCTCCTGAGCACAGAAAGATGATGGCACCTGGCACTTAGGGACGGGTCGGGCGTGAGCAGTGTGTCCAGCCTCAAGGCCCCAAAGTGGTCCATAGTACCAGGTCTATGCCCTGATATGCCCAAGGCTGCCCTGGACGCCCACCTGTACAGGGGGCCAGAGACACCCCACTACTCAGCAGGTGCTGAGTGCTGCTTTCTCCTCTGGAAATCTGCCAGAAAATCTGCAGTGGGTTTTCCCTTGGAAAAATTGCTCTGATAAACCAGATTTTTACTTGCAACAGGTTTCAAGGGAGATACCCAAAGGACAAAGAGGGAGCATCCCGGGGGTGGGACACCGTGCACAATTTTTCCTTTTCTGAAACACCATGACCTGATGTAGAGCTACAGTTACTGGGGGGTGGATTTTCTGGAGCTGCTGCTGGATGCTGCAGGGCTGGTGCACATCCCCCAGCCCCATGGTCCGGCACCACAGCAAACGCTGCTGCCTTCCTCCTCCCTTCCCCTAGCCCTGTTTAGCTCGGAGCGCCTCGCTGGAGGAGCAGGCACCCCAATAGGACCCAGTGTGTCTCTGTCCCCCTAAGTGGCCCTGGCTTTCTCTCTGGAGGGAAGGCTTACCGAGCTGTCCAGGAGGCCGTTTCCATCAGTATCATAGAGGCGAAACATAACTGAAGGGAGAAGAGATGCCGGTGGCTGGTTGAAGCCCAGCCCTGGGGCACCCCGGGCAGCCCATGCTTGGTGCTGGGGCTGTGGGATGGGAGCCCGCAGCCCCAGGGTCCCACTTACACTCCAGCTTGTCCTCTGCCCGTCCCCTCTCCAGCAGGGACAGGTAGCAGACGATGTCCTTCAGATGGACCACCTGGGACAGGGGGGCGGTGGGCAGCGGGGGGGCAGCTTTCAGGGAGCTGTGGCTCTTCCGCAGGCTGAAGGGTAACCTCTTCTCCACAGTCCGTGTGCCTGCGGGCAGGGAGTGAGGGATGAAGGACAAGGAGCCATCGCAGCTGGGAGATGGGGCTGGCGGCTCATGTGAACTTCAGGCAGGGACCCATCTGGCGTGGGGCAGGTAAGGTGTGGGGGATGCAGGGCTGGATGCCACGGCAGGAGCAGGGCTGGGCACTGCCAGCTGGTCCCTGGGGCACAGACCCCTGCATCTCCGGCACTGTGGATGCAGGTGGGATGAGAGCGGTGGGAGCCCAACAGGACGTGCCCTGCTGGGGACAAGCACCCAGACAGAAGGAGTGAGGAGCTCGGCTGGCGGCGGGGCAGCTTGCCAGGGTGCCGGGACAGCCCACGTTGCCGGCGGCAGCCTTCGGCAGATGGCTGCTCCTGGCAGAGGGGCCCTTCCCAGCGCTCCCCTCCTCAGTGGCTGGCAGGAGCTGGGCTGGAGGCAGCCGTGACTCACCGCTCCGATCCCCCCTCGCTAGGAGCTGCTGCCAGGTAATTAAGACGTTGCCTGTCTCTGAGGGACAGAATCAGCAGCTTAAGTTTGCAAGGCAAAGGTGTCAAGATGCCAGGAACCCACTGAGTTTGGAAGGTGACCGTCACCACGCTGGGGACCCGATCAGCAAAGTGTGACTCCACGGCTTGGGAAACTGAGGAGGGCTTGTCACTGCTGGTTGCCCCCCTTGGAGCCCCAGTCAAGCTCACCTGGTGACTGAGGGCTGAGCATGGACCCGGAGGAGATCTTTGAAGAGCCCGAGGAGTTGTGAGCAGAAGGGGTGCCGGTGGTGGACTTCTGGGAGGATGACCTGGACCAGCTTGGGGAGGCGTTGGGGATCGATGCTGGGGTGAGGGACGCTGGCTGCAGCTCAGCAGCCACATTGCTGTGACAGCTCTTGGGCTCAGGGGTGTGTCGTCCCAGGGCACTTCGGAGCATTTTCCCATTGATCCCTGCAAAGCAGACAGATGCCCGTGGGCAGGGTGACACCAGAGTGTCTGTGTGCTTGGGTGCCTGTCACTCACCCTGGGTCTTCTTTGCTAGCCCCAAAGCCAGCTAGCACCCCAACCCCAGGGGTCTCTGAGGGGCACTGCTGGTGTCCCCTCACCCTCCTGCCTGGCCCAGCAACTCCCAGAAGCGCTCCCATCCCTGGGTGCTGGCCACCACGGTGCTTGGCACCAGGCAGGGAGGATGTGGTCCCCCAACCACCATGCCCCCACACGGCAGCGGAGCGCCTGAGGAGGATTCTCCCTGTTCTTTTGCAGTTTGTAGCCCTTTCAGCAGATGTCTCCATGCACTGTGACATGGTCCACTCGGGCAGGGACCAGGGATGGCAGAAGCTGGGTGCCTGGCACACCTCCCTTGCTCCAGGTGCAGCTGTGTGCTTGGTGGCTGCCTGTGCCAGTACCTGTGACAGGGGCGCAGGCCACCTTGGTCTGGATGGAGATGCCAGCATGGAGTGACATTGGCTATGAACATGCAGAGGAAAGGGAGAAATCAGTGCAATGGGTGCCCTGTGGGTCCCCCACCCCAGGGAAGCCCTCTCCTCCCTGGAGCAGCTTGGGGGCCCTGAATGCCTATCCATCAGATGTGACAGAGCTGAGATGTGTGCTGTTGCTACCCACTGCGGCTGGCACCCCGCAACCTTCATCCCTGTGGGGCAGCATGGGAGTGAGCCCCACACGCGGCGGTGCCATGGCTGGCTCACCGAGGGTGTTGAGCTGCGAGACGCTGGGGCTCTGGCGCTGGGGCTCGGGGGAGGCTTGGCATATCTTACGCTTGAAGGAGGTGAAGAGGTGTTGGCAAAGTTCCTCAGGCACATCCACCTCCAGGTAGGTCTTCATGAAGAGGCGAAAGCCCTCATAGTCGATGGGCTGGGAAGGGGACAGAGGAAGAAGATGGAGGTGCCCTGGGCACTCCACAGGGCTGCAAAACTTCCAGCCCCAGGCTCCCCTCACCAGGCACATCAGCTGCAGAGCCCTCCCCAAAACCACTGGCTTCCCAAATCCCAGCAGTGGGATTTGACCTAAAGGGATCCAGAGGCAGCAGGGCCAGATATCCCTAGTGCCAGCTGGCTGCTGGGGGCTGGCAGGGCTGAGCCGGGCCAGCGGCACTGGGAGCAGGGATGGGAGCCACAGCAGCCAGGGTGGGAGCTGGGGCAGCAGCAGAGAAGGGCAGAGCTGCGGTGAGTGGAGCAGCAGCTGGTTCACCTGCCCAGGGTCTGCAGCCAGCAGACCCCCACAGATGGTGGGCAGCTCGCTGGAGAGGCAGGAGGCTCTGACGGAGCTGGGTGCTCAGCTCCTGGCAAACGACTGAGGAACTAAATACAGACCTTCTAGCACAGCCAAAGGTGGCTGGGGGTGTTGGAAGTAGAAGGGTGTAACGAGCTGTGTTCTGAAAGACTCCTGCTCCCCTGAGGCAGGACACAGAGCAGCGGGAACCTCCAGCCCACTCCCAGCCCCTGGGGACTATTGTCCTCCCGAGGTCTCCTTGCCTCCTTTTTTCCCTCTGGGCGCCCCCATCGCATCAGGACATTGCCTTCCTGATGGTTTTTGTGGCCACGGCTGAAGGGAAGGTCCCAGGAGGTCCCACTTGAATTTCACTGAATTTCACTGAATTTTTAGAGTTGGAAGGGCCCACAGAGATCATCCAGTCCAACTCCCCTGCCAAAGCAGGGTTGCCCAGAGCATGGCACTCAGGGCTGCATCCAGGCGGGG
>JAOXNH010000049.1:26906970-26921291 GCA_028566575.1 Bartramia longicauda
CTCCAATGTTTTGTAATCCTAAATGTGCTGTGTGAGAGCATGGGAATCAAAGAAGTGCAGGTGAGGAAATTAAAATAAAGTTGGCCTCAAATTTTTAGACAAATGAAGTGCAAAAGGTAAGTATGTAGCACAATAATGAAAAAGAGAACAGAATAGTTGTTGGGTTTTTTTTTCCTTCACCCAATTTATATAAAGCTAGAGCACGTGTAATGGCAAATAAATACCAAAAGAAAAAGAGACCCAAGAGAGAAAAGACATCGCCCATTTGTCAGTTCAGAGGTGGGCTACGTGATCTTAAACAGGTTGATGTTAGAGCTTGGCTCAGAGATAAACTAATGCCTTTTAAAATAATGGCAATAATAACTTGTATTTCCGGTGTTGTTGCCTGCAGCAGCAGTGCTGGATAAGTGTTAAGCACAGAAATGTTAAGGTTGTATTGACACCTCTGAATGAGAGAACAGTTCTTGTGCTCCCAAAGAGAGTGTGATGGATCCAGAACTGAAAATACAGTCTTTCTGAACTGTAAAGGTTAGGAAATAGCTGAATTAGAGTATGAAAGCCAAATCTTTGCAACAGGGTGATGTATTCCTGATGATAAATAGTCCCAGCATGTCAAGAGAATTTACCATAACGCTGCTCAGTTCCTTAGTGCTGTCTCACAGGCTGCTCCGTGTTGTGAAATTCTTAAATTTAATGTTTCAAGACCCAAGTTTTTTCTTTGGTTGGCGTGTGTAAGAGTGGGCTGCTAAGTTTATCCCCAAAGACACAAAACCCATGTAATAAGAGCTTTATTAGCGTAAAGATTGCTTGAAAATTCAACAGCGTAAATTGAAGTCAACTTATAGAAAACCTGTCTAGAGAGGTAATTAGATCTGTAATTAGGTGTAGGACTTCTGTTTAGTGTGGAATTCCCCTTTTTGGCAGCTAATGACTGTAGGGTTTGGTCCTTTTCTGGCATCTTTTTACCAATAAGGAACAAATGTACGTGAAGCTGTGAATATAGAATTAATTGGCCTTGTCATTGTGCTTTCCCCTCCTGTCTTGTCTTCATCCTTTTTTGCCCTTTCCTAAGTAATAGCCAGCTCGTGGAGTTCAGCGTTTCTTCTTTTCATGTTCTAGCTTACGTCAGCAGGGTTGTTCATGACATCTCTTACCCAGCCAAACAGCCTGCTTGTCCAGCAAGTCAGGTAATGCCGTGCAATGGCGGGAGGAGAGCTGATGACCGCTCCTCAGCGCTTCGGGAAGCCTGCAGAGTAGCATCCGGTGTGGAAAAAGGTGCAGAGAGCGACTGCTCCGCAGGCTGTAAAGAGTCTTAGACGGAGCAGGTTTAGGAGAAGGTTTTTATTAGAGTTGAACGCCTCAAGGCTGTGCAGGATGGATGTTTCCTGCACGCGCCGTTAGGGATGGCCAGCGCGTTGTCTCTCCTGGGGTGTGGGAGCTGCTCAAGGCGACTGGCCTGGTGGGCTCCGTGCTCTTTGCTTGGTGGGATGGGTGTCACCGCTGCACAGTCTGGGGGCTTCTTGGAGGAACCCTGAGCAAGTACTGCGTTGCCTGGATTTCCGCTAGCGTGGCGGCTCCGATGAGATCATAGCGTAGGGCAGGTCAGCTTTGCGTGTGGGGTGCAGGGAAACCTTTGCAGAGCAAGGTGGTGTGACTGCAGAGGGTGCCATGCTCTGCTCCATCCCTAGCCCTGCCCATGGCCTTTTTCAACCGAATGTGATGCTGTCAAGCTTAAACGTTGCGGCCTCCTGAGTGTTTTGTAGTTGCAAATGCTGTCTTGGATTAATTTTAATAATTTCTTTGAAGCTGGTCCTGGCAGCAATGAATAGCTAAAACAAAAGCATTTTGCTCACATAATACAGGGCCTAAACCGGAGCACGTTGGGTTAACGTGTTTGACAGAAGAGCGCTTGAGGCTGTGTGTTTGCTCTCAAAACAGAACATAAGACACCCACCAGCTTTTCAATGTGTGTATGTACATACTCTTAGAAGTTCAACAATAAGCCTTTAAAATGCAGCTGGAATTAAAATGTTCATGAAGAAATGCATTCAGTTCACTCTCAGATGTGAATTGAATCCCGACTAAATTTCGGGAAAAGACCAGAAACGGAACAAAATGGTTGAGATCATTTAGCTGTTGTTCTTGCAGTATGTTGATGCGTTTCTCTAATCTTACCTGCCAGTGTCAATATTTGGGTTTAAATCACGTAGTTCTTGTGTTTATCTGCCAGCTAAGTCTTTTGAATCCCAAAGCTGAAGAGAGTGAGCCTCCCAGGGCATTAGGTTCTGCTGGCCTCAATTTTCTTTTCCTGTAGGTTACCAATTGCAGTCTTAACTGTTAGGAGTCCTTGAACTTGTTCTTTCTTAGGAGGAAGCATGAATATATTCCTAACCTTTATTTCCCAGGCAGTATAGCCCTTGTTTTAAGAGCTTTTTACGAAACACATGAAGCTTGTTTCATGATTTTTTCCAATCAGGGGAGATCATGATTGTGTTACAACTTCCAAATGGTTCATCAAGTTTGAATAAATCATGTCTAGTAAACTTTTTTTGCTCACCTTCCAGAAGTGTTTTATGTGGGGAGGGTAAAATAGTTGTCTTTATATTCTCAACTTGGTTGCACTTTGAACTGGATTATGAACACAATAAGGAAATGTTTCTACAAGAACCCTGTTGAAGCCATGTCTTCTCCACCTGCACTTGAGGGAGTGCAAACTGAATACCTTAAGTCTATAAAGAGACATTGTTGTCCTGCCTTTACCAGTTATGGTCCCTGAGCTGTGATTTTATTTTTTACAAAAGATTGCTGTGCTTTTTTGCATCAGATAGTAGTAAGTATTTATGTGTGGTTATGCTTGATGCTGGCAGTTTGAATCTCCACAGGTTTTTTTATTATTTTTGAGCTACAGCATTTGACATCTCTGGCTTGTGCAGCATAACAGTATCTTCAAAGGCATCGGAGTCCCACACCTGCCTCTGCTTTCTCTTGACGTGCAGACACTCAAATCCTGGAACATGCCTTGGAGCCAGATACTCCAATTATATCCAGGCACACCCTGCTAATTAAGCAGTGTTGTGACCTTCCTAGTAATTTAGTGTGCAAGCTTTGATTTTCCCCCTTCCCTCCCAAACCCCACATTTGGATTTAAGTCTATGAGGTGTGGGGTAAGAGTGCATTAACGCTTTGTTTTCTGGAGAAGATGATACAACCCAAAGCTCAGATGTCTCATCAGACAAGAATTTGGGTGAAAGAACGATCTAAAACTCTGGTGAATAGCTTTTTATCTGTTTCTAGGGGTCCTGAAGACACCTGTTTCGAATACGGGGTTTTCCCTGCTATTCTGAGCTTTCCACTCGACTACCCGTTAAGTCCTCCGAAGATGAGATTCACGTGCGAGATGTTCCATCCAAACAGTGAGTCCAATGCAGCAGGATGTATGGGGGAGTGGGTTGCTTGTGCACCTTAACAACAAACAGCTGCAGCAGGAGAGCTGAAATCCTTACCAAGGGTTATTCTCTCCCTTTCCAGCCCTACAGTACGCAGTGGAAATGTTCAGCCGTCCAGCAATTTTGCTCTGTCTTAGGCTCACTTTCTCTTTATCACATTATTCCCAATATACCTTTTGGTCATAAAGTGTTCAATAAAAGTTTCCAACAATTTCACTGGTCATTCCAGGAATGCTTGTAACTATTGCATAAATAGTCTAAAGATAAATCTTCTGTATGTGATGTTAGATTTAGGGAATTAATACAGCCTCTTTCCAGTCTTGTTGTGTGACTTGTAGACAAGTTTGGTGTTTGGTGTTACTGTTCATATTCACTGAAGTTTGAATGCAGCTTTACTGGGCAGCATGGCTTTTCCCCCGTTAAGTCATGGATTTAGTAATGTGATCTTTCTGAAACAGAGTGCTCTGTCTGAGCAGATGACACATTGGCAGGTGTTTAATATTAAAACACTGCTGGCCTTTTCTCTGCAGTTCTGATGGTGACAATATTATCTTAAGACTTTTCAGTGGAAGGAAGTGAAGTGACAAGTAACAGGTTTGAGCCCTGGACAGGTAAAAACCTTGAAGCCTTCTTTCACAGCCTGGAGCACTGCTTTCTGGAGTCAGCCTTGGCATTCTTTGTAAAATTGTTCCTACGACATCTGTTAAATCAGTGTGGATTGTGTAAAGATTATTTATCACCACCCAGATCGGATGGGCTGAATCTGCATTCTAGGCTGGTAGGTCTCTGCCATTTGTGAGCAATAAAAGGCAAATGCTGCCCTCCTGCCTAGTGTTTCCTTCCCAGCTGACATTCCTACACTTGGATAACACAAATCTTCATCTCAGCTGGGAATCGATTTATTTCATGCTGTTCCAAGGACTTTTGCAATTTCTTAAAGTTCTGTTCTTCCCTTCTCAAAACACCAGGGAACGCAGATTCTTGCCTATTGAATCCGCATCACGTCACAGCGTTAGAAGTGTGTAGATGTGCCCGAAACAGTGTACCAGCACTGCTGAAGCTCTGATGTTCGCAGTGTTTGGCACCTGGAAGCGATGTGGCCACATCAGCACCTTGCTCCAGCTGGACTAATTCACCCAAACTTCTTGGCAGGACTGGTCTCCATTGGCAAATCCTCGTCCACACAACGCTTCCCGGCTCCAGTTGTGGTTGAGGTTCGCAGCTCACAGCTGCTCTGTGTGCAGTGTAGCCAGGAGGAGTTGGGGTGTGGAGAAGCACAAACTGCCGGATTCTCCTGTGTTATGGAGTGGTTCCACACACGGGCACTTCCTCTGTGGGGTTAACTGGAACATACTGAATGGTCAGCTCAGCTCCTTAAAGTCCCCTGGGTCACCTTCATCACCATCAAAGTTCAGATCACCTAAAGTGGACGCTTGAATCTTTCTTAGGTGGTGTTGTGATGGGCTGGTTATACCCGGAAGGGCTGTAGAAAGGGGTTGCTGTGCTGTACTTTTTCTGTTCCTGACGTGCTTATTCCTCCACCTGGGAGGAATTGCAAGGAAAATGCTTAAAAAGTCTGCTGTGTTCCCTTCTCTCTGCAGTTTGTGTTACGTACAGGGGGAATTGCTGCACCACAGAACTATCTTCTTATGAAATAAAATTACATTCATGGATGCTCTGATGAAGATAACTTCAAAGTAGCAATTAGTGGCACATCTTTGCACTTAGTGACAAAGTGGGAAGCGGCATACATCTTCCTGGAAGCAGCCTTTGCTGCCTTGCCTGTGCCCCTGTCATCCAGCTGTTTTAAACAAGGCACACTGCATAAAAGCATCAGCGTAACTTCCAGGTGCAATACCTTCTACCGGTGTGTTCTGAACTTGAAAGGAGAAGCGCTGGTTCGGTATGGACTGTTCTCATCTCTTCCAGCTACACCTAGACCAGCTCCAGTCCCCAGCAGGGGATGTAAATAAAAGTCTTCCAAAGCATTTACGTGGTGCAGAGTTGTGCAGACATTCACTGGGTGAATAGAAGGAACTGGAAATGAGCACAGCTCTTTCAGCGGTCATTCCCTCTTTTTGGTTTGTCTTGTTTTCCTGGCAGTTGGCACAGGTCATGTCACCCAAGGAACAGCAGCACTGGAAGTACTGGGTTACAGTTGTCGTTTCTTGGGAGCCTGCAGAATTAAGCCATGTTGCTAACGCAAAACTCCATTCTCTTGGTGTTGCCTCCTCAACCTCTCCTTGGCCTGGTTATCAAGTTAGTGGAGTCCAGTCTCTGTGAAGATGACTTGAACTGTTGTAAGATGCTTTCTTTATGCTGAAGGTGGGAAGGGGGGACATCTGTGTCCTTCATTCCTAGGTTACCTTTCATCCATGCACTTTAATGCAGCTGAGCTTTAAGCAATGTTAAAAAAATAGTAGTGTGAACTCTTCTGGTTGCACCTCAGTAATGTTCAAAATAAGACCAATTATATTTTTTCTAACATATAGCACTTTTCCCTCTGTATTTCCACTCCTGTACTCCGTGCAGAGCAGGTTTGCTTAATTCTTTTTACGGTCACGGTCCAGTGGAGGACTCCAAGGTGCATGCAGTGCTGTGTGACTGTAACCCTTTAACCAAAGTTGGACTAGTTCCCTCCTTGGAGCGGTGTCTGTGCATAAACACTTGCCTTGTTCCACACGGCTGCTTCTCTTATTTTTCCCATGGAGCCTATCACTTGCTATTTAATGATACGACTGCTCCCAGCAGGGTTCTCTTGGGGCAGGATGACCCAAGTTTGTTGCATTTGCTTAAAGGAATCTTTTGCTAGATTTTTGTCTTTCAGATTTTGTGTCCTCTTGCCTTTGGAAGAGGAAATTTAAAACTGAGTTTAGTGTCAGTCATATGAAGGCCAAGTCCAAACATCGTCTCTCCAGTCCTTTAGTACAGATTAAAGTGTTTCTGCTGAGTAACAATCGATTCCCTCTACTTCTTGTGCAGTTTACCCAGATGGAAGAGTTTGCATCTCTATTCTTCACGCTCCTGGGGATGATCCCATGGGATACGAGAGCAGTGCTGAGCGGTGGAGTCCCGTGCAGAGTGTGGAAAAGATCCTCTTATCGGTCGTTAGCATGCTGGCGGGTAAGGACTGCTGTTTCATTAGCAGTAGCTCAGGTAGCAGTTACGGACTTCAGTAGAACTGCTTCTTGCTGCTTGATTTGTTAAGTGAAAAAAGGATATTTGAAAGTGCTTGGCAGCAACCAGAGTGCTTAAAGCCCTAATACTTATTAAAAAAACAGTTCTCTGAAAATAACTGGGGGGAAGGGAGAGGACTGAATTATTAAATAGGTGTTACCAGCTTTGTGAGCAACTGCGCTGCTTTCCTCCCAGGTCAGCAGCAACTGAGCAGGTAGTTATGGTCAGGTGGGTCCTGATGCCCAGCTGGTTCCCTGCTCCTGCACAAAACCTGTATGTGCTCCATCTTCGTGTTTGTGATGATTTCTGTTCAGCTCTTGCAGGTCTTAGAGGTGTTGATTACAGCCTGTGTTGGATTTGGCTTTAGCAGCTGAGGTGTTGCTGGCCAGATCTAACCAGTATGGTAAACTGGAGTCCATGGTCTCATGACTCCAGTCCTGACTCCTCACAAGCCAGGACCCTCTGTTTCTGTTATTTGTCAGCCTGGGAATGTACCCCATTCTGCCATCTCTGATTCAGAGGAAGGCTTCTGGAGAAGAGGGGTGGGATGAAAAACTTTGTGCACAGTCTTTTAAATGCCTTTGCCTAAATCCAACAAGGGCTATGGATCAGCTCTGTCATGTCCAGCTCCCTGAAAGATGGATCCTTCTCCACGTGGTGGATGGAGCCACTGAACTGCCTGAAAAGGGCAAAGCTGTGTCCCTTAGAATTGGTTTTGAATGATAAAAGATTTTAGAAGGTTTAGAGCAGAATAGTAACCTACTGTTGGGAAGCTGTACAGACCAACAGTCCTGGCTGGGCTTCCCGTGGCCTCCCACAGCTTGGTTTGCGGTGCAGCCTTGCCCGGGCTGGGTAGCACAGGAGTCACCTATCTCTCTGCCTGTGTGCCCTGTGTTCCCATGGCTTTTGGAGGAATTAGGCTAAAACATCACTGGTGAGCTTCTCTCAGGCTCTGTTGTTGTAAGCCCAGGCTTACCAGACTGGGTGACCTGCACATCTCCTGTCCTCGCTACTGGCTTTTAGGGGCCAACCATCTTGTGTCAAGAAAGACGTGAGCCCAAGGTGTTTGTTGTGAGCAGGGCTGGGCTGGATTTGGACTGGTGTGTGAAGCAGAACGGGTGGAGTATGTTCTGCCTTAGTGACTTGTGTAATCTGTTGTCCTTCTGTATGCTGACTGTGAACCTGATAAGTCCCATGCCTCAGCTTACCTCTGTACAGAATTAAGTGTTTTGGGTCACAGGGGCTTAATGTACTTTGTAAAGCTCTCTGAAATCCTCGGATGAAAGATGTCGCAGCAATGAAAGCATTCTATGGGTTTTCTTGGTTTGTTTTGTTGTTTTTTAATAGAACAAGCCATCCCAAAGAGTGACAGAGCCTGTTTGGGTGGCCTGGTTGGGAGGGCTTTGTGTCTGTGAAGCCACAGAACCAGAAAAAATATTTTGTGGGGAGCAGTGTGCAGTTTTTAAAACGCTTGTGGTGGTGCCACATTGTGTTGTTTCGTGTACGTGCTGGGGCTCAACTGTTGAGACCATAAGCAAAAGAAAGTCTTGCTCCTCTGCCACTTGTTTCTTACCTAAACTCGACCTTGCTGTGAGTATTCTCTTGCGGTCAGCTCAATCGGAACCATTTGAGAATCCAGCAGCTGTCACTGGATTCCCTTTAGTGGTGTTTCTGTAGTCCTGAGCAGAGGACGTGGACCAAAGCCGCAGGGAAGTGGCAGTAGAGAGGCGTTATTGAAAAAGCCAGAGGGTTTTGCTCCATTACCTGCCTGCCCACCTGTCTTTCCATCTTTCTCATTTCAGAGCCAAATGATGAAAGTGGAGCCAATGTAGATGCCTCCAAGATGTGGCGGGAAGACAGAGAACAATTTAACAAAATTGCCAAGCAGATTGTGCAGAAGTCACTTGGACTTTAAGCTCACAAAGAGACTGAAGTGTTTTGTATTTCTCTCCACCTGAAAACGAGCAGTGCTCAGTGCTGGTACCAAAAAGGAAAACCTTGCAAAACTATTGGCCTAGTTCTTTTTATCATTTGTTATTTATTTACCATGTCTTTTCTTCTTCCGCTGCTGCAGAGAAGCCTCTAGTTCACTCACTAAATTGTGTGGAAAAGGGATATCATAGTAGGGAAAAACATGGAGACAATGCCGTTTCAAAGCCTGCCTGTTGCTACCTCACTTTGTGATATGGAAAGCTGAGAGACCTTGCAGTCTGCCTTTGCCAGTCTGCTGTTTGAGAGCACAGCTGGTTTGGAGATCACCTGCTGGAAGAGTTAGTTGTATGTTTTTATAGGTAGCGTTGCATCTGGAGCACCAGTAGACGGGAAATAATCTACCAATTTGATGGTACTTGCTAAGGTAAGGACAGCATTTGCAGTCAGAACTGATTTGAAGAGTATTGTCAGCAGGAGAGGCTACGAAACAAGGTTATAAATAGGATGCGGTGGCACAGAAAGTGATTGTGCAGCATTTAACTTCAGGAGAAGATCTTGGGGGTTGTCAGTGACTGGCTAGGTGTCTAGAATGGGCTGGTGTTCCCATGTGAGTTTGTATTGAGCCTTTGAGTCAGTGTTTGCTTGGAAAAAATCCCAAGAGCTGCTTTATTACTCCTTAAAGACACTCAGTTGTAAACCTCCCATTCAATTAGAGGTGCAAGTTGTGAAGACTGGATTCTTAAACACTTTGGTCAGGTTCACCATGGGCGAGGTAGGTCATTGGCAGCTTGAAAATCCAGTGTGAATGTGCCTGCTCCGCTGGGCATGGAAAATATCTCTACAATAACATCAGCTTCTCTTGGGCATCGAGAGGATTAGGCACTGCTGGCCTCTGGTCACCCGTTTTTTAGGTGAACGAGTGAAGATGAACACAATGGATTTTGTAAAATTAACTTAATGTTTCTTTATGCTGACTGCTCTTGTGTGTTTAAATATGAGTCGGAGAAGGCACCGCATGTGTTTTCTGGAGGACGATAGGAGGCGTGTTGAGGACTGCGGAGTGTTGGAGCGGGGCGGTGGTGCGGAGGGTGCGGGAAATGCCAGCTGCAAGGGTCAGATTGTAAAACTGCTTTGGGGCCGCTGGTGACCTTTGTGCTTTGCAAGCGAATCTCTTGTGTAGGTCCAAATCTTCTCCAATTTACTACAAGCAATAACATGCCCATCGATAGCACATGGAGTCCCATTTTGTTGGCAGCTTTAAATGGACTAAATTTGAGAAGGGCTTTTTTTTTCTTTTCTTCTCCTTTCCTGTGAAAAGCGTGTGACGTGGAAGGAGTCACACCCTGGAGAAAGCTTTCCAGAGGTGATAGTGTGCATGTGCGTGTGTACAGCTCCTCAGTATTAATGTCCTGCTGTCCGTGCTGCACGTGGCAGCATGCCATCGCTCTGCACCTCTGAAGAGTTTGTATTGCTTGAACTTGCTGATTTTTACCTCCTTGTAGAAGTAATTCTTCTTGCTTTGGTGTAAGGGTGGGAGGGGGGACCTGACAGTTTGGGCGCAGAGATGATGAAATAGTGTTGTTGTACCTAACTAGTATTTCAAGGCATACAGGAAAATGTAGCACTTCCATGCAAACTGAGAGCACTTTTTGGATTGTAGTAGATGGGGCGTTGCTCCTGGGAGTACTGGAGCCGCTCAAGGAAACGATGCTGGAGAGCTGTGTGCCACCTGCAAACCACGGGTTAGGCAGATGTGGCAAAAATGGGCGCTTTTTAAGGGCGGAGTATTTTGTTCATGTGTGCTCACTCATTATTTTATGGTGGGATTTAATCTGTATACTGCAAATAAAGTGATTATATTTTCTCCTTTCAGAGACCTATGCAGATGTATTGCAGTGGATGTTTTTTATGGGTACCCAACTGGTCAAGAGAGTCCGATTCTGACTTGGTCCAAAGAAGTGGAGTGGTTTATTCTAATGCAGTTAAAAACAAGGGGTGCTTTAGAGGAGTGGAAGAGTTGACACAGTTGCTTGGGCTTTCCAGGCAAGGATCTTTTCTCTAATGATGGCAATGACTTTAAAGAAAACTGTGAAAAATCTGGCAGATGTGATGCAGTTTGCTTCTCACAGAGGTCTCGTTATGATCCACGTATCTGGCCTAGGAAGATCTTGTTACGGCAACGAGGTGAATTGTGAGTTTTCATATATCATTCAAAATCTGCCGTTAGCTCTTGGATTTAAGAAGAACAATTAGATGTCCAATTCCTACTGAGAATTTCCATAGTCCCCAAATCTCTTGTTGCTTAGAAATAAAATGTCTTTTTAAGTGACTGGCATGCAGTGGGCTTTCTAGCTTGGGTGTTTTAAGCCACCCAGTCAGTGACTGTATATACTGGGCAGTCTTGCAGGTGACAAAATGTAAGCAGAAGGCCACCTCAGAGGAATGGATCTTGCCTTGGGGTGAGAAGAACCGTCCTGAGGGTGGCTGTTTGCTTAGCTCTATCCGTGCCCCTGGAACCAGCGCTAAGCACTCCTCTTCAGGGGAAGGCTTAAACCTGGCCCCGCAGTCGCGTTAGATTCCCTGCTTGTTCTACAGGGAAAGGAAGGAAGGAAGGAAAGAAAACCTTTTCATCGTTATTCTGTAACAAACAGAATCCTTGCGCCTGCCCCGAAAGGGTTTCAGGGCGCAGGCAGCTTTTTACAGCTGGGGATCACCCGAGAGTTAAAGCTCATAAAGCTGCTGTGTCGCTCCTGTGATAGACTTCCCTGGAAGGCTGAATCTTCTCCCTTCCTGAAGGAATACTGGCATTGGCAGTGTGTGTCATACTAGCCAGTAGTGATGGGTTTTTTTGAGCAGTTGCGTTTTTTCAGCCTGAAACAGTTACTATAAAAGATGTTCTTTGGGGAGTGTCGGAGCTCTACAGGTGTTATGCATGCGGGTAAAGTATTAAAGGTTTAAAAAAAGAAAACCAACCTTTCTCTGGATTATATTTGCTTCAGGCTTAAAGAATCAAACAACAAAACCCCAAACCCATCAACAAAGCTGTAAAAATGCAAGCAACGTCCTCTTTAAAGCCTTTGTACATACATATTTAGACACACACTTTTTTTTTTCACTTCTTGGCAAGCGGGACTGTGTCAGAACACACGCAGTGGGATGCAAGCCATCCATTAATTGTGTTTTGTGTGCCTGTGTGCATGCAAGCCCTTCTTTGAAAGTGCGAGCTGCCGGGCGAGAGGCGTTGGAGCCACATGAAACGGCTGCAGCTTCGGGGCAGAGCCAGCCCCAGGCTTTTTTCCAACTTTTTTTTTTTGTGGCTGGAGCAGTATCATGGCTGGGAGGCGGTGTGCTGCCTTCGGGATGCAGTGGTGAAAGCTCTGCATCTCTGGAAGGGTCCTTGCTTTCCTCCTGGAATGGCCTCTTGGTGAGGATGCTGTGTCTTTTCCCCCTCCCAGAATGGAAAGAAGAAACACCGCCTCTGTCAGCGCAGACCCCAAATGTCTGTCCCCAGTGCCAGCTGTGCTGCTGATACTGGGGTTGTCTGGGGTGTGGGATGGGCACAGCTGGTAGGAGGTAGCTCCAGAAGGGGACTCAAAGCGGTGGCCTCCCCTGCCCCATAGCGTGGGGCGAGGGCAGTGCGTGCCGGCTGAGCAGTGGCAGGGCATGGAGGTGGGAGCGTGGGATGTCCCCATGCTGCCCAGGTGAGAGGTGGCACTGGTTACCTGCCCAATGCTGCTTCTCTCCCACATTTCCTTGACTCACTGGAAGAAGAAAATCTCTCTTGCCCTCCAGCCGGCTCCAGGGCTGGGAGGAGTTTGAGGTGAGGGATGCTGAGGGTCTTGCTGCCGGCTGGTGGGATGGTTGGGGGTGGCAGAGGGAAGGGAAAGGTGCAGAAATCTGGATAATTCCCCTGGCACCCGAGGGTCCCATTGGGCTGAGCTGTTTTCCCCGTGTGTTGCCTGAACAGCAAGGTGGCTAAGCCCTGCTCCAGCCCCAGCGAGGGCTCCCACTGTCCCCTTTCGTGCAGCCAGGTCCCACATGCACCACTGGTGTCACCCAGGCAGCTGTGGCTGTGCCAGCCTTCCCTGGTGCTGCAGGGGTGAAACCCGGCGCTGCAGAGGGAATTGCTCAAGCCGCTTAACACTTGGTGGTCCTGCATGATGTGCTCGGTGCTCTCCTGGTCCCCGTGCCTTCCCCTGACTCCAGCCCTGGTGATCATCCCAGTCCTGATCTTCGCAGCTGGATCCTCATCCTGCCTCGGCCACCAGCCCCTCTCCCGAGAGAGCCAGAGGAGAACCAGCCAGGTGGCTTTTTAAAGCAGTTTGCACACCCCTTCCCCCCAAGATGTGGCTTAGAAGCAGTTAAGATTATGGGGTGTGTAAATATATAATTAATGGTAATGATACGGGGGGTGGGTTATTACAGGGCAGCGTGTGCGGGAGCTCTGGGGGAGCGGGTCTGTCTGGTCATGTCCTTCCTCGAGGGCGCGGGGGGAGACGAGCCATCTCACGGGCTGAGTCCTCTTCCTCCGTGCGTGGGGCACCGGCCGTCCCCGGGGCAGGGTTTTTTGGGGGCACTTCGATGCCTTTCATGGCAGGGTGCAGGCGGGAGTCATGCATGTGTGGCCGGCGGGATGGCGGGGGGCTGTGGCTGTGTGCTGCTGTCACCCCGGCCAGCGGGGGTGACAGCTGGGGTGGCCGGCAGGGTGGGTGCCCTGGGAGAGGGCTGGGGAGCGCAGTGGGGGTGAGGTGGGTCCGGGCCAGCAGAGGCGCAGGATGCAACATGCCGGGGGGCGGGGGGGGCACCCGCGCGCTCAGGTTGTGGGCCCGGCAGGAGGAGGCTCATCGCCCACGGGTGGATTGGGAGTTTTGCCCCACAACAGCTTTTCCCGTGCCAAAGCAATTTGGCAAATTGAACCCAAATTTGGGCTGGTATGATGATGTTGGGTGATTTGGGGTTTCTTGGCCGGGTCTGCCTGCCACGGGTTTGCGTGGGCTCCTTTCCTGGGGGGCTGTTTCACCAGGATCCCTGTCTTCCTCTGCCGGTCCTATCAATGCGTGGATCCCTCCGAGCTGGGTTAATGGCAGCCCTTCTTGCAATGGAGGAGGGATGCCAGAAGGACAGGTGTCTTTAACTCCACTTTGGCTGGAGCAGCAGTTAGAGGTTGAGTTTTGTCCTTGGCCAGATCTTGTTTCGGCTCAAGATCTTCTGCCTTGGAGCCCAGGCATGGTCTCAGTGGGAGTGCTTGTGTTTGAGGGGCCTTATGAAGGTCCTAGGGCTCTGTATGGAACTTGGTTTTATGAAAACATCGGTTCTGATGCTGAAACGTCTTGTCCAAACTGTCCTTGCTTTTAGCATTTGATGCTCTTCAGCATCCATCCTGTTAACACCCAGTCAGCAACCGGGGGCATCTCGTTTATTTTACCAATTAATTACAATCCCCAGGAAACAAGACTCTCATGCGTTAGACACCACCTTCTTCTGTAGCCACCCCTCTGCTCCCCCTGGAGGGACCCAGGGAGGCCAATCAGCCCGGAGCGATGCCACGTGCTGAGCACCCAGGCGACAGGAGCCAGGTCCCCCTCAGGCACCAGCCCCTGCTGCCACCCTTGCCTGTCCCCTCCTGGGGACAGCCTACTCCATTCACTGAATTTCACTGAATTTCACTGAATTTTTTAGAGTTGGAAGAGCCCATAGAGATCATCCAGTCCAACTCCCCTGCCAAAGCAGGGTTGCCCAGAGCACATCACTCAGGGCTGCATCCAG
>JAOXNH010000049.1:26924389-26938188 GCA_028566575.1 Bartramia longicauda
TGGCCCCGCTCCAACAGCTCCATGTCCTTCTGCTGTTGGTGGCCCCAGAGCTGGAGGCAGCACTGGGGGTGTCTCCCCAGAGCGGAGCAGAGGGGCAGAATCCCCCCCCTTGCCCTGCTGGCCACGCTGCTGGGGATGCAGCCCCGGGTGCAGGGGTTTCTGGGCTCCCAGCGCACGTTGCGTGTGGAGCTTCTCATCCACCAACACCACCTTCTCCTCAGGGCTGCTCTCCAGCCATTCTCCACCCAGCCTGGATTTGTGCTTGGGATTGCCCCGACCCGTGTGTAGGTCCCAGCACTTGGCATCGTTGAACTTCATGAGGTTGGTACAGGCCACCTCTCCAGCCTGTCCAGGTCCCTCTGGGTGCCATCCCGTCCCTCCAGTGTGGCTGCCTGGGTTTGTTGCTCTCTGTCCATATGGAGCCACCTTGCTGGAAAGGGACGGTTGCAGCGACCGTTTGGGGGTCCTGCAGCTGCCGTGAGGTGGCTTGGCCCCTCGTGAGAGGTTCAGGCACACCAGGGAAAGGTGTCAAAAAGAAAAAAAGCCGTTTTCCCTGCGGGACGGGCAGCAGTGAAGGGCTGTTTGTCACGGGTGGGAGCGATGCAGCTGCTGGGCACTGCCGGGCCCCATCCTGAGCAGCTCTGGTGCGGAAGCGCCGTCTTGAAGCCTGTCTTTCTGCTTGTACTGGCGAAAGTTTAGTGACTGCTTTTTGGAGCCCTTTCAAAGCCAGCCAGCTATGCTGCCATGTGTCCTCCAAATGCGTGGCAGGACGCTCGGCTCGCTCCCGGCTGCCTGGGAAGGGACCTGGAGTGCAGGTCACCAACCCCCCTGGCCACCCCCTGTGGCCAAAGCTGGGGGAGCCCTGCCAGCCGGGCTCCTTTGTCCCCCAGGGCCCGTGGGGCTGGCAGTGCTGCAGAGGCGTGCGGGTTCGCGGACACGGAAGGCTCTGGGATGCGATCGATGCTGGTGGCTTACCACCCCCCAGCAGGGATTGCTCCCGAAGGCAGCTCCACGCCTGGGAAGCTGGCAGCAGGACTTGCAGTGGTGGGGCAGCTTTGTGCTTTTTTTTTCATGGCTTTCCTAAAAACGGTGCCTTTTGCAATCCTCCCAGTCCTTCGACAAAACTTTTCCTGGCAGGACCCCTGCAAAACTTCTGGGAATTAAGTTTTTGAAAGGCAATGGGGTTAAAGACGTTTACACTTCTTGTACGACGCTGACAGGTTTCCTGGGGCGGGGATTTCTTGTGGAAACTCCAATTTATGTTGGTGGGTTGGGCACAGGGAGCTGACTTTTGCTGCAGGAAACATGGGGAAGATTTTAAGCCCAGGAGAAAGGGCAGAGGTGACAAAGGGAGATGCCTCGGAAATGGCTGAGGAGGGAGATCCCGTCCTTCCCCGTCCCGTCACTCCAGGGAAGGTGGTGCTCCTGGTGTCCAACCTGAAGCAGGATCTGGGGTGTTGCTCTGAGAACAGTTCTCCTGTCGCCTTGACAGCTGACCCCAAGGGCTGATCCTGACTCTGCTGCTCGGGCAGGCGAGGCTGGCTCCACGTGCTCCTCATTCCCCTCCAGCTCCATCCCCATGGAGGTGTGTGTGGCCACAACCGCCTGGTGGCCCGTCGGGCTCGACCGGCTCCCCTGGCCCTGCTGGGACGGGCAGGAGCATGGATGTGTCCGGAGCCTGGGCTGGGGACACCCATGAGACGGGCAGCGCTGCAGTTGTCTGTGTGTTATGTATATATAGGTTATGTATAGGTTATGTATAGGGTCCCCAAGGCTTTGCCGCAGCCGGTGCCTGTATGCACGCTGCGTTTGAAGGGAGAAAGCTCTTGCAGATGTCAGGCATAAAGGCTGAAATGAATAGGGCATAACAAGCCCTGAAACATGACTTTGTGTCTGCAAATAATAAGGAATGAGTTACAGTCTTGGAAGAGGAGGAACATTATCCTGTTTGCAGGGTCCAGCCTGTCCCTGGTGTTGATTAGGTGCCCTCTTCACACTGTCCTCTGTGTGGAAGCTCTGCTTGAGATGTATTGTCTACAGATGGGTTTCTCAACCTTTTTAACCCAGGGATGGACAAATCTTTTTGGTGGAAATCCAAGGATCGTTCTGTTCGGAGCTGCCACATGGTTTTATTTATGACCCATGTGAATTAGGCAAACGTCTCACTGTTTGTCTCTTTTATTTCATCCTCTCCCGCCTGCTTGCGCGCATAGGAATGTGTGCCTGTGCGCTTAGGAACAATTTTGCAGCCCACTTCCTACTGTTGTTGGGACACGGAGCAGGTCCTGGACCCGACCCGACAGCGGGCAGCCATGGGCCCCTGTCCTTATTTCACATCACAGCTCGGTTCCCTGGCAGGCCTCCTGGGGAGGGAGAAAAGTGCCAGGCACTGCCCAAGCCATCTTCTGCCATGCCAGGTTCCCCAGCACAAGGATGGAGAAAATCCTTGAGGACCATCAATGTCCTTGTTCTCACCAGGAGACAGTTCATTAACAGCACATGGCTGAAAAGCAGCCTGAGCCCGCGGTGCTGAGCTGAGTACTGCCTGCCATGTCCTCCGTGGTCATCAACGGGGGCTTCGGTTCCTCTACCTCCTGCCTGGAAGTCCCAGGATCCCCCTGCTTCTGGAGGGGACACCCATGGCTGTGTCCTTGGGTCTGGAGATACCCCACCGACCAGCTTTTTGGATCTCAAAGGTGGCTGCATCCCCTTTGGAAAAAACAGTCACCCTGGCAGCCCTGGGGGGACTTTTCCTCCCTCTTTGGGAGGAGCGGCATGGGCTGCCTGGACCCTCGCAGAGCCGGGGCTGGCGTTGGTGGGAGACTTCCCAAAATCCGGCTGCTTGTGCGAGTCCCCCCGCTCGGGGCAGTGCTGCCAGTTCCCGAAGCCACGCTTAACTTGACACATGTGTGCGGCCCTGGGAAACGTGGCAGCTCTGATTCTCATTTGGGCCGCCTTACCCCGCACCGACCTGCCGGGAGGCAGGGCCCTGCCAGCAGCCGTGCTCCACTCTGTGCCAGCGTCCCCCCAGGGCGCCCGTCTCGCTGCCGGAGGGGCCCCGGATGCTGCAGATGTGGCGGAGGGTTCTGATGAGATGGCTGCTCCCAGCCCCCGGCGCTGCTAGGTGTCTCTGAGGCCACGGGGAGCAGCACGAGAGACCGAGCCTGGTGGGGGGGGTGGGATGGTTTGTGCCTCCCACATCCCTTGCGGGGCCGTTGGGGACCCCTGGGTTTGGGTGATGGCCGTGCCGATGGGCACTGTCCCCAGCGCGAGGGTGAGGAGGCACGGGGAGCCAGCGGTGTCTCGCCTCTGCGCCGCTTAATCGTGGCCCTGCTGGAGCCCCTAATTGGGGGGCTGCCCTACAAGAGGCGTTGTGGGGAGAGGGAGCTCTGTGCAGCCCTGCTGGGTGCCGAGCATCCCCAGAGACAGGGGCAGCCTCCTTCCAGGCTTCAGGGGCGGTTTGACCCTGAGACGGAGGCACCAATGGCTGTTGGGCCCACTCCGGGCTCCGGTGGCAGCTCCTCCCAGGATTTGGGACCGCAGTGCAGGGTGCTCCGCTCTGCCGTGCACCCGCACCCCAGTCCCGGCTCGGTGAGTTTCGGGTGCGGGGAGACCGGTGGCGAGGCACGTCTGTGGCTCCGGCTCCGGCTGCTCCCTGCTGACCAAACCCCCAGTTGGAGACACAATTTTTTTGGCGTTTCGTCCTGGCCATCCGCTTCCTATTCTGGCGCTCGCCTTGTGGGAAGGCTTTGGGGACGGGGCAGGGAGGGGGTGGGAGCCCATTTCAATTGTTTGGGGAATGGAAGTAACTCGGTTTGCAGCTGGAGAAACCCAGCGGAACTTGCTGCGTGCGGGGCGTTTTTCCACTGCTGTCTCTGCCCAGCGTAACCTCCGGGGTTTCCGAACCCACGCTCAGCACGCTGCCACCCTCCGTGTGGCATGGCCGGGTCCGGTGGCCGGCCTTTGGGCTGCAGGGTTACCCACGGCACTGGCTGTGCATCACCTGCACGAGGCATTTTTGGGGGGGAAAAAATACGCCCTTTGTGGGGTCTGAGTGGTTTTGGGCAGGGTGGAGGGGACCAGCAGGGATAGAGGATCCCTCCGGGACAGGCTGGGATTGTGCTGCCAAAAGCACAAGGCTTTTAGGGGCAGGAAGGTTCCCACCTTAAGTCTCTCGGGGCAGGGGCACATCTCTCGCCTACTCTCACATGACCCTGGAAAAATGAATCCCCAAAAATGAAAGGAAGCAAAGAAAAAAAGGAGGGGAAAAAAAAAACCAAAAACATATTGAAAAACCCCTCCCCAAAGCCGCCTTCCAGAGGGTTGGGCAAAAGATAAAAGCTCTCCAAGGAGCCGGGGCTCCTCCTCTCCCCCCACCAACTTCTCATTTAAATGTCTGTGTGCAGGCTGCAGCCGGCACTGGGGAGCTCCCGCTGGCCCCCCGCCTGCCACCCCCGCCGTGCCCCTGCCGGTGATGCCCGCGCCAGGGGACGGCAGAGCTTAGCACCCCAGAAGCAGCCTGGTGTGGAAGGTCCCCGAGGAGGTGGCCCCACCAGCAGACTATGCCAGAGCCCCTGGGGGGGCTGAGCCGAGCGGCGCCTGCCTGGGCACGGAAGAGCAGACGGCACCGGGGTCCCGGTGGATGGACCCCCTGAGGTCAGCCCCCCGATGTCGGCCCCGCTGCTGCTCTGGGTTGTCCTCCTCCACTGGGCCACTGGTGGGGGCTTCATCCGGGGGGGCAGGACCTGGCAGCACTGCACAGGTAGGAGCGAGGGCCGGTGGGGGGGCTGCGCCAGGAGGGGGGTGTCGAGACAGACAATGGCCGTGCCGGGAAACACGCCGGGACCTGTGTCCTCCCGTGGACGGGGTGTTCTAGGGACAGACCCTAGAAAGCATGCTGTGTTTTGGGGGGCACATGGCCGCTGCAGGGTGCCCCATGTGGGACAGCCTCTCCCTGGAAGCCCAGCCCTGGGGTTTCAGTGCCCAGGTGCCAGCAGACCGAGTCTCAGGGTGACAGCACCCTGCCTGCACCCACGCGTGGCTGGCAGGGGGGTCATCCTTGTGCCCACAGCCCCCCGGCGTGGCACAGGAGCGGGGAGTCACCAGCCCTTCTCGGTGTGTGCCCGTCCCTGCGGCACAAGCGTTGTCCCAAGGTCTACTGGCCCCGGGGGCTGACACACAGGGAGGTGAAGGGCTGGAAGGAGAAGTAGAGGAGAGCCATGAAGTCCCCCCTGGAAATTCCCTCCCACCCCAGACTCTCCGGGGCTCCCTGCGCTCTGCCAGGCACAACCTACGCCCTCCCCACAGTAAAACCTCCCGCAAAGTTTCCATCCTGCCGCCCCCAGCTGAGGAGCTGGCAGCTCCCACGGCAATTCCCACAGGGAAGCGACAACAGCAGCCCGAGCCAAAGAGGGTCCCTTGTCCCCTGGCTCTGCCTTCCTGTCCCTGTGCCGCACGGTCCCTGCGTGGGCACTGGAATTTCAGCCTAGTTTTGGGGCTGCTTGGGCCCAGGCTCCGTGTGCTTGGGGCTTGTCTCGGTTTGATGGCGCCTGTATGTACATTTTATTACAGCCCGGCCGGCGCTGAGAAGGAAAGCTGGGAGAGATCGGAGAGGTTTTGCCTATTGCCTCCTCCTCTGGGTGCTCCGGTCTCTCCGGGGACATCCCTGCTGTCCCCACGCAGCCTCGGCTGGAGGGTTCCTGGGGGTGTCGAGGCTCCAGCATCAGCACGTTTAACCACCCCTATGTGCCGCCCGAAACGCCCCGGCTGCTCTCCCTGCCGTTAACCGCCGGCTCCTCCCTAATCCTTAGCGGGAGGCAGGTCGGGATGCGCATCTTTGGGTTTAGGGACTTGGGGTTTGGTTTTAGGACTTGGTCCCTTCCCGACCCACAGCCTCTGGCCCTGGCTGAGCCGCCCCCAGGGCACTCGAGGGCTCTGGGACCCCTCTGCAAATCCACGCCTGAACTCTCCTTCTGCTTTTTGCTGAGAAAAGCGGGAACTGGTCGTTGCCCAAGTTGTGCATTTCTGAAATAATTCGTTTGAGTTAAACTTCCCCCACCAAGGCTTTGCTTGAGGAGCAGCTTAAACCACCGGAATGGGGGAGGGAGCGGGGGATTGCAGAGCTGGCAGGGTGGGGGGGCACCTCGCCGCTATTCCTGCTCCCAGCTGGATGGAGCTCCATGAGCAGATTCACCCTCGCTCTGCCTGCCTGGGTTTGGGCTGGCCGGGGATGCCAGCGGGGGGAATCGCTGCCCCTCTCCAGCTGGTTTGGATTCAGACAGCCGCTGGTCCAGCCTTGCTCACACACACACACACACACAACACACACACACACACACACACACACACACACACACATATCCCCTGCCTGGCTCTCCCGCTGTGCCCCGGCAGCCAAGATTTATTAGTACAATTAGGAGCTAAAAGCGCAGTCCCACGGGCGGCAGGACAGAGTCACAGGGATTCCTGTGGTCCGGCCAAGCGCTGGATCATCCTCGGGGCAGCAGCACCGAGCCCCGCTGCCCTTTGCTACAGGCATCGCCATCCTGCCGGGAAGCGTTCCAAGGTAAAAGCTGTGGGGTGCCGAGGCAGGGGAGGTTGGAGAAGCACCCAACGTGGGCACAGCCCTTCCCACGGCCCGCCGAGACGTCGGACCGATGGCAACCCTGGCACTGTGACATGGGGACGGCCTGGCAGTGCCAGTGCCCAGTGCTGTTCTTCACCTGGGCGATGCCCCGGGGCTGGGCATGTCGTTTGCTCCTCTGAGGAGAGGATAATTATTTAATGAGTGGTTTTGTTGCCTGCCAGGGGAGTACGTGCATGTGTGCAATTAGGGCTGGGTTGGGAGGGCCCGGACCAGGACTGGGGGGGTGGGTGCCATGCCCCACCACCCTGCGGACGGGTGGCCACCCTGCGAGCAAGCCTGTGGCGCCGGTTCCCTGTCTGCTCTCCTGGCTCTGGTTGCTGGTGGATCCCGAGGAAGCTGGTGGTCTGGGGTCAGCTGGATCCGTGGGATGGGTCACTTGGTGCTTGGCATCCCTGCTGTGGGGATGGAGAGCTCAGCCATGGTGCCTGGAGGGCAAACCTTCCCTGTGTCTGCTCGACGTGGACCCTGGGCAGGGGCTGGCAGGGTCCTGGAGTACGCCAGGCCCCACCCCAGCTGCCACGGCTCCCCCCCGGCCAGCACGGGAGATGGGCTGGCTGCCTTGAGCAAGCCGGGTGGCAGGACCCCATCCCATGGTGGGACAGGAAGGGATAGCTGCTGCCACCGTGACGTGCTCTGCTGTCTCTCGGCACAGACCTGCGCCCGCTGGACATCCTCTCGGAGGTGGTCCCTGCCAGCGGGCTGGCCCGTGGCATGAGGGTCTTTCAAGTGCAGGGGGTACGTGGTTTCCAGCTTGCCGCCTCACGGCCCCGCGCCCTGGGCTTCCCTGCCTCCCGGCTCTTCATCCACTGTGACTGCTTCCCCGAGGAGTTCTCCATCATCGTCACGCTGAGGGTCCTCAGCGTCCCCGCCAAGGTAAGCGCCGCCGGCCGGGCAGGGAGCGGGCACAGCCCGGCCCCGCAGCTTGTGGCAGGCAGATTTGAGTCCATGCCCTCCCGCAGAGGAACGAGTACATCTTCACGCTGATGGCAGAGGAGAGCCCCAGCGTGTTGGTGGGGCTGCGCTACGCCCCCGAAAAGCTCCACTTCCTCTTCTGGAGCCAGGAGCGCGCCGGCGGCTGGCAGACCCGTGTCACCTTCCACAACGTCTCCCTCTCCAACAACCAGTGGCACACACTTGTCCTGGCCGTCTCTGGCCAGTCCTTCTCCCTGACAGTGGACTGCAGTGTCCCCAAGGACATGTAGGTTGGGGGCAGCAGTGAGGGGCTCGGAAGGGCGATGTTCCTTCACCAGCATCTCCTCCAGCCACCAGCAGACACCATGAAATTGTCTCCTGCCTCTTTTCTGCTCACCCACAGGGTGGTGGAGACGCCGTTTCCAGCCTCTCTGTCAGTGAAGAGAGCCAGCTTCTACCTGGGCAACAGGAGGAGAAGGAAAGGCGTGTTCACGGTAGGTGCCCCACAGTGTGGGGTTGCCCTAACTGGCCATGGGGCGAGCTGTAGCCCCCTCTCAGCCCCTCCACCGGCAGGGCTTGGGCCACGGCACAGGCAGCAGAGGTGGCTGGGGGGTCCAGCTGCTGGGCTCGGTCCCCAGCTGGCTGTGGGCGTGCAAGGGGCAGTGCTGGCGACTGGCACTTTGTGGACAAATGTGTTTTTAAGAGGATGTTGGCGGTGGTGCGGTGCCAGAAGGACAGTTGATGGCACAGTCCCATTGATACAAAAGTCAGGGCAGTGCCTGCTCCTGACCAGTAGTGAAAAGCGGAGGCGGTGAAAGCCACCTGGGACTAACGAGCCCCTTGCCAATGCTCCCCTTGCACCCGCTGTTGAATTGCCCAGGATGAAGATTTTGGCAGACTGGGCATACTAACAAGGATTTGATAAACGTGCATGAATCCCGTGGAGGCTTCCACGGCCCAGGAGCAGGGAGCAACAAGCAAGAGTTGGGAGGGAAATCCAGGGCAGAAATCAGCTGCAGTTTCCGTTTCTTGTTCTTGCTGGACTTGCTCTCCATGATGCTGCTCCCTCTTTCCCAGGGCTTGCTGAGACAGCTTGTCCTGCTGCCCGGAGCCGATGCCACCCCTCAGATATGCACCGCCATGAACTTTAAAGAAGCAATGCTCTCTGTCCCCACTGCCCTCCAGGATGTCCCCATGAAGCCAGTGAGCAACGACGTGCTAAAATACCCCTACGGTCAGTAACTCCCCATGGTGCAGTCTCACTTGGCCAACTCCAGCTTTTGCCAAGGAAGGGTCTTTGCGCGGGGCTGGGCACGGAGCAGGAGCGCAGGGGAAGAGGGTGTCCCCACCACCTCAATGTGTTTCTCAATGTGTGCGGGGGGTGGGATCACTGTCTGAAACCTCCCTGGAGAGCCGGGGTGCCCCTGCTCGGGTCCCTTGGCAGCACTGGGCTCATGCCCATAGCCCCACGGGTGCCAGCCCCCAGGGTTTTCTCAGCCGATGACTTCCTGGCTCAGGGCTGGTATGCCGTTTCCCCTGTTCCCTGGTGGCCATCATCGGGATGGGACTGGGACGTCCAACCCTTCGTGGGCATGGGAGTGAGCCTTGCTGCTCCTCTGTCATGCGCCCTAAGAGGCACCTGCCTTGCTCCTCTCCGTGCCCAGAGACTGACACGAAGGTGACCCTGGGGTCCCGTCCACCCTGCACCAAGCAGGAGAAGGCGCAGTTCTGGTTCAACGCCTCCCAGCGAGGGCTGTACCTCTGCAACGGCAGCACCTGGATTTCCATGCTGGAAGGTACTGGTGTGAGATGCTCTCTCGGGGATGGAGGGAGGCCCTTGGAGCAGAGGAGGAGCAGAGATTTGCCCTTGACGGCAGCTTGGGGCAGGAACCAAGTCAGCCAACAGCAGACTGATGGGGCTGGGGTGTCACCCTGCCTCCCCCCGCTCCCTGGCTGGGCTTCACTTTGCTCTTGGTGCCCACGTTGACACTTCCAGTGCAGCTCTGGATTCAAGTGCCTCTGTGAAACAGCTCCCCAACCACTCACACAGTGCCTGCGTTATTGTCTGTGTTATCCACGTTGTCCATCCCTCCTAGGGCTTCTCCAACCAGGAGTGAGCCCCGGGTCTGTCCAAGTGGGACAGCTGGCCCTGCAGAGAGCCATACTGGGGGTGCTGGGGTGCTCCCTGCTGCGGGGTCCCCACAGCGCAGGTGCTCCTGGTGCCTACTTCTTGCAGGGTGGGTGAGAAGGAGCAGAAAGACTCATCAGCTGCCAGAGACAGCTGAAGGAGCAAAGGGAGGGTGGCGGAGGCAGGTCCCCATGTCTTCTCAGCTCTAGTGGCCTTCATGCAGAAAATAGTGGGGCAACAAGGTGGCAAAGCAACCACAGCCCGGAGGGATGGACACTGTTCAATAACAAAATGGATTTTGCCCACTGGCGCTCTCCCCCTCGCTCCAGGCAGCCTGCCCAGGATCACTGGTGGTACATGGAGGATGAGGCATGCCCACAACCAAGCCATCCTTCCCCCTTGTCCTGGGGTTTTTCTTACGCTGATGCCCGTGTGGTGGGTTTGGATGAGCTGTTTGCTCCCCACAGGACCTGGCAGTGGCTGGACTCCCCCTACTTCCCTATCTGTGGAAGTCATCAGGATTGGCACTGTGTCCTGGTTTTCCCAAGGAGACCTCATGCTGGGATCTTGCTAACCTGTGCCCCTTGGTGCCACCAACACTGGCCCTTCTTGTAGCCCTACTCCTGCCATTTTTCCCTTCCAATGCCCCACCGTCTGCCACTGGGACCGGTCGTAGCCTTTCTGTTCTAATTTCTGGCGTTTAATTCTGTCTAAGTCTTCTCTAACTTCTTCCAGAGCTCATGCTGACTCCAGCCAGAGAAAGCATCTGGTGGCAGGGCTGCTGCAGGTGGGTACACGTTAACCCAGCTGGTCTCAGCAGCCCAGGCCCTTTCGCTGTAGGTCTCTTCGTCTCCTCCTCGTTCTCTTTAGGACAAATATATCAACCCACTTCGTCAGAAGCAATGACAACCCGTGGTGTGTTGTTCTTCCCCCCTCCCAGAGGATCCTGCCCAGCAGAGCAGTTTGCAGCCCTCTGCCGGAGAACAGCCAGGGGTGGAGGGGGCTGGACGTGCTGCTCGATGAGATCAAGTCAAGCCTTTTACCACCCCCTCGGGTTTTGGCCCCTCACCACCAGCAGCACCACGACTTTCATCTTCCCCCCCCTAGAGCAGCAAGTGGTGCTGAGCCAGCTCTGCTCTGCACCAGGGGACACCTCTCCAGGCCAGGCTCACCTGGGTTCAACCTCACACCTTTTGTTTTTTGTGGTTCTCCTAGTCAAACAAAGGCTGGACTATGTGGAGGAGTACCAGAACCTGGTGACCAACTCCGAGACGATGGGAGTTGAGGTCTTCACCATCCCGCAAGTGGGACTGTTCGCAGCCACCGCCAACCGCTACACCCCCCCGGGATCGGCCATCTATAAGTGGACCGATGGGAAGTTTGTGCCCTATCAGAACATCCCCACCTACCAAGCTCAGTCGTGGAAGTATTTCACCATAGGAAAGAAGGTAAGTCTGCCTGGAAGATCATGTCAGAGCCTTAATATTGCAGTAGATTGAACTGCAATTGGCTTCTCTTCAACTAGCCCTGGGCCTTGGGCATGGCTCAGGGGGTGAGTCTTTCTCTCTTCTTTGATGGGGTCACACTGATACACAGATTCAGCCAGTAAGGGTCTGTCCTAGGGACTGCTGGCTGCTCTGTGAGCTGCCCTCTGTGTTTTGCTATTTTTGCTGAGACACAGCTATATCCACCCAGGCCGTTTTCAGCTCACGGCATAGGTGTCTGAAGTGCTCAGATCTCTTCCCTGGGGATGTCCAGCGTGTCTGCGAGGTCAGCCTCCAATGCCAGCTGTCGGAGCTGGATCCCACCATGTGTCTGGGTTCATTTCTAGCAGGCTTTGCAAGTTCCTGCCTCGGAGTGAGTGCCAGTGTCAAAATGTCCTTAGTGTGTGGACACACATCGTGCAGAGCTGCAGTCCAGCTGGGTTTTGTTGTGCTCATAGAGCAGCCTCCACCCTGGCCAAAGGCTGATCCCCCTGGGAAACAGATTTTGCTGCAGTTCCCAGCAGGCACCATGGAGCGAGGCAGGAGCCACCCCAGGCAGTGGCTGTGGCTTTGCTCCTGGGGACATGCAGCTCCTGACATGGGAGCACAGAGAGCAAAGCCCCCCACAAAGCTCTGACTGTGGTGGGTGTCCTGCCGTGCTTAAGGTCTGCTCTGATCTCAGAGAACTACCTGTGGCCTTACAGAGCCATCAGAGCCCGTAGCTCCCTCCCAGAGACCCACTGAGTCCAACCTTCTGCATTTTTAAGCCCTCTTGCTTTTCCATCATTCCAGGACTTCAGAGCACTCTCCTCCTCCCCTGGGCAATCTGCCATGGGCCTTCTGCAGGGCATCTGCTTGGTTCCTCTTCTTGGGCAGCTACTTGTCACTTTGCAAGGAGCCCCAGTCCAGCCGGCAAACATCTGCTGAGAGCCAACTCTGTGCAGAGCTCCCAGGGCAGTTGGGATCATTCCCCCTCCAGTATGAGCCCTTCTGGCTCAAGTGAGCCCTTTGCCACCAGAGGCTGCGCAGGGTGGCTGCAGGCTCCCCCATCGTGAGCCACGTGCTCCAGGGCAAAGAGGGATGGGCAGAAGTACTGCCTCCAGGCTTGGATCCAAATGGGCCACATCCCTTGTTACCTCCGTGGCGGTGGGGTCCTGCAGAAAACCTGGTCAAGCCCAGAAAACGCAGTTGTGTTGCAAAGCTGGCTTTGGGCTGGGAACATCCCCAGTGCTGCGCCTGCTCTGCTCCAGCTGCACCCTCGTGGGCAGGAGATGGGAACACTGTGGGCTTGGATTTATCTGCTGATGAGAACCACCCTGAGGCTCCCCAGTGTTAGTCTGGACCCTCAACACTCCCTTGCAGTGGTAGCTGCTGGAGCAGAGAAGACCACCAGGCTGGGGAGTCCCAACTCCCTGTGGTCCCTGCACAGCGAAGCACGCATGTTGGTGCTCACTAAGGCTCACGTCCTCCAGATTTGCCTTCAGGTCTTCACCCAGAAAAACTTTCTCAGACTTTCTAGGCAGGATGACCCCTCTCCTGCAGAGCTGGAGCAGGTTTTCTAGCTGGGGCTATCTGGGTGCTCCAGAACAGCTGGGGACAGAGGAAGGCACCCTGCATGCATCTGCCCATGCTTGGTGTGTTTCTGCCTTCAGATGATGACCAGATAGGTGTTGCAACAGCAGCGGTGCAGACCTCTCCAGTCAGCCCAGGTTCCTCGCACACATTGCAGCTGTGCTGCACCTCTGTAGGTGGTCAGTACCTCGTTACTGCACCAGGACCTGCTGATGGTCTGCTGGGATTGGGGGAAGAGCCCCAGAGGGTAGGGCTGGGGTCTCCTGGTGGCTCCTGTCAACAGAGATCAAGGGTCCTGAGTTGCTGGGTTGGATCTAGGACTTTCTCTTCCCTCTAAAGCTGTGTTTCTGGAGATGCCCTGAAGGGAGTCCCTGGACCCAGCATAGGCCACCACCGAGGAGGAAAGGTTTCCATCCTTGCGTGTGGCTGAGCCTCAGCTGGACAAAGCCCCAGGCTGGTGCTGGCAGGGGTCCTGCGCTGGGCAGGAGGCAGGAGACCTCCCCCTCTGTTTTCCACTTGTGGGCTGTGTCCCTGTGCTTCTCCATGGTCCAAACTGGGGCGGAACCTCTGCTGCTCCACACGAACCACTCTGGTGTGTCAGAGCCAGGGTGCCGCACCGTGTGCTCCCCCGAGCTCGGACTCGCTTCCTCCCTGCACGAGGCCACCTCTGCGCCTGCACCTTTGTCCCCAGCGCTCTTGGGTTTTTTTCTTGGTCTGGAAAATAGTTTGTCTCAGGGAATTGTTATCATCGGTGCTATTATTGTTATTATCATGTCTGTGATTTTTCTCCTGAACAACCTTTTCTTACAGAGAAGGTTTGCTGGCTTGGGTCCCCCTCCCTCCCCAGCCTGTTTTGCCAGCGTGGCTGTGCTGCCTGTCCCCAGGGCTAGTGGGACCTCGTCCCTGCCACGCAGAGAGACACTGGGTCCCTGTCCCCGCTTTGGGTGCACTGTGCTGCTTGGGGGTCCCTGCCAACCAGGGCTGTCTTGCCCCACACCGGCCACCTCGGTCCCTGGCCCCACATCCCATCAGTGCCCACCCCCTCGCCCCCCCCACC
>JAOXNH010000049.1:26955619-26968068 GCA_028566575.1 Bartramia longicauda
GTCTCTCCCTCCTCTCACCTTCTCCCAGCCTCTGCTCTGCCTGCCCCATACCTGGCGGGTCTCCTCACACACCAGGGAGAAGAGCCAGAAGTAGATGAGGTACTCCCGCCAGGATGGTGATGGCTGGAAGTCAACCATTAGGACGTAGGCAAAGAGCAGGAGGAAGGTGAAGTAAGAGAGGACATTCATGAGGAAGATGACGACAGGTGCCGTGAAGAAGGCTCGAAGGCGCGTCAGGCAGCCCACAGGCTGCAGCCTCTTCTCCCTGTGGGGAGCAGGGGTGGAAGTGGGGTTCAGATGCTCAGGGAGGTGCCACGGCAGCTTCTCTCAGTCAGCCTTGGTGCACACACGCCCCAGCTGCCAGAAGTACCTGAAGGTGATGAGGTTGGTGTAGAGAAGTGGGAAGAACAGCATGCAGGCGACCACCCGCCAAAGCCCATTGTCCATGCACATCTTCCCCCACCAGACTTTGGTTAGGAAGGCCTGTGAGGAGGAAGGAAGAGGAGCAGTGGTTACAGAAGTGCTCCCATCAGACGGGGCTGCAGAGCAGAGCCCCACCGCTGCCAACAAGGAATCCTGAATCTGGGGCAGGGGACATGTGGGCATTTCCCCTCCAAGCACCACTGCTGGGAACCCACCTGGACACCCCCATGGGACACAAAATTCATGTTCTTGGCCTCCAGCGCCAACTGCAGACAGGTTGTCTTCCCCCAGGCCTCAGAGACACGGGTGAGGAGCTTCTGGGCTCTCTCCTCATCCTTGCGGTAGCAGTCTGTGAACACGCCTGGCCAGGCAGGGACCAGGGATTCAAGGCTGAGCTCCAGGGTGCTCAGCGAGGTACTGGCAGTCACCCTTCACAGCAGGATCTGAATATCCTACCATGCAGTGGCACCCTCTGTGCTCCCACCACCACCCGGGCACAGCCCCCGCAGCAGCAGGACCCCAGCCATGAGGAGGGGACCCCTGTTTGGCACCACCCATCGCACCCATCACCCCCAGACATCTCCAGGGCAAAGCCAGCTGGCCCTGCAGGGTGTCAGAGCAGTTCTGGGTTGCTGTCCCCCTCCCGCTCACCGATAGCCTTCTGCTCATACTGCTCGGCCAGGGCCAGCATGTCGTCGGTGGTGTCGGTGTCTTCCTCCTCCTTGGCGAGTTCCTTCAGGATTTTGCTGCAGGCCAGCGCAGCCGCCATGCAGTCCTGGCTCTGGAGCAGAAGAGGCCAGAGAGAGCGTGAGGTTCTGCACCCAATCCTGCCAGTCCCGGCAGTCCTGCCAGGTCCTTCAGGGCTCCCACGGGAGAGAGGGAGGAAGGGAGGGAGGAAGGGTGTCCAGAGGAGACTGCTGCTCAGGATGGACAGCTTGCCATGACAAGGGCTGAGCTGTGCTCCCCTCTGAGTGAGCCACCACCACAGGGGAGTCGGGGACACCTCTGCTCTCCTAGTGGGAAGCCACGTGTGAGGAGACAGCGTGACTCTGCACAGCATGCAGCTGGCCACCCTGCCTCTTGCCCTGGGGATGCTGTTTACGGGTGGAAACCTTCTCCAGCCCAGCTGCCGTGCCCCTGTGTCCTGCCTGCAGTGCGCTGAGACCTCTCTCAGCCTTTGCAAGGAAGAGCAGACTTCTGGCCCAGCACATCACCTCTGCTCTCAGCGTTCATTTTGGCTGGGAAGGGAGGGATCTGGCATCATGGTGTGTGTCTGAGGATGAACATCAAGTTCATCCAGGCTCACCAGATGTCTCCCATTTGGCTGGGGGTGAGGCTCAGGTGCTGGCATGGGCCAGCTCGTCTGCTGTCCCAAATGCCAGCAGGTGAAATCTTTCCTCTTGGGGCTGGGAGGTTTGGCTCCATCTGAGCCTCTCAGCTGGGACCAACGGCTCTGGGCTGTGATACCTGAGCCCAGATGATTTCTGCCAGCTCCTTGCGGTTCTGGACCACAGCCCAGATCAGCAGGTCACGGACTGGGTCCATGGTGAAGGTGACTCGGCCGGCAGAGCGCTTGTAGAGTGACCGGAGACTTGACCCCTGAACCTGCAAGGTGTGCAAGGCTTGGACCTGTTCTCCTGCCAAGAGGCTGTGGAAAGCAGACAGCCCCTCAGCACAAAGCCACCTCTGAACCCAGGGTGTCTGCCTTCCTGCCACCCATGGAAGGGCCTTTGCTGCAGATAGCAGAGTGGCCGAGACTGGACTCATCCTGGAAATGCCGCTTTTTCTAGGGCCAGGATCGTCTATGTTGAAAGGGAACTTTAAGATCAAGTCCAACCATCAACATAACACTATGAAAAACATCACTAAACCGTGTCCCTCAGCACCGTGAGCCCATCCCCTGCCCAGTGCACCCACCCCCCTGGGTCCTGCCCACCGGAGTCACACAGCCACATGGTGCTGTGTAGGAGGGTGGGAGTTGCACCTTGAATGTGGGGCAGATGACTTGGCCAGGGCTTTAAGGACCTTTAAGTGGGATTCTTGAGCAAGCAAGAGGACAGAGACCCAGCTGCAACCTCCAGGATGAGGAGGCCACCGTCCCCCTCCCTAATGCAACCCTGCCACCACATAACCTGGAGACACGTACATTCAGCTTGATGTGCGGGACAGGGATGGAGAGCCGGGGCCGATCCATGGGCTTGGGCTTGGGGTAGAGAGGCTGTGTGGAGCAGCCCAGGAGCTCCCGCAGCACCTGGGAGACATGGTGCAGTTGGATTCTTGGCATTTTGGAGCCAGCTGTGTGCTCTCTCTCCTCCAGCAGGACCTTCTGCAGCTTGCTGTGGAAGAGGCAGGATGGTGCCATGTTGTCATAGAGGTAAACCAGGGTATCCCAGGTGACAAACTCCTTGAGACGCACTCCCTGCTCCAGGAATAGCTTCACAAACTCTGGCTTGTTAGAGATCAGGGCGGCTGCCATCACAGGGTGGAGATCTGTGGGCTGACAGAGGCAGAGGTGAGGGGTTCCATGGCCTTGGTGCAGGGCCCCACCACGCTCCTCACTCAGACGGGGGAAAGGTTTTGTCCCTGAGCACACAAGGAGTTTCTGGGTGTGATAGAGCAGCTGGAAGGTAATGGGACTTGTGGGACATCCCTCAGAGACACACTGCTGGGTTAGTATGTCCTCTCCTCTGCTCCCTTGGCTGCTGGGTGGAGGGATGGGGTAGGGTAGAGAGTAGACCCTCTTTCCCCAGCTCACAAGGATGCACCACACAAATGAGCAGGACCTCACAGGCTTGTTCTCTGTGCACAGCTCTTCAGCTGAAAGATCATGGTGCTGCCAGCTGGATCTCAGCCGTGGGGAGACTGGCTGCTCCTGATGGTCACCCAGTTCAGCTTTTGTGGGGTTTTCCTTTCCAGGGCAACCTTTATGCGTGCTCAGAAGTGAAAACAAAGCCCGTGGGTAAGGGTGTACATGTCTGTCCTGGCAGAAAGGTACCTGCTGACCTGTTGCCACAGCTTGGTTTCAGCCTCAGCTTTTCAGACCAGCCACATCGTCCCAGGGCTGCAGCACCTTGTAACAGCCCTGGCCTGCATCAGCTAATCTGAGAGCCTTCCTCATCCTCCTTTCCCTACAGAAGTGTAGATCTTGTTCAGGCTGTGCGTTTTCACACCATCCAATATTTCCTCTTTGGGATCCTGGTTCCCACCAGGCCCTCCTATCCCACAAAAGTCATGTGAGCTGGGGAATCCAAACTGTTGAATGAAATAGGAAAATCCCTTCCACGTCCCACAGCCCCAGCAGAGGGGACAGGGAACCCTGCTCAGCTTCGCCTTACAGCCGCTGGATCAGGCATGGGATGGCAGAGCTGGCTCGTGCTGCTCCCTGCCCCACTCTGTAGGAAAGTTTGAGCAGGGAAGTGCCAGGCTGGGTGAGATAAATTTAGGGACAACTTGACATTTGACGAGATGGCATGAGCAGCAACCACAGGGGAGAGCGGACAAGAGGTGGTTTTGGCTGGTGGATTGTCTTTAAAAAGACGCCAGTTTTGAACAAAATGCCGACCGATCACCTTTGCAAACAATTATAACCCCAATTTTACAAACCTTCAAGCAATGAATTGCAGGGTGTGCTCACCTCTGCTTTGGGTGTTTGAGTGCACTTTTGGAAGACAGGACAGATTGAGACCCCCTAGTGATGTGGTGGGAGTTTAGGGTCCAGGAGAAATGCCCTCAGAAACTCTCCCTAGGCACAGCCGAGGTAAACAGTGCCCTCAATAACCCACCGTCCTCAAGTGGGACCTGACAGGCTCTACGCCTGACCAGACAAGCAGCACAGGTACTCCCTTACCTTCCACTCGTGGTCGTCCGTGAAGATCTCACTCCGAGCAATGTCCACCCTGTTCCAGGCCACAGCTAACTTCAGCTGGTGGTCCCAGTTCTCACGGCCAAAGTGGTCCTGGTTTCGAGATGCTGCATGCAAAGTGCATGTGTTAGAATAGAGGATCATTTGCGCAGTAAGAAGATACCATCTGGAAGCCACCTTGGAGACTCGACCCTTTGGGAGAAACATCTCTCCCCTATCAGTTTGACATCACAAGGTCTGGGGACCCTTTTGGTGACCCCATAAGTCAAGCAGCTGCAGGAGGTGACTTGTGATCCCCACCCCATTCATCTCGCCCCATCCTCCCACAAGCAGCTCCCCAGCCCTCACCTTTGAACAGGGCCTGGAGGATGGCCACATCCACGTCCTGCTGGCCATATCTGCCCTCTCTGAAAATGGTCAGGAGCTGCCGGCTCCGCACTATGTCTTGGATCTACATGAAGAGCCGTGGGCAAGCAATCAGCATCAGCATCTCTTCCCTGCTGCTTCCCACAGCCCCTGTCCTGCGTGGGGCAATTCCTTGGTCCCTCAGGTTGCCTGCAGACCCTCTCTGCTGTGACTCCCAGCCCGGCTGGGGCTGGTCCCAAATGGTACCTCTCTGCCCAAAGGAAGCAGGCAGTGAAGGAGCAGAGCTCGAGCCCTTGGGGTGCCCGCCAGGACAATGCAGAACGTGGCTGAAGGGTGATGGATGGTCAGAAGAAGATGTGCCTTAAACTTCATGCTGGGAGCCTTGCTGCTCATGGGCAAGGACCCATGGGGACCCCTTTGATCTCCACGAGCTCAGTGAGTGGAGCTGTCTGCCTGTAAGAGGCTCACCTTCTTGGTCCACTCCACCAGTTTCCTCTCAGTGAAGAGCTCGTAGGTGTCATGGAAGAACACACTCAGCTTCTTTTGGATCACAGCAATGGTTATCTTGGGCACAGGCATGTTGGCCACCTGTGCGATGACGTCGGCGACACGGCCAGACCCTTCCACAATCACACAGGGGGTCCCGTTGGTGATGGCATTGTAGATGGTCTGCAACAGAGCAGAGAGGCTGGTCCTAATCCTACCCAGAGGCCAGCAGACCCTCTCTGAGCCTGAGACCCACACTTCTGCTCCACAGCACTCCTGTATGGCTGTGCTTCAGCTAGTGTGGCCCTACGCTGGCACTGACACCGGGAAGCAGCACCCCGGGCAAGGAGCTTCCCCTCCTGCCACCACCTCCTCTCAGCCCTGCTGGGAGCGGGCAGGAGCAGCTCCTTACGTCAAGTGTCCCAGGGCCTCCTTCCAGCACCACACACACGATGGGGATCTTGATGGCGACACCTGTGGGGAAGCAGAGCTCAGGGTCACCTCTCTGTGGAGCAGCCCCCTCCATGCAGCTGAATGCAGTCCTCTCTGAGCGGTGGGGTGTGAAAGGCAAAGTGGGAGCACTGCCCCTGACATGCCAGGTTCCAGGTCAGAAGGATGATGATATCCTGGCAGCCATGCTGCTGGAGCACTTGTTAGAATAGAAGATCATTTGCACAGCGAGAAGATACCACCTGGAAGCCCCCTTGGAGGCCTGGACCTTTGGGAGAAACAACTCTCCCCGATCAGCTCAGCATCACAAAGTTTGGGGACCCCACCGGTGACCCCATAAGCCAAGCAGCTGGCAGAGAAAGGCTCTTTGATTTGTGTCACTGAGGAACCAGGTTCCACATTTGTCATGACAGTCCTCTCAAACACCTCGCCTGGATCTTCCAGGGACACCACAGCCTCCCCTCCCACCAGAGGCCAGATGGGCACCCCTTACCATGGGATGTCCCATCCCACTTTGTGCCTTCCCCTGCCTCAGGCCTGGCTATGTATTGCCATTACCTCCTTTCACCTTGGTCTGCTCTGAAATGAACTTCTCCAGTTTGGTCCTCAGCGGGATTTCCACTCCGTACCTCCCATGGGTCCCATTGTCCACCAGGATGAAGTGGGAGTGGTTGCTGTCCAGGCATGACAGGCTGCCTTGGTTCTCCTCATCCACAACGTACTCAGCTGGAAAGCCACCCTGTAAGGTGCAGGAGGAGAGACTCTGGGAAAAGCCTGGCAGGGCTGCAGAGGGGCACCAGATGCCCAAAGCAAACCAGCATGTGGGGCAGGAACAGGCCAGCACGCAGGGACAGTCTGGCCCAACAGCATCCCTGTCCCCCCTGCAGTCCTCACATCATCCTCTGTCTCTGCTCCACCTGCCCTCACACCCACACGGGTCCTCCCAGGGGAAGCGCGGCGCCTACGTAGGACACTGGGTAGGGTGGAGGGGCTTCTCAGCAAACATCAGCCCAGGACCATCACTCCTGGTGCGGCTGAGTTGTACCAGCGCTGCCAGCCACAAGCACGTCTTGAAGCACCCTTTCCGACCACAGCCTCTGGCAGGACTTCCCCAGCAGCCCAGGCATAGGCAAAGCAAAAGCATCTCCAACTCTGCCTGGCTCACCATGGGGCAGATGAGGCTCTCTCGGTTGTACACGGTCCCCCAGGTGGCTATGCCAATGGTGACAATCTCGCCCTCCTTGTGGCTGCAGCTCAGGATGAAGTCTCGCACTGCCTCTCCCACTTGTTTCATCACACCAGCGTGGGACCCTCCTGTGATGATCCAGGCCCCTGGGGGTCAGAGAGGGGCTTGGGAAGGAGAGACTCTGCTGCCAGCAATCTCCTAGCATCCCCCTATCTGGCTGTAGGAACTCCTGGTCCTCAGAGATGCTCCATCAACCCAGAAGGTGTCTTCCCTGCCCACTACATCAAGCCTTGGCAGCACAGGAGATGCTTTTTTCCACACAGTTTTGCATCTCTCAGTCCAACTCCTCGTGAGCCTGTTTGCAGCAACTGAGCAAGAGCAGTCCAGCCCTGGTGGGGGTAGTCCAGACACGGACCTACAGGCCTCCTGGGCCAGCTTGGCATCTCCACAGCAGCCCAACTGACTGAACCTGGCATGGCCACATGACAAGCCCCTCTCCCGCTGCAGTCGCAGGGAGAGCCTCTGCATCTCTTACCAGTGGTTTGGGCCACTTTGACAAGCCCTTGCCGGAAGATGCTCTTCAGCCTTGGCTTCATGATGAAGTTTTTGGCTCCCCCAGTGACTGAGATGAGCAGGTTGGGTGCATCAAGGCCCCAGTGCTGTGTCATGAGGTGGTAGATGACCCGTGGTGGGGTATCTGAGGAGACGCGCACGTACTGCAAAACAGGGAGTATTGGGTAAAAACAACAGGGTCAGGGTAACAAGGCACCTCCACCACGATTTCTCCTGTCCCAGCAAAGAACCAGGGCCTCCTATGCCATTCCACAGCAGAGTGTTGTTGCTGTCACCCCAGGTCTTTGTGCATGACCACGTTCCCATTTGCTTCCCTGGGACTAAGCATTCCCAAGATGAACCTAAGGACGAGGACAGGGAACAGCCACTCCTTAAAGTATGGGCCTCACAGCAGAAAGATCAGTCTCGTGGTTTCAGAAAGGGACAAGATACAGGGCTGGGAGAGAAGAGGGATCCTGTCCCACCTCCCACCCCACCTCCCCTTCCTCTGCTTGGTCAGTGACGCTTTTGGGGCATTTCCATGCTTTCCTAACCTCCTCTCATTCAGGAGGGAAATACTCCCATTTCATCTGCCGTGGCAAGACCTGAACACTGGCTCCCCTTTCACCACAGATGGGAAAACCAGATCACCTTCCCCGTCTTCTGCCCCAGTCCCGTGAAGTGGATATCACCGAAGGCATCTGTTGGCATTTCCTGGATGTGCCTGCTGGGGTCCCATTCCTTCCCCAGGAAGATGGGAGGTTTGGCAGCATCTTCCAGGTGCTGTTCCCTGAGATAGCCACACTCGCACACAATCCTCCTGAAACACACACCGCCAGCCTTGCCCAAAACAATGGAAACCCAAAAGGCAAAGCCCATCTGGCCCACCTGCCTCGGCCCAGGCAGGAGGTGTTGGGTTTCTCACTAAGAACACCTCCGGCACCAGCAGTGCCCACCCGGCTCGTCCTCCAGCTCAGAACTAGTGCAGGAACAAAGGCATTGCTTGGGGGGGAAGGGGGAATTTAGCCAACTTTAACTGCTCTGGATAAAGCATGGATGGAAATGACTGCGTGTGAAAGCTTTGGAAAGATTCCTCACTGGGAAACAGGATATCAGCCACGCGGCGACACACAGCAGGGTGAAGAGCGAGTCAAAAAGGAATTTGTTGGCATCAGCCTCCCTGACAGAAAGGTGGGATTTTCTGGTGCCATAGCTTTGTCACCAAATACTCCTTCTGCTTCCCTGGCAGGGGACGGGTATGAGGAACTGACTGACTCACCCAGAGTCTGACGTCTGGGAGCTTTCAACAAAGTAGGTGCACTCTTTCTTCCGGATGTTTTCAGGAATCCACGAGATGAGACTTTCCTGAGGGAGCAGGAAAAGCAGCAACGGGTCAGGGTTTCTGCAAAGGGCCAGAAGTTATGCCAGGGGCCAGACACCCCGGTGCTTGGAGTCTGCCTGGGTCCTTCTTTTGTTGTGAAGGAAGAAAGCTCCATCGCTATCTGCAAGGACAGAGCCAGGTGTACTCCAAGGAGAGGAGATAGGAATGCTGGGCAGGTACCTCAGATGTTTGGAGTATTTCTGTTTGTCCCTAAAACTAAAGTGATCTGTTATTAATGCTCCCGTCAACGAGTCACCAGATAACCCGTTAATGCTCTTCTGTCACGTGTGGCCAACCGCCCCCTCCTCCAGCATCTCCTGCACTTGCCTTTTCATTGCTGCCAGCGGGGAAATGTGCCTTCCGCCTGCTCTTTGAGACACTGCTGCTGCTCTGCTGGAGGTTAGGGACCACCTCGAAGTCGCTCATCTTCCTGGGGTGTGTGGCAGGGTCGTCTGCTCTCTCAGGGCACACCTTGTTCAGTTCGGAGGGGAGCACCTTGGTACGCCGGCCACGCATGGCCATGGCTGCTGTGTCTTGCCCCTCTTGGCCTCCTCTCTCCTGTTCCTAGGCTGGGAGGTCCTGAACATCTCCATTCTGAGGGCAGCAGAAAACAAGAAGGGTCACCCATGGATGTAAAGCACCAGGTGGTCCTGTCCATCACTCCCTGAGTGGAGAGAGGTCCACAGGAACCTGCTGGACCCTCGCCACGGTCCTGACACAGGGGCCACGGGAGTGGTGAACCACCTTCAGTGTGCCCCAGGGAGCCTGTCAGCCTCTGAAAACTGGCCCCACCACACTCTGCCCACCAGCACGGCTGCTGGCCCGCCTGCTCTGCTGTCTGGCCCTCCACCAGCCCACCACAATCCTGGCTTCCTTCTGCTGCAGGCACCCGGGATATTTCTGGCAGCAGGGAGAGCAGAAACCAGGTCTCCCTGCATGGGAAATCCGTACCAACACGCTGGCTGTGGAGACAGGGGACAGGGCACTCCTCCCTAGGGGGGTCTTGTGCCCCCTGCCAAGGTCCCCAGAGAGCCCAGAGCTAACAGCGAGGTGCACCCGGGTGTGATGCTGAGCAGGGGGTGCAAAACTCCAGAGCCCTCCCAAACGCTCACAGCCCTGAGCTGCTGAGCTGGGAGAGCTGCTGGAACAGGGGTGGAAAAGCTCCTGGGTGTCTCTGGAGCCCCAAGGGGAACGGTGTCCCCTCAGGGGAGCTGTGACGAGGTGACGGAGGAAGCACAGCACTCAGGTAAGGTGCTGGTGGGGTCAGCAGGACGGTGTGTAATGAGGATTTGGGCTGCCTTTCTGCAAGCCAAAGTCTGCATCACACCCAGGGCTGGGGTGCCCTCAGGGGGAACAAGCGAAATCATGGCTACCACTGTATTCCCCTCATGGCTCCTTCCCCCAGGCTCAGCGCTGCTGCAGGCAGGGAGCAGCGAGGAAAAGCCTTTTTGTCAGTCTCAGAGAAACATTTAGGTTGAAAAAGACCTTTAAGAGCATCCTTCCCAGGCTCCCTCCCGGATGTACGCAGCCCCACCGACCTGCCCTTAGGAGCCAGATTTTTGACAGGCTGCCTTTCTGCCGCAGCACAACCCACAGCAGACCTAATGCCTTGAGAAAGAGCTGTATAAATAAGGTCAATCACACCCTTAATTCTTGTCCCTGGCCCCCCAGGGCAGGCAGGCTGGTGGGGTTACGCAGCCCGTGCAGGAAGGGCTCTCACACCGGGTTCTCCATGGGCACCCCAGGGTGAAGAGCTGATCAAACACCCCAAATATCTGTCCCTAAAGGGCTCCAGGGCCAAGGGCAGAGCCTCTCCAGCAGCACGCACCACGGGAGGGGGGCTGCAGCACAGGCACCCTCACCCCGGGGCTCCGGTCACCCCTCGGCTGTGCAGGGTGGTGACAGCACCCGTCAGGACAGGGGTGCAAAGCCTATGATCCGTGCCCACCCCCCCGTCCCTCTGCCGGCACGACCCTCGGCAGGGCTGCCCCTACCTTCCCCGCAGCATCCTCCAGCTACATCACCAGCTCCTCTGCTCCCTGCCTGTCACAGGGATTCAGCCCCTCGTCCTTCTCCGCCGGCGGGTCATTTTGTGGCCGGGGACGCAGGCGATGAGCAGAGAATCAGGCAGAGCCGCCTGCAAGCTGCCTGCAGAGAGGAGGAGATGGCAGGGCTGCTGGCAGCCACCCAGCAAATCAGGCTGCGGAAGCGGTGCCTGTCAGACGCCGCAGCACCCAGGGAAAGGCCGGAGTTTGCTGGAGTGGCTGAGTCACGCTCCCAGTTGTCCACCCGCAGCCCCAGCCTCCGGCTGCCACCAGCCCCGAGCAGGGACGGACACCCCAGCCCCCCCGTCACAAGCAGGGGGTGACTCGGGGGGTGGCCGGACCCGACACACAGACACTGCTGGGATGGAGCCCAGCGGCTCCGAGGGATGATTGGCAAAGCGTGATGAAACCCCCCCCCTCCCCAACTATCAATTTATAAAGACTATGAAGTCTGAAAGTGTATTAACTTCATTTATATAGATATAAACAATATATACTAGTTATATAGTGCTGCGATGTGATGAGGTAGTGGAATTTTACTGGAGACTTCGATATTTTTCACGCTTAAGTCAAACAAGCTAAAGGACAGCCCAGCCCTTGAAAGACTTTGCTTCTGGGGAGCTTAGAGCTGTCCGTGAAGGATAAGGGACAGCTTTATCCTTGGGACAACCCTGAGAACGCCAGCATCCCGGTCCCTCTGGCACATCTTTGAATCCCTCCCGGCGTCGTCTGGCATCACAGATCATTGACTCGAGCAAGACCGACTCCAGGGACGCCGGGGTCAATAGGCAAGGGGCAGGAACGCCACGGCAATGGGGTGCAAAGCTTTCCTGTGACCAGCAACTGGCAGTGGGGGTGTTAGTGGTCAGTTGAGCCACGTTGTACCTGACTGCTTGAAGGGGGTAAGAACCCGGTGTAAAACCACATTGGGGTGCCCCGATTTGGCTGGGACGCCTCATGTGCACGAATAAATATTGACTCTTGTCATTCCCTGCTTTGCATCGCGGTCTCTCGCCTCGGTCAGGGGTCATGGGCCAGCCGCAAATTTTTACAAGGCAAGTCCCCGCTGAGGAACCTCAATGTCACACCTTTGTGCTCGTGCTTCCCACCCTCCCCCTTCCAGAGGCTCCTCCTCCCGTTATGCTCCATGCCCTGCACCGAGCGGCTTCTCCACGGGGTTTGCAGCCACGTAACTTGCATCGGCCACAAAACTCGCTCAACAAACCCGGTGTTCATTTTCCTGGGGAAACGCGCTGAGCAGCAGAGCCAGGCCAGGGCGGCAGCCAAGGCAGCGGATGCTGCAGCAGCGAGGGATTTGGCCGGCTGTGGCTCAGGTACCCCGGGGGACTGCAGCTTGGAGCGAGCCGAGGGTCCCACAGCACAGGGCCCTGGCCACCCCCAGTCTTCCCAGTGCCAGGAGACAACTGGGAAGAGAGATGTTGCTGGTTCTCAAATGCAGGCAACGTCCTTCAGGTCCAGGGCCAGAGCCTCACGCCCTGTGCCAGGCTGTGACAGGCTCAGGTACCGGGGCAGTTACACCAAGTAGGGTCCAAAGGGTGGTGTGATCACAGCTTTTAGCTCGCTTTTCCAGCCAAAGCATGGATCTTATCAACGCTTACAAGGATCTGATCAATGCCTATAAATACTGAAAGGGTGGGTGTCAGGAGGATGGGGCCAGTCTTTTTTCAGTGGTGCCCA
>JAOXNH010000049.1:27064404-27077911 GCA_028566575.1 Bartramia longicauda
ATAACACTTTACCAAAGTCAATTAATTAAATATTTGGGTGAACCTATGAGGTGACAAGCAATAGTAACACATTATATAAATATTCAAGTACTTAATAGATATAAATATTGACAGAAATAGCAGAAAATGAAGAGAAGCAAGTTAAACAAATAAAAATTAATTTCTGTTTTATTATCAATACTTCATAATCCATTTTGGTCATTTTAGCACTGTGTTTGTAGCTGAAGGAAAATATTCTTTTCAAAATTTAGAGGTTCTCATTCTTCTTGGGAAAAAAAAAGGGTGCCATTTCCACTTGTCTGGAACTATCTCCTGTTTTACATTAGGAAATGAAACTTTAATTTTTGTAGAGTCTGCATCAATGAAGGATGTAAAAATCTCAGGCCAGACGGTCTTGCATTCAGGATTTCCTATTTGGAAATAATAAATCAAATTTTATTTTTGCTGTTCAACCAATCATGCATCCTGTTCTCAACTGGTGAATTTCCACTGACCTTGCTGGTCCATCATGGATCTGTAATTGTGTGAACATACCCACTTCAGAGGAGACTACAGTCTCTACCAATGTTAAATTATGCCATGGTAAAAGGTTTTGTTGAGTCTACTAAAGCATTAGTCTTTACTGTGCCGAGCAACTAGCTGTTCTTCTTCATAAACCCCACCAAAACTCATTGGAATTTATTTTTTCTGAGCAAAATCAGGAAAATAATGTTACATACTAGAATAAGGACTTAGTCCAATGATTTATTTACAAGAGAAAAGGACTGGGTGACAAAAAAGCCGTAGGGTTATTTTTTCCTGAAATAAAAATGTGTGAATCAGCTAAATAAATTTTTTTACTTGATCACACATGGAAAGTAAGTTCGCAAGTGCAATACACAAATTTATATGCAGCATTTGTTACTTCCACATGAATTTCATTATATCCATGAATTTCAGTCAACTAATTTCGACTCATCCATTTGTAGTGAATAGGAAAAGCTTTGGGACATTGCAGGCAAAGGCAGAGAAGAGTAATGAATTAAATGTGTTTGGTAGTTGACCCTGGATGGATGCCCAGTTCCCACCAAAGCCATTCTGTCAGTCTTCTCAGCTGGGTAGGGGAGAGAAAATAGAACAAAAGGCTCATGGGCCGAGATAAGGACAGGGAGATCACTCACCCACTACCATCATGGACAAAACAGACTCGACTTGGGGGAATTCAGAGTAGGGTAATGAGAAATAAAAACTAAACCTTAAAGCACCTTCCTCCCACCCCTCCCTTCTTCTCGGGGTCAACTCTCATTTCTCTCCCTCATCCCCCCAAGCAGTGCAGGGGAACGGGGAATGGGGGCTGTGGTCAGTTCATCACACACGGTCTCTGCTGATCCTTCCTCCTCAGGGGGAGGACTCCTCACGCTCTTGCCCCGCACCAGCGTGGGGTCCCTCCTGCAGGAGACAGTTCTCCAGGAACTGCTCCAACCTGAGACCGGGAAAACAGGCAGGGGCTGCATCTGTCGAGAGGTGAGCCTGCTGGCTGCCTGTGGGTCCCTCTGCATTTCTTCTCCTGCCTCGTCTCTACTTACATACATAGAGCCATCAAAGGAATTTTGATTGTCTCACCCCCATCCCCCCTAACGGGCCTGGGACCAAAGAATTAAGAAATCCTGATGAAAGACTCCCTAGAGCTATGTCTTGAAACTCTTCGTGCAGACACTGCGCTGCAAATTCCTATCAGAGGTTGGTACAAGCTGTGGCTGAGGGCCTTCCCTGGCTTTGGGAAGGGCTCTTCTGCCCTTCCTGAGGGTTTCCCGCTTTGCCTGGGGTGCCATTGGACAAGGAAAGCCCTTGTGCCAGGCAAAGCTTGAAGCAGAAGTGGTTTGGGGCAGGTTTGCGTGGCTACTTTCTGCAGCGCCATCACGGCGTTGCAACGTCGTCGCTTGTCTCCATGCTTCCACTCTGTTTACGTTCCTGAGCACGTGGCTCCCCGTGATGGCTCTGCGTTCATGTGCAGCTCTGTGTTATGTTGGACTTTGCTCCCATCCTCTCTCCAGCCTTCCACGGCTGGATCCAGGCTGCCACGGCCCAGCTTGTCAGCCAGTGGGAGGCTGCAGACCACGCGAGGCAAAGCTGCTCGTTGCAGTCTTGTAAGGCCAACTGGAAGGAGTGATTTGGTGTCTTTCACATGGTACAAGCTGGAGGCTACAAAAGCCACCACCCTGTGTAGCAGGACTGTGTGTGAGGGCCCCTTGGCCAGAAGGACAGTGGAAAGGACCACCAGGCACTGCCTGCAGCAAGCCACGTGCCCCCATCAGCCCTCAGACCGGGCAGGTTTGGAGCCTTCTGTGCCTGCTTGGGAGAGGAGGAACCACGAGTGTGACCATCCCGTGCTGTAAATGGGGCTGTGTCTTCTCAAAACAACTTAAAGCGCAGACCGGATCTGCTGCGCTTGGGAAACGGTGGCTGGAAAAGTGGAATTCACACAGAGTTAGAAAAGCTTTTCAGATCAGAGAAGTCACATCGAGCCTGGTGCTGAAAAGCTCCTTTTTGATGGGCATCAAACTTCCAAAAGGTCTGTACGTGTCCCAGCTAGAATGCATCAGTGGTGCCTGATTGATGCTCCTTAGTGCTGTAAAAGATCCACCCTTTGTCATTATCCAGGCAGAACACGAGCAGGGGAGGTGCTTGTGGGGAGACGTGAAGCTGAGGGACATGGTTTAGTGGTGGCTGTGGCAGTGCTGGGTTAATGATTGGCCTTGATGATCTTAGAGGTCCCTTCCCACCGAGACGATTCCAGGGTCCAAAGAGCTGTCTCTGAGCTCAGGAAGTTTAGTCTGGCCGGGGTGAGACCTGATGAAGGGGAGACCTGGGTGAGGCTGAGCACGAGAGCTGGGCTGGCAGGAGGAGATGTCCCAGCGGGGAAGCAGTTCTCTTGTTTGGAAGGAGGGCTTGCAATTACCCCGTTACAGGAGCTATTGGGTTATTAATCGCTTTTCTGTATTGAAAAAGCTCAGTTATATTGGAAGAAAACCTGCAGTTTAGCGTTTCTTTGAGAGCCCATCTTCTGCAGTGATGTGGTTGCAGGAGCTGCTCGTGTTTCTTACCAAGGAGCTCCTTACACCCCTGCAAAGGGCTCATTTTCTAGTGAATGAAGCAGAACTTTGAGCAGTGAATAAGCTCTAAATCCCCAGAAAACCGAAAGAAAAGGCAGGAGAGCAGGAGGCTGTCAGGAGAGCTTAGTGTCTCCCTAAAGGCCAAAATTGTGAGAGTGATAGTGAAAGTGCAGTTCCTCACTGTCCCATCTCTCGTGCCGGAGCTACTGGCACCATGGAGACATAAAATTGTGCTCCCAGTGGTGATAATTCCCAGGGACAACACGCCAAGTTTGGTGGTTCGTGTTTTGGGAAGGACTATAATGTAAAAATCCACTGAAACTCTTCTTTCTTTCCAGGCACATCCAATGGCTCATCATTCTCAGCCTTTGCCTGGGACTCGTCTTCCTGTCGGGATTCTTCCACGTGTGGAACAAAAACTATGTGTAAGTGAAGCAGAAGTAAGGTTGCATGAGTTCATCTGCCCGGGGCAGCGAGGATCTGACCTGTGATGCTTGATTTCGCTCTCATGAGGTTTAAGGTAATACTGGAAGGGCAGTGGCCCAAAGTCAGGTCCTAGATCCACATCTGGGCAGGCAACAAGGGATCAAATCAGCCAAAGGGCAGCTCTTTGGGGCAAAATCAGCCGTATGGAAAAAGAAAAGGGGATCGAGCTGAAGCCTTTGGGTAAGTGAGGACCTGGATAAGGAGAACACTGTCCGACATGGGCGCCTGAGGGATGGGGCTTGTTTGGGTTGGTGCCTTGCGCCAGCTGCAGGCGTGGTATCAGAAGGAGAACCTGCTTGGGTTGGGCTTTGCCAGGTCTCAGAGATGGGGTATGGCACTGGAGAGGCCATTTCCCCCATCTTCTGCCTTCCTCCAGAATCTTGAAGAGCCGTAAGGAGCTGCTGCCTTGCCATGCCAAGACTAACGTCATGTTCCTCAAGACCCACAAGACTGCCAGCAGCACCATCCTGAACATCCTGTTCAGGTTCTCGGAGAAGTACAACCTCACCGTGGCCCTTCCAGCCGACGAGCTCTTCCACCTGGGCTACCCACAGACCTTCCAGGCCAGCTTTGTGGAGGAATTTCAATCCATAGGACAAAACTACAACATCATGTGCAACCACCTGCGGTTTAACCCCTTGGAGGTAAAAAAGAGCCACGACACCTGTGGAGAAACCTGGTTGAACAAGCAATGCCTCCGGACTAACAGCCTCTCTTCTTCCTCCCCACAAATAGGTGCGAAAGGTGATGGCAGCGAACACCTTCTACTTCTCCATCCTGAGGAACCCCATTCCTCTGCTGGAGTCTTCCTATGTCTACTACAAGGATGTTGTCCCTGCCTTCGGGATCTCCAAGGACGTGAATGAGTACCTGGCGTCACCCATGAAGTATTACCACCCGGCGGATTACAGGAAAAACATCTATGCCCGGAATATCATGTGGTATGACTTTGGCTACGATAACAATGCAGAGAACAACAAAAAGTACATCCAGAGGGTCTTGAGGGAGATTGAACAGAACTTCCACCTGATCTTGATAGCAGACTACTTCGATGAGTCCATGATCCTCTTGAAGCACGCTTTATGCTGGGATCTGGATGATGTGATTTACTTTAAGCTCAATTCCAGGAGCCAGGATACTGTCCAGACCTTGACTCCAGGAAGCAAGGAGCGGATAAAATCGTGGTGCTCGCTGGACTGGGAGCTCTACCTGCACTTCAACCAGAGCTTCTGGAGGAGAATTGAGGAGACTGTAGGACTCGAGGAGCTGGAGAAGGAGGTGAATCACCTGCGAACGAGACAGAGGGAGCTCATGGAGACCTGTCTCTTGGACCAGGAGGCAGTGGGGAAGGATCACATCAACAGCAAAGCTCTCCTGCCTTTCCAGGCAGGGGCTGCAAATATCCTTGGGTACAACCTCAAACAAAACTTGGACAACAGGACTCTGAGAACCTGCCAGAAAATGGTTGTGCCAGAGCTCCAGTACATGGCCTATCTTTATGCTGTTCAGCACCCACACAAGAAGAGGAAGAAGGTAGACTTCCCCTTGCCCTGGAACAGTTCTGAGGAGAAGATGCACCTCCCAGCTCCCAACTAAGGCACGCGACAACCTGCTGGGGCTTCCCACTGAGATTTCCCACTGCTTTGCGTCGCCCCGCGTGTGGCATGTGGCCGGCCCACAGGACTCTTGCACACAAGGGCTTGGCAGTGTGTTCAGGGCCACCAAGCTGCTGGTGGGTCCCTTTTTGGGGACCTTAAGCCAAAGGGTCTGTGTTGTCCAGGTCCTGCGTGATGCCACCTCCCCGCTGCCAGGCAGGGGGACAGCCCCCGCTGCAGAGTGCTGTGTAGGCTTCCAGCTGCCTCTTAATCATTAATCATGAGCTTAATCATTTTGTTTGCATTCAACTTTAACAGCTGTCCTTACATCCAGCCTGGGCACGGCTCGCTAGAGCAAGTGCTGATTTTCAGCATTTAGGGGGGAAAAAAGGGGAGGGGGAGAGAAACAAGGAGCAGAGCTCCTTGTAGGAGTAGAGTAGGAGAGATGTTGGATCTCCCACCCAGCAGCATCTGCGCTCAGCGATGTTTGACCATCCTGCGAGGTCAGGGCTGCTTTTCGGCTGGGAGACCCGAGCATGGTACCCATGGCTGGCAGCCTTTCCCCCACCGGCACACGAGACGCCCCTCTCATGCGTGTCATGAGGTATGGAGGGGCCTCTGCACCCCTTGGGACTGCTTGGCGTTCCCCTGAGAGTGCCCGTTTTGTGGTTCCACCCCTCTCTCTTGGGTGAGAGTCCCTGGGTGTGGATGGTCCCTTGGACTCAGCATCCCTGAAGCCCTTTATATGTGTGGTTGGACTCGATCTCCAAGGTCCCTTCTAGCCGTAAAGATTGATTCTGTGATTATCAGCAGAGGCTTTTCTGGCCCCTCCTCTTGCTGCGTTGGCCAAACTCCTCAACGTACACAAGGAGAGCTTAAGGCATGACCTTGGTATTGAGGGAGGTAATGCCTGGGCCACCTTTGCTCGTTTGCCAGCCCCGAGTGCTGGGATGGTTCGTTAGAAGGATGGCAGTGCCAAGCCCAAGGGCTTTGGCGTCACCGCTGTTAATGATTGCCCATCGCTGGTTTCCTGCACCCCTGCAGTCCCTGGCGGTGCAATATTTCAACGCTTGGCCAGCGTCTCCCCGCTCCTGCCCATCGGGGACCCGGTGGCGCCGCTGGGATGGAGGATCCAGGGGCGCTTTGCTTGCGGCTTCCCCCTGGGGGGTGACGCAGCCCCGGCAGTGTCCCAGCCCAGGAGGGAGGCTGTCAGAGGGCAGCAGAGCTGGGGTGCTCCTGGGCTGCGTTTAAAGCCAGCGGGGAGGCAGCCGAGGCAAGGGTTAACCTCCCGCGGCACAACCTGTGCCGGCTCCCAGCCCTGTGTGATGGACAACAGGAGCAACCCCCGAGATTAACAGCACCCTCCTGGTTTTCTGCTCTGCCAACTCTGGCTAAAATTAACCGGGCTGAGGAGGCGTTTGTAAGGAGCCGGGGCAGAGGAGATGGCAGCTGTGCCTTCAGCCTGGACAATCCCGGGGGACCTTCCCCGGCCGATTCTGCAGCCGGAGCCGGGGCTTTCACCTGGGAGCTTCAGGCCGTGACCTGCTGTATGAATTTTGTCAAACCCCCTTAGCAGAGTCGGTGCCAGAAATGGAATAAAAAGCAATGGCATAAAAAGCGATTTCTTAACAGCTGACCTGGGTGGGAGGGTGGGGGTCCTGCAGACTGTGGCTGGAGGCTCCCAGCCTTCCCAGGAGTGGACCCCAGGCTGGGGTGGACCATGGTGAACGTGGGTTGCAGCTCTTGGCCAGGGATGTCTGGATTTCCCAGGCTGCAGGAGGAGGGAAACCAAGGCAGGAGATGCCAACGCCACCCCTCACCCCCCTCCGGCTCCCTTTGCACCCCCTCGGGGGGGGTCAGAGGAGGCAGCTTGGCAGCCGCAGGGCCCCTGGCTCTGCCTGGGCTGAGAATGGTGCCTTTGTGCTGCCCAGCTCTGCTGACTCAGGGCTTTTTCCTGGCCACCGCTGCTGTGGGAGCCCCGTGACCCCTTGGTGGGGGGACCCTTTTTGGGGGGGGATGGTGGCAGTGAAGCAGCAAGGCAACGGGCTCCGCAGGAAGCTGGTGGCTGCAGGAGGCGGTGAGTGCCTTTGCTTTCTCCAGGGGGGAGTGTGTTTGATCAGCAAAAGCTCCTAATTAAAACGCAGGTGAAAGTTGCCCTTGGTCACTGCAGTGGGGGTGCCCATCTCCTCCCGTGGGGACGTACAGGGACACAGAGCTTGGGGACAGTCCTGCTGTTCCCAAAGGACAGGCGCTCCGGGACGGCTCATAGCCGGTTCCACAGGGACAGCTGTGTCCCTGGCTGAGGACCCCACTGTTCCTGTTGCGCACCCCAGCTTCCCCACAGGGTGGGGGGAAAGGAGGAGCGGGGGGATCTGCTGTGCTGGAGGCACCAGAACCGCAGGACAAAACACTCCCTGACCCCCTTGGAGGACCCCGGGCTGGTTCCAGGGAGGTGGGCTCTGCCCACCCCCAACACCCGCTTGGTGATGGGAGCAGGGAACCTGAGGTCGCACCCTGCCCTTTGCTGACTGGCCTTGGTTTACCAGAAACCCCTTCTGAAGGGCAGTGTGAAGATCAATTTAATTTTATTTAGTTTTATTCCAGGGTAGCCCCAAAGGGTCAGCCCAAAATGGTGTTGTCCAAAATCCAGTCCCACCTTTGAGCGGCGGTGACATCACACCTTCAGCCCCTCTCAACCCCATCCCTGGCTGTGGTGACCTGTGCTCCTGGGGTGGGTTCCTCAAACCTAAGCCCACCACCTTAAAATCCAACCCCCACCTCCAAGGACAGCCCAGCTCCTGGCCAGCAGCTGGTTCCCCCCACCCTTCACCAACCCACCAGGGCAGGGCTGCATCTTTCTGCTGCAGATGCCATGGGCTCCCGGCACTTCCCCTCCCGGACCGTGCTCTTCGAGAAGGAGTCCAACGGCGTCACCTACCGTGTGCCCGCCCTGCTCTACCTGCCCTGCGTGGCCAAGCTGCTGGCTTTCGCGGAGGAGCGGCTGAGCGCCGACGATGCCCACGCCAACCTGCTGGTGCTGCGCCGCGGCACCGTCTACGGGAGCTACGTGGAGGTGGGACGGGGCCAGGGGGGGTGATGAACCCAGGGTTGGTGCAGCTAAGCCAGGTAGTTTTCCTCCACTGCTTGTGCATGGCACAGCCATGCTCCTGGAGGTACCTGCACAGTGGGGGTGGATGAAGTGGGGTGGTCCTCACCCTGTCCCTCCTGTCCTCCTCCTCCTCCCCGGGCAGTGGGAAGACATGCGCGTGCTGGAGACAGCGACGCTGCGGCACCACCGCTCAATGAACCCCTGCCCGCTCTACGACCAGTTCACCGGCACCCTCTTCCTTTTCTTCATCACGGTGCTGGGCAGGACACCTGAAGCTTACCAGATCGTCACTGGCCAAAACGTCACCCGCCTCTGCTGCGTCACCAGCACCGACCAGGGCCTGAGCTGGAGCACGGCCACAGACCTGACGCAGCAGGTCATTGGCGGGGCCATCAAAGGTAGCCCACCAGAGAGGGGGGAGGACAGCCAGCAGAAGGGTAACACTTGGGTTTTGGCCTCCTGGAGCCATCCATGGTGTGGCTGGAGGTGACATCAGGGGGTAGGAAGCCCACGAGCACCAAAGAGATGAGGTAGAAGAGGCCCTCAAGCAGAGGAAAGGGGGATGGAGAGAGTATTTGTCTCCCTTGCCCAGGGGAGAGGAGAGGGAGACGCTCTGTAGCTATGGGTGGGACCACGTGTGAGGACAACCGTGCAGCACTGGGCTCTGCTGCCCTCCTGCCCCACCACCTTGCTTGGCTAGGCTGGGGGATGCTCTGGAGACCCTCCCGCATAGGGTGGGCCCTACAGGGGCACCACGGAGGCCACTCTTCACCCCCATCCCATCTCCGCTCCCCAGACTGGGCCACGTTCGCGCTGGGCCCCGGGCACGGGATCCAGCTGCGGTCCGGCCGGCTGCTGGTGCCCGCCTACAGCTACCACATCGACTGCAAGGAGTGCTTCGGGCAGCTCTGCAAGACCACCCCTCACTCCTTCGCCTTCTACAGCGACGACCACGGCCGGGGCTGGCGCTTCGGGGAGTTCGTTCCCAACCTGCAGACGGGCGAGTGCCAGCTGGTCTCGGTGGACGAGGAGGACGGCTCCAACGTCCTCTACTGCAACGCCCGCAGTCCCTTGGGCTTCAGGGTCCAGGCGCTGAGCACGGATGATGGGGCTGTCTTCCATGGGGGGCAGCTGGTCCAGCGGCTGGTTGAGCCCCCCCATGGCTGTCACGGCAGCGTCATTGGCTTCCCCGCACCTTTCGTGTACATCCCCGCTGCCCCCCAGGCCCCAGTGAAGCCCCTCCAGGGCTCAGCTCCCCGTCTGCTTCCTCGGATGCTCCCAAGGCTTCTGTCCTCACCCACGCAGCAGGCAGCTGGTGATGAGCTGCCCACAGTGACCACCAGCAGCCACCACGAGCCAGCTGAGCCCAAGGAGGGCTGTCTTACCCCAGGGCATCCCAGCCATGCCAGCAGTGTCACCTTGGTCCAAGGGGATCCCACGGCAACCCCTAGCCCTGTTCCCTTCTTCCAAGCACCAACGTGGGTCCTCTACTCCCACCCCACCAGCTCCATGTCACGGGTCAATATGGGGGTTCACCTGAGCACCTTCCCCAGGGACGTGGAGAGCTGGACCGAGCCGTGGGTCATCTACGAGGGCCCAAGTGCTTACTCGGACCTGGCTTACATGGAGCTGCCCTACAACGAGGCCTCCATCTCTGGTGGCCCAGCCATCGCCTTCGCCTGCCTCTATGAGAACGGGACACGGTCGCCCTACGAGCAGATCTCTTTTAGCATGTTCACGCTGCACGACGTGCTGCAGAACATCCCCCTGACAGCCACCGTGTCCCAGCGGGAAGGAGGCCCCCTGTGCCCCAGAAAGCGGGGGCGAAGGAGCTGCTTCATCTCCTAGTGTCACCCTCCCCCCCCTCGCCCCTAGTCACCCAGTGCTGGACCCCATGGCGCCACCCTGGAGCCTGGCACAGCGGGATGCTCCCAGCCTGGGGTCCTGCCACAGGCTAGCGTGGCCCAGCACCCAGAAGGCACGCATTAACCATCTCAAAACTGGGCTTCATCTCTTTTTTTAATTGCTATTTTTTAATTATACGGTTAGTTGGGCATGGAGGCTTGTGCCACCAGCTTCCCCCCTGCCCCCCCAGGCTCCTTTCCCACCCACTCCCCCGGGAAATATGTAACGGGGGCCACCAGGAGCAATGCAGGAGGGAAGGCAGCCAGGGGCAGCCCGGGCAGAGTCGGGGGCCATGATGCTCCAGCTGTGCCATACCCAGTGCTACCACCCTGCTCCCACAGCCTTCTCCCTTTTTTAATTGCTCCTTTTTTAACGATCCTGTTCAAGCCACTTCCTCTTTTTCTCCCTGGTCTTTCCAAAGCTACTGTTTGATCTGGCTGATTGCCTTTTTTTTTTTATCTGCCGTGGACAGTGCTGCTTTCCTCATAACCTTGTCAGCTTTTAGGGCAAACATCCCCGTAGCACGGGCAGGTTGAGGTGGGTACCCGTGCTCGGTCCCTGTAAAGGTTATGGGAGACGAGGGCGCGGGGATGGGGGACGTGCTGAAGCTGATGTCACCCCCTGCGAGTGCAGTGGTGGGTCCTGGTCCAGTGGGGATGAGCAGCTGCTCCAAACCTCTGCTGTCTGTTTGCCTGTGCGTACGGGTGAACTCTGGGGGGCTATGCCTCCTTTCCAGCACAACTCCGTCCAAGGCCCCCAGCCAGAGCCTGTCTCGGCTCCTCCAGACTCCTTTGTCCCTCCTGCCCCAGGCGGGAGACAAACACCAAGACAAGCTGCACTAAATACAGATTGATTAATGAAAATAAGTTAACGATGTTCCAACTCTTATCTCTACAAATATCACCAAGTCACATTTTGCACGGGGAAGGCTGATGAGGAGCGGCCAGAGAAGCCGCTGGGCTCAGTGTTGGAATGCCAGGAGCCAGGTCGCCACCTCCATCACTCACCAGACTGGTTCCCAACCCCAACAGGCTGCCAGGCCCAAGGGCATCTGCTCCAGAGTGGAGGAAGAGATATCACCCAAGCCAAGGGCTCTGCCCAGAGGCCTTTGTGTGACCCCACACGTGTGGCTTTGATGTCTCGTGTGGGCTGGGGTGTCTCTCCCCCAAGGGGGCATCTGTCTTGCGCTGGGCTGGTATCACAGCTTGTGCCCTATCCCCATCACGGCATTTGCCACCAGCCGAGGGACACCTGAGGACAATGCCTCCTCCGAGCGCCAGCCTCCTGGCACCATGGCAGGTCCCTACTTCCCCTCACAAAAGCCACAGAGGCACCCAAGGCAGCCGTTGAGGATCTGGAGGGAGGCCAGCACCATCTCGGCAGCGCTGACGAGCAGCAGGAGGGAGAAGAGGATGACATTCCAGGTCACAATGCCTGCCGGCTCCAGGCAGATGCTCCAGGTGTAACACCCGTACAGGTAGTTCTCTGTCCTACACGATGGAGAGAGGAGGAGATGCAAAATGCTGCCCTGCGGTGGGTCAGGCATGGCTTTCCTCCGTGGAGGTGTGCCCCAGACACCCCATCCTTCATCCCGAGGATGAGCGGGGCCAGCAGGGTTGATGGGGATAGGAAGCACCACATAGAAAGCCGTGGAAGGTGAGGACCTCTGGAGCAACCAGTCTTCCATCACCACCAGCAAGCTCACCAACCCCACCCACCATCAATAATGCCAACTTAATTAGCAATAAGCCAACGAGGCGGCACCGGTGACTCAACCCCGCTGCCTCACCTGGCATCAGGCTCCTGGCAACCGGCATCCAGGAAAGGGTAGCCCCATAGAGTGCCGTGCTCAGAGGCGTTGTAGAAGCAGAGGGGTCCGTTGGTCAAACCCACCCCGGAGAGGACGAAGCAGGCGGCGGCGCCCAGGAGCGCCAGCTTGGAGAGCACAGCGGAGATGAAAGCCTGTAGGCAACACCCAGGGAGGGACCAAACATCACGTGGGCTCCAAAACACAGCTGCATGCTATCAACAGAGGTCTGTATGGGAGAAAGACTCCCCTCCCCTTCACCCCAAGGGGGTCCCGCTCCAGGGAGCCAAGGCTGAGGATGGAGCCGTTGCTGGGTTGTTTCGAGCTGGGCAGAAGTGGGCAAGGAGTGGGGACAAGCAGGGAGCTGCCAAGCGGAGCCTGGTGGGGCAGAGCCCATGGAGCATACATGAGCTGTTCTCCAGGGAGGTGGCACCGTGCAGCATCCCACCACGCAGCCACAGGAGACAGGGATCCATGCCACATCCCAACACATGGCCATGGGAGACGTGGCACTGTGCCATGACCCAATATGGGAGAGATGATACCCTGCCACAACCCACCACAGGAGAGAGGGGACACCCAACACATCCCACCACGAGGCCATGAGAGAGGAGGCTCTATCCCACGTCCCACCCCAGGGCCACGGGAGAGGTGGTAACCTGCCATGTCCCACCCTAGGGCCACCTGCCACATCCCACCACCTTTCCCTTGGGACTGCTTTGGCACGGGGCTCCCGGCGCGTGCTGCCTTACGTTGTGACGGGTGCCGCAGTTGGAGCAGCCGGCGCATTGCCACCCCACCGCCGTGGTGTGGGCCGCTGCCAGCAGCACCTGCGGGAAGGGAAAAGAGCAGTTGGGGGACGAAAGGGAGCCACCTGCTCCATCCCTTTGTCCCTGCTCCACAGACACACCAGGAAGGACGTGGTGCAAAATGCGGTACTCACGGTGATGCCCCCTCCCCAGACACCTGGCATGACCTTGGCGTGTTTGCTGATGTGCCCCTCCAGCAGGTACTTGGATGTCCCACCAGGGAAGAGCAGGAGGACGTTGGCTGCCACGGAGAGCGTGCCCAGCGCCAGCAGGCAGGGACCCACGATGCGGCTGCACTTCCCCACGCACATGGCCACCCTGCGGGGGGACGGGGAGGAAGAGGAGGAGAGGAAGGGGCTGCCTTTGGCCCCATGGCTGCCCCACCCCGAGCCCATCTCACAGCCATGGGTGGATGGGAGTTTGCTGGTTCGTGCTTGTGGGTCCCAGCCTCCCCCACCTGCACCGCCCTTACTCGAGAGCCATTTCCAACGGAAATCCTGTTTTTCCCCACACCATCTAATCAAGTAAATATTAAAAATAAATTCAGTGATGATTCAAGGACTGGAGCACCTCCCTGATGAGGAAAGGCTGAGAGAGCTGGGACTCTTTAGCCTGGAGAAGAGTCCCCACCAGGACAGGTTGGGGACTGACCTGCTGGAGAGCAGCTCTGAGGAAAAGGACCTGGGAGTCCTGGTGGACAACAG
>JAOXNH010000049.1:27151504-27166469 GCA_028566575.1 Bartramia longicauda
CTGCTCTGGCAGGGGGTTGGACTGGATGATCTCCAGAGGTCCCTTCCAACCCCATATCATTCTGTGATTCTGTGAAGCTGAATTGAAAGTTGAGGCAAGGCAAAACCTGATCAGTACCAGGAAGCACAGACCTGTTTTCAACCCAAGTCGGTGAGCATCTGCTGCGTGTCACCTCTCCCTTAGACCTTCCATCGCTCAGGAACATCTTAAATCTGAGAGCGAGCAGGATATGGGCTCTCCTCTGTCCACAGAACCTCCACGGTACCCGAGTACATGCAACAAACTGCTGGTTGCAGCTCCAGCTGCAAGAAGGACTTCAGTGAGAGGAGACTGAAAACCTGCCAGCGAGTTATTAAGCCGAGGCTGTGAAGTTCTTCTGTTCCTTAAGCGTCGTAGACGTAGCAGTAAGCCATATCCGATCGCTTTGGGAGAGTAATTGAAGAGAGTGTGCTCCACCAGCTGCAATGTGTGACTTCATAACCATGAGGTGGTGGACAAACCTGCCAGTAAGGAAACGAATGTTGACCAAAATGCTTTTTGGATGATATTCTGAATGCTGCAGTGGTCACGGCCTTTCAGCCTCTGGCTGCTACTTCCAAATCACCACCTGGGTTTGGGTTTTTTTTTGGCTTTTTGGTTTTTTTGTTGGTTTGTTTTTGTGCTCAGGTGACAGAGAACGCTCTTCTCCTGCTGGATCCCACCTGACACGGGGCAGCTGAGCGCGTCTGTAAGGTCTTAGGCAGGAGCAGAGCTGCCTGGTGGGATCTCACGCTTTGGAAATGCCCAGGAGAATTTACCTCAGCTTTAGGCTATGATTTTTGTCTTATTCTGGGGAAAAATTGTTGACGTATGCAGTGCTGGAGCAGAGTTGGAACAAACATTTCACGCTCTCCTGAGTCCCATTAATATGGAAATAAGTTGGTTTTATGTGCCAGCCTGTGGCCCGGTGGCCTCCGTGCTGTGTGTCTCTGGGCCGTGGCTTGTCTTTGCTGGCAGACTGTTGGCTGCTCTTCTCAGGAGGAAGATGGGCTACAGGAAGGGAAGATCTGCTTTATCAATCCATGGATCTGCTTGATCTTTCCCCCCCCTTCTCGCATTCCCGGGTTGATTCAGGTCTCAAAGTGAAGGTGAAAGCCTGCCTTGAGTCTCTCCCAGGTACAGCTGCAGGAATGAGGTTTCAGACACGGCGATGGTGTCACCTTCGTGTTAGAGTTTGCTTAAAAAACCAGAGAAACTCAGATCCTGGCGGGGTTTTTTCTTTTTTTCTGTTTTCTTATGCGAGACCAAGGAATATGCCCCGTGTGCAAGAGGCTGTGCCGGTCCCCAAACCCTGCAGACTGGCTTCTCTTTGTCACTTGTCCCACTGGTGTCACGCTAGAAAGGAGGGGACGCTGAGCCCCAGGGCTGAAGAGCTGTGAAAGGAAGACTTTGGAGCGTCAACGCTCCGGCTTGTGTCCAGCCCTGACCAAAATCCACCTTGAGAAGAGCCACTTGTGAGACAGCGCCGTGTCTCCAGGCTGGTGGCTCTCCTGGCCGGAGGGGGAGGCCGGGTGGGATAGGCTTGGCTCTGTAAGGAGCTGAGATAGTTTCACTTCCCTTCGCACTAATGACACAATTACTCACTTCTCTTAAGCAGAAGGGCAGCCGGAAGGGAGGACGTGTGACTACAGATGGGAAGAGTTGTGCTTGCTGCGATTTGCATTGCCGGCTGACGTCGCGGCAGTGACTTGTCCATACCTTCTCCTCCTGGTGACTCAGAGCCTCCAGTCCTGACGGTTTTATGCTAAAAACTTTGGTAAATGTGCTGGAGTAGATGGGTTGGGTGTTTTTATTGCTTTTAATGGTTTATTTTATGGTGCTGCGCAAAACTGAGATCCACTTATCCACATCCAGCAATCCTGTGGGAAAAACTTGGGCAACACTGTCAGGTCTAGGTACAACCAAAGACCAAGCTGTAGATCTAAGCGACTTGGTCATGGGGCTTTCCAGCACTTTGAGGAGATCTGGGAGGAAGGGTCAGTTGTCTTCTCTGGCTCTGGGTACTTGCTTCTCCTGCAGATGCGCTACAAGAAATTCTCTAGAGCATCTGGACTTCCAGTAGCGTTTATCCCAAACCATGCCTCGTCTGGGAGCGGGAGCACTTGGCTTCCAGTTGCTACAGAAATACAAGGCTCTGCTGCTTCAGCATCTGCTGCGTCCTGCTGCCTGCTCTGCTCCGAAGACCTTGTGATCTGGATGCTCTACCGCTCGCCGAGGAGGGAGGTTCTTCGCTTGGTGGTGATGGGTGCCTTGTGCAGACCTCAAAGCCCCGGCCGGGGAAGGGTGGGTGGGTGAAGGCTACGAGAGGCGGCGGGAGCCCGGCCGCAGGGTGGGCTCGGCCGCGTGTGCGGGCGGGCGGAGGGGGAAATGAGATCACTTCTGCGGCTCTCCCTTCTGCGGCCCGCTTCCTCCTCATTTACATCTCGCACGCTCTCAGATGGGGGAGAAGGAAGAGCAGCGACCGCAGGGAGGGAGCTGCCTGCGGGAGGGGAACTGGGACACAACCCCCTCCCACACACACCCCGGCACGGGGGTCCGGGGGAGCGGCTGTGGCCGAGCCACTGACCAGCTCCCCCCTTTCCTTCCCTTCCCACACGGCGCTGCGCTCTCAGAAACATGGGTTTGCTTTCTACTAAGAACTATTTCTGCCTGCCTTCTGGGCCCCAGAGAGGACACCTGCACTTTTTGGAGACTAAACGGTCAAAGGAGGGATCCTCTCTCCAAATTGCTGCTGTGGGGCTCCTGGTTGGTGTCTATAAGTCCTTGGTCAAACGTTCTCCAAGCCCAAAGGTGTCACTTTTCCCAGTTGCTCCTGCGGGAAGCTCCCCTGGGTCCTTGTGGTCTCATTGCACGTTGTCATTCCTGTGGGGTTGTTTCCTTCCCCACTCCCTTCCCTGAGCTCACACAGCCCCGATGTCTCCGGGTGTCAGCACCCAGCACCTTGCTCCGCTCAGAACAACCCGGCGTTAATTCTGGCTTCAGAGAAGCCATCTCTCCTCCCCTCTTTCCATCGGAAAACCTGGCAGGAGCTAGGAGGCTCCTGACGCCTGGAAAATGGGGGAAGCAAAAGTGAGCTGGGTTGCGGATAAAGGGATAGTCGTGGAGCAGGAGCCAGCCGGGAGCGTGGGCTGCTGCTGGCGAGGGAGCAGGAGCCTGGGGGTGGTGTTGGCCGCAGAAGGATGCTCTGTCTGTGGGGGGTCTGCAGGCACACGAGGAGCCGCCGCGAAAGCAGAACCTGAAGCTTTATTTTAGAGACCAACGTGAGCAGTAGCACCTGTGCTTCCCTGGAAGAAGACTTGAGCATGGCCAGGTGTGAGGAACTGGACCTGACAGTAGGTAAACGAGCAGGCAGGTTGTTTGGCCACAGCTGGGGGAAGGGGGAGAAAAAAAACCCCAGAAGATTTTGAAAGCTGATTATAAAATGCTGATTTTTGTCTCTTGGTTTCCCCTGCAAGAAATACACTGGAGGGAAGCTCTGCTTCTTGCAGAGCTCCGGTTCAGCTGCAGCACTGGGGCTGTGGAGATGCCCGTGGACGTCGATGCATCCACACCGTCCTGGGATGGGGCATGTCCTTCGTTATTCCCCAGGGATAAACTGGGTAGATTCCCTTGGGAAATTCAGCCAGGTGAACTTCCAGAGTTGTAGTTTGAAGTTGAGCCCTCCAGCTGGCCATTTTGCCTTTTGGCCACGTAATGAATGATCTTTTTTCTTTCTTATGTTCCTAGTTCAGCTTAAACTATAGGCGACTACCACCTCAGCAGCTTCTGAGGGACCTTCAGCTTCCCTTGTTGTATCCAGAGCCGGTGATTAAATAACTTCTTCACCTTGTGTCTTCTTGATGCCTTTGTGCTGCCTGTGCACGCCTCAGCCAAGCAGCAGTGTGGGTTGATGTGGGTTTTAAAGGGAAAATTTGGATTTTCTTTAATTTTCAGAGTCCTGGCCGACTGTGGTGCCTGGGAATGAACGACCGGAGGGAGATGCTGGAGGAGCGGCCGCTCCTCCCTTTCTGATGAGGTCCCACAGGCGTGATGCTGCTGGCGACGGAGTCGGTTGTTGGAGGCTACCTAATAATTTGTGTAACACTTTTTGCAGCGTCCCGTGAGCCTGGAGAGCCTGGTGTTTCTGTAGGTATTTATCTAAGTCTTCCCAGGCTCCTTTCCCTGGGCAGCAGGTTCTTCTTCCTATCTCTTCCCCTTTGCAGGGGTGCTCTCTGCATCCTCTCCTTGTTGGGCAAAATGCTGGAGACCGAGCAGAACCGGAGGCTTTCCAGGGATGCTTTGCCCCATCGTGCCTTGCAGGACAACTAGGTTAATCCTCTCCAGTTCTCCATCGCAGTAGGAGCAGAAGGAGCCCATGGAGAAACATTTCTCTTCCCGACTCATCCAAGGTCCTGGTCTTGCTGGTGTGCGAACCTGGAGTGACCTTTCTCTTGGTGCTTCCATTCTGGAATAAACCACATTTCCTGCAGGAAAACCAGGGGTACTCCGAGGCGCAGCGATGGGGGTGCTGTTTTCTGTTGCAGTTTCTCCTTTTCCCTTGGGAGAAGCAGTCCCGGGGCGACCAGGGGGCTGCCCTCTCCTTGCAGCTTTTCTCTTGGTTTGTGCTTGACAATCCAAGGGTTGTTAAGGGAAAAAGATGGTTTGGAGGAAAGAGGAAGTGGGAGGAATGGAGGGAGGTCATTCCATTGTATGGGAATTCCAGGTCTTCTCCTACAGCTGCAGGAATTGCAGCTGCGTGTGTGGACATGGCTCCAAGAGGCTGAACCTCCTTCAGTTTAACCCACCTGTGCCATGGAGCTGGGTTGGAGCTTCAGGAAGAGCTGATCAGAGCAGCAGCTCAATCCCTATCCCTTTTCCTGGGCTGATATTAAAAAATAAATAAATAACTCCCCCTCAAAACGCACATCCAGCCCTTACTGGCAAGGGTTGGGTGGGGGCATGATGCTGCTTGAGAGGAAGAGGAGAGGAGCAAGCAGCAGCTTCGGGATGTTTTCGAAAACCATCCGGCTGCAGGATGTGGGGAAAGTGTGAAAGGCAACTCTGCTGCCAGCTGCCCCGGCGCTGAGCCAGCCGCCGCTCTGCGGGGACCAGCCCTGGTGTGCGGCCGCTCGCCGGGAGGGACAGGGTGGCCACAACGTGGCCGGGTGGTGGTGGGGCTCTCCCACCCCACAGTGCCCCATCAGCGAGCACCTTCTCTGCTGGGGAAAGAGGGTTCCGCTGGCTTGGCTTTGATCACCAAAGCAATGGGCTGGGGATGAAGCACATTCCCTCTCCCAGCTCCTCCTGGGCTGCAGGGAGGAAGCTGGTTTGATCCTTGGGACACCACCTTGTTTGGTGACAGCACAGGAAGGAATCTCATTGGAAGTTCTCCCAGGAGCCTCCAGATCCCCCCGGAGTGGAGTATTGCTGCAGGTGAGGATGCTCAAGCTTTACTGTCTCAGGACTTCCCAGCCCTGGGGCAAGTCTCTGCCAGCTCCTGTGTCTCTGAGCATGGGATGAGTGCTTTTTGGTGTGGGTTGGGCTGGTGGCAGGGTTTTGGGGATGAGGAGTGGGTTTGTAATTGCCTATGGGTCTCAGCTCTTCATGTGACCCCCAGCAACGCCATGGGAATTTTGTCCGGCTGCAGAGCTTCTGCCATCTGCTCCGCTTCACTTGGGTGAGGAGCCCTTCTCTCTTCCTTCTTGATTTTTGTACTTCAAACTTCCTTGAAAATGGAGGAAATGAAACCACAGGGCTTTTCCGTGAGTGACACGGGAGAGCTCAGTCCCCTTCCAGAGAAGAAATGAAATTTAGGGTGAAGGCAGAAAGTCCTTTGTGGTGGCTGCAGGAATTTGGGGGCCGCTTAGCCTGGCAGGTGGGGGTGACCCAGGCTGTGACATCCCTTGGATCTTGGCATGCTCCGGTCCCACGGTTCATCTCCCAGAAGGTCCTGTTGGTGCCGGTGCCTGGGATATGGAGCATGATCATTACCGGGTGGTACCTGTGGATCCCACCAGACAGGGTCCTGTTGCAGGGCTGAATCCTTTCTCCATAGTTTTGAGCCCTTTCCCAGCCAAGTAAATCCAGGCAAACCGTTTTCCCACTCAACACCTGGATTTGCTGGGGATTTGGGGGCGTGTGAGGACCCTGGGAGAGGGGAGTGATGGAGTAGGGCGATGGAGAGCAGGGGTGGATGGGGTGAGGAAGATGGAGCCCTCCCTGTTCACATTGCCTTGGAAATGTGGATTTTTGTTTCTCTCTGCCTTGGCAGTTGTGGAAAAAGCCATTTATGCTGACTTTCACGTAGGGATCAGCACTTGGGAGGTTCCTGTATCCAAATGGATCTGACTTGCACCCTGGGTGCTGGGTTTGCTGAAATCCTGAGCAGCCCCAGGAGAACCAAAAGCCTGCAGGCGGTGGGATCTGAACATCCAGAATCTCACCGAGACAAGGCGAGGGGCTGGGCGCTGGTGTCCCAGGGTGGGAACTCAACCTCTGGGGACACGCTCCACCTCGGCTTGGGATGCGATGGGGAATAACAGCATCTTCTTCCGCTCCCACGGGAAGCCCATCCCTTGGATCCTGTCGGAACCCCTGTGCTGGGTGCTGGAGGCAAGCAGGGGACTACAGGGGCACAGGGGGTGTAGGTGCCATGCCAGGGAATGCCACGCAGCTGGTGGCTTTTCTCCAGCCCCGGCAGGGTGGGTGGCACGGCTCTGCAGCCAACAACCCCCCCCTGCCCCGGGTCACTGGCTCTGCTGCCTGAAACCCTTGCAGGGGGTTTTGCTGCCAGAGCTGTGCAGTGGAGTTCGCGGTGTGAGGGTTGTCCCCGAGTGCTGGCTTGTCCCTGGGAGCAGCAGGAGAGCCAGGAGCTTCTGGGGGTCGGTTCCCCCTGGCACCCCCCCCTCCCTGCCTGCCTGGTGGCTGCGGTTCCTCCTTGGTGGGGAGCTGGTGCGAGTGCATGACCCGGGTTGTTAAGTGCTGAGATCAGTAAGCGAAGTGCCTGGCCACGCTCTCTGCCTCCATGTGACTGCAGTTTCCGTTAGCTCCTTCCGCAAAGGCTATATTAGTGCTAAGCGAGAAAGCGGGTGGGAGAGAAACCCCACGGGTCGCCCCTACCCTTGGACCCAGGACACCCCCCCGGAGCACAGCCGGAGGGGCTGCTGGCTGCAGGATGAGATGTGGCAAACCCTGCACGCTGCCCCACGCGGTGAGTAACTGCCCCCCGATACCTTTTGCAAGGGGGGAAAACCCTGCCGGGGGTTTTGGGGAGACCCCCCCCCCTCACTAGCTTGAAGAGCCACCGTGGCCGTGCGTCGCTGATGCCCATGCCTGCCAGAACCGTGGCTGCGTGGGCCGGTGCCGGGGCTGGGGAGAACCCTGGGTGCTCCCAGAGCTCCGGCATGTGGGCTCCGCTGCGGGGCTGCGGGCAGGGCTTTCCTGCCCACGCCGCTGCCTGCTCTCCCAGACGGGCAGGTACCGTCCCCGCAGCCCCGGGAAGGAGCGCAGGAGGATGGAAGACCTTCTGGTGTTGGGGAAAGCCAATGCTGGGCATCAAAGAAGGTTGGGCTGGATGAAAGAAAGCGTGAGCTTCTGCGGAGGGGTTCAGGGGCTGGAGGTGAGCGGGAGCCAAAGCCCCATGGTCTTTGCAGGGTCCCTCTCCTGCCACCATGCCTGGGCATGAGGTGCTGCTGGAGACCAAGGGCTTGGGAGGGCACAAGCTGCTGTGTGTCGGCTCCAGCCCGGGCAAGGGAGGCTTCTTCTCCATCCCCAGCAGATGTGATAAGACACGGGCTTTGTGCTTTTGTCGGTGCCAAGGAAGGAGACAACCCAGGACGTGTCCCCTGCTCCCTCTGCGCTGTGAGGCTCTGGCTACCCAGGCTGCCAAAAATAACCCCCCTCTTTCTTCTTCAAGCACCGGCACTTCTGAAAACGCCGCTTGCTGAGCCCTCACCGAGACCTTGCTGCTCATTTGCCTGAGGTTCATCTTTTCCCCAGATGCAAATGCTGTCAGCTCCGGTTCCACCAAGTTAGTAAGGGGGCACCTCGTGCTGGAGAGCCCAGGAGGACCTCGGGCAGGGATGGGTGCTGGAGGGGGGGGTCAGTGTCCCCCAGGAGGGTGTTTGGCACCAGGGGAGGGGGGATGCGAGCCCGGGTGGCGGTGGGGCAGCCTCTGCTCGAGGGTTGCAGTTCAGTGGAGTTTGCGAGCAGCTGTGCAGCGATGATGGTGCCTTTCCCACGTGCGCTGCCCCGTGCAGGGACTGACTGCCACCTCCTCGTCTCTTCTCCTGCCCCCCAGGCTCTCCTTGGTGGACATCCATCCACAAGGGCTCCTGCTGGGCACAGTGGGCTCAGTGCTGGGGCTCTTTGCTGTTTCCTCATGGGCAGCTTGTGGTGGTCCAGCTCTTGTGGGGCATGGTGGCCACCACTATGGCATGTTGGGAGCTCATCACCTTTGGGTGTTCCTGAGGGCAAAGACAGGAGCTGCAGGGAGCAGCCATGGGCAGGAGGCCATGCCGTGCACAAGGATCACTGCTGCCATGGATGGGCTCCCTGGGAACACCTGGGCCTTTCAGGATGAGCAGCTTTTGACCTTCTCACCTCTGTCTCCATCTCCGCAGGAGTGCCGCCACTGAGATGGAGGCCCTGCTCCCTGGTCTCTCCCTGCTCCTGGTCCTCCTGGCAGCGGGATGGGGAAGTGGGGCACTCGCAGCCTGGGCAACATTTCCTGGCGGCTGTGAGCTCGTAAGTCCTCTCTTGCAAACCCTCACCCTTCTGACTGCTTGGTCCTGCCCTACAAAGCCCAGGTGCCTCAGCATCTCCAGGCCTTCCTCCTCCCAGCTACTGGCTTAGCTAAAGAGTGGACTGGGCTGCTGAGCCTCTAACCATAGATCCACCTCCTCCATCCTCACTCTGCTCTCCAAACTTCTTCCCCTTCACCTCTCCCCATCTCCTGCCTCTCAGAGTGGTGTTACGTATCCGCTTCTTGCTTTAGGTGCAGAACACCATGGACTGCACTGGGAGATGGCTGAGCTCTGTCCCAGGAAATCTTCGAGGTGATACCGAGGAGCTGTTGCTTGATGACAACACTATCCAGGTTCTGGGCAATGTTTCTCTGCTCATGTACCACCAGCTGCGGCGACTCAGCTTGACCAAGAACCGGCTGGAGCTCATTGAGCCTGGTGCCTTCCTCAGCAGCCAAGGCCTCCACGTGCTCTCCTTAGCTGACAACCTCCTCTTCACCAACTACTCACTGACAGGAGCTGCTCTTTCTGCTCTGCCATCCTTGAGGACGCTGGATCTAGCCGGAAACCGCCTCACTGAGGACATGGTATCGGTTTTGGTCTGGAACCTGTCTTCCTTGGAGTCCTTGTCCGTGGCCCGGAACATCATCATGAGGCTGGACTCGTCCGTCTTCACGAACCTGACACAGCTGTTGGAGCTGAACCTGGAGAAGAACTACATTTTTGAGATTGACCGAGCTTTTGAAGGGCTGCAAAGGCTGCAGAAGCTCAACGTAGCTTACAACTACCTCCCGTGCGTAGTGGAGTTCAGCCTGACCCAGCTCAAGCTGCTCAACGTGAGCAACAACGTCATCGAGTGGTTTCTGGCCCTGGAAAGTGATGACCTCTTTGAGCTGGAGGTGTTGGACCTGTCCCACAACCGCCTTCTCTTCTTCCCCGTGTTGCCTCGGCAGAGCAAGCTGCACACCTTGCTGCTGAAGGACAACGAGATGAGCTTCTACCAGCGCCTCCCCAACGGCACATCCCTGGCAAACGTCACAGTGCAGTTCCTGCTCATTGATGGCAACTCCACCAATGTCACAACAGTCAGCCTCTGGGATGAGATCTGCCACAGCAACCTCTCCTCCCTGCGCCTCCTGGACATGAGCCAGAACCAGGTCTGGTACCTGCCGGAGGGCTTCCTGGCCCAGATGCCCTCCCTGACCCACCTTAAGCTCAACCAGAACTGCCTGGAGACATTTCACCTGTCAGAGGGGGACCCCTTAGCCATGCTGACGGAGCTGGACCTCAGCCAGAACCAGCTGGAGGAGCTGGGGGCAGAGGCAGGCGCCGGGGACGTCCTGCCCAACCTGCAGCTCTTCAACCTCAGCACCAACAGGCTGCGGGTGCTTCCTCCTGAGGTCTTCACCTACACCAGGAAGATCTCTACTGTGGACCTCAGCCGCAACCGGGTTGACCTCTGTCCCCAGCCAGCTGTTGCGGGCAAGGTGGAGAGTCCCCCCTGTGTGGACATCAGGGGTGTCGAGACCTTGACTCATCTCTCCTTGGCTGGCTGTGGTCTGCGGGGACTGGGTGGCAACCCCTTCCAGGGGACGTCGCTGGTGTATTTGGACCTCTCTGACAACCACCAGGCCTTGTCTGGGAACCTGGAGTGGTTGCAGGACCTTGCTCTGACGCTGCGGGTGTTGTCTCTGAGGAACACCAGCCTTTCCTCCATCGCTGTGGACTTCTCTGCCTTTAACAGCCTCGTGCACTTGGACCTGTCGGGGAACTCCTTGACCGTCTTTCCCACCTCCGTGGGCATCCTGGAACTGCGCAGCCTGGACCTGCGGGACAACTGCCTCCCGGCTCTCCCGACGGACATCGCGCGGACCCCTCTGGGGAAGAGCCTGCGGGAGGTCTACCTCAGCCGAAACCCCTACAACTGCTGCACGCTGGGCTGGTGGGATGCCCTGCAGCGGGTGGAGGGGTTGCGCGTCGCCGACGGGCAGGAGGTGACCTGCATCTACGCCTCCCGAACGCTGAGCCCCAGGGCACTGCCCGAGCCCGTCCTGCAGAGCTGCCGCTGGCAGACGGCCGACCTGGCGCTCCTCTACCTGGTGCTGGCTCTGCCCACCTGCCTGACGCTCCTGGTGGCCTTCGCCGTTGTTTTCCTCACGCTCAAGGAAAAGCTGCTGAAAATGGTGAAAAGTCGGTGCGGGGTGTCCAGCTCCTACTGATGGCTGATGATGAGGATGAGGAGGAAGGGCTCAGGAACGGCGAATGCAAGCGGGTTGTCAGGATTAGAGGCAGTGACCCCTCTGAGGTGGGTGAGGTGTAGACTTGATGGATGGAGGACGAGGGGGTGCTGGGAGAGCTGCTGTTCCTGCTACAGATGCCCTCAGGGTACCCCAAGGGTGTGGGGCTGTGTCTGGTGGTGGAGCCTGGGGCTATGCCGAGTGTCCTCCAGGGGCATGTCTTCAGCAGAAACCTTCAGAGAGGTTGGTGAGAGCCAAGTGGACGTCACACCAATTGCCCCTTGGCCAAAGGGGCATGGACAGTTGCCCCCCAGAGCTGTTTTTTGGTTTTCAGGCAGTTCCTTTTATTTATTCATCCCTGTAGCCCATTCTGCTGCAACAAAACACCCTCCAGCTCCGCAGCCAGCCTCCGGGCACTGCCCCGGGAGGGAGCGAGCATCTCCTGGGGGCTGCAGAGAAGGGTCTCCATTGCCGTGGTGTCCCACGTTGCGGACTCGCCGGCAGCCCTGGGCGTGCACCCCGTCTGCCTGTGCTGATAAGGCGGGTGTGCGTTGTCAGCAGGGCTGAAAGACACGTTTTGGGCTGTCTTTGCTTGGTTAAGTCACGATCCCGGTGAGAAGAGCCCGTTAAAAATAACCCGAGCTGCAATGATGTAAAATATGGACCGAAAGACAGGACAATAAATTATATCAGCCGTAATATTTTATCATCGATTTTTTTTTTCCTCCAGCAAGCTGTTGGATGAAACAGATGCAGAGGAGATAAAAGAAGGGAAAGCCTTCCTCCTCGTTGCGCAAGCCCCGCTCTGGTGGGCTCCGTCATGGAGGGTTTCCTCCACCCGGCCCCGCTCGCACAGGGGGGCCTCCCTACCCAGCCTCCACCACGTACTGGTGCTCCCGTGCTACCTGGGGAAGTGCTGCGTTGTTCCTCGGAGGGTTGCTGCGGGTGGAAATGAGAAGTGACGGTGGTTTGTGTGAACTCAAAAGCCCTGCTGAGAACCGGAGGGGCTTTATCCCTGCAGCCCCGCCGGGATGCCTCCAGAGAAACGTGTGCCTGAGTTTGATGGGAAGGCAGGGGTGAGGGGGAGCAAGTGGTGGTGGCTGGGGTGGGCATGATGGGGGCTCCTCCTTGCCTGGACTGGGATGAGCTTGGTGGGGTGATGTGGGGTGTGCTGGGGGCTGGAGCTCCCCCCAGCCAGCTCCATGTTGCTCCACCTTGCATGGGGTTGTCCTGGCAGGTGGTGGAGGGAGATGGCCGAGGCTGGCGTGGAGCTGGGGGTGATGCTGGGGGGCGGTGGAGGCGGGAGCCAGCAGGGCAGCAGGCGTGGGGACAGGGAGCGAGGTCACTGGTGAGCCTCGCATGGCCAATTGCCGTGCCGGGCGGGGGAAAACGGAGTAGATCAGACCATCCGGGACCACCCGGCAGCGCCGCTGGGGCTGAGCAAGGCTCTGGAAACCCAGCTGTCAAATCTGTCTCAGAAAATGGCAGTTTTCTGGCCCTGTTTTAGACTGAAATAGCCCAAACCAAATCAGGCCCCAGCCGGGGAATCCCTCCACCTATTTCAGCCCTTCTTTTGCCCGTAAGCCTCACACCCGAGGGACAACAGTGACCTATAAATACGTCCCTGTGATGTCTTCAGTGGGGTCTTGTGCCGGCAGCAGGTACCGCAGCTGCGTTTCGGCGTCTCCACGCTGGTGGGGTGTCCCTGTGAGCACCCCGCTCCCTGGAGCTGGTTTCCCCCACACTGTGAGTGCCGTGTCCGGCCTTGGGGGCTGGATGTGTGCAGTTCCTCCACCACCGTGGCCGCTGCCGCTTCTCCTTTTGGTGGGGGGATGTGGGGTGCAGATGTAGGACTGTACATAGGTAGGAACCCGAGTGCCTGCCACTGCCTGGGGTGTGGATAAATCATGGGAATTCTTGCTCGTATTGAGCCCATATGGGGGATACTCAACGCTCCTCCATCATGGGAGGGGCTGGAAGCTTTGCCCGGGCACAGGGAATGGTGCCAGGGAAGCTGAGGCTCACCCAGAGCTGGGACAGGCAAGGGATGTCAGGGCAGCAAGACGAGCTTCCGCTTTTAGAGCGGTTCATATCCTTAAAAAGCTGATGTTCATCACCTTGGCAGGGCCATAGAGATCAGGGGAGGTCCTCAGTGACTGGAGAAAGGCAAATGTTGCACTCATCCTCAGTAACGGCCAAAAGGAGATCCTGGGGAGCAGCAGGATGGTCACCCTCGTGTTGGGAAAACCACAGAGTGGTTCTAGAAGAGGGTGGCTGGGAGCAGTCGGTGTGGATTGACCAAGGGCAGGTCATGCCTGACTTGGGTCTCGTGAAGAAACGGCTGGATCTGTAGGCAAGGGGAGAGCAGTGGGTACCACTACTCTCAACTTCAGCGTGACTTTCAGCACTGCATCCCACAATGTTCTTGCTTCCAAGTGAGGATGTCATGGTCTGGGTAGGTGGGCAGCCAGCTAAGTGAAGATCAGTCGGATGACCAAGCACAGAAGGCAGCAGTTAGTAGGAAGCACTCCATCAGGAGGGTAGTGAGAAGACACGTACGGCAGGGGTTTGATCTGGGAGCTGTCCCATTTGATGATGTCTTTGTCCATGATCTGGATGGAGGAGGTCATGGAGTACCTTCATGTCAAGCTCACAGATAAGCCCAAATTGGGAGGACCAGTTGATACTGGGTAGGGCTGCTGTCTTGAGGGACCAGGGTGGGGGTGGAGCAAGAGACCAGCAAGAACTTCATGATCCAGGGCAGTGATTACCCCCTCAACTCGGCACTCGTTAGGCATCGTGTAGACCTCATCCAGTGAGGACAGCCATGCTCAGGCTCCATCCTCTGAGCCCCACCAGGACAAAGCCACGTGCGGGCTGGCTTTCACTGGGGCAGGCAGGGTGTGGAGCAGAGGTCCCCAAGTGTTCCCTCCCACCCAAATGAGAGATCTTTATATGCTGTCATGTTGCAACTTTTGGGTGGAAATGGAGCAAGGCCTATGCTGGAGATCTGCTCACCCCTTGGTGGGTGGAAGAGCTGAGTCAGGCTTTATTTTTTTATATTTTTGGCAAATGAGGCATCAGCTTTCATCTCTTTTCTGAACTGAAGACTCCTTTGAACAAGCGCTCTCATCTTCTTCGGTGATGACAAAGGACAGTGATTTAATTGATACCCGCTTTGGGTTTTTCACAGAACTGGCTCTATCATTTCAGGGTGTCGGAGGAAAGCTCTTCCAAACCCCAGCTCCTGCGCGGTGATACAATGTCTTATCGGTAAAACGGACAGGCTTAAATTCATTTGTGATTGCAAGAAGGAGGACAGGAACTGTCTTGGAGGCACTTAACTCTCCTCTTAGTTACCTCCGGCATCGGTTTGCTGGGACCAGTCACCTCGGGGTGAAGGCCCATCCCACTCACAGCCACCCTGAGAAGCTTTTGGAGTTGCAAAATTTTCTAAAGAATCCTAAACTTAGTCTTCCAATTCTTACGAGCGAGCAGGACCTGGCTAGCACAAGCCAGCTGAGGTGGACAACGGGATTAAAAACTTCAGTGTTAAGTAAAATATTTGTTTGCGGAGATGAATTTCTCAGCGACCATCAAGACACTACGTGGAGGAGCTTTGGTTGTAGCTTTACTTGTCACATCAGGTTCTCCCCAGCAGGACTTTGAGTGAGCTGGGAACTGCGGTCTTGATAATGACATGGAGTGCATCATCTGTAAGTTCACAGATGACACCAAAAGTTAAGCGGGAGGGTTGATCTGCACGTGGACAGGGAGGCTCTACAGAGAGACCTAGATAGGTTGGATCGATAGGCCAACATCAATGGTATGAACTTCAACAAGACCAAGTGCCAGGTCCTGCACTTGGGCCACAATAACCCCAAGCAGTGCTCCAGGCTTGGGGAAATGTGGCTGGAGCTGCCTGGAAGAAAGAGACCTGGGGGTTCTGATTGCCAAGCGGCTGAA
>JAOXNH010000049.1:27310706-27322831 GCA_028566575.1 Bartramia longicauda
CCGCCCCCGGTCCGCCGCTCCGGGTGCGCAGTGCCCGCTCTGCTCTGCTCTGCTCCGCTCCGCTGCGGCGGTGGCTGCCGCTGCCCCGAGCCGTGCGTTTCCCGCCCGACCTGGGCCGTGCGCTCCCGCGGTGCAAAAAACCCCCCCCCCCCCGCTTCATCCTGGCTAGAGCTCCATTCTCATCTCCTCTGTCCACAGGCAGCCCCCTGCCTGCAGCTCCATGCTGCTTTGCCTGTTGAACTGCCCAGGCACCTTTTGGCAGGATGATGTGGGCAGGGTGCAGGTTCCACAGGGCTGCAGGCTGGCCCTCCGCTGCCCACCCATCCCACGCAGCCCCTCACTGCAGGTAGAGCTGCATGGAGAGCACGTGCCCTGTCTGCCACCATTTCTTCTCCTTCATCAGCCAGGGATGACCTGAGATCAGCCTGCATCCGCCGGGATGCGACCTGCAGGCATCCCCGCCACCTTGCTTGATGGGGCAGTTCTGACGGGGGGGGGGGGCAAAGCACCACAGTTGGAAAAGTGACCTTTATTTAAAAAATAAAAAGAGCAACAAACCCCCAAATGTTCTGCAATAAACCCGTAGTGATAACTTCTCACAACACGTGTGCGGTGTCCATGCTGATCTCTGTGAGGGGTGCAGGCAGCAGGGGGACACACACGGGGCAGCTCCACAGGGTTGGCAGCCATCTCCCCTGCTCCTGTCCCAGCCGGGAGGGCATTACCCGGCTTGAAATGTCACACCAGAGCAGGGACGATCACCCACAGCAGGCACTTCTCTGGGTATATTGGATGGGGCTGTGCTCTAGCCCCCATCTGCCTCCTGGTCCAGGTGGTGGGAGGGTTGCCCCCTCCCCAAAGCGATGGGCAAAGTGCGGCTGGAGAACCTGGGAGGAGCCAGTACTGGGATGGGACTGGCATGGAGCATCCCTCGCCGGGAGCACGGCAGTGCCATGGGCTGGAGGAGAGGAGCTCAGAGCTGCTAAGGTGAAGACGCTCCCTTAGAAGGAAAAACAAACCCAAAAAAGACAAAGTACTGGCAGTGGGTAATGGGGGGTGCAGAGTCAGTCTTCAGGTGGGCTACACCAGCCCCGCTGCCTTCTCCTGCACATTGTACTCCTTGCTCCTCTTCACCTTCCAGCTGATGAGGGCGAGGAGGATGGTGCCCACCACCTTGTAGCCCACCTGCAGCCCCAGGTATCTGTCAGGAGAAGAGCAGGGAGATGCCATGTCTGCAAGTGGCACCTCCAGCCAGCACCAGGCTGAGCTGGGGACAAGCTCCATGATCATCCCTGCCCGGGAGGACACGGGGACAGATGGTGGGGTACCTGTTGCGGAGGAAGTCGTTGTTGTAGTAGGCGCAGAACCGTCGCTGGGTGCACTGCTTCTGCCAGTAGATGCAGGAGGAGTCGATGAGGGCACCGAACACGGCTGGGGCTGGCAGCCAGGCTTTGGAGAAGAGAGGATGAAGTCAGGTTGCCTGCCTTGCCCCGCTGCATGCTTTGCCTGCTGTCCCCAAGGAGGTTCAACACCTCCTGGAGTTCAAGCAAGCCTCTGAGCCTTCCCCTGCCTCGTTAGGAGATGGACACTCACCCAGCAGCCTCATTAGTAAGAACTGGACTCCGATGGCAAACGACTTCTCATCCTGGTTCACCACCCTGCAGGGGAGAAGCCATGGGAGGTCAGAGCTGTATGTGGCCGAGCATCTTGGCCTGGTTAAGATTTAACATTTAAGAGGCCCCACTGATCCCAGCATGGGGAACCATCACATCACGCCTCCCCCAGTGCCTTGCAATACCTGTTGCCCGTTGCTCACCGTAAAACCATCATGTAGAGGGGGTTGTGGGACAGGCAGGCTACCAGGGCAGCAAAGGAGATGAGGAATATGGCAGGAAGGAGCATGTGGGAGCAGCTGAGCGGACAGGAGCCTGTCTTGGCGGAGGACAGCCCGTTCCCAGCAGAGATCAGGGAACAGTTCTTGTAGATCTGTTGGAAATATTTGGAAAAAAAAACAAATGTAAAGCTCTCAAAGTCAAGAGCAGGGGCATTATTGATGCACCAGACCACATTGCTTTGCAGAAGACTGGTGAGAGCGTCAGCTCCAATTTTAAGGCACGGCCGTGGCATGCTGCAATGGGATGTGCTGCCACCCCCATTTCTCCACCAGACTCCCAGGGTGTTACAGCAATTCCCCGTTACACCACAGGACTTCAGCATCTCTGGTAGACCTCCCCGCTCACTGCCTCAAAAAGGCTCTACCACTCTATTGCACTGGTCAAGTTTCTACAGCATCGCCGAGGCCTCCCCCATCACCACCCAGCAAGGTCCCCTCTGCTTTGCAGACCACTCGTTTCACTCACCACTTGCTTGGGAGCGGAAGAGTTAGTGGTGCTGTTCGTGCAGCCAGCGAAGCAGGGGGAGATGTACTCCACGCTGTCTTCTCCGCACACTGGGTGAAAGATGTGCTCAGAGCAGTGGCACCCGCTCGGCGTCTTAACCTGCTGCGAGGAACTCAATGTACTGCCAAGAAAAGAAGAGGAGGAAAAAAAATGTTAAAAAATTAAGAAATAGGACAGGAGGAAGAAAAATCCCTCTTACTAGTTAACCAGTTTCCCCATTCCTATTTGTGCTGGGACACTGCCAGCAGCAGGCTGGCCTTGTGCCATACCCCGATCCCCTGCAGGTACCTCTGCAAGTGTACAGTGAACTTAGCAGTAATTATATTATGTCTGCAAACAAGTACTCACACACTTAACTTTTTTTTTTTTTTTTCCCCCCAGCTGAAAACTAATCAGCCAAATGCCTGGAGAAATATATCTGGGCTCCATCCAGAACTGCACAAACAGATGTGCGAACAGCCCCAGCTGGATACACCATTCAGACAGAAACTGGAAGTGGGCTCGTTTCCAAACAAGCCTGACGACAGCATGAAAGTCAAGAGGACAAACCGAATTATCTGTCCTGTCTTGCCTTACTACCTAAGGGAGTTCATCTGCTGGAGCAGCACAGTCTGTCTCCTGCAGGAAACTGGCACCAGGGACCTGCCCTTGGCCATGGTGGGCTGGGGCTGCTCCATCTCCTATGGGAAGCTGCCATCAGGGACCTGCCCTTGGGCATGGTGGGATGGAGCAGAGCTCATCTTCACCTGTCCATGTAGCCCACAGCTACCTGGGGATCCAGGCAAAAAGCTCTTATGCACAGCTGCCCCGCAATGGAGGAGGTTTCCAAAGCAACATAAGGCAACGGCCTCCTTTTCCATGCAAGTCCCTCCAGAAACTTCCAGCAAAGCCCATCCGGACTGGTGTGTCACAGAAGAGCACAGACAGGCTCTCAACCTGCTGCTGGAGGTAAGAAGTGAACACTGCGAGGCCAAGGTGCCTCCCAAAATTTAGCACTTGCAGCGCCCGATCTCGATCCGAGAGGTCTCCTCGCATTTGAAGCCTTGCTCTCACGCAGGAAGCTTGGGATGCCAGTGCCTCGGCGGACTTCCCCGGGCTCCTGACCTCGCGGTGCACGCCGTGCAGATCTCAGAGCAAAACTATAAACACGTCGCCCGCACACGAATTTGCAGAGTGCTGTTGCTTTCCTTCACCTTGGTTATTTAAGTGGCTCTTAAGTGGGAGAAGCGCATGGATTGCCCTGTCCCTCACCCCTCCACTGTGGCCCCGGGACAGGAGGCTTATTGCTGGCCAAGGGAAACATCTGTACGAAAGCCCCTTGCTGGCTGTGGGCAAGTTTCATTGGGAAATGAGCATGATTCACTTAACAGCGACCCGGGGGGGGGGCACTGTAAATGCCATTTTTTGTCTTAAAAAGACAAGGTAAGAGCCAAAAGTTTCCATCCAGGTGAGGAGAAAGGTGATGTCCGGCTGGAAAGAAGGAAGTGCGAGAGGTGCCCACGTGTGGAGTTTATGTGGACAAGGGCACTAATAATACTGATTTCTTCCTAGAAATCCAGAATGAAAACTACACCCTGCTTGTTTGGTACGGAAAATCAGGAATGAATGCCCTCCCGAGCTTTCTGTCCTGTGCAGTGCTTAGATCTCCTCCAGGCAGTGGGATCAAGGAGCAAGCAGTAGCGTGGCGATGTCTCCTGCCTCTTCCCCTCCACCTGCATGTATCCCACCCCATGGATAATCAGGTCAAGAGCTGGAGGAATAAGGAGCTGGCAACAAGCCAACCACCTGCGTTACCTGTGGGGGTAGATCCCATCGATGCGCCCCGTGGGGCAGCCCATGAAGAAGAGAGGCAGGCAGATGAGGATGGAGAAAACGAGCACCACCACAGCAAACCGGGGGATGGCCCGCAGGGAGAAGGCAAAGCGTTTCATGATGATTCCTCCTAAAAGCATCCCGAGCGCTGCCGCCGGCAGGTTCACAGCCCCTGCAGAGGAAGGGAGGTGTTAGCTGGTTGTCCTGCCTGCCAAGAACCCCTCTGCAGACAGGGGATGGAGATAGTGGCTTTGTGAAGCTCATGGTGGTTGGGAGAAGCCACAGACGCCACCATTACCCGAGAAGACCAAAATACAAGGCAGTCAGCCCCTATGAGAAACCTCAGCCTCAGGGGCCTGGCTTAGAGATGCAAGATCAAGCTTGGAGTGTAATTGCTTGCTCTTGCCAACTTCTTTGAGCATCTGAGTGATCCAGACCTGCTTTGCCCATGTGGTGGGGCTGCACATTTTCAACAAGAGCAGTTGCTGGTCCACAAGTGCAAGCAAACAAACGTAGACAGTCTCTGAGAGGCTTCAAGACAGCCTGGGCTGCAGGCATCTCAGGTCAGAAAAGTCATCAACCATCTTGAGGTGAACCCTAGGTCTCACCATGAGTTTTCCAATGACTTCCTCCCACGGGGATTAAAAAGCCTGGAGAATACGGGCAGGTGGCTCCCTGCTGATGGATATTCTTACCCTACGGCTGCTGCTGCCCGGCTGCGCTCACCTATGAGAAAGTTGGCGTAGGAGGGGGAGGCACCGTACTGCTTCTCCAGGAACTTGTTGAGGAAGGTGGCCAGACCCGCAATGACTGAGGAGAAGCTGCACTGAGCCAGCACCAGGAGGATGAAGAGGGGGTTGAGGAGCAGCCTGAGGAAGATCTTTGGGAATCCTACAGGGAATCAGCAGGAAAAATGTATTTTAGCCATGTGATCCTCGGGTCAGCAATCTGTACCATGAAACAACCCTACCCTTAGAGTGTTCCCAGCGAGTTAATACAGGGGATGCCTAAGGCCGGGGGAAAATGGAAGCGCGGACACCCCAGTTTGGCCTGGCAGCTGGCAGGACCATGGCCAAAGTGCCCTGAGAAGCGAGGTGAAGGGCCAGCTCTGCCCGCCACCCTCCCTCCCACGCTTTCCAAACCTACAAGCCTTCAGAGCACTTAGCGAAAGACAGGGTTGCATTTGTTTTTCTGGAGCAGGGGCCGTATCCTCAGGCGGTGCAAACAGACAAAGCCACAGGGGTTTTGGCAGAGCCCCACCAGCTGCTCAAGGGCAGGGTCTGGCTCCTGCGGCTGATGAACAACACAGTGTATTTTCCTGGTGGGACATCATGTCCCCCTGCCCAGCCAGGACAGCCTTTCAGCAGAGGCGGACTGACTCCAGGCTCCTGAGGAGCAGCTCTGTTTATGTGGGCTCTAATTAGCTTTCCCCTTCCAGCAGAGAGTGCTGCGGAGCCCCAGCCTCATCCATCAAAGCCCAATGAGATCGGGAAGAAGGAGTTGACAGCCTCAGGATATGACTGAGGTGGATGGAGAGGGAAGGAGGGGGAGGCTTTAGCTGGAAAGAAGTCATCATGGAGCTAAAAAAAGTCATTGAACTGTCCTCTCTCATCAGTGACATCCCTACTCGAGCCCGTTTCAGCCACGCATAAACAAACTGGTGGAAGCTGCAGGGCGGTGACCTCAGAGCGGCGGCTGGTAGCGCCGGCAGCCCCAATGCCCTCTCCTGGACCCGTGGGTTAAACCACCCAGCTAGCATTTTCCAGCGTGCTCACGCCATTTAAGATCCTCAAACCAATTTTCAGAGATGATTCAGGCTCCACAGACATCAACACCGCTGTCTTACAGCAACAGGGAGGCTGTGGCCATCTTCCCGTAGTCCTTAGGGAAGGGCACGCTACAGCCCTTGAGGTGCCTGAGCTGACCCTGGTATCTCCATGCGATATGGAGGAGAGTCTCAAAGGCCCCCAACAAGCACCCTCAGCTTCAAAACACTGGCGTGGTGGTTTCCACCCACCCAGCGTGGCCCAGCACCCCCATTCACCCTCGCCTTTAAGTGCCAGCACTTTACTTTTTATAAACTCCAGCAGGGAGGTTTCTTCAGCCACCCCCTTCTCCATCTTCCTGAGCATGCCAGCCTCCACGGTTGGGACCTGGGGAGGGAGAGAAGAGCAGAAGAGTGAGAGGGGAGCACCCATGTATGGCTGGCACCGTCCCGGCTCCCAGTGAGGCTCAGGAGGAGCAGGGTCTGTCCCAGATGCCTTTGTGCCCCTGCCAAGCCTGACCGTTTTCCAGCCCTTCACAGCGAAGGGGAAAATTATCTCCAAAAAAATCACTGCAGCCCTTGAGCAGAGCTGCAAGACAAAAGCTCGTCCTGCTCGGAGAGGTTTAAGAGCTCGGAAAGCTTTCCTCTCCTGAATCCTGACATGATACCTCTTTTTCAATTCTGCAAAAAGCCTGAAAATGAAAGTTGGAGAAAGGTCAGCTCAATCTGGTGAGTCCTCTAGCTACAATCGTGAAATATTTGGGGTTTGATTCTGACCTTTAAAGAACTGATAATTAAACAGTTTCAAAACAAAACAAAACTATTTTTGAAACTAAACCAGTGGGGCTTGGCTCCGAAAACAGCGAAGTGAAACGTTTTGATAGTTCTGTGTATTTAAAATTTCGTTTTAATGGGAATCTTGCCTCTTTTCTGCAACTTTTTCCCAAAGGCAAAGCTTATCCATCAAACCCCGCTGCCCAGCTTTATCCCTGTGCTGCTCCCGTGTGTGCCACACTTGAGGATGCTCCACTCCGAGCCGGGGCTGTCACTGATGCTGCTGATGTCAGGGGAGCATCACCTTGCAGAGGGTGTTGTGTCAGGGAGTACACATACAGCCATCACCAGCAGAACCAAGTGAGACACCCCAGGAGGGTCGAGTCCCCTCAGATAGACCCCTACCGAGGAGGACAGCAGGAGGTCTGGCTTTGGTCTGCTGAGCTGTGGTGGTTCTGGTGAGGAAGTGAAGGGTCTGGTCCTTCACGTGTTAGAGGCCCAGAGCTTGTTTGGGAGACTTTGCACTTGTGAGAAGTTGTAATCACATCTGAGAAGGATTGCTCGGCTCCCTTCTTCCCTCCCACCCCTCTCCTCCAGGGACAGGTATTCCCTCCCCAAGCAGAGCCCCGGCACCAAGATGCTCTGGCCCTCCAAAGACAAGGTCTCACCTCTCCTTTTAGCATGTACCGAGGGAAAAAGAAATAAGGAATGGACGTGAGCACCAAGCAGCCTGAGGAGATCAGCAGTCCCAGCCACCAGGCTCCAATCCACCGCTGGTCCCTCGGTGTCAGGGCCACTGTAGCTGCAAGACAGAAGGACCCATTGTAAGAGCTCTGCTCCCGCCTGTCTAAGGGTGAAAGGGCCAAACATCCATGCACATGGATGGAGCACAAAGGGTCCATATGGGCATAGTCTGAGGGTCTCTCCTCTGGCCTGGAAGAGCAAACGGATTGAGGTGGGAGCTCCCCCCTGCGTTGGTAGCAAGACCAGCCCTGGTCGTATTTGACCTCCTTTCCCCTGGCCAGGATCCTGCACCGCCACTCCCCATCCAAACTGCGCCGAGCCTCCCAAATGACTGTAGGATGGATTTAGTCAGCATGGAAGTATGCTGATGGCACAGGTTCAACTCTTCCCTGCCGAGCCAGCCAGCAAGGCGATGACTACGAGGGCCTGACTCCATCCTCCTCTGCCTGGGGTGTGTGGTGGGTTTGGACCACGCTGCCTGCCAGGGATGCTGAGCTGAGACAGGGATGGGAAAGGGCACAGACGCTTTCCTGGAAAAAATTGCTCTCCCATTGTTCCAGGCTTGGTCACTCTCTGGTCGCAGAGACCAAGGGAAGGACCCGTGCCGGCAGAAGAGTGCCATTAATGAGTCTGGTTTCCGAGTGGATCAAACTCTGGGCGCCTTCTCCGGAAAAAGGAGGAGAAGGTGAGAGCCACTCCGTCTCCAGCGCAGACATCCTTCGGCTGGGCCAAGCCATGCTCACGGGAGGTTGACAGATTGCTTGGCTTGGCATGGGGACCGCATCTCCCCATCTGTGGGACGTTGTGGCTGGGAAAGGAACTGGCAGCAGCCTCCGGGTGGGAGCCCCGTGCCAGGGTGCGTCAGGAGAGGAGCCCACACCCCACCAAAACAATCGGCCCGCTTCCCCAAACAGGACCACTCCACTCTGGATATTGGACGTCATCATGGAGCGACCAGGGAGAGGATGCTAAATCCATCTGTCGCCATGGGGAGCGAGCCAAGGCTTTTTGCCGTTTCCTGCCCCAGGTTCATTTATTATTCTTATCAGCCACCGGACAAAAATGTCAGGCGAGCTCTGATCTCTCTAAGGAAACACAGGAAAAGCCACGTTAATGATGGAGCTGGGGAGAATTCTTCAGTGATTAAGTTACCAGAAATAATAAGCACGCAGGGCAGATAAAGAAAATAAGTCCTGTGGTGGCCTTGGCTTGGTCCCTCTCTCTGCAGATGCTGATGAGGAGCAGGACAAGTAGACTTGAACCTTCCCATGCACCCATAGAGCATGGGAAGTGGTTGTCTTCTCCATCCGTGGATGCTTCAGATGTCCCTGCTCCTGTCCACCACCTTGCTGGGGTAGTGTGATACTTCCTCAGCATGGTGGCAGTGGGCAGACCCCAGCATTGACCACCAGAGCTTCAGTGCAGCACCATGAGTAGGACATTGAAATGTTTCTACCACAGGGCTCTGCTTCAGTGGTGGCTTCAGGACCATCTGTAGCCTTCCCCGTGGGGAGATGGAATGGAGAAGTGCACTGGGGGTGCTATTTCAGGTCAGGTCTTTCCAGGGAAGCAGGTTTTGTGGGTCACGGGACCGGTGGCTTCTGCCACGAGTCATCTCAGAGTGACCTTCTGACTCATAGAAGGCTTTTAGGAAGTCCATTGCTACTTGAGAAATACTCACCCATGTCAACTCTTCCAATATCCACAAAGAGCCGCAGCACCACGGACCCCAGCAAGTACCCAAAAGCAGGGCCGAACACAGCGATGGCGAAGAGGATGGCTGAAAAAAGGGAGCAGAGAATGCCAGTGTGAGCAGGGAACCATAGCTTCAATGCAGATACGGCTTTTGTCTTCCCACATGAGGCAGGAAGGGTGTTACAACACACAGAGGAGAGAAACCATCTTTTATCGAGTGGCAGATGATGAGAAGATCCCCAGTGCTCAGATACTGAAACTGGTGTTTGTCTAACAGGGGGGCAGGCAGCTGCCTGCAGAAAAAGTCCCTCTGCTCTGCTGCAACCAAGGCTTTGCCGACGCAGTAGAAGTTGTCAGCTGCACCGTGAATGTCCATGGTCCACTGTGACAAAGGGGTGGCATCCTGGGCTCCCGCAGGTGACAGACACCTTAATCTCCTACAGGAGGCTACGGAAACAAAGCCACCTCAGGCCTTATACCCAAGCAAAAACATTTGGTGCAAACCTCAGGGGAGGTGAAAGATGGTGAGAGCAAAAAGGCAGCAGATCACCCTTGGTTCAGCTGAACTAGCCAGTTCAAAAAACAGATAACTTGGACCTAACCCATACGGTCAAAATATTTCCTTTTGACTCCTTTGGAATGAAAGGATTTAGGTTTCCTCCCTGAAAGAAATTTTTCACACAACCTTCTTAAGTTGTTCAAAAGGAGACAGTTTTGCTTGAACTGCATTGACCATTTCTGTGCATTTTCCTGCTCTGGCACCTTTGAGCGTACTGGGTATGAGAGATCATATCTCACACCTATGTCTCAGCTGGGCACCTAGTTTCTTTTTCTTCTTTATTTTTTTTCCAATTAGGCAAGGCAGTGCTTTTGTTTCTACACCACAAACCCAAGTATTGAAGGGTGGGGTCTTTCAAGAAGGAGTATTTAACCTTATACATAGAGAGTAGTGTCCCCTTTTCATAGCAGCATGTTGAGATCTAAAATGAAACAAGACTCAAAGGGCGATGGCATTTATGTTGTGTTGAGGCAATCCAGGCTCGCAGCAGCCATACCCATTCCCACAGCCCTAAAGTGGCCACCTATATTATAAAGAACAAGCCAGTCCCGTTGTCCTTCACCTTCAGGACCTGCATGTTTGGGAATCCTTTGGGGAATCAGAGGTCCTGGGAACAGTGACCTCTTGCCACCAGGGGAAGTCAAGGATGCTCTGTGTCTCCTTTTGCCAGCCCAGACTACTATATTTGAGCTGAGAGGAGCGAGTGCTACCCGCACAGGAGACTTTCTGCAGAGCTCTTAGGTGGTGCAGCAGCTCTTCCCAGCAGGATCCCAGAGCAAAGCGCGGCTGGGTGGGTCTGGAGACCCTGCCAAGCACTCCAGTGCTTGTCCAAAGCCTGTCCTTGGGAGTCTAATCCCCAAGGCTGCCCTTCTCCTTTAGTGCTTACCTTATTTTGGAACATCCGCTTTCAACTCCTAAATCACTCTGATGCCTTTGGCTGCTCTAAAGACATTGTTCGGCACCAGGAGGAATCGGGTTTTTAAACAACTTATGGAAGGAGCTCAAAGCTCACGTAGGCAGGTCAACACTGGATGGGTTTTGCCATTCACAGGGAAAAACCATGCAGTTTAAGATGGAAGCCAGCACCTATCTCTTTGCAATCCAGAAGTCCTCCTGAACCTGGCAGCCCCCACTGGGCAGGGACTGATTCCATGGCAAAAAAAAAAAGTTGATTTTGAACCCTCGATGCAAAACCTGTGTTAATTGGCAGGAGGCTGCCAGGCCTCTGGTTAAACCATGATCAACCGATACCCAACAAGAGCAGGAGATGCTCTGAGAAGGTTTCCTTACTACTCGTTCCCTTTCTGGATGGCACAAGTTCTCACAGACACCAGGGAGAAGTCCCAGCTCAGATCTCATCTCATCTCATCTCATCTCATCTCATCTCATCTCATCTCATCTCATCTCATCTCATCTCATCTCATCTCATCATCTCATCTCAATCTCATCTCCTTGCCCCAATTCTTTGGCTTCCTAACATCCACACCACAAATATAACCCTACAGAGAGCTGCTGACTATCAAGGGGAGAGACAGCCCAGCCATAGGGGCTGATGGGATAGGATAGGAATAGGGGAGGATCTCATCTGAGTCCCACTGGCTGCTCAATCTGTGTCCACAGGTTCCTCTTCAGACAAGCACTTCTACATCCGTCTCTGCATCTCCCCTCTAAGGTCTGGAGGAAACATAACAATATACAGCAATGGTCCCACTTACCAACGTACAGCGGGGAATTGTTTGCTTCTGCAAAGTCGTCTACGTAGGATATCCCAAAGGGCTGGATGGGAACCGTCCCGATTCCAGCCAGCAGCTGGGCGATGACCATCATTGCCCATATACTGCTGGCCTCCTTCTGGGGATCCTGGGTGGTGTTCGGGCACACAAACTTATTCTCTGCATAGCAGAGTTCAGCCTGGACCTGGCTTTTGTTACCTGAAAGGAAGAAGAATGAGCATTACGATGCTGGGCACATCCCCTGCTCCCCCCCCCACACTAAATACCGGGAATCTCCCAGATTTGCCGAGTAGGCACACACTGTTGGATTTTTGGATGGACCGTTCATTTTGTCTGAGGGAGCTGGGGGTGTCCATCCTGGAAAAAAGGAGGCTGAAGGGGAGACCTTCTCGCTCTCTACAACTCCCTGAAAGGAGAGTGTAGCCAGAGGGGGTCGGTCTCTTCTCCCAAGTCACAGGCGATGGGACAAGAGGAAATGGTTGCTCCAGGGGAGGTTCAGATTGGATATTAGGAAAAAGATTTACACAGAAAGGGTTCTTAAGGCTTGGAATGGGCTGCCCAGGGAAGGGGTTGAGGCACCATCCCTGGAGGGATTGAAAAGATGCGGTCATAGTGCTTAGAGACATGGGTTAGTGATGGTTTTT
>JAOXNH010000049.1:27327312-27342051 GCA_028566575.1 Bartramia longicauda
CCTGCAGTAACAGACTGCCCTATGTGATGTTTGCTTTGGTATTACTTTTCCAGGCATTAATTCTCATAAGTAAGTTCTCTAGTGGATAAGGAGCACATGGGTTATAGCTTTGAGATAATTCTGCAGGGCTTAGTTATGCCAGTTCATCATTATCAATGTTACAACTGTCCACGCTGGATCTCTTTCTTTGCATGCCTTAGACCTCATCACAATCAGGGGAAGGTCTCAACAGGCTTTGAACCAGATGTTCAAGGCCAGGCTGGATGGGGCTTTGAGCAACCTGGTCTAGTGGGAGGTGTCCCTGCCCAGGGCAGGGGGTTGGAACTGGATGAGCTTTACGGCCCCTTCCAACCCAAACCATTCTATGTAGGTGCTCATTGAGGTAAGACCTAGGCATCTATTTCCCCAAGGACCCAGGAGAATTCCCAATGCCCAGTCTCCTGGTGGAGGATCCCATGGGAGAAGACCAGGTCTATGCAAGGTGGGCTGCCACCAAGCACTTCTTTGTGCCATACAAAGAAAGTCTCTGCCAGGAGGCCGAAAAGCCTAGTTGGCCTTGAAGAGCTACCAGAAAGGATACAATTCATGATGATGTGAACTAGAAAACTTATTCCAGAGGAGTGATTAGAAAATGATTAGATTCCCTAATTAGAATTAGGAAATCCTCAGCCAGCTCAGCAATATGCCAGTGAAAGTCAGTCCTTTGCCACAGGGCCATCAGGAGATGGGAGCACTGAAGAAAAGGGCTAGACCTTGGAGAGACTGCTGGCCAGGGTCTCCTTTTAGAGAAAGCTTGGAATGACTCAGGCCAGGGTCAACGAGCCAATGAGAAACCTATGAAAACAGATACTTTCACTGGAAATTGCTCACAGACTTGTGGTTGTGTGGATACTACTCGTAATGGTTTTCTTCACGAAAGCTGTAAGAATTGTGATCAATGGAGCAGAATTACTTTGCATGTTTTCTACCTCCTAGGCATGTCTCTGCTAGAGGTGTATGGCGTCCTCTGAAGCAACCTGTTTTCTGCTGCTGTCCTCCAAGGCCACGTCCTTACCACGTAACCCTATGTTCAACCTCCAGGCATGTGGTACAGCAGAAGTGTGAAGACGTGTCCAAATGCACAGCAACAGCTACTTCATCCAGCACATGTCGGCATGGCCAAGGGAGCGCTGAGACCCTGAGACCCTATTCTGGGAAGGTCCCCCCATGTTCTGGCCACTGCTTGGGGTCTCCACACAAGTGTTTCACCCAGTTACCTCATGCAAGCTGGAGATGAAACCCGAAGAGAGACTGGAGAGCCCAAAGCGCTTCTCAATGGTGGTGAGGCTGCTCTTGAAGTTGGCGCTGTAGAGGAGCTGGGAGAGCTGGAGAAGCCCATGGCACAGCACAAACACCTGCAGGCAAAAAAAAAGTGCCATCCCACTTAGTACCCAGTTACTGCCCTGTGATGTGTAACCGCTGGACACTATGCCCCACGAGAGGGATTTGAGAGTCACACGCACATGGACTCAAGCGGGTCAACATGGCTGCACATCTGACATGCAACAGGTCTACTGAAGGGCTCAGTCCTTCATGGATCCACGATTAACTTAGCTTTGCAAAATGAGTGATGCCGTGGTCAGAAGAGAGGACAAGGAGCTCTGGTTTTATCTTTCCTCTGCTTTACTGTTATTAATACTCATTGGTATTTGCAGTGCAGTGACCCTTGTGCAACCCTCGAGAGCAACCCTCCAAATTGATGAGGAGCTGTTGCACCGGGAGCTGTACGATGGTAAATGAGAGAGGTCTGACTTTACACACACTCGGTGGGTGCTCCTGAGACCATGTCAGAGCCAACCCTGCTGCTAAAAGGGAGCCGTGCTGCTTTAGACTACCTGAGATCCAGTATTTCCAGTCGGCCCCTTGGATTCACTCAGCGGTAAAGCCAATTAGCAGAACCTGCTCCAAGGGGTATTGCAAGAAAGAGGTGAAAAAGGGCTTTAAAAGCCCCAGAGGGAAAGGATGAAATATGCACAACGCAGTCTAACTACTGGAAGACCTCTGTAGTATTCTAAAAACAGCATCTTTCCCTTGAGCCAGGCTGTGAGCCGAGCCAGAAACCAAGGCGAAGGGAGGCAGAGCTTGCCTGGAGCTGAGGAGGGAAAACAGGGACAGGGCAGAAGCATGGTCGAAAGAGCCCGGGTGGCCTGGGAGAGGAAAGTGCTCTCAGTCAGGGATGCAAGAGGCAGCTCACAAGTGTCTTTTGATCTATATTTAGTCAGAACAGTTCTCCTTTATTTTTCTTGGAATGGAATGCATGCACACGGTGCCAAAAGTATTTTAAAATAATTTTTTTTTTAAAAAAAAAAAAAAAAAGGGAAGGGAAAAGGTCTTTTTATTTAAATTCACAGGAAATCAAATATTTGCTGGATACCGGAAGCGTGTCCCACAAAGATAACGGCGGGAAGTCCGAGATGATGAATGGGGAATCAAAAGTATTGCAGAGCTGACAAATTCCTTATGTCCCTGGGTAGGAAAGCAGCAATACTCGTTATTAGTATTTATTTGAAATGGTGGTAGCACCCAGAAGCCCTGACCCATTGTGTGGGGAAACAAAAAAAAGCTCATCAGAAAAAAGAACTAAATTGTCCACCCGACACAGAGGATGCAAATGCCATAGGTGGGTGGAGTGGCTTCTTTTTGGGGAGCAGAGGAGGATGTGGAGTCAGCTCCAGCAATTGCGAGTGAATTTGGGTAGGAGAAGATGGGAAGCTCCTTGGGAAGCTTCCCCTGCGAGGGAGGGTAGTACCAGCCAGAAGAGACAGCTGGGTGTCTAAAAGCATAGGAGATGGGAGAGATGCTGACAGACAGTGGGAGAGAAGCGGCTGAAGATGAAGGAGAAAACGGAGTCCTGGCAGGCTGGGAACAACCTGGAGACCACAGAAAAGTAGAAGGAGAAAGGCAAACACCAAAAAAGAGGGGAGAAGGGTCACAGGGACAAGCTGCCAGCACAAACTCCCCAGCCACACCTTGGAGGAGCGTCAGCAGACAGGCTAGCGTCAGGCAGGCATCTGCCACTTTGGTAGCCGAGCAGGAGAGGACTAAGTCCCAGGTTGGGACTTTGCCCTGAACAAAAGCTGCAGAGCAGCGATTTGGGGTGTAACGTGGGAAAGGGAAACCCTCCCAGACAGGGACAAAGTGGAAGTGAAACATCTGAAAGCAAAGTCTTGAAGCAGAATGACCTTTGCACCCTCCAGCTATCAACTCCTACGTTCAAAAACCCATCCCAGCACATGGTCCTGCGGGTGAAAGCTGGATCCACCACCTTCCCCAATCCTGACCTGGGATTCACCATGTAATTAGCCCAGCCGTGGGAGCAGAGAGGTGGCTCCCGCGAGGATGAGAAATGGAGAGGGGATCTGGTTGCCAGAGAACATTAATTTTTGTTCCTGCAGCTCTGGCCAGACCCTACTGAAGTCATTCACATAAGGAAGCGCTGGCTTAAACAGCGGAGGGCCGGGACCGCCTGAGACGCGGAGCAGCTGGAGGGAGAGCTCTCCGGGTGCGAGGCGTTAGTTGGAGAAGCAAAGCTGTTTACCAACAGGGAGGGAAGAGGGTGGATCACCGAGGCTGAATTTAGCGCAGAAAATGTCAGCCTAATCCCAGGGCAGACGGGGAGACGAGAAGTGTTGGGGAGAGAGAGGATGCTGGCGGGGAGGGAAGACGAGGAGGAAAGGCAGCCTGAGTCCCCAAAATGCTGGGCTTGGCTGGGGGTGAGGAGAAGGTAGAGGCATGGAAGGACCATGGGGAACCAGCCCTGGCTGTGCTTCATGAGAGGATGGAGAGCAGGAGATGAGAGGGACATGTGGTGGTCAGAGAGGGCAGGCAGGAAAAGGCAGAGCTGGCTTGAGACAGGTGGATCCACTGGGGATAACCTGGGGACAGACGAAAAAGGGCTGTGGATCCCAAGATGCCCAGGAACAAGCCGGGGCTGCTTGCCGTGAGGGAAGGCAGGGCAGAAGAAATGCAGCTGGAGAGCACAGACGGGGAGAAGAGAAAGCCTTGGGGGGGTGATTGCTCCCCCCACTGCCCATGAGACCTTCTAAGCTGTCTCCTGCGAGCAGGGATGGCAGGAAAGGCAGAAGAGCAGGAGGGATGCTCCAGGGGACCTGATCCCACCCCGCGCTGCTGCTGGCACTGAGAGCACACAGCAGCCTCAGCCCTTGGATGTGGAGAGCCCAGAGGCTGGGAGGGGAAGGACAGAGGAGATTTTGTTTTGTTTTGTTTTGTTTTGTTTTGTTTTGCTTGGGAAGAAGCTGCCACCCGAAACAGTCAGAGAAAAGCAAAACAGCCTTCGCTCCAGGACTTGTGCAGCTGGAGATCGGCTTTTCCAGACACACTTTGACTGTCTGGAGGTGAGAGATGCGCCTGAATTAAGACTTCCCCTGCAGTCAGTAGACTCAATTCTAATTAAAATAGTAATGGCCCAAACCTTGAAGGCTCTGAGTGCAACGAGCTGGGAGAGGGGCTTACTTGGAGGGCTCCCCAAAAGGAGTCCCTGCACTGCCTGACCTTGGCACTGGCAAGGATGCTCCAGCTGGGAAAAGCAGACCTCTGAGGCTGGTGGAGATGAAGGGAACCACTCTCCTGTGTCCCCTTGCAGGTCCTCATGGGTCTCTCCCAACCGTGTTCCTCTCCCCATGTGTCCCCATCCCCACATGTTCATGCTGATCACCCACAACCTGCTGGTCCATGGAAACCAGCACCGAGCTGGTCCCTTCCAGCTGCAGAGAGCACCAGATGAGCGGCCCTGGCCCCACGCACCCGCCGAGCAACCCCAGGAGGGGATGGAGCTGCTATCATTCATCTTCCACAACACTTAACCAAGAAGGGGCTTTTAAAGAAGATTCAAGCTCATCTGAAGGGAGGTTTTGCTGATGCAGAGCCAACACGATGGCGCTGAAGGCATGGTGGGAGGTTAAGGAGTCGGGGACACTCCCACAACTGCAAGGTGCTGACCCTCCAGAGCAGACGCGCCCATCAGAGCTGGGTGTATTTTTGGAGCTGCAGGCAAGCAGCAGTCGCAGGCAGCCAGGGAGCAGCACGGAGAGGCCAAAGGCGTGCAGCCACACGCACCCGCACACACACAAACTCCCATCTTCATCATCCCCACGTTTCCTTCAGAGTGCCTGAGCAATCCTGACTCCACGCTGTTTATGCAAGACACTCAACTCCTTTCCAAGAGGCATTTTGTTTGAAAGGGGAGCAAATGGCTGGGGAAAGGTCCCTCATGGGCACACTGGTCTGTCCGTCCCCTCCAGGTTCACTAGAACCTCCCAGAGCAATGATGTTTCCTAGGGAAGAGAAGCCCAACCTGCTGCTGGGAAGAGAGCGGACTGGTCCCTCCATGGTCTGGATAACACTTCTCAGGTGCAAAGCAGAGAGCTGGCAGCTATTCACAGAATCACAGAATGACATGGGGTTGGAAAGGACCTCTGGAGATCATCTAGTAAAACCCCCCTGCCAAAGCAGGTCCATCCAGAGCAGGTCCCACAGGAACATGTCCAGGTGGGGTTTGAATGTCTCCAGAGAAGGAGACTCCACCACCTCTCTGGGCAGCCTCTGCCAGGGCTCTTGCCACCCTCACAGGAAAGAAGTTCCTCCTCCTGTTTAGCTGGAACTTCTTATATTCAATTTGTACCCATTTCCTCTTGTCCTATCCCTGGGAACCACTGAAAAAAGACTGGCAATAGGATTTGGGCAATCCTAAGCCAAACCTCCTTTAGAGGAGACATATTCAACAAATACTTGACCTGGTGGGCTGGTGGGACTCAGGGATGGGGCAGGCCGGGCTCCAGGCAGCCCCCAGGCATGAGGATGCAGCAACAAGGCTGAAATCCTGTACTGACACCAAAATATTCCCGTGGGATGCCAGGTGTGGCCACAGCTGGTGCACTCCTGGGAGATGTCCAAGCCCCTGCAGCCACCTCAGAAGACCCACTTGCACCTTTTCCCATTTCCCTGAAACTCGCCGTGAATAAAATAAGGCTCTGGGAGGAGAGAGAGGATCTCCCAGCCTCCCGCTGAACCCATAAAGCAGCCAAGGGTGAGGTAAATCTGTCCTCAAGGTGGGTGCTCTTGGGGTGAGAAGGAGGTTGCTGCTCCCGGGGCTGGGAGCAGGCAGCGCTGCAAGAAGCACTGGTAGGTGCTTGCACTGCCCCACGTCACATACTGGGTCCACTAAGCTGGATTCCCTTATCTCACAGCTCTCTCTTTCCACATTGCTTATGTAAGATAATGCACTGCCAACACTGTCACTGGCCTTAACAAACAGCTGCCTGAAGGTACACAGAGACTGGACTTTAGAAAAGCCTACTATGAAAGGTGGACTGTTTTGTAAGAAGTATTTTTGGGAGGCAGGGTAGGGGAGCATCCCAAGGCAGCCAATAAAATGCTTGGCAAGTTGGGTTAAGTAAGAAAAAAAAAACCAAACATGAAGTACTTGATAACCCCAGCCTGCAGTGTTGGGCATGGGTAGGTAACAAAATTCAGATTTCTTATTATTTCAAAGGAGTGAACTGCCTCTATGGACTCTCCGGGATCCAGGGGGCTCCTCCAGGTGGGAGTCTGGCTCCGCTCTGCAGGGACTGGGGGTTTGGGAAGATGCTGCTCCACGTGGCACGGCCACTGCCGCTTTCTCTCTGCCGCCTGGAGAAGCGCATTCAGGGTTAATTCTCGGCTCTGCTTCCACAGCTTCATGCTGTGGTAGTGGCACACATGCCCAAAGTCATCCCTCGCCTCTTTTTTTCAGGGTCTTCAGCTTGGCAGCCCTGCTTGGAGGTTGAGAAGGTGGGAATCGTGATGGTGCAGCTCACCCAGTGAGGAGAGAGCCTGCCCTGGCTCTCACGTCCACGCTCACCTCCATGCCCAACAGCCTTCCTGCAGCAGTGTCGCTAGCAGCGCGCATGGAAAGAGCCATTAGATGGATGCAAGAGGTGCCTGGGGAGTGGAGATGCCCACAGAACCTACCAAACTGCTCCCAGCTGACTGAAGACGCCAAGGGAGGACGTGGCCAAGAGCCATTGTTGCAGGAAGGCGCAAAATGAATCTGGCTGGAGTAAATGTTTGGAAAGGACTAGGAGTGAGGATGCTCTGTCAGCTCTTCTCTCCTCATAGTACTATCAGAGCTGCATTTTGGGCTCTGGAGGGCCAAAGCAAAATCGTTTGAGCTTAGTGGAAAGTCATGGCCCAAAGCAGGAGACCCCAACCTGGTCACCTCTGAAGGCTTCTCCACTTTACTCTCCTGAGCTTCCAAGAGGAGAAAAAAAAAAAGGGAAGGGGGAACTTCAGGAAGTAATAAGAATATTCCCCAAATTATAATAGTCAGGTTGTTTATTTTAGAGCTTGTATATGATCAACACTCACTACACTAAGAGATCCTCCAGCAGTAGGACGGCTGAGATCACTCAGAGCCAAAGAAATGCTTCAGTTGGAAATGAAAAGTATACAGACATGTGGGGGGAAACGTGTCTCTCCTTGGCATCTCTTTCCTACATGCAGCTGCCTAGATTTATAGATCAAAAAGCACCATGAAAAAGAAAAAAAAAAAACAAAAACCCGCAACATTTTCCCCAGAAGGAACCAAATACTCTGCCATACCACAGGTCCATCAGCACAAAACCTCTGAGCCTGGAGCATGGTCCGATGGCAGAAGCTGGCTCCTAAATTTTATTTCTATTACAAAAAAAACTCCCCTGATAACAAAAAAAGACTAAAGTTATTGGGGATTATCTGAAGCACACCGCTGCCCAGGTTATTAGCTGCAACGATGACTGTCTACTGGAAGCGATCCACGCTTTACAACCCCCAGCTGTCAACTGCAAAGACAATGTTTGCTCTTTTTGCAGGGAAGGTACACATGGGGGTTTCCCGGCACGGCGTCCCCATGCCCTTGAAAGGTCCGTGCAAGCCCTGCTTCGCTCAGCTGCTGCCAGGGAGTGCCCCAGGGGACATAAAAACATGTCCCTGCCTCAACGTGCGGGTGCGCGTTGCAGATGTCAGAGGGAAAGGAGGTTTTTGGCTGCGGAGGATCGCTGAGACCAGACCCCTGGTGTCCGAGGTGTGAGGGTTTGCTGCTTCCCAAGCTGATGCTGAGAAAACACCTTGGCTTGCAAAATACACTGCAGATGGTCAGGCAGCTCTCTTTCTTCCCGCAACCAGACCGAGCACACAGGTAGGTTGTGTGCTTGGGTCTTTGCTCTTCCCTTTTCCCTGAAGGTCTCTTTTCTTCACAGTGCCATGATTTCCTTGAAGGTAGCTTCAGCCTGGCTTCATTTTCCCTGACCCACAAGCGAAAGTAAACACTCCTCTCGCCCGCCCACAGCCCTGGCCATGCCTCCTGCTCCCTATCAACGACACTCCTCTCCCATTCTGCTCCTGATAATCTTATCTATGCTGACCACTCCTTGGTTGTGTTTGGGCACTGAACCACCTCGCCCCTCATAAAGTTATCTTGTTTCATGTCTCCTAGACCTTGATCCCACTAAACTTTCCAACCCAATTTACCCACTGGCTTTTCCCCATCTTTTTCCTTATCCTGCTGCTGGTGTTGCTGGTGAAGGCCAGGTGGATCTTCTGATCCCAGCAAAACCAGACATAAACACAGTGTGGGTTCCGTCCTAACCCAACCTTTGCATTTTGATGCCAGTACCACAAATGCTGGAAGACCCCAGTCACAGCAGGTCCTTCTACCCATGCCACCCCATTTCTCCTTGAGGACCCTGCTTGCTTCTTCGCTACAAACACTCATCCAGTTCACCATCTCTCCTTGCACAGTGTCCAGCATTGGAATATTCTTTGATTTTCTTGCTTAAATCGATGGCCCTTATTAACAAAGACCTTCTCCTCTCGGTGCTTCCCTCTCCAAACCTACAGCCATGCTGTCTTCAGATCAGTGACCTGATGAATCTCCTGTTCTTGCTAACGGCTAAATAAAGCAATTCATTCTTTTCCAACAGGATATGAGAGCACAACTTTTACATCTCCAGGCTTCTGAAATATACTCCTCAGCAAATTCCTTTAGTTCCTTTAAAGGAAGGGACATAAAACTTGCCCTGATGCTGCTGGGACCTCAGACCCCAAGGCAAGCCTCCCATTTCTTCTGCAGAAGGCACCCAGCCTCCCCAGGGAGGAGAAAAGCTCCCCGCTCCTGGCCATCCCACTCTGCATGCCCCCTCAACATTTTCACCCTGGGATGCTTTACAGCCTTATCATACCCTGAGAGCCAATCGTCTCCTCCTGGCCTTGCTGTCCCCTCTCCTACACTCTTCTACATCACCCCTCTCACTGCCCCAATATAGCACCCCATTTAAATCTGCCCCTAAGACTTTTCAATCTCCCCTCCCACTCCCTGTGGGAGTAACTCAATCATTAATTTATAGAACAGTTACTTTAACACCTTAAAAATTGTTTCTTAGTTATCTAAGTTAACTGTATGCTTACTGTAGCCATTATTTAGGGGTCATGGTTTGGCCCAGGTTGGCCAATGACAAGATGATAGGTGCTCTCCCCCACCTCTCACTCCAAAGAGAGGAAGACAAGAGATAAAGTGACAGTAACTCCCTGTTATCCTCCTCCTTCCTTTTCCACGCCAAGTGGTCTGCAGGGTAAAAGCCTCCCAACCATTTCCCGCTGCTCCCCTGTGCTCTCCAGCTAACCAGCTTCCAGCTGAAACCAGTCCAACTCAGATAACTAACAAGTTATTTATAAAGATCTCCTCCTTGCCCTGTTTCTGGGGATCCAGATCAAGGAATTAGCTATCAATGAAAATAGCACAAGCCCATGAAAGAGACAATAACGGTGAAGAAGTCAAAACATTTGAGGCACTGCAGAGATGACACCTTTGAAATAATCCTTTTTCAGTGGCTGCCTAGAAGGGCAAGGTGGTCAAGGACATGATGACTGGAGACAGTAGTTAGGACTCTGGACCTGGGGGTACTGATAGGGTCCATGGCCATGCTTGGGTATCAAAAAGACCAATCACCCACTTCTCCACCTTTCAAACCTGATTTTTTTCCTTTAGGCATCGAGGTCCTTGGTGTCCCCAGTGCCACCGGGTGCTGGCATCCACCTAACTTGGCTTCAGCCTGCATTTGCCAAGCAGAGCAACTAAAACCTCCCAGTGCCAGTCAGCACAACTCTGGAATCTCTGGTGAACTTCAAAGTAGAGGGCTGCCCTTGCTCATCACCTACCTCCACCACCGCTGTGGGATTACCAGAATGCTCTAGGCTTCTCATAGGGGACCGTGCTCAGCAGCAACCTCCCAGCCCCAAGGACTGAAGACCTTTTGCATTTGGCTTTCTGTCCTCAGGCTGATTCAAGACAAACGGCCAACTTCTAGAGGGGTTCAAGCAACCTTGCCATATCTAAGAGGGCACTCAAAAACATAAGCGTAGTGGCTGGGTTTATTCCAGCTACAACATCATAGAATCGTTGAATAGTTTGAGTAGGAAGGAACCTTTAAAGGTCATCGTGTCCAACCCCCTGCCATGGGCAGGGACATCTTCAACTGGATAAGATTGCTCAGAGCTCTCTCCAACCTGACCTTGAATGTTTCCAGGGATGGGGCATCTACCACCTGCAGATACGGTGCAGACAGCAAACACAGTCAGCTGAGCTAGGTGGTGCCCTGAAATATCAGTGCAACGGAGCCTCGGTGCCGTCTGGCATAATTGCAGTACTAGCTACAGTCATTAATACCCTGCAGAAACGTCCACAGCAGCAACAAGGAACTGTCACCAACCGAGTTCCCGCAGGGTTCAAAGATCAGCTGTAAATGTGTCAGAGCACAGGTATGAGCCAGCGGCCAAATCCATGGGGCATCACCTCCCCAGGTGCCTTCCTCTGCACCGCTGCTCCTGCATCCCCAGCATCACCTCCATGGCATCCATCCCCAGAGCTGCCATCCCATCACCCTCTACCGATCCCGGCAGAACCATTGAAACTACTCCTTTCTACCAGGACCTTTCACCTCTCTGACGCCCATCCCCAGCACCATCATGCTTCCCACCTCCAAACATCAGTGGTGATGGGACCAGTGCCAAAAGCCACCCCAAGAGGAATGGGGACTGGTGCAGGGAGATGGTGGCCCCCTTCGCAGAGAACATGGAGGAGAAAGACAGTTTGCATGGAAAAATAATTTGTTATTTTTGGCCTCAGCCCTGTGAAAGGCACTCTGAAAATGAGTTTGGCACGTGAGCCTTAGGGGAATAAATATTAATTTCATGATTAGGACTTGGAGCCTGCTACGAGTAGGGGATTTTGTTGTGTTGGAAACGCTGTCCTGATTAGAAACTGCCATCCCTTATAAGAGGACACTGTGTCTCATTAATTGAAACCCCTTTATAGCATCTCTCTGGCTGTATGGGATGATGCCAGCAGCTTCCCACACAATTAGGTGCTAGATGAAAACTTTATATAGTATGTTATTTGCAGCACCAAAGGCTTCTCATACAAACAAGAGCTCTACAAAGCCATATGAACTGAGATGCTGACTGTACACCTTGCCCTCTGACGACCCATTCACAACAAAACAACTTCCCACACCTGGGATTCCGGTTGTGACACTTTTTCTACTAATTTTTTGGGGGCTGAGAGGATTAACAACTGTGCACAGACCACTTCTTTCCCACCTTGAAGCAGTTATTTTTTTAAATGTATATATATTTTTAACACAAATGTCACAGCACAGGGAGAGCGAACAGGTCAGGAAAGGGCGGGGGACGTCATTGTCTGTCAATTTATATACATCTACTCTTAAAAGCAAGAATTTTTCTCCAAAGGATGGGTGTCCTGGCTCCCCACCATCCCAGATGGTATATATATCACCCATCTGATGCCAACTAGCATGTTTTGATAGAACCCAAACAGCTCCTTAACGTGCTTCCACGGTGCCAGCATTGGGCTGTGCTTTTCCTCTTGATTTAACAGAAAAACTGGTGATATTTTTTTTTAAGAGAAAAGTGCTTCTTTCCACGCACTGGTTTTCCCTTAGTGCAGCTGTATTTGCACCAGCCGGGGCAGGAGGGATGTGGGGATCTCTGGTGGCATCTCCTGCTTGGGGTGGTCACTCTGCATACGTTCTCACACTTGGTTGCCACACTGGGTGCTGCAGCATCACCTCTCCCTCGGAAATCACCCCCTGAGGACCCCCTAGACAGGGGAGCTCCAGGCTCATTGCCCATTTTGAAATTAAGACTTGAGCCAGCACCAGGCTCTGGGTGATTTGGGCAGCGATGGGTGCTGGCAGCTGAGCAGGCACCTCCTGGCACACCCAGATCTCCTGCCGCCGGCAAAGTAAAACCCTCGCATCATCTGCCCTCGGCCAAATGCCCCTCGGAGCTCCTGGACACAGCCCCTCACCAAGCACCCTGGGGCGTGCAGGGTGCTGAGCACCCAGCCTGACTCCCACTGCTGCTTATGGGATGCACAAATGGATTAGTTGGAGCTTTTTTTTTTTTCTTAACCCTAAAGTTTTGCATCCTGAAAAAGGCATCAACTTTGGCACTGTTTTTTCAGTTCCAGGATATTTTTGCATCCTCCCCTGTAAGCATTAGCTCCAAGAAGAGCTCTGGTTTTGAGGGATTTTACTCACCCCAAAGCCATGGTCATTACTGAAGCAGTCTGGAGGGGGTGAGGGTTATGTTTTGCACCCCCTCCAGAGAAGGGGACAGGTCACCAGTCCCCTCCAGAGGGGCATCAGACCAGCCCTAAATTACCCAGGGTAACCTCAAACTCTTCCTCCTGGAGCTCACAGCCAAAAAGGGCCATCAAGTCATCTGCTAGAATAGCCCAACCCAGGCAGTGGGGACCTTCAGGTATGTAGGACTGGAAGGCATCATCTGAGATGATGTCCCCAGCTCTGGGAACCCCCACCATATCACTGCCTGACCCCAAAGCTTTGCTGCTCTCCCCACTGTGCTGCTCGGAGGAGCAGCCTGTTGGGAACAGTCCCACAGCATCCCTGATAGAGATGCTGGGGCCCTGAGATTTGGTGAAACTTTTCCTGCTCGGAAACCAACCCCAAGCAAGCACAGCCCCCCAGATAAGAGGGAGGAGCACCATCCTCCATGCAAGGTGAGGAAAGACGGGTGGCAAAATAAAACCCAAACCCATGGCGGACCGTGATGCCCTACCCACAGCCGCACGCTCCCGAAAACACACTGAGCTGGGAAGTGCTGACAAACCCTTCCTTGCAGCGCTGCTCTCGGCCCAAAAACACATGCAGATATTCAATAACACTGGTGGGAAGTCACACCCCAGCCCCAGGCAGGACTGGCAGATGCGGCACAGGGGGGTCTTGCCAGCTGCCCCCCACCATGGCAGCCCCTCTCCTGCACCGAGAGCTGCCCTGCCCGTGGGCTGCTGGGAGCTGCCGTTCCCCAAAACTGCACTCAGCTGCTCCGGATGCCAACAGGTAGAGGTGCTGCCAAGAGGGGCACAAAAGTCCCCCCCACACCCAGGGAAATCCTGGTGAAGGCAGGCGGGTGTCCCGGGGACGGGAACCAGCACGTGCAGCAGCCTTGGTGCCCATCCGAAAACGGGCCAAACTGCCGTATGGGGAAAAAAAGACGGGGTGAGGAGCGGTGTAAAAGCGCGATGGTTAGCAGGGTTTAAAGCACGAGGGGTGGCTGGTGTTTTCTCACGTGGGCAGTGAGCTCAGGAGCCTGAAGCTCAGGCAGGGACCGGCTTTAAGATGACAGGTCTCGCCTCGCTAATGGGGGCAAGTGAGCAACTGGGCAGCCAACGCCAGAAAACCCGCTTCAGCCCACCGAGATTTTGCTCCTGTCACTCAAAATGCTGTTCTCCCCGCGGTTTTTAAAGCAAGTCAGTGTTGTTATAGGCAGTGTTTTCCTTTGGCACCAGGATGTGGTTAATCATTCCCTAAGCAGCAGCACACTGTGTACCGGATGCCGTGGGTAAGCTCCACAGCCCACGGAGGGCTGCCCATGCCGCTTCCATGGGGAGCAACACCCACGTGCCGTGGGGAGCACCACTCTGAAACCCACCGAAGCTCCCAGCCCTGCCCGTGCACCGAGCGGGACAGACCTCAGCGGCGTTATCCGGGACTGCCCAGGGAGCTGACTTTCAAAGTCTGCATCTTAGCAAACACCCTTCACTTTACCAGCGGTTTGTACTGGGGATGTGGGGAACCCGTGGGATGGGTTGGGGTCACTCTTTGTGCAAGCATCCCCCTCCCTCCCTGCCGGGGAAGCAGCGCATCCCTGCCAGGCACGGCTCCTTACCTTGATGTTGCAGAAGATACTCCGGGAGCAGGTGCCGGACCTTTTCGGGACATCAACTGGGGGTTTGCCAGCTTCGGGGTGGACTCCCATCGTGGGGGCTTCCCGGAGAGCCCCAAAGAGCTGGGCTGCACGTGGGCTCCGGTCCCTCTCTGGCCTGTCCCACCGCCGGCAGCGTGCACGGTCTGCGCCGAAAACCCTCCAAGCCCGTGAGTGAGGCAGGCAGCGTGAGCGCAAAGTTTTTATAAGTCTGCTCTCGGGAGTGATGATGAAACCCTTTCTCCTCCCTCTTTTGCTTTGTGTGCCGAGGGAACTTTAAAGTCGCAGGAAGCGAACGCCAGCGCGCAGGGAGCAGGTGGGAGCGAGGGCTCACCGAGCCCCAGATGGTTTGGGGACAGGGGCCGTGGCGGTGGGACAATGCTCGCCCACCCGCGGGGGACACCTAGCACCCCTCTCCTG
>JAOXNH010000049.1:27360484-27372880 GCA_028566575.1 Bartramia longicauda
TGGAGGGGTTCAAGACCAGGTTGGAGGGGGCTTGGAGCAACCTGCTCTGGTGGGAGGTGTCCCTGCCCAGGGCAGGGAGGTTGGAACGAGATGATCTTTAAGGTCCCTTCCAACCCAAACCACTCTATGATTCTTAATCTGTGGGTCCTGGTCCTCACAGCCAACCAGGCATTTGTTAGCAGCTGGCAAAGCAGAATGTTTTTCCACCACATCTCAGCTGTTAGGACCCAGCTCTTCCCTGCATGCCCAGCACAACATCTCTCCCGAGGTGCATGTCCTTGCTGCAGGTCCTCCATCAGCTGCACTGTTGAGCACCAGCTGCAGACCTGCAGAGGAGGCTTCTTCCAAGGCAGATGGGGCTCAGCCAGTCACCACATGTTGCTGGGCCCAGCAGCTTGCCTGCCCTAGCAAGCACCCTCCATGCCAGCAACCTGAATCCCACCCACTCTCAGCCAGACACTCCCTGGCTCCTGGGGCCAATGAAGCAAAGGGAGCTCCTCTGTGAGAAGAGCTGAAGGCATCTCAGAGAGTTTTTGGGCAGCCAGCAGGGGTTTGGGACCACCAGTCCCTGGCCACCAGGGAGATGGCATCTGCCACTGTGACTCAGAGGGATAGCCAAATCCTGATTAGACCCTGCTATTCAACAGTGGATGGGATTAACCATTGTAACTAGCAAGGGGATGCCAAATTCTCCCTCCCATGCGATCATCAAGCCAAGACTGGCAACCCTCCTTGGGAAGGTGTAGGCTCAGCCCAAATCCAGGCTGGGAGGTGTTTTGGAGAGGGAACAGTCCAGGATCCTCAGCCACTGCAAACCTGGCTGCACCAGCAGCGACTTAACCCTTGCAACCTTCAGAAACCCTAAAGCAGAGATCCCACTTCTTAATGGACACACAGGGCTCACAGGCATTCAAGAGAAAACCACACAAGTTCATGGAGGAAGAGGCACTTGCAGCAGTGTTCAGAGCTGGGGAGAGACCAGGGAAGAAGCACCATGGCCCCTGGTTGTCTGTGGAGAGGACCAACTTGGAAAGGAGCATGGGACAAGGTGGGACAGGCAGAAGGACTTGGACTAATCTTCTACAGTTCCCCCATGGGTAGCATGGAGGTTGCAGCCAGGAAGATGAGCTAGCTGTCACGGCCACACCAAGATGAAGCATGCAAATGCCACAAGCTTGACCGTGAAGTCCAGTCCACTCACTTGTGTGTTTCTGAAAACACCTCTCTGATGCCCATCTCACCTCCTCACTCCTGTCCCCTGCAGCCGGCTGCGTCTTCTCAACGCCATCACTCAGTTCCCCTCACCAGCTTCCCTGACGCTTCGGGTGAGCACAGATTTTATGTGTCACGGATGAAATCACAGCACTTACCAACACCAGCGTCATCAGAGCAGTGAGGCCAGGTCTGCAGAAGAAAGCAACATCTTTTATTAACATTTCTAAACAAAACATCAGCTCTCCTCTCAAGCCTTGCCTTGCTAAGGACGTGCATGTAACTTCCCCTAAGTCTTCCGGGTTTAGTTTCTAGGGAGGCTTCTGGCACGCTTGTGGTTAATTATATTGAGATATTAATGAAACTGCTTTCTGGATGGCCATAGTTCTCCAAAGCCTAGGCTGAGCAGCTGGAACACGTCCTACGTGCAGCATCATCCCCCTGGCTACAGCCTCAGACTGGTTGCGATGTCCATACCAGTTTGGAAATGGGTCCTCTGGGAATGTCTGTTCTTCATCTTACAGCATCCCCAGGACTCACCCTGCTGGGCCATCCCACCTCACATACCCACGACGAGAGTGTGCCAGGAACCATCACCCCACTGCCTGTTTGCGGGCAGGGAACGAGAGGCACGAACCCACCAGCCTCAGCAGAGCATTTTTAAAAATCCAGACAAATACCAGCTAGAAAATACTGATATTTTCTAGCCCACCCATGGCTGGGCTGCCAGGTGACACACAGGGGTTGGGCAAAAAGGTACTGTGATACACAAGAGGATGCTGTAGGCTCGTGCTGCCTTTCTTAGGGCTATGAGCTCACAGGCTGTTTTTCTTAATGTCTCCCTGTTTTAAGAAAAGAGATCAAAGGAGGGTTTTTTTGTGATCAAGCGTAGTTTTCATGCTTACCAAGAAGAAACTTGAGTTATACACCCGGAGCATACCCTCCAGACCAGAATTTCAAGCAAGAGAAACTCCCTGCATGCTTCTGGATGCCTCATTCGTTGGGGGAGGGCTGAATCACAGTATTTGACCAATCACACCAAGGAATCCAGCTTTCTCCAGAAAAACTCACCCTGGCACAGCCTCTGTTATTGCCCCTTCTCCAGACCGAGAAATGGTCAATATATTTCCCTGGAGATCTGAAAACTCAAATGCTATGCTAAAACCCTCACCTGGTGGATATCATCCAACTTTCACCTTCCAAGGCCTCCAAATTCCGGGGCCAGGAAGGAACACCGAGCAACGCCAGTGGTGCAAACGCAACGGAAAGGCAACCTAAGTCAAGACTCGAAGTAATTTGCTCCAACAGCTACTTACACGCTTTCACACTGGCCGGGGGTGGAGGCAAAAGGAAAGAAAACAACTTAAGTTTGAGAAGCCAAAGCAGCAGATTTACAGACTCCTTCGACCCTCCCGGCCATGGGCTTCCAGCTCTACGTGCAGACCTGGAATGGCTTTCAGGGCATCCAGCTCCCAGGTATGACCCGTGCTGAGCTTCAGGACGGTTTCTAACAAGTTGCTTTCTAAGCCAGGAAAGAAAAACAAAACAAAACAAAACAAAACAAAACAAAACAAAACATCCCTTCAAAGCTACTTCTGGTAACTCCTGGCTTCGTCTCCTTTTGTCTCCTCACTCCCCACTTTGCTGCTTTTTTTTTTTTTTTTTTGTGGAAAAATCATTTAAGGACATTAAGGCTGGTCCTGCTGAGCAGCCAAGCCCAGGGAGTGGAGCAGCTCTTGCCAGAGGTGGCAGCAGGGCCAGAGTCACTTCCCTTGCGGGAAGGGTTGACTGCAGTGACTGAAGACCTCGAGCTGCTGGGGAGCAGGAGTCCCGCAGCAGAGCGGACAGGATTTCCAGCTTGGAGAACAATTGCCATCAGGATGTGTCGTTAAGGTCACGAGTGGAAGCAGAAGCGCCAGCGGCTCAGCCTGCGAGCCGTGGTCTCCATGCCAAGGCTCCCCAGAGAGCCCTTCCCAGGCTCCAAAGCCAAGTGAGGCTTTGTGAGACAGACACGGAGAAGCTGGACTTGGACCATTCCTGCAAGGAGCAACAGTAGACGATGGTCAGCTTTCCCCGGAGCAGCGAGCACACCTGCTGATGCACAGAGGAGGGAGCAGTCCACAGGAGACCTTGGGTGCTGCTCCCATAACTAATTCTCTGGAAGAAGAGCAGCAGAGCTGAGCCTAAGCTGGATAATGCCAAAAGCGACCTGGGCACGGCTTCCAGGGAGCATCCTGAAATGGTCCTGTGGGGCAGGACAGCAATATCCAAAGCTGGCACAATCTGGACAGGGCTGAACAGCTTCTTTAATGACATATAATAAAGGAAGGGACAAAACCACACCTCTACTCCAGGCCTTGAGACGAGAATGAGGGGAGAGCAGCAGCCACCCAGCAGTAGGGACAACATCCAGCTGCCCACGTCAGTGGTCTCAGCTGGCTGGAAGGGATCAGGAGAGGGATCCGAAAGGCAGGCGAGATGCTCAGGGAGCACATACAGACCCTCAGCGTGGGCGGGGGGGGAACTGAACTTCCCAGCACTTCCCAGCAAACTGGATGCATAAAGTGGCATTTTTCCCCCCCCCAACCAGGGATGCTGCCCGACCAGGCAGAGCTGGGTGTGAGTCAGCCCACAGCTCCCCAGGCTGGGCCATGCCGCGAAGGAGCAGCGTCCCTTGGAGCTGTGCCCCCCTCTTCCTTTCTTCTTCTCCCCCCTCTCCCTCTGTGGTTTCATCACGATGTTTTTCTGCTAAGCCTGCAAGCGCACGTGTGCGGAGACTTGCCCATTCCTCCCCAAAAAGCCCCCTGAGCCATGGGATTGACGTCAGCAGAGCGGCAGCTGTCAAACAATGGAGATTAAGGCTTGGCAGGCAGCGCCGAGCCATGCGAGCGCCTGTGCCTCCCCGGGCAGGTGAGCAACATTCCCCGCCGAGCAGGAACAGGCACATTGCATCAACCCGGCCGCCTGCACCTGGACACAAGACCCAACCTGATCCCCCGGGCTGGGGCCAAGTCATGCCCAGGCATCCGACGGAGCTCGGCGGTCCTCCGGCTCTGCCTGCCCAGCAGGACCCCCCCCCCCGGGGCGAGGACACCCCGGTCCCACGTAGGGCTGGGGAGAGGCAGAGCCCTGGCGCTGGCTGCTGGTGGCTCCAGCCCAGGTAGAAGGTTAGCCTGCGTGCCAAGAGATGTACAGTGCCGGGAACAGGCCCGGGGCACGATCCCTCCCTGCTCTGCCCGGCGCAGGGACAGAGGAGATGACATGCCGCCTCTTGCAGAGGAGCGGCTCAGCCCAAGCCAAGTCCTCGCTCCACCCAGACCTCAAGAGGTTCAGCCCCAGGGCTTCTCCCGGGGCAGATGGAAGTCTGCAGGACCTGCAGTCCTATCCTGACCCACAGAAAGAGCCTGGGCATCAGGGACGCCACGGGACACGGTCAGGCTGGCATTGGCTTTGGGGAGTAGCTGGAGCCTTGAAAAACGGGATGGGAGCTGCTCCTAGACATTGTGCTTGACCGTCCAGTAGTCCTGGCTTTTCAGGCTAACCCTCCCGTTCCCACCATGGGGCAGAGCTACCAGGATCCATCTTTTGGCACAACAAAGGCAGGAGAACTGCAAACACAGAGGTCACCCAGCCCTGCCCGTGGTAACTCCTTTCCTCACCACTCGGCTCGACCTGGACCTGGCTGGGGCTGGGAGTCCTCAGAGGCTGGGACAGAGGAGGTGCAGAAACATCCTCATAACCAACGCTGAACCCACACCAAAGAGCAGAACACCAGCCTTCCTCCTGACCGTAACTCCGGACCAAACAAGCAAACCCAGGAGGGCACCTGAGGTTAAAGAAATACCATCTACAACGCCCAGAGATACGGACACACACGGATTTGACAGCTCCAGCACGAACCGCAAATCCTGCTGGGCTGGTGCCCTGCCTGGGACAATCCCCCAGCTCGGTGTGTCCGCAGCGCAGGAGAAGATCCCGCTCCTGCTCCAGCAGCAGGACCCCTCTGACGAGCTGCATCGTGCCAGAGGCATGACACAAGGATCTGTCTCACCCAGGCGAGACACACGTCGCTGCCGGGGGACAAGCACAGCATGCCCATGGACACGGAGGGCCAGTGTCCTGTCCCCTCCCTAGGCTCCAGGCTCTCAACCCCCAAGAACAGACCCCCGGGGCAGCAGCAGGAGAAGCCCAGCTGCTGTGTCCTCGCTGGCGCTGGGCAGGGCTCCCGTAACTCACGCTACCCACGGGAACACCCTTTGATGATGTCCTGCCACCAATGGAGGTGACACCGCAGAGTGACGCAGGCTGGCCCACGCTTCCCTGAGGAGGAGGAGGAGGAGGAGGAGGAGGAGGAGGAGGAGGGAAGGGCAGTGAGGCAGAGCCCATAGCAGCCCTCAGCTGGAACTAAACCCAGAGCATCCTGCCCCAACGACCCCAAGCTCTTAGGAAGGAGGACATGCCCCTTCAAGAAGCAGCCCTGAATGCCACAGTGCTCTCACACCTCAGGAGCCATCAGTTGGTGGCTTGCTGCTCTCCATGATGGTGCTCAGGTGACCTATGGGTCTTAAGGGATGCACCCCTCTCCTAGGCTTGCCTTCGCCAGCTCCAGGAATCAGGACTGGCATGAAGAGGTCAGACCCAATCCAAACTGGACACATCTGCTGGAGTCCTTGCCCTACAGCCCAGTCCAGCTGGGGTGGGCTTCAGGAGGTCCACCAAGAGCAGAAGGCAGAGGTGCTCAGGGCAGGAGCTGCTCCAGGGGTAGCAGGCTGGGAGGGACAGCAGTTTCTCAGGGGCTCCATTGGCTTCTGCTCCCCAAGACCAGTTCCTGGTCTGGTGGGATGTAAGAGGCCCCTACCACCCTGCATGTTGCACCTTCTCACATCCTTCAAGCCAAACCTCCTGGCACGCTTTGCCTTTCACCCAACCTTATCACAGGGCCTGGCCCAGCACAGCCGGATGGGAGGGGAGCAGACGGCCTCTTCAAGTCCTTCCCATTTCTTCTCCCTCAAGACACTCTCAAAGGAAAACCCTTGAGGTCATTGTTCTATTTCCATCAAGCAAGGGCATCCAGCACGACCCACGTTAGGAGGGGCTGTGCTGAGGGCAACCACTCAAGGAGAAAGGTCTGACCAGAGGGGCTCAGCTGGAACAAGCGACCCAAAGTCCAGACAACCACAACCACATCTCACCCACCTGCCTGGAGTATCTGCCCGTGGCTGATGAGACACCTTTAATGCTTCACATCACCCCCACCAGGACGAAAAAAAACCAACAAAACAAGCCACAAACCAACTCATTTTCCCCTTATTTGCCCTCTGCAACCCATCCTGGTAGACCCCTCATCAGGAATCGTGCTTTGCAAGTGTCAGCGGTCAATGGAGATGGTGCTGGAGTGACTCACAGATAGGTGGCCTTGCAAGGAGCTCTGTTGTGCTCCAGACACATGGGGCTTGGTGTGCACCACAGGTGGTGGACCAGGACCAGGACATTGCAGCGTGCCCAGGCAGGCAGATGGCCAAACCTCTGCCAGCTCCGCTCCCCCACCACGGCTGTGACCACCCTCTCTGCAGATCATTAAGATGGCAGTTTTGACACCATGGTTTTTGCTCCTGGGCTTCTCAGCCAAGGTGTTTCCCACCTGTGCCAGGAAAGTGCTGAGGGCTTTGCTGAGACAACCAACTTGAAGTGTCCCTATTCAACCCCAGCTTCTTTAACTGCTTGGTGCTGCGTTGCTCCTCTCCCAGGGCCCGAGTCCCACCAGCGTTACTGCGTCAGAGCTGATCTGTCCCATCACGTTCCACCCAGGACGGCAACAGGGATGGACAATGCCATGAGTCACCGGCCAGGCCCTCCTCTCTGCAGGACCGTCACCAGGGCTGCCAGCCACCACCGAAGCCGAGGGGGTGGAAACAGCAGAGGAGCAGAGCTGCTAACACAGCTGTAGCTTCCAGCTCTTCCTTCAGCCACAGAGGTAGTGCGAAGGAGCACCGCGCACCTTCTGGGGTGCTGGTCCACCAGTAGCTGATGACCACTGATGAGATGCACAATAAGGGCACCACCAGCAGCAGCAGGGCAAGATGTGCAGCTGCCAGCATTGGCCACAAGTGAGAAACCTCAACAGGGCCATAAGACGGGGGTCCGGTAACAGATACATAACAGCAAAAAAGAGATGTGGGACCACCAGGCGTGCAGATCATGATGCCTCTAGTGCAGGGAAGAGCAGCAGCTGCCACCAAAAGCCCAGAGTGAGATTTTTCAAAGAAAGACGCAGTGAAACACGCCAACCCATCACCAAGGCAGAGCTGCAAGTAAGACCCACTGTGCCCACAGAGCCACCATACAAAGCCCAGCTCTGACCTCCTGGCTGGGCTTTGGGTCACTGCAAGGTCCTCAGCACCCCAAGACTGTCTTCCACCACCACCACTGCAGCTGAGAGGACTTCCCATGCCCACATGGCTCCCCAGATGGAGATCCTCCCTGTATAGAGAGGGTGCAGGGAGGGACCAGATGACCCAGCCTGAGACAGCGCTTGAGCAAACAGCAGGCTCCATCCCGGGGTGTGGTGGCAGAGGTGACATATGGCAGACAGACACCGAAACCCTGGCGCCGTCTCACACGGGTCAGACCCTTGGTGCTCCCCAGTCCTTCCTGCAAGTCCTCAGTGCCATCTCAGCTTCTCCCAGGTCCAGCTCTGGGCTTCCCTTGTGCGTCCCCTGCTGGGTTTACTACCTTTAAAAAAATAAAAATAAAAATACATCTACAGGCATTTTTTTTCTCACTCAAGTTTTCCTCCATCTTCCAGGCTGAAGTTTTCCTGCTGGCCCCAGGAGATGGACATATTTCAGCCCTGGTCAGTACATGCTGTTGCTACCTTCTCTGAAGCACTTGCCCCAAGCCTGCACTGAGCACTCCTTCCTCTTCCAAGGGCATAGATTTCCAGGAAAAAACTTAACTGAAAGTCTGCGGTAACACCCATTTCTGCCAAAAAAAAAAATAAAATTAAAATAAATAAATATATATATGAGAAAAATCAATCAGCATTTCCCCCTAAATGGCACAAACAGGGATGAAGGAAAGAGGAAGGAATACAGTTTGTTTTCATCCAGCCGGGATTTGCGCAACAGGCTGATGTCCTCCGTGCGGCCGCAGGAACCCGGCGTGCACAGCAGCGTCTGCGGGCAGGTGAGCTCACGCTAGACTCATCCTCGTCAGCAAATGAGAGAAACCATCACCAAACGATTCAGTGGGGAGGGTGTTCTCCCGCCCTCCCTCATCCTCAAGCACAGAGTGAAACCACCCTGCTCACCTGAGCCCCATCTCCCTCCCGCAGGGGCACCGGGAGAAGCACGGCATCTTGCGGGCTATGGATCTCCACGGGATCACACTGCTGTGACACATCAGGAGGTCCCCACGGGCCTGGACGGGCGATGGAGTTGCCATCTGCCAGCTCTTGCTAGCCCAAATCTGACTGTCCTCAATGCGACTTGGTGGGAGCATCCGTCTGCCGGAGAGGAAGCTGATGGTCTCTCGGCACGGTGGGAGGGTGCTGTGCTGTCTCCTTGCAGGCTGTGCCACGGCTGCCTCCTCTCACACAGAGGTTTCTCGGGTTGTGTTGACAGCCAGGAGATGCACAAGGTGCTCCAGGACCTGACACGCAGAAGGTGCTGCTACATCCTTACTGCTCTGGTCCCCACGTTCTTGGAGGCAGGAGCAGGCACAGGTTACCCAGTGCTGTGCTGGAAGCCTGGGGGACATTAAGGAAGCAGAGCCAGGTCATGTCTGGGGGCAAACAGAGGGTAACGTAAGACAAGCTTTGCTCCTGGTCGTGACAGTCCTGGGAGCACAGAAAGGAGGTGCCTTCAAGCCTGGAAGCCCTCTTGTCCCCGTATCACCCTCCTGCTGGCTCTTATCTCAGATGCTGCCACGTAGGTGGTGCTCTGTTTGGCCAGGGCACGTGGCACCATCCTCAGGGCACGGTGGATCTGCCCCGTCCGATCTCCCTCCGGGACCTGCCCACGCTTCAGACTGGTGAGCAAGCTGTTTCGTTTCTGCAGGCCCTTACCACAAAGGTTACAGCTCCCATCCCTTTATTTTCTTTAGAGTGACCTCCGAGCAACTTCACCAACCACACAAGCCATCTGCCTTTGTTCAAACAAGAGAGGCAACGAGGCTTGGCAGGGCTGGAGCCTGCTGGGCTGGCACATGCCACCCAAAGGGACGGCTTCTTGGCAGAAATTGCCAAGGGGAAGCAAGTTTTGAAGACGTCAAGCACATCCATATGCCTTTGGTGGCACCAAACCCTCTGCAGCAGGACCAGGATGCAGCCCAGCAGGGCAAAAAGCGCTCCCCAGGGGATCACAAGGAATTGGGCAGCCCCCACTCCTGCCCGTCACTCTCCCCAAAGGGCAGCAAAAGGGCTTGGGAAATTTTGGATCTCTTTGGGGTGGGGGGGAACCAAGGGCTCACAGAAGCAAAAAAAAGGTGTTTACAGCTCCTTTGATGGCTTTGCACAGCTCAATTACGGAATGATTTACCCTAAAGATCCCCAATGAAGTAAATCCCAGGGCCAAGCGGGATGCCCACGGCCAGATCTCACAGAGGATTCACGGGGCCAGGGAAAAGACACATGGCTTCATGCCACCTCCCACCAGCCCAGTGGGATTCACACGGCGGGGGGGGGGCTGCACACACCAGATCCCAGCTGTGCCCTGCGCTGGGTAACACGCTTTCATGGCGGGGTGGGAAAAGGAGGAACCTTGTCCAGCCTTTTCTCCCACCTCATTTACCTTTAGGGACCACCTAGAGCATCACCTGCCTGCAGCAGGGGAACAAGGGCTTTGCTTTCCAGGCCACAGTGGTGGTGGGGGGGCTGCTGCCGGGCACCCCTTTCCCAGGATACATGCTCAGCTTGGCCGCTGGCAGCAGCACAGCAAGCCTGCAGCATCCCAGGGGTGGATTTCCCAAAGGACCAGGTCATAAAGTAGCTCCAAGTCTGTCCTGACAGCAGGAATCCTCCAAGAGAAGAACCCCAGGACGTGCGGCCACCAAGGAGAAGCATCCTCTGCTGCAGGGGCAAGGGGACACAAGGACACTTCTGGGGGTCCTGAGTTGCAGCGGGCGGGGGGGTTGTGCAGTGACAGAGGGACACAGCAGCTGAGGGAAGCGGGGGACCGGAGCAAGCGTCTCCTACGGGGAAAGAATGAAAATGCGAGACTGGGAAACCAAAACGCTCAAGACCCCAGGAAAAAAACAAAAAAAAAGTCTGAGCAATTAATCAACACTTAAAACCACTTCCTCCACCAAATGCTATCAAAAGATTGCAGTATTTTTGCAGTCGAACACTGAATTTCCTGATTTCCTGCGCCGGGGCTGTCCAAGCCAGCGGGGCCACGCTGAAGGACTGAGGCGTTACCGGTGCCTGCTCCATGAGTGACTGAAAACACTTTTCTTCCAACATGGAAAAAAAACCCAACCAACCCACTAATTAAAGGGTGAAATTAAAATGTTTCCCCTATTAGAGTCCCTTTGCTTTCCAGTTTTCAGCTCTTCAGGGCTAGGATCTTGCTGTAGCAGCGTGATGAGACGTTCGCATCTCCAGGACTCCAGACCTGGGGATTTTTCAGAAAGCAGATGTGAAGAAATGCTCAAAAAGCATCACTTGGCAGCGTTAACCCCACGTAGCTTCCCTTCTGCTCCTGGCAGAGCTCACATGGAAGCCGTGGTGGCCCGTCACAGCCACCAAGTTCACTAAGTCTGGGCTCTGCCCCTGGCGCGACCTGATCCCACAGGGACAGGAGAGCCAGGAAACCCTCGGGTTTCTGAGCCCCAGAGACCTGCCAGGCACCAACGTCAGATGAAATTAGCCCAGATTGACTTTCAGAGCAGTAAAAGGAGATGCTGCTCCTGGCTGAGGAACGAGCAGCGGGTTTCTGCCTGGGCCAGGATGAACATGGATGCGGTGGTCTGCATGTACTGGTCAAATACCCGTTTTGGGCATGGTCCAGCCATGGGTTTTTGGCCCACACAACTGGGGAGTCTGGGGACAAGTCCTCTAGCTGCTCCACACCATGGTGAAGCTATGGGGCACCAACCACCAATGCTCCCCTTGCACCCAGGGCAGCTGGGGATAGGTCTTTGCGGCCGGCAGAGCAAGGTGGAGGAATAGTCCCTGCTCCAGGGAGCTGAAGGAAAACACAAGCCTGACACTAATTAACGTTAAATGAACTTTGCCAGGATGGAGGAACAAGATAATAAAAAAAAAGAAGTGGCAGCACTCAAGCTTCCTGCAGATCCCTGGCATCTCATCAACGACCTGCAGAGAGGAAACATATTGGTGGGAGGGATGCCTGCTTAATGTGCTCCCCCACCCACCCCTCCTTCCCAGGGCTCCAAACTCCCCCCCAGGGATTCAGCCGCTATTGAGCGGACAACGCTGAGAAAAAGGATATTAATCCACCAAAAACTGAACACCAGAGTTTTCAAAACCGACCCAAATCAAGCTGGGATTTAAGGAGGGGACAACTGTAAAAGATTCCTGCTTTTCTTTTTAACGTAGTGGCGACTACGTAAGGACAGGAATTGGGGATTTTGGAGCCAGCCATTCCGTCTGGTACCACGCTCAGAAGCGCCGCATAAGAACACAAGTAATAATTGTTTTAATTAACTTAATTTTTTTGTTGTTGTTGTTCCTTAAAGCTCACAGATTTCAAGATTAGAGAAACACACCCCAAATGGCTCTTACTATCCAAAGGAACAAAGGAGCTCTGAAAGAGTTATGTGTTTCTATAGACTCCCAGACAATACCCGCAAGTCCCTTCTTGTTGAAAAACTTAAGAGCTCTGCATGTACAACCAAGGTCATTAAACTTATTATTATTTTTAAAAGGTCTTGTGTGGTTGTTTTGGGTTGTTTTTTTTTTTTAACTTGTTTGGGAGTCATACTTAAGCTTTCCAGTATGGATAATTGTTCGTGATGAAGGGTCCTCCTCATTGCCTGAGCGTTACACAAGGATAAAAGGGGACAATCCTAACGGAGCTCTGTTAGAAACAGCCTTTTAATTTATGCCTGAAGACTTAGTGTACCTCCAGCACTCCATGGAAATGTTGACATCCTCCTTCCCAGGAAATCGAGTGTGAGGTGTTCTGTAGAAAGGTTTGGGGGGGGGGGGGGGGGGGGGGAACA
>JAOXNH010000049.1:27464342-27474838 GCA_028566575.1 Bartramia longicauda
GCTGGAAAAAAAAATATGTTTTGGTTACCCTGGAAACACGCTCCTAAACTTTTGGTGGGTCCAAGACATGCCAGGAGTTCCAGGACGGCCAGTCATGGTGGGGGGAGGCTTGCCCTGGCTTCCCGAAAGCGGCGGGAGCTTCTCTCCAGCAGGTCCGGACCCCCGTGGCCCCCATCTCCCCTCCGTACCGACCCCTGTTTACTTGGCAAACACGGCCCTGCTTATAAATCCCTGGGGCATGCCATGGGATCGCAAGGCCGGGCTGTGCCAGCGGAGTGTTACTTCATGCTGGATCCTGTGCAAGAGGGGAAAGAAAAAAAAAATAAAAAGAAATAAATAAATAAGGATGGCGTTTTCAGGCTGTAAGAATGCGGGTGGGAATATTTTCCAGCCTGTGTCATTTTTCCGTGGAGGCCAAAATTCACATTCTGCCTCGCGCTGTTTGTGTTTTTCTCCCTGAAACTTGTGTTTGGGGGGTTGTTTTTGGTTTTGGTTTTGTTTTTTTTCTTTTCATTTCAGGTTGTTTCATGCCTTTTCTCCCCCCCCGTTCCCCACAGTTTCCAGCCCACAGAGGTGGCCGGGCTCCCCAGGGGGGTTGGCACCCCATGTGCCCTCCAACCTGGCTCTGAGGGTGGCTGCAGCGTCCCCGTTCCCACTTCAGCATCCTGGTGTGCAAAACCCCGGAGCAGAGGGGGAGGGAAAGCCTTGGGGGGGAGCTAAGCGCCAAGTTTGGCTTCCAAGTGTCAGCTTGAGATGAAACACGCTCCGACTTTCTCCGCTGAAGAATTAGAAAATTCAAGGGAAGTGATTCTCCCCTCCCCGCCCTGAAAAATTTCCAGGAAACCTTGTAAAATTCCAAGCATCGGGGAGTTAAAGCTTTCCTTTGGCCCGAAGCCAGTTGTTTGCCTCAAATTTGGATATTTCTATGATTTCCCTAAGCATGAGAACAGTGAGAAATAGACACCTTGTCTTCCGTTAACCAACACCTCACATTCTTACCTGCTTGGTGGGGGTTTTTTTGGGGGGGGGGGGAAGAATTTTAGCTCTAAAGCGGAGAGGGAAGCAAAACGACAATGAAACGTTTCCCCCCGCAGCAGGCAGGAAAGACAAACAGCCAATTTTTCCTGGAAGGAAGAAGCCAGGTTTTTTTATTTAAAAAAAAAAAAAAAGAAAGAAAGAAAGAAAAGAAAAGGAAGAAAAAAAAAACAAAAAAGGAAGAAAAAAAGAAACCAAGCCACTTCTGTATGGGAAAATGTTTAACTTGAAATTTCCTGAGCGGTGTTGCTGTGCAGTGACTCAGGGCTGGTGTTAAAACCTGGGGAATGAAGTTTTTAAAGGTTTTTAAAGGCTTTCCTTGCTCCGAGTGGTGGCTCCGACCACTGTCATCCCCTGCGGATAGGCATGGTGTGCCCATCCCGTGAGGGAGCGCTGTGAGCCTCATCCCCCCACCTTCCCGAGCCCCTTGGCTTCCAAACGAGCTTCCAACCACTGTGATTTTTCTCCATCCCGTTAATTAATCCCTGGATCCTGTGGGATATTTGGCACCCTGCAGCTGGATCCAGCCCCAGGTGCCCATGCCAGTCCCACCAGGATGGCGTGCTGGGACCTGCCACGATCCTCTGAAACTTCCCTGCTGCAGCAAAACCCAATGAGCAAAACCAAAACACGTCAGCTCTAAAAGGATGCTCGGATCCTTTTCTTTCCAATTCCTGCTAGAATATTTTTGAAAATTAAAAGCAACAAGGAAAACAACCCCTGCCTGGTGGCAAGTTGGGCTGCCAAAACGTCCCGGTGATACTCTATAGTGGTCAAAATAAATGAAGAAACAAAAAGGCATCTTGGGCCGTGGGCATCTCCAAGATGGGATTCCCCGTGAGGCAGCTTTGCCGAGCGGAGAGTCCTTTGCTCCTGCTCTCTTGCCTGGTTATTGCTGCTCTCCTGTTCCCGGGAAGCGTTTGGTCCGGGAGCGGGGGCCTTGCACCTGGATCTCTCCAGACATTGAATCGCCACCATTCCATTCACCGGCGTCTTCTCATTGCCTCCCAAGGGAGCTGTCAGTCCCCAAACCTTTCATCCGACACGTACGTGTGGGTGCTCTTCCACCGCAGAGCTGGTGTCAGGATCCCACCCGTCCCTGGGGACCCACCATCCTCCAGCTCCCACCCCGGTGCCTTCCCAGCATGGACAGACCCCTCTGCAAAAGCCCAGCACCGGTTTTCCCCTGAAGATGCTGTGTGAGGATGAGTTCATCAGCCCTTCGTCGATCATCGCCACCGCCGTCCGAACCAAACCCTAGCTCCAGGTGAAAACTTGAACTTGATCCAGCTGCACCATCACGTATCGGCATCAAAACCCCAAGGGGCGAGAGGCACGGAGCGGATCCTGCCCCTCCTCTGCATCCCAGCTGGCACCAACCTCCTCATCCTCACCTCCTCACCACCATTCGTCCAGGCCCATCATTTGTTCCTTGGCCACTGGAGCATCCGAAGCATCCTGAAAATGTTGCCAAGAGGAAACAACCTGGGGCTGAAGGTGGAGCATCTCCTCCTCCTCCTCCAGCAGGCAGGGATGCAGCTGAGCGTGGGATCGTCCCCTCCCTGCAGCCAGCCCTGGCCCGGGGTTCCACGCTGCCAGCGCTGCCTGCGGCCCTGGGTGCAAGCAGGGGTCCCTGACCCACGTACCAGCGCTGGGGCGGCACAGCACCCGCTCATTTGAGGTAACGTACCCCAGGGAGGAAAAGAAGCCCTCCAAAACCCCAACCCACACACATCATTTGAGGAGCCTGAGGAGCTGATGGGGACATGGGAGCCCTGACCCATCCTGTGTCTCTTGCCACCAGCTCTGACCTCCTGGAGACCTCTGGGTGCTGAAGACTGGGCTGGTGAGGGGCTTTTGGCCACAGCCATCCTCTGCCTGGCCCCTGCCCACCATGTGCCAACCCAAAAGCCCCAGTACTGGGTCTGGGAAGGGCTTTTGGGGATCACACCTTAGAGCAAAGGTGGAGGAGCACCTACAGGGCTGCAGGAGGATGAGGAGGCAGGAAAGGGGAGGAAGGAATCCCAGCCCTGCCAGGGAACCTGCAGGGTGAACCAGGGAATACCTGCTGCCTGCAAGGCCTGGATGGCCGGGCTGCTTTTGTGCTCCCCTCAGCTGCCTGCATCGTCCCAGGACACACGACCTCCAACCCATGGAGACACCAACTGAGGAGAACAGGCAGCATCCCACATCCCTGACCCAGCTGCCTGCGTGAGCTGCACCCTCAGAGCATCCCCAGTCTCCTCGAGTATCTCCAGCCTCCTCAAGCATCCCCAGCCTCCTCAAGCATCCCCAGCCTCCTTGAGCATCCCCAGCCTCCTCAAGAATCCCCAGCCTCCTCGAGCATCCCCAGCCTCCTGGAGCATTCCCAACCTCCTTGAGCATCCCCAACCTCCTTGAGCATTCCCAAACTCCTTGAGCATCCTCAAGCCTCCTCGAGCATCCCCAACCTCCTTGAGCATTCCCAACCTCCTTGAGCATCCCCAAGCCTCCTTGAGCATCCCCAACCTCCTTGAGCATTCCCAACCTCCTTGAGCATCCCCAAGCCTCCTGGAGCATCCCCAGCCTCCTTGAGCATCCCCAGCCTCCTGGAGCATCCCCAACCTCCTTGAGCATCCCCAAGCCTCCTCGAGCATCCCCAGCCTCCTCGAGCATCCCCAGCCTCCTGGAGCATCCCCAACCTCCTTGAGCATCCCCAAGCCTCCTTGAGCATCCCCAAGCCTCCTTGAGCATTCCCAGCCTCCTCAAGCATCCCCAGCTGCCACGGCTAGGGCAGGCGATGGGCAAAGTGCCCAATGGGCCAGGTCCTGCCCGCTGTCGCCAGCCCAGGGCTGCTCTGGCACCAGACTTGGCCCCAAATTGGCCCGCTGCTGGCTGTGGGGAGCAACGAGAGCATCAGCCGGAGCATGGCCGGGGAGCGGGTGCAGGCAGGGAGAGCCAGCGATCTCGTCCGCCTGGTTTTTCAAGGTCACAGAGGTGGTGGGAAGGAAAGAAAAGAGAGCGAGGAAGAAAAAAAAGAAAAAAAAGTTGACTCAGAAACCGCAGGGAATTTTTTGCCTTTTTAGAATACTGGGAAGAGAAAAAATAGCCACAGTTATTCAAAGCATCCGGGATAATAGCAGGCTGTTTACTGTTTGCATGCAAAGATGGCAGGCAGGCAGCACAGCGCAGGGGAGAGGAATGAGGAATTTGCCGCTCTCGCCCCACGGCCCCACCGCTTCTCCTTCGCCCAGCAAAGCCCGGGCGGCTCTCCCTGTGCCGGCTGGCAGGGCAGGAGACCAGCATCCCGGCCACGACACCCGGCCAGTCCCCGCCGTGGGCCCAGGAGGGACCTGGGGAGGGTGGAGAAGGATCTCCTGGTGTCTCCTGAGCAGCTCTGTGGCTATCAGAGGGAGCATCCCGTAAAGAGTCCCAGCCACCCCCATGGACATGGATGGGTCCATGCATCTCCCCTAAATAACAACACCCCGCGGGTCCCATCTCTGCCACACATGGATGCTCTGCAGGGAGGGGACATCGTGGGGGTGGATCGTGACTGCCATGGGATGCAATGCCTGAGGACATTGGGATGGGGAAGCGTTGGCCCCTCCCCAGCAGAAGGAAGGCAGGGGAGAGCCTCCCAACAAGCCCTGGGCACAGAGAGGGGGTGGTGGGCTTGGGAGACCCCAGGGAAGGCAGTGGGGTGAGGGAAGGAGGAAGGGGGAAGGGAAGGGCTCAGCAGGCCCGGCGGGGAGAGCTTCATTCCTGCCGGCCCGACGAGCAAGCCGGGACTTGAGGCGGGAGAAAGCACGGCGGTTCGCCCGACTGGTTTGCTGGGAAGGCGGCTGCAGGGCTGGCCCACAGCGTTGCCAAACTTCCCCCAGAAGAATCGGGATTATTTGGAAGGGGAGTAAAATTCCCTTTTTCCCAAATCCTGCTGGGGATTTTTTTGGCCTTTCAAAGAGTTGTTTTCCGTCCCGAGGAGGTTGTGATGAGCTTGTCTTTCCCCATCCAGCTCTGGCATTTGGCAAGTGGAAAAGGAGAGGAGTTGCACGAGGAAAGGACAAGGAGGGACCAGGGCCAACAAAGGACCTGCCAAGTTCCAAGGATGCTCCAAGGACCAAGCTCCAACCTCCAGGCTCCAAGGAGAAAGGAGGAAAAGCAGGAACCAAAGCTGCAGAGATGCTGCTGTGGAGTGGCACCAGGGGAACGAGGTGCTTCCGGCAGGGAATGGGACTTAGAGGATGGCTCCAACAAGATCCTCAGCCTTGTCCTGACCCACTGTGACCACAGGAGGAACCTTACCTTCCCCAGTAGCCCCCAGGCCAGACAAGCCATCTCCCTTTCATCCCTGAGAGAGCTGCTGCCCCAGGACAGGGTGTCTCGCTCAAAGCCACCGGGGTGACAGTGGTGGCATTCAGAGCAGAGCCCTTTTCCGTCTCTCCAGGGCTGCAGATGTACAGCCTGCAGAAAGTGCCACATCCAGATGCCAGCCCAGCCAGAAGCTTGGCAGGTGGCTTCAGTCACCCTGTCTGAGGACTGTGGGGACACAGGGATGCAAGGATTGGGGACACAGGGATGCAGAGATCAAGGGCAAAGGGATGCAGAGATGCAAGGATTGAGGGCACAGGGATGCAGGGGAGCAAGACCTGAGGACACAGGGATGTGGGGACACGGGGATGCAGAGATCAATCACACAGGGATGCAGGGACACAAGGGACAAGGGCACAGATCACGGACACAGGGATGGGAGCGGGAGCAGGAGGTTTAGTTCCCAGATGGTATTTCAGCCAAAAGAGCAAACGAGTCATCAAGCAACTGTGCCACGGTGACAGGGACGTGTCCTGGCCTGAGCAGGATCCACGTGGGATAAAGGACTGTGGGTCCAAGCGATGCTGATGGCGAAACCCAGTGAGGCGGTGTGGAAAGGGCGGAGGGAAATGCCTGTGACGCCAGGGCGATAAAGCAGGTGATAACACACACCCACACCAGCCTCTCCTGCGCCCAGGCCCGGAGCTCCATCAGGCTCCATCAGGCTCCATCAGGTCTGGCTGGAAAGCAACCCTACCAAAACAAACCAACCTGGGCACCGCTGCCGCATCCTCTGGGGCGTAGCAGGAAGAGCCGTGACCTCCTGCCCCAACCTGCCAGGCTCAGGCATCCTCCCCCCAAAGCCCAGCTCCCACATTTACAGATAGGTTCTGGGGTTTTCCTCTCCCTTCCCAGTTTTTTTGCAGCTCTTCTCTGCCTCCTTGCTCGTACAGGACCGTATTTCCCCCGTTTTCTGGCTCCTGGAGACTGTGCAAGCCCTGGGGATGGGGGGGATCCATGGGGCGCTGGGCAGGATGGAGGTTGGCCAAGCGGTGGGCAAAGCTCTCAAGAGGAGCCCGTTCCCTGAATCCCTGGACCCGGAAAGCTGCCTGCAAACAGCCAGAGGGAGGCCGCTCTGCATCCGGATTCGGGTAAATAAAGCATGGGGCGTGAGAGCTGCGGTATGCCAGGAATGCTGCGAGCCTTCCCGGCCGGCTGCCTGCAGCTCCAGGGCAGCAGGAGCTGGGGAAGGGGGGGGAGCAGAAGCAGGGCAGGTACAGCCCCTGGCGGGGGGCCATCAGGACCCCCTGGCATATTCCCAGCAGCAGCAGCTCCCTGGGAGCTTCCCACCCAGTCCTCCTCATCCCTGGCCCCATTTCGGGGAGGGCAGAAGGGTCCCCTTTGGACACAGGGGGAGCTTGTTTTCCTGCCTGCAAAACCCAGAAGCCATGGGTGGAAGGAGGAGCCCGGCTTCTGAGCTTCCCATTGCTCCGAAGCTCTCTAACCTGCTCTCACAGGGATGGAGACCTGTCCCACAGCCACAGGAAGCCCCAAATTTTCAGCCAGGCTCCTTCCAGGCTCCTGCGTGGGAAGGGTAGAGCTGAGCCGGCGCTCAGCGTCGCAGTCCCACCTTAGATGGACTCCTAAGCCACCTTCCAGGGATGAGTTGGCAGCAAAGCTGGGTTCTTAGGCCATTTTTCTGCATAATCCTGGTCCCCAGGGATGGCAGGATCTTTAATAAAAATAAATGCCAATAAATGCCAAGCCATGCACGAAAAGGGAAAGCCCCCAACCCAGCTGGTGATGGCTCCAGCCGGGCTGCCAGCACCCAAGCAGCCAGAGCGGAGTCCTCAGGGATGCTCCCTGGGAGACATGGATGTGACTGCTATTAAAAATGACAAATGGCAAATGACAGCAGAAAACAAACAGCTCACAGGGGAAGGGCTGGGGAGCAGCACGGTGGGGGTTGTGGAAGACTTAAGGTAGCCCCAGCTTGAACACCAGGAGAACTTCTGGTCTTCCAGAAGACCAAAGAGCCAAGCAGGGTGGGGAGGGCTTGGAGGTGGCTGACAAAGCCAGGGGAGAGCCTGGGGACCAGGTCCAGCTGTGCCTGAAGATGTGGCCATCACGGAGTCCCCATGGCCGGGGTTTAGGAAGGCTGGAACGGGTCCTGCGAGGAAGAGGAGGAAGATCCCTCCAGGACAGATTCACTGGAGTACCATGTGCAGGAAGGAAACTACATCAATGTTTTTAGGCAACTCCATCCTTTTGGGAAATCCCAGTGGGATTTTGGGGAACACAGAGATGCTCTTCAGCATTCCCCCTCCCCCCCCCAGCTGCACCCTAAATCACTGCCCAGGGAGCTGTGAAGGGCAGAGATTCATCCAGGGGGTCACCACCTCCAGACTCCTTCCCCTCGGTGGTGCCTCTGTCTTGCCCCATCGCACGAGGAGAAAAAAAAAGCGTACCCCCGGGTGAGTATTTGCGGTTTTTTTTATTAAAATATTGTTATACCAAGTGGAATGCTACAGCAATCTCGGTATAGGGCGGCGGAACGAAACAGCCAGGTTTACGTTTAAATACTTCAGATAACTTAAAACGCACAAACAAGAACTCATCATATTTGGAAGGGAAAAAAAAAACAAAACAAAAAACAAACCAAAGTTCACAGCACGAAAAAAAAAAATACTTAAAAAGAAATACCAATATTAATATAAAATATATTAAGTTGTGGGGGTGGGGGGTTGTTTTTTTTTTCCTCTTTCATAATTTTTTGTTTGTTTGTTTTCCACTTTGTAAACAATGCACGAGAACCGAAGGCATTTTTTACGTGTCTGGGAGAGAAAAATAAAAAATGCAGTTGTCCAGCAAATGCACGTGTTTGAAGAAGAAGGAAAGAAAGAAAGAAAGAAAGAAAGATAGAAAATATATATATTTACACAAAGGGCAAGGACGGGAAGAGTCTGAGCTCAGAGGAGCGAGAGGTTGGAGCTGGCTACGGGCAGAAGCCAGCTGCCAGTAGCCGGAGGATGTGGTGGTGGGATGAAGCCACGAGAGGGGTGGCATGTCCCACCGCCTCCATCAGCTGTCCTCGATTCCCTCCGAGCCTTTCATCCCCGGTTTCAAGGGGGCTTCTCCTCCACCGGTCATTCCCTCCATTGGCATTTTCTCTTTTGCTTCGCTGCCACCCCATCCCGAGCCCCTCGCCTGCCCGTGATGAAAAGCCGCCAGAGGCCGGATGCAGGTGATGGATGCAGCGATGGATGCAGGCGATGGAGGATTTGGGGCTCCCGGTGCTCAGCTTGGCCACACAGATCTGGGCAGTTGATGGGATCCACGGAGGATCCCTCCTGGCTCTGCCCTCGTGCAGAGACATCAGCTTGTGGGTACAGTTCGGTGAACAGAGACGGATTTTCCAGTCAGAGGCCAAGCACCCGGCTGGGTGCAGACGGCCAAGACACAGAGGTGGGATGGGGATGGAGCCGAGGAGGGAGGGGGTGGGAAGAAGCCCCCCGCCTCGGGAAGGAGAAGAGGCTGAAACGATAAATACGTTTGCTCCTGTCGTACAAAACCCGGGTGTATTTACAGGGGGGGTGGCGAGGCCCCGCTGCCACTGCGGGGTCCCCCGGTCCCAGTGCGCCCCGCGCAGCTGGGGACCTGTGTGGGTGCCGAGCAGGGACGGTGGCCCTCCCGCACAGGGGGGGCCACCTGCTGAGACCGGCCACAGGGCCACCGCTGAGCTCCAGGATCGGTCCCTCCTTCCCACAGGCTCCTCTGTGCCGGGCGGGTGCAGGAAGGGTGGCTCTGGGCAGAGGGGCTGGTGGGCAGCCTCTGGGTGGCCTTAAATCAGGATCTCCACCATGTCAGACAGGTCGGGGGCTCTGGCAGGGGCCGAGGTCTCTGCAGAGAAAGAAGGTGAGAGCTGGAGGAGAGGTGAAGAGCGTCGGCACGGCGCCCGCCCCACCGAAGGGTTGGCAGGGAGCACAGCGCCGCTCCAGCCTCCCCACAAGGCATTCAAGAAAAAAAAAAGCTCTGCACTTTAAAAATAAAATCAATGAGCGAGTGCAGGGATTGAAAGCCACCAGACTCCAGTCTTTTGCCTTAAAAAAATCACTGATGCTGGTGCAAAGCCTATCTCCCAGATGCCAGGACCCCGGGCTGAAGCACCCTCAGCTCTTCCCCCAGCCTGGAGCATCCCTGGGGCTGGAGTACCCCCAGTCCTCCCCCTGGAGCTGGGGCACCCACAGCTCTCCCCCCTGGGCTGGAGCATCTCCCAGGCTGGAGCATCCCCGGCTCTCCACCCCAGGGCTGCAGCATTCCCAGTTCTGGATGCATCCCCAACTCTCCCCCTGGAGCTGAACCACCGCCAGCTCTCTCCCAAGGCTGGAGCATCCCTGGGGCTGGAGCATCCCCGGTTCTCCCCCTGGAGCTGGGGCACCCCCGGCTCTCCCCCCTGGTGCTGGAGCACTCCCAGGTTCTGGATGCATCCCCAACTCTCCTGGTCCTGGAACATCCCTGGTTCTGGATGCATCCCCTGCTCTCCCCCTGGAGCTGAACCACCGCCAGCTCTCTCCCAAGGCTGGAACATCCCCGGGGCTGAAGCATCCCCGGTTCTCCCCCTGGAGCTGGAGCATCCCCGGCTCTCCCCCCTGGGGCTGGAGCACTCCCAGGTTCTGGATGCATCCCCAACTCTCCTGGTCCTGGAATATCCCTGGTTCTGGATGCATCCCCAGCTCTCCCCCTGGAGCTGAAGCACCGCCAGCTCTCCCCCAAGGCTGGAGCATCCCTGCTTCTCCTCCTGGAGCTGGAGCATCCCTGGTTCTCCCCCTGGAGCTGGAGCACTCCCAGTTCTGGATGCATCCCCAGCTCTCCCTAGTACTGGAGCATCCCTGGCTCTGGATGCATCCCCAGTTCTCCCTGGTACTGGAGCATCCCTGGCTCTGGATGCATCCCCAGTTCTCCCCGGTACTGGAGCATCCCTGGCTCTGGATGCATCCCCAGTTCTCCCCAGTACTGGAGCATCCCCGGTTCTCCCCGGTGCCATCCCTGGGGCACTCACCCAGCAATCCGGCGGGGCGCTCGGTGCCCTCTCCCTGGCTGCCCTCAGCCGCTCCGTCGGTCTGCGTGCTGCCATCCTTGCTGCCGTGCTTGGAGTGGGAGGGCAGGGGGAG
>JAOXNH010000049.1:27501447-27513551 GCA_028566575.1 Bartramia longicauda
AGGTGGAGGAGGAGCAGACCCAGCTCCCCTGCCCACAGCAGACACTGCTCTCGCTCCCAGCCCCCAATTTAAGCCCACTACATCAAGGTTTTGTGCTCCTCCTCGCACCAAGCTCGTGCTCCCCATGTCCATCCTCTACTTCTGGCCACGGGCTGCTCCCATGTCTCCTACACCAACGAGTCACAGAATCACAAGGGGTTGGAAGGGACCTCTGGAGATCATCCAGTTCAACCCCCTGCCAGAGCAGGTCCACCCAGAGCAGGTCCCACAGCAACGTGTCCAGGTGGGGTTTGAATGTCTCCAGAGAAGGAGACTCTAACACCTCTATGGGCAGCCTCTTCCAGGGCTCTGCCACCCTCACAGCAAAGTTCCTCCTCATGTTTAGATGGAACTTCTTATGGTGGAGTCCTCTCCTGCCCAGCCAGTTCTCACAGCCAGGGTGGGCACTGCACCTCCCCAGTTCCCCCAGTTCACCAGGAGGCTCCTTCCTCAGCCTCGCCAGGTCTCTCAGCTCCACAGCTGAAGCTACAGCCACCGGCCCCAGGTCCTGCTGAGGACGCTCAGAAATGACCACTCTGAGGTGTGAAACACAAAGTACTTGTGGGGAAGGAGCTGCCGCGGAGCCAAGCTGGTTTCCTATTAGGTTGGGGTTTTTTTTATTTTTGCCTGCTCCTCCTTTTATTATAAAAAAGGAGAGCAGAAGCGATTGCTCCTCTTGGCCTCGCCAGGGTGGCTTGAAAAAGGCCCCACAAAGCTTTGGGGTGAAGGAGCCCACAGCAAACGCATCCTTTGGGATGAGAGCTGCCCGGCTCCTCTCCATCACACCAACCAACGCTCAACCCCACGCTCCCCCCAAGGAAGGGGGGCCGGCGCGGGCAGAGCACCCTCCCCCTGGGCAGCGGGCGCACAGACAGACAGACAGACGGACGGCCCGACCGACCCTCTCGGTGCCCTCCGGGGGCCACCGCGCTCATCCGCCCCTCCGCACCGCCAGCCTGGCACTCACCGTTCTCCTCCGACCGCTCTGCTGCTGGCGTCGCCAGGAAAAGAAAACAGCACAAGTAAATTAACCCGCGCGCCGGCCGCGGCAGAGGGGTTCGGGGACTAACGGAGACGGAACCGCAAGAGCCCGACCACCCAAGGATGCTCTGGGGATGGACCTTCTCCATCAGCACTTTGGCCAGCGTGTCTTCCCAATGCTGGACTGTCCCTGCCCACCTGCAACCTCCCTGGTTCCTCCAGGCTTGCTTTGCCCCAGGTCACAGCCACCTCAAGCGCCCCAAGAAAGAGGAGAACCCTTGCCTACGAGACCAGGTGAAGATCGGCTCCCAGCAGGAATGACCCTCGGGGTGGCAGGGCAGGGATGGAGGCTGATGGCTGCACCGGGCACGCTGCTCGTTCCCTTTCACGCTGCGGTCCCCACGTCCTGCGGCGATGCCGGCAGGTTCACATGGCCACCGGGACCAGACCCACAGGGGACAACCAGAGTCCACACCATCACAACCCAGCGGTGGGTCTGGGGTCAGGACTGAAGACCATCTACATGGTTTTTCCACACCGGCATCAGTACAGGTTGCCCAAAGCCACCTGCAGAGAGCAGCACCCTTGGGACACGGCCAGTCCTTAAGCACAGGTGAAACCGAGCTCAGCGCATCACAGGGATGCGACTGATCTTCCCGGGGAGCTAAATCCAAAGAGGGATCAGCCATGGTCATTCACTGTCTTCTCCACTCCGCTGCTGTGATGAGCACCTTCCCCAAAGAACCAAGAGTCAGAGCTCTTGTTCAAGGCTCCCCATGAGATGGCTCCTATAGCTATGCTGTTCACCCAGACCCAAGAGCTACAGCAGGAGAGTCTAGAGACCACTCTGCCCTCAAGAACTCATCCTCCCCACACCCCAAAACCTCATGGACTTACTGCAAACGGGTGGTAGGGGGCGGCTGCCGCAGCCCCTCGGGCCCCCGGGGTGGATGGGAGCATGGAGAGTCCCGTTGAGAAGATGCCCAAAGCACTGAGGTTCAGTCCAGGGATCAGGTTGGCTTGTTGCTGGGGAAGCAAAGACATGGAGAAAGATGTAAAAGGCCGAGTGGGGTTTTTTGGAGCTCTCACCACATAGTGTGGACATGATGGGTGAGGGCCAATCCTTGTCATAACAGATCAGCAACACCCCACTCCCCATTCCAGTTTTCTTCTGGCCACCTCAGCAGTGGCTTTGAAGCAGGGGCGTCCCAGGCAGGGGGGTTGGGAGCTTACATTGACGGCCACCACGTCATTCTCGTAGGCCTCTCGCAACTTCTTCATGATCTCCACTTCGGCGTTGGAGCACGCCTCCGTGCTGCCCTTCACGGTGATGGTCCGCTCGGGGTTATAAATGGTTAAATCCTGCAAACTAGACCACAAGATAAAACCAGAGACACAGTTACCTTTTCTTCCAAGTCAAAAAAAAACCAAGGAAAACTCAGATCAAAGAGGAGGGGTTCCCCCTGAGACCACGTGGAACCATGTGCCCTCTCCCTGCCCAATGCCACCATCCACCTCGGACAGGATGGCATGGGGAACACGTATGGGAGGACACAACTGCTCTTTTTTCTGGCTCCAGAGCTGCCCGTATCGTGTTGGATGGAGGGGGGTGGCTTGGCGTTCACCAGGACTTACGGGGAGATGGTGATCTTCGTGCCCGTGTCCTGCTCGATCTTCTTGAGGTTGCGGCCCTCCTTGCCAATCAACCTCCCCACCAGGCTGTTGTGTGCTAGGATTTTCAAGGGAATCTCTTCTGTTCTGAAACGGATTAAAAAATAAAATCTAATTGTCCTTCTGGCCAGGAAACCAGTTTTCAGCAATGGGCACTGATGTCTGAAGGAGCAGAAGAACCACCAGTTTCCCAGCACCGTATCTCCTCAGCTTCTGGGGAATGGGAAGTCAGGAACTTCCCAAGCCCAATGGCACATCTACATTTCATGAGGTTTTGCTCTCCAAGCTTGCCTACGTGCTCTTTGTACCCACCCAAGCTCCTGGTCTCTACAACACTGTCAACCACAACGTGGAGAAGTTAAGTTTTAACTGACTCATGACCATGCCAGCAGTTCCCTCAGGAGCTGGGAGGCGACAGAAGTGGAGAAAAGCTCCACTGATGGCTGGCATCACCTCCCGTTCTCCAAATCTGCCTGTTTTGCTGAGGCAAGGACACTTACGACTTAGTTTCATCAGCCTCCTTCTGCATGATATCAAGGATCATGCGACACGCTTCGGAGCACCCCTCCGGCGTGGCATGGATGGTGATGGGCTTTTCGGCAGCGCCGGCGTTCTCCTTCCGATGGATGTCAACCCTAGGGTGAAACGACCAGCAGAGAGGAGCCCCCTGAGATGCGTCTGGTGTCGCACAAAGGCTTTTTGAGAGCTCAGGAGCTGAGCTTGCTGTTCACAGAAAAGCTCATTTCAACACCTGGCCAAGCTTTGGGGTGAACCTGGGTCTCACTGATGTACATCTACCGTCACCTGGTCTCATGCAAGCCCAGGCAGTGTTTCACTTCAGTTGGTTTAGATCAGATTTGAGCTACAGTCACCATTATGACCCAAGGTCTGCCTAGGAGCTGAGGGATGTCAATCAACGTCAAAGGATGCATCAAGAGGGGGCAGAACAACTCCTCAACTGGACAAAACCCTGAGCAACCTGGTCTATCGTCTTTGACACCAGTCCCGCTTGGAGCAGGAGACCAGATTAGAGGTCTCCAGAGGTCCCTTCCAACCTCAACCTCTCTCCACAACACCAAGGCTGTCCAGCGACCAGTGGCTGCCACGACCGTTGCATGTCCTTTGGGACAGAGGGACAACTTACCCATGGGCAGCGTTGTGTCCCGACACAGAGGCACACGTCAACAACAGCCCTTCCACAGGAGACCAGAAAGCTCTCCCTTGCGCACCGGCAGGGACCGTGCTCTAGCTCCTCTGGTCCTCCCCTCAGCTCATGGCGGGGAGGAGGCACATGCCTCCAGCTCGTTCCTCACCACTCAACCATACCTGGCAAAGGCCCTGAGCGAGAGAGGAAAGCAGGGTAGGAGACTCCTGCACGTCAACCACACATCTTGAAGAACAGTAACCTTTCCATCTTCTCCATGTGAGTCCGTGCACTCTTCCCACCGGAGGACGATGCTGTGCAGCCATCCTGCCATCGATCACCACCTTGGGGTCCCTGCCACTGCCACAGCCAGAACTGGGCTGGCCCAGATCTTCTGAGGAAGATGCAGTAGTAGACTGCTCAGCCACCCAAGTGAATGCCACCAGCACTCAGCTCCAACACAATGCCCTCCAGCCACATCTACGTTTTCAGAAGAGGTCCTCATCCTGCTCAGGATCAGTCATGGGTGCCGCTGTGCGTGCAAGGCCAAGGGCTGTGGTGCAGTCACCCCTAACCATCACCACGTTTGCATTTTGCAAGGTCACGGTGGGTTTGCACAGGTCAACTCTTCCAGGAACTCATGAACCAGCGTGTAGGAAGAAGGATGCTTCATCTCCAGGGAGAGGGGGAGCAGCCGGGTGGGTGTTCCCTGAGATAAAGGAAGAGCCTGACACCACCACCACCCCCAAAAGGGAACCCAGGGTGCATTCATCCGCACACTGAAGAGGGAATGAAAACTAGTTTGATCTCCTTTGCAGGCTACATCTCTGCAGATCTCCTACGGCTTCAACCAGACCTGCTCAGGCAGGAGACTGGTCCTGCTTGGACTGGGCAAAGAGGTTCTGGAGAAACGAGCACCACCAGGATATGTCTACAGCACACAGTGACCCAGCTGCGTGCTGTCACTTGCATGTGACACCCTCTAAGGTTCTCTCCAGCTATGGAGCTCCAGCAGGTTGACATGGAGGACACGTTCCTTCAGAGGCAGCCCCCAGCAGCCATAGGGACACCCACTGCCACCCCCTCCACCAGGGAGATGGCAAATGCATCACGGTGTGCCACAAGAGGTGATGACAGGCCCATGTTCCAGAGTGGTGCCACAATGTCATGCTGGGTTGATGCTCCCAGATGGGTGGAACTGATGGGGAAACCCTGGCCTCCCCAAGAAACCCACAGATGGGGTGGATTTGGCAGCTTCTTGAACACATGAGCCATCAAGGTAGAGACAGGGCACACAGCTGTGCCTTCGTACCAAAGAGGGACCAAGAGACACAGAAGGGCTGGATGGACACACCCAAGTGACAAGGACCCTGGACAAGCCCAGGAGTGAGACACGGGCCAGGTTTCTGGCTGACCTCCAACCCATCCCAGGAAGGAACTCAATTTGCAGAGAGAAGATGGGGTGCCAGGAAGGGGCTGCTGAGTTCAGGCATGTCCTGCCCTGAAGAGCTGGAGGGTGGAGGAGGGCTCTGGACTTCCCAGCACGTCCCAGTGATGCTGCTGCACAGCTCCACTCCAACAGGAGGATGTAGAAGGGGACCCTCAACCTCCTCACTCCAATCTGCAGCTGCCTGGGACCCCAGGTAGCTTATAGAGGCTGGAAAGGCTTCAGAAAGTGGTGGCCATGAGGAACAGCCCTCTCCAAGTGGATGATACAACGTGCACATAGGGTTATCCTGGCCTCATGGCTGCTTGGTAGTGATGGTCCTCACTCCTCATCAAACTGAAAAGGCTGCAATCACCGTGAAAGGTCTTCTGGTGGGGTGGGCTCTTGGTCTGGGCTCCTTCTCAGCCAAGGAAGAAGATGGCTCAACCTGGGGCCAGTTTTGTCCCCTGGAGCTCAAGAACATCTCCAGTCATCGCTGTATGTGGAGATAGGGTTGAAGTCCTATATGACCAGAGGAATCCAGGACCCAACATCATTCTGGGTAGGAGCAGGGGCTGGGCAACAGGATGTCACCCTGTTCATCCCTTGTCCCCAGGATCAGCACACCAGTGGGTGAGGGTGACCTGAGCAGGCACAGAGCTGCAGGCTGACACCCCAAACTGAAGGCAACGGTCCCCTGCGACTGTGTGGGCCAGGTCCATGATTTTCCCTTCACCCAAGGCTGGAGTGGAGGTGGTGGCCCACCATGGCACATGGGCTCCTCAGGCAGGTCAGGAGAGGTGAAAGTATGGTACCACGTTTTCAGGGCAGGCATGGGGAGCCAACCCATGAGGAGGGACAGCTCAGCAGCAGAAACTACCCCAGGCAGCAGCGTTTGGCCTCGTGGTCAGGAGAAACCAACAGCCAGCACCTCTCACCTTCCTCACCAGGCACAGGAGGTTGCAAAGGGCAACCTTCCAGTCTTGAGCGGCAAGGACACAGCTACACCCGCTGCTCACCGCACCAGGGGACTCACCTGGAGAAGAAGGGCTTGCGGCCAAGCGGGACCAGCTCACGGCTACGGAGGTGGCCATGCTCTAGGGCTAGGCTGGGCTCACCGAGCTCCTTTCCCTACTGCCCCCTTTCCGTACAAACCTCTTCCTGCAAACCCAGCCCTGGGGTTCAGCTCGCTCGGCTGCAGCGCAGCGCGTCTTCCTACCTCCCGCTCAAGCGGATGCGCTATTACCAAATAATTTGCCTCTAAAAAGCTTCTCTGAGAACTAGGACGCCCTGGAGGATGTTCTGGTACAGGAGTCCTACGTCCTGTGGGACCACCGGGTTTCAGGATGATGAGCATGGCAGAAGACAGCTCTGGGTTAAACACAAACAAATCTGGGCAGGAACAAACCATGCAGGAACACCATGCAGAAAATCAGAGGTGAAATCAATGTGAACATGGAAAAAACTTTGGCAAGACAGTCCCCTCCTCCCTCCTTTTTTATTTTTGTTTTATTTCCTTTCCATAATAACAATGTTAAGATTGCAAAGAAAGGCTTCAAACAGTTACGAGAAGCCCACCCTTCTCAAGGTAGCGCTCCCACGGTGCCCCCTTTTCCCCTGTGACAGCTCTAGCCCACATAGGACACCACGGGAGGAGCAAACCCCCACTGCTGTTCCTGGGATCCCCCTTCAGCATTTTAGCCCCAAACTCGCCGTTTTTCCCTAAAGCCTCACCCGTTCTCATGATCAGGCTTTAGAAACCCATTCCTGGCCCTTTTGAAAGCGCATCCCCCTTCTTGCCGCACCCAGACCACCCCGGCCAGCAGGAATGGTTTAGGACATGGGCTCTGCCACCATCCCACGAAGGCTGCACCCCAAGAAAACAGCACTGGCCGGCACTCCAGAGTCCTAAGTGCATGGAGGATCCATGCTGGGGACCTACAGCACCCTACGGAAGGAAACAAAACCATTGGAGGTACTTACTTGGACTGGGTTTGCTTAGTAAGGTTCTTTATGGTCAAGCCCTCCTTTCCTATGATCGCACCAACAAACTGCGTGGGCACCAGCATCCGCAGTGGGAAATCGAGCTGTTTGGGCTGCGAGGAGCCCCCCGGGGAGGAGTCCCGCTCCCTGGAAGAGTGGCCCCCGCGGCAGGATCGCTGGGGGGGCGGAGGGGAGCTCACCTCTTCATCCGGGATGTAGGAAATCTTGAAGGAATAGTTCTCAAACTGGTGGCCGCTCAGCTTCTCAATTGCTCTGCAAAGCAGGGAGAGGTGGGGGGCGGTGAGGGGCTCTCCAGGGATGGGCACACCTCCAGAACTTGCCCTTGTAGACCACAGTCCCTCCCCAACCCTGCATCTTCATCCCTCCTCAGTCTGGAGGTAGTGGCCACAGGAAGCCAGACCCCCCCCCCACTTTCCCCGTGCAGAGCAAGCCCCATAGCGTGGTGCAACAATGTCCCCCCTCCCCCGTGGGTGATGCCAGGACTGGCACACGGCTTGTCCCCCAGCAAAGGTAGGATGCCACCCTGGGGATCTGATATTTCACCCAGGAAAGCACTGGCCAGAAGCTATCACACAGCGTGGAAACGCTCTTGGGGGCTTTTTGGACATGGAAAAGGTAACGGAGGGGCTCTGAGCAAGAGCTGCTGCTCCAAGGAACAGGTCACGGCACATGGTGCCCCTCTATTGGGAACCCCAACTCCCCTTCCAGCTCAGTTAGGCTGGGGCTACCTGGATTCTTCATCCCCTCAAGTTCCTCCTCGGTGGGGTGATGCTCAGCCATGCTGGAGTCTGCAATGACTTCTGCGAGCGGTGATGGCTTCAGCCATACTTCTATCCTCTTCCTACCCACCTCGCTTTGGCTATTTACAGGCAGGCCTTGCCAGGCCATCGTCACATCCAACAATGACTCCTGCAGCTTCGCCGTCCCTTTCCAAAACCAGCACGGCGCCCCGCAGCCTGACTTCTCCGCTGAGGTCTTCCCTTCACCTCTTCCTATCACAACCTGCTCTAAACCAAACACACGTATCCAGGAACCACCTTGGCCTTTCCTCCCATCCCTCGCTTCTGCATGGAGCTGCTGAGCAGCACCCAAAACCGGCTGGATGTGTCCGATCATGGCATCTTCGCTAATCCTGAAGACTCTTACCCCAAAGCATCCAGCACTGTTGGTGTTGGTGAGACTCTCCATCTTCCTTTCTTGCCAGACATCCCAAGACGTGGCAGCTCACGCCTTGTTTATCTGTGGCCTGCAGCCCCTTTCCTTCACCTGCTGGCAACCACCATCCTTTGGCCAGCAGAGGCTGGACCGCATGCCCAGTGTGGCCACCCCAACTGGAACAAGGTGGGCTGTTCACCAGCCTCCTGGACTAGCAGATCCTTCTCCCCATCTCCGTCCTCACGAGCACAACCTCGTGATGGCCAACTCACATGGGAAGTTGCTGGAACGTCCACCAGCAAACGGACTCCGGCAACGGCTCTTCCTTGCACGGGGTCTTCTCTTGGTCATGTCAAAAATACCCTGGCCACTAAGTATGGGATGTGCTGGCTTCTTACTCGTAGCTAATTTAAGGTTGGTCTCTAGCACAGGGCTGAAGTCTCTCCCTGTAACAAAGCATTTTCCTTGAAATAGTCCCTGCATTCCTTAATTAACCTCTAATTTGGAGTTGGTTTTTTGTTTTTCCCTCTGCTGGCTAAGATAAATCTTCAAGCGCGTCTTCACGCAGCCCTCCTGCACTGATGCACGGCCTCAACGGGTTCTTCCATCCTTTCAAAGTTGTTCTTGATGGTCCCCCACCCTTGTATTCAGTGAGATTGTCCCTTATTGTAAATTGTGCTTGTTGCCTTTTGTGTTTTCACTGTGCATTTTTGGGAAGAGTTTGGATTTGTCTTCTCTATACCCTCCTGTTAGGTAGCTATAGACGGTAATAAAATCTCTCCTTAGCATTCTCTTCTTAAGGCTGGAAAAAAAAAAGAGGTCCTCAGCCTTACCTTGTATGTCATTTCCTCCAGAAATCCATTTTTTCTGAGTCAAAAATATAATACGATGCAACTTTAAAAATTTATTCTATTTTAAAAAATTCAAAATAAATCCTCAGATGTAACATATGTGTACTTTGAAGGATAACTCTCTGTGAAATAGTAGATCACTGTTGTGTGCATTTGTTTTTTTGTAGAGCATATATGTTATTATATGTTTTTGAAGTTTCTCTAGATTACTATATATAGAACTTCAATGCTACAGGAATTCTTAATCTTTTTTTTGGTAAATAAACATGAAAATAATATCAAATGGAAGTCTACAGTAATGTGTTAAATCCATCTGTGTATATTATACCTACAACAGCACGATATGAGAGAGCGAGAAGAGCCCTGTCCTTGAAGTTTTATCTCACCAAAAGTACATCATCACCTGTTGATGATTTCTTCTGTTCAGCTTGGAGGACATGAGCTTTAACTAGATTCCTCTGAGAGCTAATCAGAGTCAGTGCTACTGTTGGGATTAGCAATGAGAAATTGCTGTGCTCTCCTTGGCAACTCTTGCCCAACTCTGGATCATTTGTTGTCAACAGAAAGACTGAATTCTGCCTCTGCCACCAAACCTGACGGCGGTCGGGACACTGTTCCACTAGAGCATCACACCGCTCTGCTAGAAAGGTGAGGAGGCTGCTGGAAAAGGTGCATATTGAAGGAATCTGGCGAGTTTGCTGACCAGACAGAGCCCCCTTGGAAGACAGGTTTGCAAATTTAAATGAAAGATTATAGAGACTTTAAATTTCACCTTAAACATAGATACCATTGTTTTCTAAGTGAGGAAGTTGCAGAACCTTTAGGCTGCCTTCTGTAAGGCTGTGCAAACTAATGGCTTGTCAGAGAAGACAGTAATTGATACTGTCCTTGAGCTTCCTGCAAGCCCTTGGTTTTGGGACAGAGCTTATTACTCAAATATGAAAAAGCCAGAAATTAACACACAAACCTGCAGCTCCCTGATCTTAGCAGATGGCCAGCTCCAGAGACCTTTTCATCCTGTTCTTTCGGGTTTCCTGGAAAAGGATATTCCCCTTAATTTTTCTCTGGTCTTTGACTTGTCTGTTTTTCCTCTGAGCCCATGAACAAGTGAGGTCCAGAATACACATGATTTTCAGGAGATATTGAAGTGATATATTGTATCCAAACTATGGGATACCCTATACATTTGTGTAGTCACAGGGCCAGGTACTATTACGTCAGCCAAGGTTTGGTCCCTGTCATAGATCACAGGCATTTAAGAGATTTCTGGCTGGTAGCTGAGTTGTACACTCTCTTAGCAAGGAAATATCTTGGTATCTGATCTGCTGATTTCTTCAAGAAGACCTGCTCATTACAGGTATTTTTTTTTCCTACTTGGAAATACTGGATACTCTGTGTTCTAGCTCTCATTAAAAAAAAAAAAGTATTTCTAATCTTCTCCTTAAGTTCTTAATCTTTGCTGTACCTTCTCATGGTAGCCAAATGTGATTCCTTTCCATGCAAAGATTTTTGATCCTTTTACATCAAAATTTATGTATGTCTGTGGTAAGATACCTGCTTCCTACATATCAGGTCAAACAAATGATTGCTTGTTTACAGCAAATGTTATCTTCTTGGTAAGATATAACTAGATATTCACTGTAACTATTATTTTAAGAGTCCTGATCCTCAAATATGTAGGAATATATCTAAAAACCATGTATATGGCCACCTTCCTGAGCTCATTCTTCCCACTTTGCTTGCTGTAGCTCAGTAAATTTGTAGGTTTTTTTCATATTTCTATCACTGAATGCTGCAAAATTCAAATTTTGAAGACCCCATAAATATCTATATCCCAGAGCTTTTGTCTGCCTTTGCTATTTTCTTTTCCTTGACAATGAACCATCTTCCTCAACGTCTTCGTTACAAATTGCCACTTTTCTAACCCTGCCTGGCAGCTCGTGTGGTACGACCCCCTCTTCATGTTGTGCCACGCAGGTCAGGCAGGTTGGGAACAGGGCATGGAAAGTACAGCAATGAGCAGAGCAAAGAGTCGAGGTGTCAGAAGAGAGGGACTTCTGAAGTGGCCTCTTTGCTCACTGAAGAGCCCTGTCATGGTGCCCTGCCTGAGAGCAGATGAGGAGTAGGGAGGAGACAAGCTGAAGCTGCGGTGGATTATCTCCGAACGCTTCTCCGTTGCTCTGTTTTTCATGCCTCCAGCTCAGCTGTAACGCAATAATTAACCTGAGCCTTTTAATTTCTCCCAGTTGGCTTTAAATTAACTCCGTTGTCCTGTTGCGTGGAGTAATCCTTCAAGCATCTGTGGGGTACACTACAATTTAAATTGTTTATGAGTGCATGGGTATTTACTGTTTGGTCAGTATTTATTTTGCTATTACTGTAATATTAATTATTTTTTGGATTTTCATGTTTGTGGAGGAGACTTAATAGTGGGCCTTACTGTCTTAGATACTGCACACACACAGAATAAAAAGCAAAATCCCTGCTGTGTTGGTGCTGCAGGGAAGTCTAAAGCCCTTTGACAGTATTTATGGCCAAAACTCCTAATGTGAAATAAAATGTGGGAAATCAGTTTGAGGAAATTTCAGATCAGAATCCTGGTGTTAACAGAGCTTTGTTTCTTCAATAGACTGTTGCTTGTTTAGATGTATTGAAGTGGTATTTGCAGTTGTTTTAGGTACAGACAGCTCTTTTTAAGGCAGGAAAATTTTGTATTTCTTGTAAATGGCATTATTAGATTAGTTCGTAGCAGGAAAGAGACAAGGAGAAGACAGGAGCTTTATTTCAGCCAATTAAATCTTTCACACAGGCTCTCACAAATTTCAAAATAGTA
>JAOXNH010000049.1:27592896-27605616 GCA_028566575.1 Bartramia longicauda
AAGAGACCGACCCCCCCCTGGCTACACTCTCCTTTCAGGGAGTTGTGGGGAGCGAGAAGGTCTCCCCTCAGCCTCCTTTTCTCCAGGCTGAGAAGGGTTGAGATAAGACGCCCCCAGCCTTGAAGGATGTTCCGGTGAGTAAGACGATGCCAATGTCTGAGGAAGAGCCTTTCTCCTTCTCCAGCCACTCCCGCAGCATCCTTGGCCTCCTGCCCTGCCCACCCCAGGGGACAAGGGGCCGGATGGCTCCAGGAGCCGCCCAAAAATGCAGCAAGGGGCTCCCATGGGGATGGGGTGGGGATGTCCCAGCAGCTGGGAAAAACTTTGGGCTGAGGGTATCAGGGCTTGTCACCAAAAGGGGTAGCAGCAGGAAGCAGGGATTATCTTTATAAACACCCCTTACGCACTCGCTGCCAGCGCTGGGGTCACCATCGCTCTCCTGCACTAAACAAGCTCCCTTCTTCCGAATTCCCCGGAGGTCACGCCGTCACAGCCCCCAGATGTTCCGGCTTCTGGCATCACCAGTTTGCAAACAGCCTTTTTAACCTGGGGCGAGGGGATCTGCAGCCTCCGGGCAGCTCTCCCTGGATCAGGGATGCTTTTTTTGGTGGTGGGTACCTGCCGTGTCTCGGCCAAGAAGGGGCAGGTCCCTGGAAATAGGGAATGGCAGAGGAAAAGGGCTGTGCTGGTGACTCCTGGTAGGGCATGCGGGTGCCCAGGCCCCACAGCTGCCCTCTTCCCTTTCCTCCCACCTCCCAGGTCAGAGCTCCCGACCCAGACAGAGGAAACAGGAGGAGAAAGCTGGACCCTGGCCACCGTCAACAGGGTTACGTGGCATTTGGGATGAAGGGAGGCTTTCCAGGCAGCAGGATGCCACCAGTGCCACCACACCTCCCACCCTGCCCCATCCCAAGCATGATGCTCCACTGCCGTTCCTCAGCCCCACAGGGGCTGCCACCTCCAAACCACCCCAAGGAGGAACCATCGCTTCCCACCTCCCCTTCCCGGCCAGAGGCCACCAGGGTCTCCAGCCCTTTGAAGAGATCTACTCAGGAACATCACAAAGCTGTGTCCCAGAGAAATCTGCTCCTGGCACCGGTGGCTCCTCCCCTCCTATCTCCACAGAAAAGTTTAGATATAGATAAGTACTTTAAAATAACAAGCTCTTTGGGGAAAAAAAAACAACAAAACCAACCCTGAGCGCGCCCGGATTACACTTGCGGAGAAGTTTCCATGGAGAAGAATCCACTGTTTGGGAACACTTTGAGCCCCTGCCCAGGCTCGGGGAGGAGGGGATGTTCTGGGAGAGCAAGTGTCACAAACAGGACAGGGGTGACCCTCTGTGGGGCTGAAGCCACCAGGGAGAAGCCACCACCTTGGGCTAGGCTGGTCCCATGCACCTGAAGCTCCCTTGCGCAGCCCCAAAAGTGGTCAGGATCTGGTGGGGGGTGGGCAAAGGTGGCTCTGGCTGCAGGAAGCCCAGGAGGAGGGGACCAGGACACAAGGTTTTGGGGGAAAGCAGATCTGAAGCCCATTTCTTCACCCCCATCGTCCACCCGCCCTGGAGTCCTCACCCCCATCTGCTCTTCCACCTCTGCTGGGGTGGGAGGCATCCAGCCCAAAGGGTGGTCACACCACGCTGCCAGAGGCTCCTGGAGGAACACCCGCAGCTCCTGGAGGGGATTGAAAGCATTCAGGGATAAACCAGGATCCCATTTCAGCGCAGGCACCCCCCCTTCTCCAAACAGCAAGAAATATATTCAAGGACGAGGGTTTTGCTGGAAGGGAACACCACGCCCATCCCTAAACCCTCAACAATCCTTGACCCGTGCAAGGATTTAGGGTAAAAGGGGACCAAGAAAGTGGGAGGTGGTTGGGTTTTTTCATTTTACCCAATTTGGTTGGTGTAGGAGGGGCTGGAAATGAAGACTGTGCAGGACAGGAGTCCCAGCTCAGGGCTAGGCACCCTCAGGATCCTTCCTTGGTCCCAAACCAAGAAGAAATGATGTGAACACCTAAGCCTCCTAAGAAGCACTTATATGGGATTAAAGAGTCCATGGAAGTTATAACTCCTTCACACTCAGCAAAATCTCACTGAAATAGGGGACGTGGGATATCACAGCCACCAAAAAGTTTCCCCATCCCCCTGGAAGCTTTGCCTGGAGGTGGGAAAGGGGGAGAACCTCAGCTCACACCCACAGCAGGGCAGGAAGCAGGGCTGCCTGCTATGATTTTGGTCTTTCTTTTCTGTTTTTCTTCTCACCCTGGTGAAAGCCGGGGCTTTGCAGCTATTGTAGCTGCTGTATGGGCCTCTCAGAGGAGCCCAGACCCACAATGAAAAGGAAAAAGAAAACAAATCCAAAAGCCACAACCCAAACCACAGGAAGGAAAAGAATTAGCAGGGAAAGGAAAAAGCAGCAGCAGGAAAAAGCACTCGAGCCCGAAATAAATTCGCCCTCCGCCGCTGGGGGTGCAGGTAAAGGCCACACCACCTTCTCCCCCAGGGAAGTTGGGAATTTGGTGTGAAGTCCTGGGGTTTTTTTTGGCTTTACTTCTACAGGGGAGCACCACCAGCACGGTCCTGCAGCGGGGGAAGAGGAAGGCAGAAAGGCAACCATGAGATGGTCCTTGGAGGGGCTGAGAGAAGAGGAACCAGCCCCACGCACAGGGACATCGGGAGGAGTTTCTTTAAAATCTGAGGTTTCTTTGAAATCTAAGCCTGGGGTGGGGGGAGGAGAGGAGAGCAGCTGGGGCAGAGCTTCCTATGGAAACCTGGAAAGAGAGGGTCAAAGTGGGCACACTGGAGGCCTCACCTGGGATTAACACTTATGGCTTTTGAGGAAGATGAGCCTTGAGACCAAGGGTCTGGTATCCCGTGTTTGTCTCACCCCCCTCTCTCAGCTGTTCCTGAAGTCCCCCCCCACCTTGGCTCTGCCAAGGCAAACCTAGGAAGGATCCAACAGGAAACCTTCCCGGCGCTGCTGCTTCCGCTGCGTCAGCTCCCGTTGGAGCTCAAGGCTTGGGTGGGACATTGCTAGACCAAGGGCAGCAGGAGACAAGGTCTGGGCCGGAGCTGCTTTCCACCTCTCCCAGCTCAGGTCTGAGCTGCTTAAAATAAATAAATCCACAATGAAGAAAATCAACAAAAAACAAACCCCCCAAAAACCACCTTGAGTCTCCTGCAGCAGTTATTTCCATGTAGAAACACCAGATTCCATCCTTTTCCCCAGCAAGGGAGGAGGTAAAAGGCAGGAGGTGTAAAGATCCCACTTTATATCCCTCGAGAGCCCAGAGGGAAGGAAGAGAACACCGTCCTACGCGAACAACCGCCTCATTCCTCTCCCTGCCTACATCCCTGTCACAGAGAAGCAGGAGTCTGACAGGGGCTCCTCTGAGACACTGCTCAGCTGCCGTTCCCGAAGAACACGTGGAGACGAGAGTCCCCGATGGAGATGCTTAAAGCAGGAGATCTTCAAGAGAGACCACAGCAGGATGGGAAACCTCCTTCCAGGTTACCAGGCCCTTGCTTCAAAGCTGCTGTAAAGGCTGAAACCACGGCTGAAAACACCAGCAAAAGCTCTTGCTGGTGTTTTCAGCCGTGGTTTCAGCCTTTACAGCAGCTCACCGAAGGGACTGCTCCTTGTTCATCCCAAGGACTTGGAGCTGAGCCAGGGTGAGGGCTGCTGAAAGACATCACCAGGGAGTTTTTTGCCATTCCAACTCAAACCGTCTTTATTTCCGTGCTGTTCAGCGTCACCCATCCTCACAGAGGACGGAGCGCAGGAGGTAAGGGAACTTTTCCAGACAAGCACTTGGGGGACAACGAGGAAGAACCAAGGCCACGAGGAGCCATTCCCGTTTAAATTTTCCAAAAATCCTCACCGTGGAAGTCTGAGGAGTCTTTGCTAAGAGGTTGTGACTTCAAATTGAAAACCAAACATTAATTTTTTGGGGACATGAGGACTACTTGGTAGTTAAAGTCCACAGGAGCCTTAAGAGACTCTTTTTCTCCTGCTTTCCCAACCTTATGGAGCCTAACGTAGCCCTTAAGAGGCTCTCCTGCCAGTCCACTCCCAACAGCACCCAAATTCCTGCCCTGGAAACACGGACTCTGAAGCAACACCGCGCTCTGGACTCAGAGGGGAAGGGCAGGAAGGACTGGGATTTTAAAAAAAGAAAAGGAACAACCCCAAACCAACAGGAACTTGGAAGAGACTGACACGAAGGACATAAAAAGCAGGAGAAGCTATGAAAATATGTTGAGATGGTCGAGAAAAGTCACATCAAAATATATTTAAAAACCAGAAATTCCAATCTGGGTGGAATTTAAAACTCCTTTCCCCAATTTTTTTTTTCCTGCTCAAGGAGTCTCTTTGTTGTTCCGGGATGCGGAACGTGATAGGCAGCACCAGGTATGTCCTGAAAAGGGTAGTATTTCCCCCCAACTCATCTGAGCACTTCCACAATTGACAAAGGAAAACAAAAATATAATTATATATACCTCAACAATTGCCCCCCCCTCCCTCTTCTCCATTCTCAAGCGGGCAGGAGAGAAGACTGCAAATAAAATTACTTTTTCGGTTAAGTCCCATTTTTTTTTTTCCCAACACATCAATATCCCTGCAATCCATTGTACACCTTCTGCACCGATCCTTGTTTCAACAGCTGTTTGAGACCTGCAAGAGAAAGGAGAGCACATTAAGGCACGGCACAAACGGGAGGAGGAACCTGCATTTGGATGTTCCTGCTGCGTTCCCGCATCTGGCTCACAGGTCCCGTGAGCCCAGCCTTTCCATGGATCTAAATAGTGCAAATCCTAAGAGCATCACTAAGAAAAAGAAGGAAACATCCCCCCCAAACCCAGTGGGGGAACAGCTTTGCTCCTGTTATTTTTACTATTTCAAGGAGAAATAGCACCCAGGTGCTTCCATGCACTCTCGGGACCATGCGAAGCCGGTGGATCCAGGGAGGGAAAAAAAGGGTCTCTGCTACAAACTCACAGCCTAGAGCACCACCTCGAGATCCTCACAGGGATAAATCTGGCTCCCAGAGCTGCTTTGCTATGGAAGTTGAGAATAGTTTTATCATCTTAAAGTAAAACTGTCCCAACAAACAGCTTTCTGAGTATTTCCAGAGTCTAATTCATCCAGCTCATCTCCCCAGGCTCCCTCTACGGCCCAAGAGGAGTCTCAGAAGATCGGGAAGGCTGCGTTGGAATCCTTCTGGACTAATGAGTAATTAGAAAGCGGAGGTTTTCATACTGGTATGTGGTGCCTGGGGACACTACTGTCCACTAGAAGCAGCCCCTGAAGTAAGTCAAAGTAAGCAGACTTGTAAAAGTAAAGTAAAAGCAGCAAACTTGTCATCTGTGGGCTTAAATATCCTACTGAAGGTTGAAAACCTGGAGCTTTTTTGAAGCCCACTGTTTCACAGAGGAGTCTAGGTGGCTACAAATACCATCCTCCCCATCCCTGGAAGCCCATTCATAAGATATTTCAAAGACCTGACTGCTCTGAGGTCCCAAATTCTTACCAGAGCAGAGGAAGAGTGAGTCAGCCCTTAAAATCATAATAGCTCCTCTACTGGGGTCAGCACGTTCAGGGAAAGGCTGGCAGGTCTTCCCTGCTACTTAAAGGGCAAGTCAGCACACAGCAGAGGAAGCAGACTGGCAAGAATGGACATGTCACAGTGTTTTTCCAGGGATAATCAGAGGGGACTCCCTCTTTAAAGCCAGCCTGGTGACACGCTGCCAGCCCTCCCCCTGCCCTCAGGGCACAGCACCATCTCTGCCCTGACCAGCACCAGAACCCACTGAGCCTGAGCAGGGGCTGTCAGGACCCAAAATAAGAGACTCAAGCCATAGATAACTTTCAAATAATAATAATAATTAAAAAATCAAGCTAAACTGTCACGATACTGCTGTTGGAAAGGGGGGCTGGATGCTTTACATGTTTGTACAACAGGTCAGATTAGGCTGCCTAGAAGATATGGCAGTAGCTGTTAGCTTTAAGGGAGAGAGAGGATCAGTAATTAAATCAGCCAATTTATTTCTAGGGGGAAAAAAACCAACCCACCCAAGCTTTCAGGCATGTAACCCTTCTTCAGGGCTAATCCAGCTAAAAGAGAGGATGTCTCCCTGCAAACCTTGTCCTATTTTTGCCTGCCCTGGCTACAAATACTCCTCTCCTTTCAGAGCTGGCAATTTGATGTGTGAGGGTCACGGTAGCTCTTCTAAAAATACTGGGAAACTGTCCTGGAAGTGATAACTGGATCCCAGACGGTGCCCTGCCAAGCAATTCATGCCTCTTGCTTGCTTTCCAGAGAATCCCGAACTTTTTCTACATTCAGAAAAATCCCCAAGAGCAGGGCAAAGTGAGCCCCTGGATGGGAGCTGCTCATCATTAAAGATGGGGTCATTCTCCAGCAAGTTCATTTCCCTTCCACAGCCAGTGGAGGCTCAAAGGCATTTCCTGGCTGATGGGCAAGAGGATATGCCTCCTGGATGTGTAGTTCTCCGAAAGGAAGGACACTGCTGGAGAAAGGTGTGCTCCCGTAACCCTGACAAAAGCAGGATTAGCCCCATTCCCGTACCTCGTTTCCTGCTAGGATAGCTCTAGGCAGCTGCCTGCTGGCCTAAAGGATACCCTCATTAGTGCACAGGATATTTCAACACCTATCTGATGTTCAATCAGGAATTCCAGCCAGGAATCCTGACATTTGGTGCTGCTGCACCTCAGGCATTTTATTTTATTTATTTATTTTAAATAGAGCCAACTTTGAGATTTTTCTGACACCACCAGCAGGTGAGAGGCTACAAGACAACCCGGGCACTTTGTTGCCTGCCATTGCTCTCTGATCCAAAACTCCAAAAAAAAACTCCACAACAAACTGTCAGTGGAGACAGATGAGAGAGATGCCAAAGAGAAAGTCAGCTCTTATCAACAAGCAATAAATTCCCTGATGTCACACCGGCAGGAAAGCAAGCATATTATTTCTCTGACTCTAAAGCTTACACCGACCAGCGGTGCTCTTGGAGACACAGTATCTTCTGACTGCCCCAGGAGCTGGACGTATGGTTATGAGATAAGGAATCAGGAGCACTGCCAACAATAATTAAAGAAAAAAAAAGGGATGTTTTGAATTCTGAAGCCTACAGTCTTCCTTTGAATGCGTACGCTGAACTGCTGCCATGCAACACCAAGAGACCTATTCCCTCAAAAAAACCTCCCTGAATCACTGGATGTTTGGAGATATCATAGCACACAGAAAGGCATCTGACTGCCTACCCAGTCACCTTCCCCTGGGAAGCGTGGAATTGCTTTAGGAGGGAGGTGAAACACCCAAAGGCCCCGTGCCTGAACACACTCATGCCAGTACCATCACCTCTCTGTTCCCGGGATATCCGTAAACGTGTGCGAGCAATTTGGATAAACACACAGGCTTCTCTCGCTGCTCTTTGCCCAGTCTCTTCACAAACTGCCAAGAGCAACAGCTGGAAAAACCTCACGCCTGTTTGAGAAGTGTTGTCACCTTCCAAAACTTGGAGAAGGGCAGCAGAGCCTGGAATGAGACTCCACCATGCTCGCAACAAACAGGAAATCAAAGGGTCAAAACACAAACCGGCTTCACTCAAAACACAGCCCTGGAAGCCCAAACAGCTCCAGGAAGAGCCACAGAACATCAGCCAGGAGCTTGGAGCTACCAGCTGGGCTCCAAGTGGTAGCCACCACAATGTCACCAATGCAGCAGTCAGTGCTGCAGAGCTGAGAGGAGCCCATCCAGGGCTCGGCTTCCCTCTACTAACTGGAGGAGTCCAGGAAAGCTGTGTGTTTGCCCCATTCTACCAGGACAGCTGCCAGAATCCACTAAAAGGGCACCTTCAGAAGAAGAAAAGTATGACACCCTGAGCAGCAGGAAGAAGTTCTGGAGATGGGAATTTTCTGAAGAGCTGCACTGCTACGTGTCGAGAACCTTTTTGCCCCGTAGCAGGACATGGCCCTTGATGCCTACTCTGATGCCTGGCACAGAGTGGCAGAACCTACTGCAGAGGCTGTTAAAGAGGAGAGGAATTTCCAGCTCGGAGCGTAGTACTTGCCCTCCCTAGGACTTCTACATGGTTCATCAAGTTTCCATTTGAGCACTGAAACTGAAAAGCAGATCCCTCCTACCAGACATCCACATTGTGCCCTTCTTCCCTAAAAAAACAAAGCACTTGGGGTAGGAGGAGATGTGGAGATGAACAGTTTTTCTCCTGATGCTGCCTGACACTCTTTACCCTTCACAGCAGAGGGATTTTCACCAGTCTTGCCTCCAAGAAAGTGGAAAAGAGGGCTGGAAAACAGCTTTGTGATCCCATTCCAGCAAAGGCTAAGCCAAGGAAGTCTCTCAGCTCAGACAGATGGCCAGCTCCGAAACAAAGCCCCTGCCAACTTTGCCAAGCGCTACATCCCAGCAGCGGCACATCCCGCCACCTAATCTGGCTCCCTACAACTTGCAGCAGCCACTTCAAAGGGAAATGGCAGTTAATCACAGGGCATCTGCCAACTGTGTTATGTTGTACAAGGGGCAGAGGGAGAGGAGAGGACCTCCTGATCACCACAGGCCACTGCTGTGGTTGTGCCAAGGTCTTATCGGCGCCAGGGAGAGGGCTGCCCGGGCCACTGCTGTGACAAGAGCTTTAAAACACGCACCTTCCCGCTGCTCGTTTGTCAGTTGCTCTTTGGGGAACTCCACATCAAACGTTATTATTAGTGAGCCTTTGATATTATTGTTATCAAAATTTGGAAGACCTTCTCCTTTCTTCCAGAGTTTGGCCCCGGGTTTTGTAATTTTATCCCGAGCAACATGAGCCTAGAGACAAGAGAAATTTCAGAATGCCGTTAGTGTTCTGTGTGTGTGTACCCCAACACCCTCTCCAACCCCCCGAAAAGCTTCGACTGATATTGATTCCTTGCCAAAATCAGTGATATTGAGGGGATCCAAGAAGCATTACTGCCAGGACACATGCTATAACTAACACCACCCAAGCCCCACGTGCAATAAACTGCTGTGACAGCCTGGAACCCAGACCCACACTGTGAACCCCTTGCACAGAGCTTGTTTTGGCCCCAGGAATTCATCTGGAAGTCTCCAGCAGAGGGGATACCGTAACACAACCAGCAGCTGGGCAGACCCCAAGCAAGGTAATCCTCAGCATGGGAAACCTACAGTTAAATTCTGTTTCCACCCAGGAAGAAAGCAAACCGTGGCCTCACCTTGTGCCCATCCAAGTGGGCGATATCCATTTCAAAGCCTGTTAGTGCCTCGACCAGCGAGATTGTCACATTTGTATACAAGTCATCTCCTCTCCTTTCAAAGACTGGGTGCCTGCAGAAATAAAAGACAGGGAACTTTTCTCCTTCCCCATAGCAGAAATAGGTCCTTTACCTTCCCCCCCTCTCCCCCCATCCCTGTGTGCGAGTTTGGAGCATTCACAAATCGGAGAGGAAGTGAAGAATGAATGAAATGGAGCTTTGCTTTCCTGTGCGAGGTATGTTCTACAAATAACCTTTCTATTTCTAGGGCAATGAGTGGTGAGGCGTGTCAAGGAGTTGTGACTCACGCCAATGATTTTCTTAGCAGTGCACTTCCTTACAACAGGGAGATAGTATGGTTATGGAAAGGCGGAGATACTTCAAGTGAATCACACGGGAGCTACTCATGCACGCCAGAATTCAAGCCAAACAAAATAAAAGTGGAATTATTGTAGCATCTTAACAGTGGTGAATCCAGTGACTCTGGCATCACCGTTGGTTGAACATCATAGAATTCCATGATGTCATCCTCCACAGCCAGATACCTGGCTGCACCAACTGGGCTGAAGGGTAAGCTACGTGCTAGCCAAGCTGGCAATGCTGGTCAGGAAGTTGTGTGCAAGCTTTCTTTAGATGAACCAGAAAGAGCAGTCTAACCAGGCACAGCTACTTACTTAAGAACTTTTATTCGGAAGCGCAAATCGCCTGGCTCCCCATCAACGTGGGGTTCACCTGCAGGAAAGAAAGAAAAGCTGTGTTTAAAGGAGTTAGTTAAGAACAACTGAAGAAACAAGCAGCATATTAAACAATAAGAGATTGTTTATGCATTAAAGGAAAAAAAAAACCCAACTAGTTGATCTTTACATGACCAAAAACCCTGCTTCCACACATCTGTTATTGAAGAGCCTAGGACTTTCTGATTATTGCCTCAATGAGCTCCTCCCTCTCTGCTTTCTGAAAGGCTTTCCCGTGTGCTAATGTTGGCCCTTGCTCGTTGAAGGACTTTTTCCTTGGGCAGAGGGGATTCCCTCCCATACTCAAGCCTGAAAGAGATGCTCCTACTCAAAAGTTATCCAAAACATCAGATTTAGAGCTTTTCTGTGTGTTTGTGTGTGTGTGCCCCCAGTAGCAGCAAAGGCAGCAGGAACTCAGAGCGTTATCCAGACTTAAGAGAGCACGCTCCTGGATTTCAGCAGCCTGCAGAGGACACAGCACCTCAAACCACACATGCAGATCAGTCACCAAAGCAGGGCTTGAACACTTTCACTGCCAGGAAGACCAGTCTTGCATCACGAAAAAGGAGCAAGTCAAAGCTAAGCAGCTGGGCACGTACGTACCTTCACCAATGAAGGGATATTCCATACCATCCCTCACGCCTGGCTCTATCTCCACTTCCAGTGTTCGCTCCTCATTCACAAGCCTGCGAAACGGGAAGAGCAAGCACTAAGTTTTCAACACCTACTTCTGTTACTGGGGTAATGAGAAGACTCCCAACAAGTTACCACTCTCTCCTTGCTCACATTTAAAACTGGAGGGCGAGTGCCGATACTCAGCTAGCAGAGAAGGCAAAGTTAAGCTCCTAAATGCACAGCCAGTATCTGGATGTGTGACTACGCCACAGTATTCCACATCCAATTCTTCCCAGCTGGAAACCGTGGGCTTCCCTAGCTTTGTTTATTCTGATTTAGTTGTGGGATTTCAATTCTGAATGAGTACGGCTGATTATTCAAGGATTAAGAGGCTGAAAGAGGAAAGTGGGGAGCTCTACATCTAATAGAGCTGATCATCTCTACTGTAAGGCTAAAGACTGACTCCTTGAAAGGAGAAACCCGCGCTAAATTTCTCTGAATTCCCCCGGTCTTGCTGGTAGTACAGATGCTTTCCTCCATCTAGTGGCAGGTTTTGAATAAACATGCATAGAGCAGCAAAGAGCTTCCAACTCACTTGACGTTGGGACATTCATCACAAACCACCTCTTGAGTCATCTGGAAACGTCCAGGACCCAACTGGGTGGTCCTCATCTCCTGCCGGCAATTGCATTTCCGTTTGCCAGGTGCCTGTCTTGCCACTGGCTTGTTCCTGACAACCTGCATGAGAGAAGAAGAGGTTGACACCGGCACTGGTGGCACTCCTGGGTCTCCACAAGGGTCTGGATCTCTCAAAAAGCCTGAACATAGTTTGGGTTTTTCTTTTTAATGCACTCTCTGCTGCCTCCACAATAGCTCCACGTGGTCTTGGCAAAAGATGCCTGGTAATTTTTCACCTTACACTTCCTGCTGACCAAACATTAAATACCAAAATATCAGGAAAAAAACCCAGTCTGACACCACTATTACCATTTTCTTTCTTTTTCTGCCACATCTTTCTAAATAGGGAAGGTAACACCAGGATGAAACATCTGACACCGCCAATAGCCAAAATTATTTGGAGCTCCCCATTTAGCCAGACACAACACAAACCAAATCAATGCAAATTCTAACATGCAGAACAGCAGGGATTGTCAGCACCAGAAGCCTAGCTTGCTTAAAAAATATAAATATAAAAATTAAAAGGCCACCATACATTTGCCAAGCATGTAATGAAAGATTTGGAGTGACGCGTTTGGCCGTATAAAGAGTCTATGAAAAATCCTCAAAAAGGTTCTGCAAGAATCCCAAAATGAATTTGAAACTTATGAACAGGCCCTCAAATATCACTAAATTCTAGATGACCACTCACATGTTTTTCCAACTGGGCTACTGCAATAAAAAAAAGCTACAACTAGTTATCAACAGCCAATAAATAAGCTGTTAATAAATAGTTATCTTGTGATAAATTATCACAAGAAGCATCCCTTTATTCATCGTTGCCATGGGGTAATTTCTCTATAAATGTATTGTGTCTTCAGTCGACTGCTAGCAAATAGCATCACAACATCCTCCACTGCCAGATCCTGAGCAAATGAGCATTTATTTCAGTTCTGTTCTTTAGGAGAAGATTTTACTCTGAGCAGTGACCAGGCCAGGCCTCTCCAACCTGAGAAGACCTGGAAAGACCAAGAGGCAAACGGTCCAACTTACTTCTACGAAGTTTCCTGAATACACCTCCTCCAGGGTAACCTCCAGGTCCACGATGATGTCGCTTCCTCGGGGAATGTTCCTGTCTTGTTGGCGAGGGTTCCCTCCAAACATGAAGCCAAAGTCCCCAAAGAAGCTGGAGTAAAAGCACATCAATTAGTTCAGGAAGGGATTCTGCTCAAAGGAGGCTTTGATGAAGAGTCACCCAAGGCAGCACCAACTTGGTTTGCTGAGCACATTTGAGGGGTAATGGTTTTAAACTGAAAGAGGGGAGAGTTAGATTAGATACCAGAATGAAATCCTTTGCTGTGAGGGTGGTGAGAGCCTGGCCCAGGTTGCCCAGAGAAGCTGTGGCTGCCCCATCCCTGGAG
>JAOXNH010000049.1:27687028-27697608 GCA_028566575.1 Bartramia longicauda
TTCCCTTCCCCCCGAAGCCACGTTTCTCACAGTGTCCCACGTTGGCTGTCCCTGCTGGGAGTGCACGGCTTCCTGGGATGGAACGGGCTGGGGATAGTCCTTGGGTATTTTATATTGGCATCGGGATCAACATTGGTTCTCTAGTATTATTAGTGTTAATTATTTAGTCTAGTTCTATTAAATCTATTCCTATTTCAACCCTCAGGTTTCCTTGTTTTTTCCCCGATTCCCCCTCCTGGGTGGGTGGGGGTCATCGAGTGAGTGAATAATTGCCTAAATGACAATAAATTGTTGTGGGTTCCTCAAACCATAGCAAGACGGAGCGGGGAGCAGCCTGCTTCTGCACAGCTGCCCTTACAAAGCATCGCTGCTCCCCACGAGCTGCCCAGGCAGCAGCAGTAACAGCAAAGGGGAGGCCAGGCTGGGTCCATGGGATGTCTTAGAGCAGTGGAAAGATGCACCAGCCCTTTGCAAGCTCTCCTAACAGGAAAAAAAAAAGGAATAAGAGACCGAGAGAATGTCTAACCACGTTTTTACAATCCCGGTGCCGAATTCAGAGCCCCAGTGAGCAATAAAGTATTGCACGAGTGTATCACTTTAAAGACCTGCCTAACCCTCTTCTCCGGAACAGAACCATTAACTCTTTTTTTTTTAGGCCAATAATCAATGAGTGTCTAATTTGTTACATTGACATTTTTGCTGGTTTCATCTGAATGAATTAATTAACAGCAAAATGTTTCCTTTCCAGGTGTAGGAGCGGGGGGGTCTCAGCAGCCAGATAAGTTTTGACCTTTGTTGAGAAAACGTTTAAATGAGGTTAAGCCTTGGATCTCATTGATCGAAGATCTGGTGTCTGCTCTGACAGATCTGATGGGCCTGGGAATACATTACCTGGGGCTTCCAGTCCATCTCCAGGCAGTTCCTCAGCTCAGTGGTCTTGGCAGGGCAACTGGGAAGTGGCCAAAATGGGGAGTAGAGGATGTAAAAATAGAGCAAACTCCACCCTGGATCCTCTTCCCTGACTCTGAGGCATCCCTCTGTCTTAATCTCTACAGCTGCAGCTTGCCCAGGAGTCCCTGGGACCTGCACTCTGCTAATTGAAGTGCATTTGGATCAAGGCTTTCTCGGTGTGAAGTGCAGCTTCCCTTTATGAAGCATCATCTCTAATGCACCTCGCGTTGATGCTAGCGCCAGATAGGGCCACGGCGAAAAGAGGAGAAGAGAAATATTATCAAGGTACACCTCGAGGTACAGCACTCGCTTTAATTGCTTCTGGAGCTCTTCACCCTGGGCTTCATCAATAGGGCTAATTCTTGAAGAAACGGGAACGTGGGCGAGGACAGAAGTGTACTCAATTTATTTCCCACAAGAGATGGTCGAGTTGTTTTCTTTTTGTTATGAAGATTGATAAGAGCAACTAGATAAAGCCTGGGCTGCTACTTCACCACCCTTTGATCTTCCTGCAGTTGGGTGTAGGCTGGCTGCCGAGCTGAGGTGCACGGTGGCAACACCCAGGAGGGAAAAGAGGGACCTCGGACATTTTCTTCTTGTATTGTGGCAGCACTTGAAGCTTTAACAAATAGGTGGGTTTTGTATTGATTAATCAAAGAGGCTTTTTCTGCCATGGGAAAACTCACAATGCAAAAGGAGGACAATGAAATATTTTGTGGGTGAGGATGGGAGGATGCTGAAGCATGCAAAGGGATCTGCTAACATACCACAAGAAGCCAACATTATGGAGAAGCAGGTATCCCCTGAGCTGCAGGGTCACCCTCCTTCTCAAAATACAGGCATTTACCCCGTCGTTTACCACTGACCTAAGGGATGGAGACTCTCAGATCAGTAAAATAACCTGAGATGCCTCTTTGGGCTTCTTTGGACACCTGCCTGCCCAGCACAGCCCCGTGTGGACTCCCCTGCCATCACTACAGTGCTCCTCAGACAGATCCAGGCCCAGCTTCCACCCAGCAAACCTGGATGCTTCCACACACAAGTGTCCCCTTAGGCATGTCCCTGGTGCCAGCTTCCCTGCAAGTCCCTCACCCAAGAGCCCACTGTGGGGCTGAGGATGCATCTCAGATGCTGCCCCATGGCCGTGTTGACCTCTTGGCTGGATTTTTTTCCAAAGCTTGTGTCTGGAGCACAACAATTGAAGTTCTTGGGAGGACACGTAGGCTACATGTTCAGTTTGTCTCTTCTCGGACAGATCCCACCTCTTCCTTGCAGTATACTCTATCCTCTGTACTTTCCTTCAGGCCTAACTACCTAGTGCAATCCCAGTAAAAATTAATAATGTTATCCCTGAGAAAAAAATTAAAATTACCTTGTTACCAATATTCTGCCATGGTTTTGAGGAAATGAGTAGCAAAGTCAATGGGTTGTGTCCATCCCAGGTGAGAGAAGCGACTCAGGTGATGTCTTGCACCCCGACTCCTGCCCGGGCAATTAGCAGGCACGAGACACTGTCCTCACGTTTGTTGTAGGAGGAACACATGCCTGTGCTTCCTACTGTAAAATTGAATTGATGAGCTTGGTTTTCAAATTTTAAACGATTTTGTTAAAGATAATTTGTTCAGGGGAACGCAGTAGCTGCCATCTGCTGTGGGGTGGTCATGAGATTTTTACAGAAGTTGACACTGCTGCCCAAGTGACTGATCCCTGTTTTAGATCAGTCACATCCTCACTCTACGGGCAACAGGGTTTCAAAAAATCTAAACTCATCCCCTTGAGGGATATCTTTCTTAAATGTTTCCTGGTGCTGTTTCCCATGAGGCATTTGAAAGGATGGCATTGCCTGTCTCATGGACTTGTGGTGGAGCTGTGGGCAGTCACATCTCCTCAGCGTTCCCAGGGATCGTGGAAGCCCATGGGGGATGTTGGAGCCTCCAAAGGGTTTTTTAGGTGCCCCATTGGCAGTGGTCTCAGTCAGAGTAACAAGCTCCACTGTGGAGGCAGCCTGAAGTGCTGATGATGTATCACAACATCCAAGGCAAAATCAGCTCCAGCTGCCACCACAGAGGACACACAGACCTGGAGTTCTCCCTAAACCCCCACGTGAGCCAACATCTCCTCTATGTGAAACCCACAGCTGCTGCCTCACAGTCTGTCCTACCTCAACAGCCATGCCCTAAGGAGGCTGTCCCCACACTTGGCAAGCCTTGCTGTCACCCAGCAGGACCATGGGCAATGACTGGGACCTCTCCGTGAGCAGCATCACGGTCTCTGCAACGGTGGCTGGATGGCACAACTTCTCTCTTTGGGTTTCTCCACCTGCCCATGTATTAGCCCCACCAGGAAAGCTTTTTTCATGCCTTCATCCTCATCTGCTGCCAGGCGCTCTAGTGCGACTGCTTTTGCTTTTAAGTGCCTCGCCTTGGTGTATAGCTATTTACGGTGCCTGTTTCTGCTCCCCCAACAGTGTAAATCAAGATTAATTCCACTGAAGTTTATGGAGTTACGCCAGTGTAAAACGGGCTGATAAGAGATTCAGGCCATTATCGTCGGGTTTGTTCACTTGTTTGTTTGAAATTATACGTGTTGCTGTGGAATGATAAAACGTGTGGATTCAAAGGCAGGTTGGCTGCACAGTACAATTCAAAAGGTTTTTGACTTCACATAACGCAGCAAAACAATCACTTACAGCAGTTAACGTTTTACTGTGTGGAGGAGTATCACAGGGTTTGGAGAAGGAGAGGGGAAAAATGAGGTGGAGAGGGAGGGGAAAAATGGAAGTTTCGCTACCCACTGCCGAAGGCAGCACTGGCAAAGCCAGGGAACTGTCAAACAATTGTACACAGATGGGAATTTGCAGAGAATGAGGCAGGATGGCTCCCAAAAATCCCTTTGGGGGGTCCACCCACTCAGGGGTGGAGTGGACAACGCAATTCCTGATTTTTTGGCAACTTCATTTTGCAAAACGGCCCGCTGCGAATCAGGGCAGAGGAGGCTCACCGGCTCCTGGGCTCTTAAATCCTCTCTGAAAGAGCTGGTGTCTCCCCTGTCCTTGCGCTTGCACCCCATCTCTTTATTGAGACAGTACCCCTGTCTCAATATTTCCTTCAAAATATCGTGTCCCGGGGGGGTGAGGCATGGAAAAGCCACTTTTTTTTTCTCCTTTATGTTCTACAAAGCAAATGGCCGGTGGATAATAATTCAGGTTTCTTTCCACGCTGTTCCTAAAGGTATTTTTAGCTGCCATCTGGTTGCATACACCTAGTATCAATGCAGTTTTCCCTTCTTTTGGGGGGAATTGTAGTCTCTGTTCTTTCACCTCCGGCACGATACACGTTCACTGGGCTGAGCTGCTCTCCTCCTTGCCAGGTGTCTGCTTGGACCAACCTGTCCTCCAGCATCCCATGGTGTTTCCAGCACCTCCCTTCAGCCGTTGCAGCGCCAGCATTGTGGTTCCTTGAATGCAGAGATGTTTCTCCTGAGGAGCTCCAAGCTCTTGACAGGTGGGTTTGCTCTTCCACAAATACATTTATGAGTTGAAAAAGGGGGATTCAGTCTTCTGTGGCTGTTAATAAAGAGTCTCGCTCTTTACATTACACTTCTTCAGCAATTTGTGCTAATTTCGGTGTGATGAATGTAGGATGCTCTGTGTTTATGTTAGAGAACGTGAGCTGCTTTGCAAAGTTGAAGTTGGGCAAAGGCCGATTCCAGGATTGCTTGTGGCTTCTTGTGGGTGTGATCACGACAGTGTGTTTAATTGCATGACCCCCTAGTGCTTTTTCTCCTTGGTGGGGCAGAGGTAGCGGGGTAACACCACCATGGTTTGACATTTCCTGCATCCTTTGGCGTGTGACTCCAGGATCTTTCCACCTGGATGCCAGGTTGGCTTTGGGGCTTGTATCTCATCCTCTTGCTTGTTTGGAGAGTCCCTTTTCTGTCTCTAAATGGGTGATGGAGGGCAGCAGGGGTCTCCTTGACAAGTGAGGTGCTACCATCCTGGGTCTACACACCCCTCGGATCTCAATACCCTGGGGTCGGATCCGTGTTACCACCAACCCACAGGATCAAGCCATGCTTTAAAAACCTGCAGCTTTACATGGAGAGCTTTTGGTGGGTCTTTCTCTGTGTATCTCTGCCCACCAAATCTGCACTGGTGCTGAGAGCTGGCTGGAGACAGCCTCGTAGACCTGCCCAAAGCAGAGCGAGAAGGCGCTGGAGAGCTGTGCTGGTGGCAGGAGATTCCTGTGGTCTCAGAGCAGATACTGGCTTTCTCCCTGTTCCCTGACAGGACAAGGGGTAATGGTTTTAAATTGGAAGAGGAGAGATTTAGGTTAGATATTAGGAAGAAATTCTTTACTGTGAGGGTGGTGAAGCACTGGAACAGGTTTCCCAGAGAAGCTGTGGCTGCCCCATCCCTGGGAGCGTTCAAGGCCAGGCTGGATGGGGCTTTGAGCAACCTGCTCTGGTGGAGGTGTCCCTGCCCATGGCAGGGGAGGTTGGAACTCGATGATCTTTAAGGTCCCTTCCAACTCTGACCATTCTATGATTCCATGATTAAACCAAAGGGCAGATGTCTCCGTTGCCGTCTTTGCCTAGCAGAGGGAAAAGGAGCCTTGATTCATGCTGGGCAGGGACAGAAATGACACCAGACCTTTGCAGGTGACACCCAACGTGGTTGGGTCCCAGCGCTCTCCTAAACAACTGCCTTTTGTTGGGGGTGACATTTCACTCCATGGCTCCGGGCACGTCCACGCCTTCGTGCCGCAGGGACCCATCAGCCCAGCCCCACAGGGAGCATCCTTCCCACGCCAAAAAATGGGGCTCCTGCATCATTCCGCTGCCTCCCCCCCCTGCCTTCTCCACCTCGGTGCTTGCCTATGTAATGTTCTTCCCTTACAAATTTCATCTTGCTGCACTGTGCATCCAAACGATTCAGTGATGGAGCGCACAGGGAAAAAAAATTATAATGCCATTAAAAGTTATCATAAATTTCAGATCAGCATCACTTTTAATCCGATACACAATTTTACTGCCTCTATAAAGTAGGTGATTTGCAGTGGTCTGAGGCGTCTCCTGGCGCGTTTTACTTCTTTTTAAATTAAACACACCAACTTTGTGCTGAATTCAGAGTGCGGACATAAAAAAGGGGGTAAAAAGGAGAGGGAAGGGACATCAGATGGGAATTGCAATTGAATCTTTATATATGCCATCTTGGTACTGTGGTACTAAATATAGTGCCAGGTAAATAGATGTGCTGAAATATTCAGAATAAAAAACAAATGTTCCAATAGCAGAGAAACTGAGCATGGAAAATGTTTCCCCCGCCACCGTGCTTGAGAGGCTAAAATGCTGTTGTTTAAAACACTCTATGCTGGGAGATCTTGTGTATCTCATGCATTAAATTATACACTGTGCACAAACATGTATTTTATATTTTATATTATGTGGTTTCTAACCCTCCCCCTCCCCCGCCAATGGAGTGAGCAGTAAACCCAGAATATCCAATTAATATAAATACGACATTGTGCCATTTTCTGATACGAAATTTTTAGGAGTGAAAATGTAAACAGACAACATTTCATGGAGAAACGTTTGAAATTAAGATCAGAGAAAAGGTAATTATGTGCTGGTGATGAATATTTCACCGGCTCGTAGGCCCAGAGGTGTCACAGCCCGACAAAACCACTGTGACCACCCGATGGAGTGGTCCCTCTCACCACCTTTCTCTCCCAGTGAGCCCCACTTCTGGGCCAACAGTTTGCAGCTGACCTAATGTATATCTTCTGGGAACGCATCCAGCCTTTGCTCAAGGTCTTGAGGAGTTGAAGAATTAGCTGGTGGCTTCAGTTCCGTAAGCTCTTCACTGCCTTAAAAAAAAAAAGCAAAATATTTCACCAAGGTAATTCTGAAAGGGTTAATTTCTGTTGTGACTCCCTTTATTTTTCTAAAGTGAAAAAAAACAATAATTCAAGTTTTTTAAATTATTTTTTTGTCAATCAGTACAACGTGGTCATATTGGCTTTTAAAGACCAATTCACAAGGCTCTGCAGGGCCACGCCAGAAGACCACGTGGTCAAAAAACATAGCCTAGAGAAAGAGCAGACACAGCTGCAACCTCTTCCTCTACCTTCCCCTATAATGGGAGGTTTTGATTTGAATAAATTAACTTTTTGTCAGCAATAGCAAGAAGCCAAAGCAGCCCCATTCCAGTGGGACGTTCCCCCAGCAGCTCCGATTTCCAGCTGGGCCCTGGGGTGACCAGCGCAAGAACAATTTTTCCTGCGTTTTGGGTGAATTCAGTGTAAAACGACAGAAAATGAGCCAGCCCTGCATTCCCAAAGCAATCAAACAACTCCCACTGCCGCGGTGCAAACCCAGCCCTGAGGATGAGGCTGCAGAATTGAAGCAAGCAGTTTAAGAGATTTGAAAAAAAAACCCACAAGTTTTTCTTTGTTTGTTTTCATTTCCAGGTGAGCAATGTTCCCTGCCAGTCCCATGCAGGTGCGTGGACGTTTCCCTCCCTGTCCCCATCATGGGTGTTTTCCAGCTGCTCCTGCCTCATTTCCCAACTCTTTGCTTGTGATTTTTGGTATTTTGGGGTTTTTTTTTTGAGCTGGGGCAATTTCTTTCCTGCCTATGGACTCCGTCAGCAGCTCCTGGTCTCCTCCAGACTTCCACGCATGGGTTTGATCTTTCAGCATCACTTTTCCTTCCTCCCCTCTGAGCTGCCTTTTCCCAAAACCACTCTGCCTTTAAGTGCTTTCCTATCAGGCGCGAGACACTCTGTGATGGGCCCAAGGGCGTGATATTTTATTTATTTTGATTTGTATAATTAAAGGGACGTCTATCCCTGAGTTGAGCCAGCCTTGTGCTGACGATGTGGTGAAACGCCACCGGCGCTAAAACGATGGTTTATTTTAACCACGGCTGAGACAGACGGTCACTGACACCATTTAGCAGCTTGTCATTGTTGCTGGCAGAGAAAGCGTCTCCAGGTCTCAAAGAAATGGCAGTTTGCTCAGAAAAATTGCCTGTTTGGGGTGTCTGGGGTGGAAGGGAAGAAAATCCCCTGGGCAGCTGCAGGGTCTGACCTCTGCTGCAGCACCCAGGCTGTGGTTCACAAGGGAGGAGATGCCTGGGAGCATCTCCAAAGGTCCCCTCTGGTGCCCACCACCAGCTGCTGCGATTGTAAGCACAGCTAGAAAACTGATAATGATATGGGGAGGTGTGTTCCTCCCCCAACATCTTTTTTTAAGGCCTATCACTGCCTAGTTTCCATGTTCCCTACCATATTCTGGAAATCCTTCAGCCCCTACCCCACTCTTTTTCACGGCACCGTGGTCCTGCTCACCACGTTGGCAGGACACTTGTGAAGCCCCAGGTTGTGAACAGGAGAGCTGGCCCTTGAAGAGGATGCTAGCAGAGCATGTCCTGGTGCTGGGGTGGGGGGTTGCCCCTCACCAGGCACCCCAAGGCATGGCAGCTGGAGCTCAGACCCGATGGTGGGACCGTGGTGTGGTGGGATGGACCACAGTGTGGTGGGATGGACCACAGTGTGCTGGGACCACAGCCTGTCAGCAATACTGGGTGGGAAAATAAGACTTTCTCAGTCCCCTGAGCATTGCAATCTATTAATCCCCCCTCCACTTTCCCACTACTCCCATAATTCCCCCCCCCTTCCCCAAAACCTGCACGGGCAGTGTTCAGCTAGAGCATCTCCTTGGGAACTGGTACATCCCCAGCTCCCATTGATTGCTACCTGGAGGGCACTCTGTGTGGATGACCGTGTTCCTCCCCCTCTCTCTCTCTCTCTCTTTTTATTGCTCACTATTCAGATTCAAGGCTTGTTTAATCAGCAGACATTAGCAACTTGACAGGAGTCTGGCTGGAAGGGAAAGAAGGGGGCGGGCATGGAGGGGGACTCCGGGAGCACGCTGCTATGGATGGAGAGCAGGGATCTGCCTCTCCAGCGTTTGCTTTGCTGCCCAGATGTGCACGGGGAGGAGCTGGGGATGGCGTTGGGACACATGAAAGCATCCAGGGACATGCTGAGTGTGTCCTGGTTGGGCTCTGAGACCAGGCAGCTGGCCCAGCACAATCTCTCCTCCTCTGGGGTTCATGCCATGGCTTGCTGGGAGCCTGGTGGGAAAAATTATTCCATTTTTCTTTCAAAATGTTGGCTTTTATTCCCCCAGCAATGATTTCCACACCCCCAAAGGACTTCTCATTGCCCCATGCATCCACTGGCCAGGGCTTTCCCTGGGGAGATGCCTCCCAACCCTGCTCTGTGGTGTGCACAGCCCTCAGAGAGGGGGTACCCTAAGGTCCTGCAGGAAATGGGGGCTGGTTTTGGGGGGAGACTCCTTGGCATGATGAGACGGTGTTGGCCAGGGGGGAAAACCCACTTCCATGGGGTGATGTTGCAGGGAGCCAGTGACCATCCGTCCCTGGAGCTGACAGGTAGGACGTGGGACCGACGGCGACCGAATCTGGAAGCAAATGTGCCAGCAGCTATCTCGCCTGGTGCTTCTGTCAAGCAGAAACTCTGCATGAATTTCCAACTCCTCCCTGAGAGTTACAAATCATCAAGTCGGCCATTTGCAGCTAAAAGGTATCCCAGCAAATGGGGAAAACCTGTTTTAAAGGATGCAATGCAGTGTAAGAGGAAGCAGGTACTGGGTTTCTCCATAAACCACCTCGCTAAAAGCTCTGTGTTCCTCCTGTTGCACCTCTGGACATGGCAGCCCTCCTGGGGTTCCCCAGGGACAACCTGGCTCCATCCCTCGGGGGCTTTGCACAGTCTGGGCAGAAAGGGGGACCAGAGCTGCTGGGGCACACAGCTTCATTTTCTGTCCCTCATTAGCAGCCCTAATTAGGAAGTTCTTTATGACTTTCAAATTCAATGCTTGCAGTAGGGCCGTCTTCCTATTGATCAAACTACAAAAGTGGATAAAACCTACATAGTTCTAAGGAGAATTGCCAAATATTGATACCGGGAGAGAGCTGATGTTGTATAAATAGTGAATAATGCTTCTAATTACCCAGGCTTTCACTTTCTGGTAGTATAGCTGATCACGCTCAATACTCCAGGCTGGAACTTCAGCTGAGCACCTGGCCTTCATTATAAAGATGGAAAACAAAGACAAAAAAACGCCAATATTAAAAAAAAATATTCCTAAAGCACTGCTTTTAAGAAGGGGAATTCTTTAGGTGGGATTCACTCCCTGCTGCTTGAGCCACCCGTAGTGATCCCCAGCTCCTCTCCTACACTTTCCCCTGGATGCTGTGGATGCGTTGGTCTGTCTCTGCTGTCACACGGGTGCTTACCCTCCAACTGGCTGGAGCTGGAGGATGGAAATACCTTGGACCTTCTTGATGTCCACCTGCCAGCACTGTCCGTGTCCTGCTGTCATCAGAAATAGGACATCATGTTGTTCTCTGCGCCCGCCTGCTGATGGGTGAGCCCAGGAGAAGGGGTAAGACAGGGCTCACCCAACCATGTTCTCCAACAGGGAAAGAAAAGCTTCCTTAGGAAATGAAACTCCAGGGAATGGCTGGAGAGGGGACAGCAGAGGGCTACAAAGATGATGAGGGGCCTGGAGCATCTCTCTGATGAGGAGAGGCTGAGG
>JAOXNH010000049.1:27712698-27741706 GCA_028566575.1 Bartramia longicauda
CATAAGTTCTCCCTCTCATCTCCCTCTCCTGTCACCACCTCCCAAAAGGCTGGGGACGTTTTTGGCAGGGAAACCCCATCTGATGAGACAAGTGTTTTGTTTGGACTGTAGGAGGATCTGGCACACAGCCCCAGCCCAGAGTGTGCTGATGTCCTCAGATCATTGCTGGTATCTGCTGTCATTCGGCTTTTATCATTTCTAAGTATGGACCGTGCAGAGAAGTACTGTGAACAAGTCTTCTGCCTGGAAAAGTCTGGTCAGACAGCAGCTGACTCTCATTCTTTTTACCAAGGGTACCCAGTGGGTGTCTCCTGGGAGACGCTCTCCAGGGAGATAAAGTTGTCGATCTGCATTAATTATTAATCTTCATAAGCCTTCCCGAAGAAGACCTATTCAATAGAGAAAGTGAATATGATTATTCTCAATAAAGAACAACTGTTCAACTGAGACATCAAAGTAACTCACACTTTTTTTTACCATTTCCTGGAAGTAGGATTAGCTAACTCCCTCTGGGAGCTTGTCCTACGGGTGGATACCTGGGACTAAGAGCATCACGTTGGAGCCTTGGTGGCCAAGACACTGGCCTGAAACTAAGGAGAGCTTTTGTGAAGATCCGATCCACTTAGGATTGGGCAGACCGCAGTGGGCACCACATCCTTTATGGGACAGACCAGTAACTCATTTTCCCTAGAGGAACAAAAGTGGTAGCCAGCAGCAGGACTTCCTACTCAACTCAGCAGCAACAAGACGTTTAGTTGCAGGTTCATGAGCTGAGCTTGGTGGAAAGTGGTCATTGAAGCTGAATGCCCCAATGGGACCAAGGAGCTTGCTCTCAAACTGGTCCCAGATGATGCCTACATCATGACTGGAGTTGGCCATCTTAGGGGAGAGGCCCGTATCCCTGTCACCACTCCTCAAAGGAAATGACTGTTTTCATGGGTTGACATGTGCACTTACCAATAGGTGGCACCAATGGAACAGAAATGCGAAACTCTATGCAAATTTTTCTGGAGAAGAGAGTGCTGGGAATTTTCTCCTACATGTCTGTAGACTTTTCTACAGATGAAGTATTGATCATACACTGCTATCACAGTTGGAGTATGCTGGAAAGTAGGAGGATGTTAAGCAAAACGTGACAATGAGAATCAACCCAAATTGCTTGTGATACTGCTAGATCTCTTGAATTTGGATTCACAAGCGCAGAAGAGTGATAAATATTTAACACATCACATTTAATAATGCAGTCAGTTCTTATTCGGAATTCAGAGGTAAGTTGTTGTTCAGGGATGGTTCACTTGATCATAGGAAAAAACTGAATCCATGTAATTTCTAAAGTCACTGGATATCCAGCAGAGATGCTTGTAGTCCCACTCAGGAGGGACTGGACCTCCTTCTTCTAATGGCTTCCGATGGAGCAGTGTCAAGAGAGGAACCAGTGTGTGAGCCAGATCCTGGGCTCGCTTGCACTGATTTTAGATGAGTATTGTTTTGCTTCATGGCATAGTCACACCACCATGTTCCAGCCCTGCTCTGTAAACTTGGGGACCTCTACAATTGTTTTGAAATTGTGCAGAAAGGGCAAGATTGAGTGATAAAGCCCCAAACAAAAGGCACCAGTCACCCCATGACTACTGTCCTCCCGGAAATTAACACTTGGTTTATGTCACGCATTTTATACAGTTTAAAACCAGTAGCCTTGTTTCCCAGTGTTTTAAAGATGATGAACATTATCCTTCACATCCCTTTGCTCATCAGCCATGTGTTTATGTACCAAGCATCTGGCTACATTATTATTTATATTACAGGAGACTGAGCTAAAAAAAAAGCCTCAACAACCTCCAAGGAAATCAAAACACATTTGGGCCAAACCAAAGTGAAATGCTAATTTTTCCCCTATGAACCACTGCCACAGCAAAATATTTACTGTTTATGATTATGCAGGCTCCTCATGCTAAGTTTTTACTGTGAGATTTATGGGCACGTTTGCATTTATAATATGTCAAAAGTTCCTCAAATCGCGACAATAGTCAGTTAAGGAATAATTTAGTGGTGAGATATGAAAGAAAAAAAAAAAGAAAGGAAAACGAAAAGCTTTGGTATGGGAATTCAGGGCTTGTACAGCAATGCCAAAATGAATGTCGTTGATTCTTCCCTGTGTTGCCCGTTACTGCTGCCAAAGTCTGTGTCGCACGCTGTAGTGTGGATGGGACAGCAGCATGGGTTTGGTTTGGTTTGGTTTAGTTAAGTTAGCTTAGGCTGCTGTTAAATCAGGTGTAAAACTCGGTTACAAGCGGACCTTGAATGTCTGCAGGCTTTGCCTGTGGAGGAGAGGGAAGAAATACTGTTTGCCATTTCAGAGGGAAGGTGGTGTCCTCCTGGAGCTGGCTGGTCCATCGGTGCGGAGGTGGTGGCAGAAGACAGCCCGGATCTTGTGGCTAAACCTGGACAAAAGCATGGGTAGGGTGTTTCCAATGTTCCTGCAGCTTTTCTCTCTCCTGGTTGCAGGTCTCAAGCCAAGCTCCTTTGTTCATCTTGACCCCGTCCATGGGAACCGTGGATGGAATCTGGGTGGTGCAATCCTTTACTCTCCCACTTTGCAGTTGTGCAAAACCCATTCCCTCTGGCTCACCACTGAATTTTAGTCCTGAGTTTGAAAGACTTTTCTAAAAGGAACCCTGGGAATTCAACCCATATTCGGAAACCTCGTTTTCTTTGGGTGTGTTGATTCCTCCCCCACCCCGGCGTGGTCTCTCCCTGGCGAACACCCATCCCGTTCTGCCGAGGGCACACAGGCTCTTCCACAGCGCTGGTCGGCATTTCGCAGGAGAGAGCCCTCTGATTAAAATGTCATCGGGAAAACAAACCGCATAATCAAGTTCTGCAAAAGCTGGTCCATCACGGACAGAAAAAAACCCAGAAGCTCTCTTGGAACATAATACAGCATCCTGAGAATGAGTGGGCGCGTGTCTGCCGGGGGGGATGGAGTGGGTCGGGGGGGTGGGAGAGCGGGCATGGGGTTGGGCATGAGCATTTGCAATCAGGTACTCATCAGGCTTCGGATCCAGCTCCATTTTCTTCTCAGCATTTAACAAATCAAGGAAGAAATGCCCCTGCCTGGGGTCACAGATAAATCTTCTACCCTGGACAAAGGGTAGATCTCCTTGTCAGTGCACTGATTTATTGTGACCTTATAGTCAGACTCTCTAATTTCTTCTTGTGGCTATAGGTGCCACCGGTGATTTGTTTCCTCTCTTGATACTCTCTGACTGCTCGGTAAGGGGGACTGCTGTGGGCTTGCTGCCATCTCGTTGGGGGCAAGGTTTGGGGTGGCTGTATCTCCACCTGGGTCAGCTCTGCAGGTGGCTCAGCTAGGATGGCTTTGGTGCTAGATGGGTTTTCTGTGCCCAAGAGTTGGGACTCCAAGCCAAATGCTCTTCTTGGCCTCCCCTAAGGCCATAGCAGATGTGAGGAGAGCTGGAAGGGTCCCAAAGAGGTCCATGGAGAAGACACAGACCAAAACTAGGTTTCAAAGAGAACTGCCCTTTGGTTTTCCTCTCACTGCTGGTTTCTCCAGGCACATACTGCAGTGAAAGATTTGCTAACAGTGAAGGAAAAACCCACCCTGTCACTTATCCCAGCTGGTGTTTATCCCTGCAGGTAAAAAATAATGTCCCGCCCTGACTTTAGGTTTAACCTCCATCCACTGGCCTTTTAGCCTTGCACTGTTCTTCAACAGGAAGGTGTCCAGAGCCCCTCAAGAGCTGATCTCGCCCTTCTTTCTGAAACACTGCAGAGGATATGTTCCCCAAGCTTCTCACCATCAGCTGCTGTCCCCCAGCCCTTGAGCCATCATGATGCCTTTTTCCTGTTCCTGCACAGCTGCACAACATCCTCGGCAAAGCCCAGAGCCTGGAGCTGGACATTGTCCTGCCCACTGCCCCGAGTCCAAACACTGAGAGAAATCACCTCCTTGGACACCGGCCATCCCTTACACCCCCAGACTCTCCACTGGCACCTCCATCTGCTGCTGGGCTCCTTGGAGCTAATCCAGAAAGGGGTGCCTGAGGTTTCAGGGGCAAATTTTAAAAGGACACCTTTTTCTTTGCCCTTCACCGGGTACCTAAAGGGGATCCGGGTACCCACCTCTCCATGCATGTGCTACCATCTCAGCTCAGCACAAGGAGAAAACGGGTGGGCGTGCAAACAGGCAGACGTGGCAGGAGTTTCCATTGCAGCCACTGAAAGTCTGCATCCTCTTAAACCACCGCAGCTTTTCTGTAACACGCAGAAATTGCCTAGTACCTAAGCTACCTAAAATGTATTTCAGGCAGCTTGGTACAGCAGAGCCTTGATCTCTGTTGGAACTCCTATGGTGAATAATTGTGACAATTTATGATATTGTATTTATTTTTGGAGGAAAAAAAAAAAAAACACCCAAGCCACCCAACACTGGGAATGATATTTATCTGTGTTTTATACAGCACTTTTTAAACACACATCCTGGCAATGCAAATTCATGTTTCATGCAAAACTCTTCTGAAGCACTTTGCTTTGTGCAGAAACCTCCAAGCCCAGCACTACCCTATCTCTTTCTTCTTTACAAACATACAAAGGGATAATAAAATAACTAAGAAGCAAGAGCAGTAAAATTTCATGCCCTGAGGGGGGAAATGGCATATATTGCCCTGAGCCTTTAGCTGAGGCCAAAATATATAGAGAGAGACTTGGGAACTATTTTCTTTCCTGGTGCAATATTTTACCTCTATTGCCCTCAGAACCAGTCAATATTTGTATAATATATATATAAAAATAACCTTAGATAGATGGATAAAAACCAAGTAAAATTCACCTCGGAAAGCCTTTTATTCCAACTGGAAAATTGCCCTGCAAATGTACTCAACACAATACCCACTACTTCACTTGAAAGTGACAGTTGCAGCTGTTAACGCGGCTACATTATCTCATCTTAGGAGACAAATTTCAGGCTATATTTCACTGTAGCCTGGTAATGTATATATGCCCTAAAGACTGCTCCAGCTAGATCTGTCTTGCTGTATAGATTTCAGATAGGGATGTATACTTCCCAGGGTTTTTCCCTTCCCCCCGCTTCTTCGTTAGGGAGTGCAGGAGGTTAATGAAACATCACCCTTTTTCCGCCGCCGCCATGCCCGTTTTAACGGAGGGGCGAGAAGCGGAAGGGAGAGGAGCATCCCACTCCAGCGATGGAGGAGGGAGAGGGTTGGCTCCTTGGTGCTTTGGTCCTTGAGCAGGGAGGTGAGGGAGAAGATGACAGAGATTTGCCAATACCCCCTTTTCCATGCCCTGGTCCTTACCGAGCTCGGTGGCTGCCTGCTCCGGCTCATGCATAGTTCCCGGTGGGATTTTCAGAGCTGTTCCTCCCTGTTAACCCCGCATCCTTTCACAAATCTGAACCGAGGGTTATAATAAGGAATTCTGGGACTGCCAGGAAAGAAAATATGTAAGTAGGGGAAAAAAAAAAATAATCATCTATTAGGATTTTAAGTAGTCTCATGAGTCTCTCCATTATTTGAGACACTTAAGATCACTTGACAAAGCCCTGGAGAATACACAGAAAGCTAGACAGGGACCTTTGATGGATGTTTTAAACTATCTAATGCGTCTTTTCCAACTCTATCCACTAAAAAATGACTAATTGGTTGCTGTTCTTCGTTACTACGATTATAACAGTGTCCTGAAAGCGCCCGGCACTCCCGCATGCGAGATGCTGTCTATTCATCCCCTGCTGAGCGTGGGCTGCTGCTTTTCACCATTAATTTTCAAGGCAAACATCTGTGCCACACGCTGCGATGCCTGTGCAGCATCTTGCCAGAGAAGACCTGGTGTTTCTGCAGGCGGTGGCAGCGCACTGGGGAATGTCAAACCTCTCCATGGGGATCTGAGGGGGGGGGGGTCCCGTGGTCAGCATCGCTTCCCAGCTCCAAGGTAATCACCTTGGAGGAGCCCCAGCAGCTTTCTGCGCTGCATCTGGGACAATAACTCCCTCCCATGGATCTGGGCTATGACGGAAAATAAAGTCCCCAAGCAGGACCTCACTCCTTTATGCAAACATGGAATTTGTTCCCCCCCTCTCCATGATTTTTTAAAGCTTTTGGGAAGGGGTGCAGTGGAAAGAGGTCCTTCTTGCTAGAGGAGAGCACATTGCCTTAGTGAGTTTTCAGCCCATGTGCCTTCCAACACGGTTGTGTAGCAGCAGAAGCGTCCATCGCATGGAGATGGAGATGCCTAGTAATTTTTTAGGAGCTGCCAAACCCCTGTGAGAGCCCAGGGCAGCTGCCACGGAGGGGATGAACCAAGGAAGACCAAAGCCAGTGAGCACCTATAGTCACGCACCTTCTGCTGAATGAGGAGAACAGCGAAAAAGTTTATGGGCAGCTCTGAGTAAAGTTAAAAAAAATTAAAAAAGTAGGCATTTTTATCTGGCTAATTTTCTTTCCCGGAATTAGTTGTTTGAATGGAGAAACCTGCTGGAGCAAGAAGTGAGAAAAGCCTTGGACGGAGTGGCTGCGCCTCCCAGGCCCTGAAATTTAAGATCTTTATAAATGATCTGTTAAAACTATAGTGACGATAAGCTTATGAATCATGATCTATATTAATCAGGGCTGCTGATACGGAAAGATTAATTGAAACGTGCAGTTCTACACAAATGATAAAGTGGTAACAATTTAATATCAGACAAGGAGAGTGAAGAAATTACACTCCAAGCTTCATGCATCATTACTATGGATATTAATATTTTACACAGCGCAACAGCATCGGGAATCATAATGAAAATCCATAACTAGTGCACAGACATGATTAAATACAACAGTCTTTAGGTGCTGTTTGGTGACGGGGGCTTAGCCATATTTCACTCCTGCTGCCGGTGATTCGAGTGATAGAGTCTAGACGTGGGTGATTAAAAAGTGTTCCTCCTAAAGGCTGTTAACCTTTTACTACTGAAATGAATTTCTTTGATTTTTAAATTATGCCGCTCACTCTGTGGCTTTTTTTTTTTTTTTTTTTTTTTTTTTTTTCTCCAAATCAAAACCTTGTCCAGAATATCGATAGAGCGGGTTCCCCAGGCAGTTGACAAAGCAGAAGTAAAGCACCGTGAAGCAGACACGGAGGGGTATTTAAGGGTGGGAAGGAGCGAGGGGGAGGAGAGGGGGGAGAAAAAAACAGGTTAAAAAAAAAAAACAGGTTTTCAGTGCTCGTCATTATGGCAGTGCATATATTAGATGCAATACCCGGTGCTGCGCTGGGCCATAAAGGTTTTATCCGCGGGAGTGTGGAATGGGAGCATTACTCACAGGTGGCAACAGCGCCAGTGAGTTATGCACCTCATTCCCGACCCGCACCGATAAAAACTTTATGCTGCACCACGCCGTGACGTCCTTTCTGGATGTGGGATTCATCAGCTCTAATGGTGGCGGGATCAGGCCCCCCAGTGAAATGCGGCGTGCGGGGGAAAGCGAGCCCTGACTCAGCACTGTGAATAAAAACACATCATTTTTGAGAAAATGCTCAAATCCCCTGAGCTCAAAGCTTGAAGAAATTACCTCTTTGTTATCTGGACAGACGAGAAGGGTCCAAACCAACCCATAAGTCACTTTAGCTGCTAAAATTGTGGCAGAATTTTAAATCTTATGGTCTTGACATGGTGGACTACACTGGTGATGGTTGGAGGTGTCCCATCCAAAGTGCCCCATCCACAGTGCAGGAAAGGGCATGCTCCTGTCTCTGCAGCAATGCGTGATGCCAACCTCATGCCCTGCAGTTTCCATGGCTGTTGGTGATGGGGGTGACCTGGGAGAGGACGCCCAACATGTGGGAGAGGGTTTGGAGATGCCATATGACTTAGGCTGGTTTAGGTGGCACCCGTCTGAAAGCAATTGTAGGTCTGTCTTGAGGCAGACCATGAGACTGGTAAGAGTGCAATAAAATGTAGGTGCCCATGAATTGCAAGCTTGTGCCACTGGAAGTCTACTAGCTCATGCCAATGAACATCTAATGGCCATTAAGTCGAAATACCTCCTTGTGCTTTGTGGTATCATAATGTTCCCCATTCCCTACAGATCTTGCTTGAGGGGTGGTAGCTCCAGTCTCAGGTGCTGTCACAGAGCCCAGAGGTCACAAGTCTCAGACTTTGGACCTTATTTGGCCCATTTCTCAACGCCCCACTGCTGGCAGTGAGAGACTTACTGATGCCTTGAAGGATAAAAAAAAAAAAAAAAGTAAAAAAAGTAATTTTCTAGCTTCCATGACTGGAGGAAAATCCATCCATCTCTCCAGGTATGGTATAAACACTTGTGGGTACAGTGCTGCCTGTGCTTTAGTTCTTGAGAAAGAGCCCCAAAGCAGCTTTTTATCAGAAGTAAGGAGTTAGCATTGCCCAGATAGTGAAAAACCTCTCTTCTTGGTTGAAAAAAAATATAAATAATCACTTGTGAGTATGTCCAGAATTTGGAGGTCCTTTCCTCTGTGGCTTTCATGGCCAACGAGACATTCACTCTGAAGGAGTGCCAATATCCAGAACCAAGGAAGACAATAATCTGTGGGAAGCATAGAGGCACAGATCAGAGGTTTCTGGGGATACTTAATCTTGGCTGTAATGTCTTGAATGAGAAATGAAGAAGCCTGGGGTGTAGGAAGACTTTCACTGGCCAGGGTCTTGGGTGTTAACTTTGGTGCGTTGATAAATTTCAGTAAACTGTGCCCAAAACATGGACTTGCATCTGGAGTGACTGTGAAAGGCAGGTCTCACCAAAGGACCCACAAATAATGTGAGTACAACCCTCTTTCCTGGAGCAGAAGAATACTAGAAGGACAACAGGAGGTGCTTTGGGGATGGGGGAGAGGGGTAGGTGGTCAAATACCAAGGTGATGGGCATTGGGCATGTACCAGGCTAGAGGACGTGTGACAGCAGACAAAGACATGGCAAGGGGGTGGGGGCAGAGGGGAGGATAACACAGCTTTGGTGCTTCCCTTGTCGCTTGAATTGGGGATCCTTTGGATGCACCTCACCTCCCCCTCTCCCTCCAGAGGTTTGGAAACACAAGGCTGAGAGAGAGCAGCTCCTAATCAATGACATTAATTAGTAGATGAATGGCAGAGAGGCGCGAGTGTTGCCCCACAAATGAAAAGCAAATCCCAGCCAAGGGAAAAAAACCAGCAAAACTGTAGCAATTTCTACTCCGTTACCCTTGAGATTTGGCTCCAGATTCAAAGGATAGGCAGGCGGAGAGGGAGGTTGGGAGGAGGCGGGCGAGGGGGGGGAGTTGGCTCATATTCTGCTGTGACCCAATTCCATACAAAGCATCCTGTAACAAAACACGTCTCTATCTACAAAGTACAAGTAATCTTTGTTTTCAGTACAATACTTATCTGCATTTAGACCGACGATGGCAGTGCTTGGCTTATTTTCATGGATCCAGTTATCCTTTTTATCCCTGTGAGCGTGTGTAAGTGTGTGTGTGTGCCTGTGTCTCCTCCTCCCCATCTTCCTTGATGCCTCTTGTGCCTGTGCCAACGGAGCAGTACCCTTAGGGTGCTGTTAGGCATCAGCAGAGGAGGAAAGGCTGAAGGTCAGCACCAATTTGGGGTGTTCAGGCTGTCCAAATTACTTGCTGCCTTGGGAAAGGGTGATCTGGGACCTGGTGTGCTTGGGATCTGGTCTTTACGGCATCTAACCACATCCTGAGGAGCCCTTGGGGTGCTACCAGAGAAAGGGAAATGTTAGTACACAGGGCACCAGTCTAGGACTTGGGAGATGCTTGTGCTGCCAGAGCTGCTGCCGATTTGCTCTCTGAGTCTCTGCATCATCTCTGAACCTTTACATGTCCATCCCTGCTGGTAATTTTTGGTAGGGATGGTCTTCTGCTATTTGTCTCAACAGTACCTTCCAGCAAGGGAGCCTTGGCTTGATAGGGCCATCCCCAGGCATTACTGTAGAGCAAAGACCATAGTGAAAGGTGTCTGAGAGACCAGTATCCCAGACCCCCCAACAACACAGAGTCACAGAGGGTGGTCTGACACCAAACCTGACTGTCCAAGTCATTCTGGCTTCTCCGGTTGTGCCAAAGGGTGGTGGTGTGTCACCCACTCCCATCATGGTTTTCCTGTGCTTCCAGGCATGGAGCAGGTCATACCTGCAGAGTTCTTATCTCTTAAACTCACTGCTACGAGTGAGTGTCCCTCTTCTCTTCAGGTCGCGAAAGAAATAGAGTCTTCCAGTCTAGAAGATACACCATAATCCAAGACATCACTGGGCTAACAGCCTTCATGTAGCGAGGAAGGAACCAGAGGAACCAGCACTGGGAAATTCCCTGGTCTTAGTAGTGCCACAAGTGAGACTGGATAAACGTAAAGCCCCCTCAAAGCTTTAAAAACCTATGAATCGTGGCAAGATTATGTAAATGCTTGGATGCAGAGCCATCAGGCTTTGCAGTCAGATGGGCTTCCCCCCTGTCAGGATGCCATCATCTGAACTCATCAGGCTGCCCATCAGCCATTCTGCCTTTGTGAAGCGTCTCTGCCTCCTCCTCTCACCTCTGTTCTTACAGAGCACTCACACCGTTTCCATCACTAGGTTTCTGGATATTTTAGGAGTCTCCCCTTATTTCATGATGGAGGAACCAAGATGTGGAAAGTAGAGGTGTCCTGCCTGAGGTCACCCAGTAGTACAGTGGAAAGTAGCTGTTATTGGGATTTTCATGTGCAACCAAAAATTATTTCAATGAGGCTCATCAGAGGCCTGGAAACCATAACCCATGAAGGAGGACTGGAGGGCCTACAACTGTTTAACCTAAATTATGTGCTGATCTGAGGACTTTAGAGATATCTAGGTAGCTGTTGGAGGGCTGGCCCAGGTCTGTGATATTGATTCCCCTCTATTCTTTAAATCCTAGCGTCGTGTTTAATTCTTTCCCCCTACTTTCCTGCTTTAATATTTTCCATGTTCAGCTGCTACTGGATTGCAGTTTTGTTTCTTACATTTAATCCTTGGTTTTCATCTGAATCCAGCCCTAGAGAGTATCTATATTTTAAATAAGAATAAGAATAAATACAGGATGTAAGACGTGTAATTCCATAGTAATCATGTGTTTTACAGGCAGTTGACAAATTTGCTCAGCTGGAAGTAAATATACTCATCTCCCTCCATCCCCGCCGCCAACGGCCTCTGTTTATTTGGTAATCAGTGCGACCTCCTCCCCAGAGAGCTACCTGAATTGGTGCTGATAGGCAGATGACTCCCCTGTTCTAGTTTTTCCCACGTACTTATGCCTTTCCACCTGGCGATTCTTTACCCCTGGCAATCCCTGGAATTGCCTGCCAGCTTTTGGGACAGGATCTCTAGGCTCCCCTTCGCTTAGTTTGCCCCATTGTGGAAACAACAAAGTTTTTGAACCTCTGCTCAGTGGCTGGATAGCTGTGGAAGTGGTGGATGGAGTTAAGGTTAAATATGATTTTCAGCTTAAAGCTGGCCTCTACAAAGAAATATGTTTTCTGGAAACAAACTGGAATTTTCAGTGCATTATAATGGTGCAGCCTGGGGTCTTTGGTCAGATTTTGGGATCATCTAATGAAGCAATTCTTCAGACACAGTTCTGGAAAAGTCAGTGGCTCATATTCACACCGGATCTTTGCTATTGTTATTTTTCTTGTATAAATCTCACACACAAACTATGTATTTTCTCTGCTTCAAAGCTCAGCTGGAAGACGGAGCTTCTTGTGGAAAGAAATATGGGAAAATCTGGGTCTTTTCCCTGTTGGCACATGTGCTGAAAGGGTGAAACCTGCCTGATCAGCAGGGTCTGAAGGCTTTGGGTGGAAGTGGTCTTCCCCTGGTGGTGAATTTTGCTCATTTGGCTCATTTAGGCACTTCCAGTCTCTTGCTGGCATTCTGGTGTCAGGGTGATCTTTTGAATATTCTCAAATGAATATGCAGGCTCCCTCTCAACTTCAGAAGTAACATCAAGGAGATGTTTGTATTCATTAAATGAAGGAAGAGAAAAGGCATTTCAGGTCTTTTAAGAAAGATCAGTGGTGGATAAAAATTTCATGTTACGTATTTTTTGGTTGAAGATAGCAGAGACCAAAACTTTGAGGGAAAAATGACAGTTTAGAAAAATATTTCTCTCTGATTTTGGTTTTTACTGTATTTCAAGTGCCCCAACAAGCTTTTTCAGGATTTTTTTTTTTTCTTTTTAATAAAAGAAATCTCATTTTGGTCTTAATAGGGCAGCCCAAAACACAGTTAGAAATGCTATCTTGAAACAATTCTCAACCTGATAAAAATGTATCCTGCCTAGCTCAATTTGTCATTTTTTTTCTCTTCATAGGTTCTTTGACCATGGGAAATAAGTGCCGCTGGAAGAAAGCAAATTATTTTTGGTAAAACTCAAGATCTTTAAATGCTGCATTTTATCCTGGTGATATGTTGTTTTCATTTTACAACATGGTTCACAAAATAAAAACATTTCTGGATATGATGTAGGTGAGATCTGGGGAAACATTAATGGGCAAATGATCCAACCTGGGTGCGGGGTAAACAGTGAGCAAAAAGTTGACATCGCATCCTTTATGGTCCATTAAATCACACAAAATAGCAGAGCAGAGCTGGTTCTGGTGGCAAAAAGTGATGAAATTAATTAAAACGTTCACAAGATGCAAAAGAGATGAAAAAAAGAATAAAAAAGAGAGGAAAATTTTCATGAAAGTTGTCAGAGCAGGCTACATTATTATTTTTTTTTCCTTTAAAATTTTCATTTCCATGTATTTTGACTTCCTGTGGCAAAAACTGGCTGGTAACACATTTCAATCACCTGGAACTGAGGGGGGAGCCTGAGCTGGGGCTGTGGGGTGACCAGGAGATAGCGGTGAAGAAGGGGAAGGCTGGATGGTGGCAGACCCCATGCTCAGCACAGGACAAGCGGGAAAGCGGATGCAGATCTAGAAAACTCGATCTTGCAGGTAAGGCTCACCTGGAGGAGAAGCAGGTTAGATGGGGAGAATGAAAAGATCACTCCTCCTGCTCATTTCCTCTCCGAATAGTCTTCTGCTAGCTGAAAGGTTGCTGAAAAAGAGACAGACAGTAAATTGTTCTTCGTGTCTGCTGGGGGTAGGAAGAGAAGTAGGCGCCCTAAATTGCAGCGTGGAAGATTTAAGTCAGATATTCAGAAAAACGTGCTGGTGCTAAGGATAGAGAAGCACTGGAATAAATTTCCTGGGGAGGTGGTGGAGTGGCCAATATGAGATGTCTTTAGGAAGAGGTTAGGTGAACATCCTTCAGGGATGCTTTAGAGCTGCATGATCCTGCTCTGGGCAGGGGAAGGGGGATTAGGTGGTATCTCATGTCCCACCCAACCCCAAGTCCTGCACCTCCAAAACCCTTCAGGTAATATGTTCCGATGTTGGAGCAAGCCCTGGTCAGACAGAGCCATGGCAGGACATAAGCTGGTGGCAGAGGGGCTTTTTTGGAGTCTCTGAGAGAAGGGGAAACTCAAAGTCTACTCAAGCAGAGCACAAAGCCACCAGACACATAGTGCTGGGAGTTGTCAGGGTCAAAGCATCAAGTCCTAGAGCCCCAGGACCTCAGCCTTCTGCTGTGTTTTGTCTCCAGTAGCCTCAGGGCCTCCAGAAAACAGAGAGACAGGAACCCCCAGGACCAAGAATGATGTCACCAGGACTGCTCACTCATCTGCTGTGAAGATGACCTCCTGGTACTGGCTACACTTCACTAGAGGAGGACATCAAGAAGATGCTTGTGAGTGCAGAAGAGGAGCTTTCCAAAGACCGGAGCCCTCTTCCATCCATAGATTTCACCAAAAAAAACCCAAAAAACCCAGGAAAGAGTCCTGGCTCTGCTGGGCTCAAACCCATTGCTGGATTTCATCTCTCTTCCTCCAGCGAGTTGCTCAGACGTGCTTCAATGCAGGGACAGAGAGCTGTGACTGCAGTTCCCTAAAATACAGGAGGAATTCAGACACCGAATGGTGCTGAGCTCTTAGCATCTGCCTGCCTGAGAGGGACCAGGGCGGGCAAGAAGTTCTGTGTCGCTTCTCCCCACCGCACCAGGGTTAGCGGCTCGGGACTTTTGCAGAGCGCTGGGATGCTGGGAATAAAGAGAGGGACCACTTTTCCAAGGGGACAGAGAAAAAGAGAGAGAAGGAGGCAGGGGAAGGAGGGGCTGGGGAGAAAACGGGAGAGAGAAAAAGAGAGCGAGAGAGAGAGAGTGCAGGGAGGAGGGGAAATGAAAGGATATTATTTTTTTTGTATCTGTCATTTCCCTGCTATCTCCCATATGACTTCTTAATCCATCAGAATGCTGGGAAGATAATGTTTTGGGCGAAATAACATGAGAGAGAGGATAGACTCCCAAGGACCAATATCTTTATTGCTCGGAGGATAAACGGATTATGTCAGCCATTTTCTGTTGCTGACAGCTTTTCTTATTAACCGATTTTATTTTTTAATCTTCCAGGGAAGAAATATGGTTTTATGTCACAATAAAACGCCGGTCACATCTAATTCTGCCCTCAAACAAACAGATTTCTGAAAGCCTTGCAGAGAAATTTGAAATAACTTTAAAGAGGGGGTTTTTGGATAAAGTCTTTATCCAGAGGCTTGTTCAACCGCAGTGTAAAAGGTTTAGAGAGAGTGAGAGAGGGAGTGAGAGAGAGAGGGAGGGAGGGAGAGGGAGAGAAAAGTCCCTCACAGTTGTTTTTCCCGGTTGATCCCTATTAAAAGAAACTCTTCATTGTGGCGTACTCAAGGAAATACAGCTCAGACGAAAGAGTCACATGAATGTTAACAAATATGGCTATTTGTGTGGCTTACGCACTGCGCTGGGCTTAGAGATGTTGTGCGTGACACTCAGAGAATGAAGGAAGCAATCATTAGCATCCCAGCAACCTGCTTAGCCGCCCGCTTTCATACTCCCCCTTTTGATCTGACACTTTTTTTTTTCCTTCAGTTTTGCTGGGATTACCGCGGAAGATGCTAATAAAGTACCATACACGTTGTCGGCAGAGCGATAAGAAAGTCTGCTCTGGCGAAACTTCGGAGTTGCAAGCCAAGCAGCCTTTGTACCTGTTGCTGGGCTCCCACTGCAGACCTGAAAATTGGGAGGGTTTTGTTTAATTCCCCTTTTCCTCCCACCTCCCTCCCCCAAAAAAAAAAAACCCTTTGCAGATGGATCCTGCATATTTCATGCGTGTCTTCTATGTGGATTTAGAGCAGGCTCCACGAAGCTGATCATACCCCAGTTGCTCATGGACATTTCTTTTCTCCACTGACTCAGGGAAATGGTGGGGAGCCAAGCCTCGTGCCCAGATTTACCGCCGTTCCCCAGAGAATGCCTTTTCCTCTTCCCTTTTTAGGAAACACACCTTCTGCTCCTTGGAAATACTGGGTTCACACAGCAAAGGTTTTAGGAAGTCTTAACATACACCGAAGAAATGAACTTGCCTGTCTCTCAGCACCCTTCTTTTTTTTTTTTTTGGCACACTGCCACCCCTAAAACACCAGCTACCATCCCAAGCACGGGTCACAAGGAATTAAATCTCAGCAGCACCTCTTGGTGTTGTCCTACTATCGATTTTTCTGGGGGCTTGGTTGTGTTTGTTTTTTTGACTGTACGTTCCCGCTGTGCTTGGGTCCCACACAAATATGTCTTGGCAGGCTCTCCCCCTCCTAAAGAGCTTACAGCCTGAACAAAAAACAGAGGCTTTAATAGCTTTTGTTTTACTAGTGACATGCCGAGGCACCCAAAAATAAACGCCCTACCTTCTCTTGGAGGGGCTTTCCCAGCATGGGGGTGCCAGTAAGGGAAGGCTGCACCTTGCACTAGCAGATCCCTGTGCACGGATGACCCACGCCAGGACAAGGGATGGTTTTCAGACTGGCCACTGCTGCACCAAAGGGCTTTGCCAGCAGGGTTCTGCCGGCCGCCGGCACAGATTTGCTGGCACCACCTCCTGTGTGCTGGCTGCATCCCCGGCATCCTCACCCCATGCCTCATCCGCAAGCCCAGCCTCCCCCTCTACCCAAAATATTGAGTGCTCAAAGCCACAAGAGGAGCAGAAAGGAGTGACTGCTTTGCCCAAGGAGACCAGCGCTGCCGAGCTCCTGCACCCCATCCACCAGACCCAACAGGTGATGGAGATCAGACCAGCTGCAGCGCAGACCACAGAGCTCAGAGCCACCTCCTCTGGTCTATAACCCTCTAAAGGCTGATGTAATACCCCAGGCTGTGATAAATAACTACCTTAATAATTAGTGAAACACTACCTTCCTCCCCACAAAGCCTTTAGGCTGATGAGGAAAGCAAGATGAGGACGTCCTTCCAGCCTGTCCCCCACTAGGCTTGGTCAGTTGAGGGCTGGCATCGTGCTGGGATGGGTGCTGGGAACTTTTGGGACGTTACCTTGATTCCTGCTGCGGGAACGGGGTCAGCCCTGTCCCAGGCAATAGCAAGAGTCTAGTGCTGCAAATGGGTTGGCCAGCTCACCTTCTTGCTGGGAATGCTGCTTTCCATATGGACTGCAGAGGGCTCCTCCTCCTCTCCCGGGTTTTAGGATGGGTTATCCCTAAGAGTGATTGAAGTTTAACCTGTCCCTAAAAGGAAAATTTTTTTTTGCTTTATCTCTTTCCCCACAGCAGCGAGTTCCACAGGAGCAGAGCACACAGCCCCAAAAATATTTTCATTTTCTTTCAGGGGCAATGAACTGAAATCCATCTCTTCTTTTCCTGTTGTTTTTATTCTGAGTGCCTCCGGCAGAGCCGCTCCTCTCTCCAAAGTAACCCACACCAGTCCCTCCATTCTCAGTCTTCCTTAGGGCCATGGATAGCATCTAATAATCTTATCGCCTGGCCCCAACTCCCCTAATGGCTTTTCAAGAGGAAAACCACTACTGCAAATCAAATGACATCTCTGACTTGCATCAAGGCATCACCACACTCGCTAGTCCTCTGCTGGGTGGCCACACGTCTGTTGTGCAGTCTCACCAGATCCTCTTCCTTCCGCTGAATTAAATGAAAACCTTGTGGGCGAACACCTTCGGCATCTGCTTTGGGTGTAATGAGAGCTTCTGGACACCTGTCTCCCTGCTGAACGTGGGGGAAGAGGCTGGGTTTGAACCCCAAAGTTCAATCAGCTCATCCCCTGGTGGAGTCCTCCCCATGCTGTCTGCAGTGCGCTTACCTTCACGGCACCTCTGAAAAGATAAGGTCATCCCAAGGGTCCTCAAGTGCCTGCCCAGGTCCTCAGCAACTTGATGGTGGATCTGGCAGGAGAGGTGGGCAGGAGTGCTCCTGAGATCCTACATCCTCATGGCCCTAGGTGAGACAGCTCCAGCATCGCCCAGTGATACAGGTCTTCTTGACTGAAAAACATATCCTGTTACAAAAATACACTTTTTTATTAATAGAAATCAGTATTTACCAACTAATTTCCCCCTCAAATAAGATTTGTCTTCCTAACAGAAAAATGCCGGTGGGCAGGGTCAGGGGGAGTAGGGATGATGTGGTCCCTTGTTTTCTGGGGTAAAAGGAGAAGAGAAGGAAGCCTGGGGGAAGCAGCATGGAAGGCTTTGCTCACCATAAATGATCTCACCAAATATTTAATTGAGGAGTTGTCTGCTGCCATTACTAAAACTTGTGATTTTCCCTGAACTGACCCTCACCGTCAATGGGTAAGGCCAAATCTCAGCTTAATTGAACTTCTACCACAGAGAGATAGGATTATATCTTTAATATTTTAAATACATTAAAAAATATATATACCTGAAGCATGGCATCCAGAAACAAATCTATCCCCATTCTGATGAAATATGCTGAAAGAAAATAACCTTTCCTGGCATTTTCTCTTCCTGCAGGCAGCTGGTTGACCTACCAAAATCTGTCGAACTGAAACTTGTTAAGCTAGTGCCCAACTTTCACCTCCCATGGCATTTTCATGGGAGGGTTCACCAGCTGGAAGGGCAACATTGGCACCCGGGGAGGTGTGAGCAGCCTGTGCAGGGCACAGAGCCCCTCCTCTTCAGCCAAAAGCATTAAGGCACCCGAGTTTTTATTTTATTCTCTTCCTACAACTTAGTTGGAAAACGTCTTTAAGTACTTTTGTGGTTAACCAGCCTCACTGGCACACATGATACATCCATTTTAAATGCATAAATTTCTTTGTCTTAAAGTGTCACGAGTGCTTAGATGAGTAATATAACTATCCAAATTTTCTGTTGCCTGTGCATTTTCAAATAGTTTAACATTTACTGCACCAAAATCCTCCCCCTCCAGTTAACAGACTGCAATATCCATTACAGTTTACACAATTAGGTAAAGTCTAATGTTTAAATTGTCTTCAAATCCTGCCTTTTCCCACCCTAAAAAGCCAACCTCCCCCCCCTCAAAAAAATCGATAACGATGAGAAAATGCCCCTATCTCAGCAGAGCTCACCCCAAATTCCAGAATCCAAGCACACATCAGGATGAAAATGGTATCTTTCACTGGAGAAATCCTTTCACGTACTTTCAATCCTTTCATTGGATGCAGGGTACTTTGCTAAAGACTCATCTTCCACCCAGACCTGACTGAAAAGACTTATTTTCCCACCGTGTATTTTCCCAAGTCCTCTGTTCAGAAGTGGGCAGCCATCTCCTCTTCCCTCCAAACCACAACTGGATGGAGCCTTTGGACCAGGGAAGTGCCAAGTGCCCAAGGAACACGAGCCGAGCTTTTTGGGTGGCTGCCCCAGGGTCAAAATATTTACTGGTGACCTTGGCCTTGGCTGCAACTTGGACGAGGCGTTTGGTGCTGGGCTCCTGCTAACGAGCACCCTTCCCCGTCCTCCCTCCGCCAGGCGAAAGCAACAAGCCAAGCAGAGAACAAATAAAGCCACATTAATCCCAGCTCCATTAGAAACACAGAAAATAAATAAATGCTGTTTTCAAATGTGGAAAAAGAGAAAAAAAAATCAATAGGGAAAGAAATATTATTTTTAATCTTCTAAGAGGTTTTTACAAACAACAGGGAGGGGAAAAATTGAAAGCCATGAAAAAAGACTTGCCAATGTCCTTTTAACCTTTATTTATTATCACTCAGTCCACATCAGCCCCTGACTGCAAGATAATTTGGAATTTCATTTTAATTTCAATGTATCACATAATTCAACACAGCTTTCCATGATTTTTTTTATTTATTTTTTTTTTTGTACTGGAAACTTTAAAAATCTCTCTATAGGAAATGCATCTGAAAAAAAAAAACCCAACATAACCCTTCTGCAGCAGTTACTTAATTTATAACATGAAAAGGGTTTGTGCTAAAATATGATAAAAATAAAATCAACAAACTTCAAAAAAGGAATATTCCTTAATAACATGCTTTAGCTTGAAGGGTGCCTGCTCCTCTGCTTTTCTTTAGCTTTGTCTGCTGCTTGCATTAGAGTGCAAGTTATTTTGAGACTGGCTTTTTGGAAGCCTTGTACTGCATGTTGTGTAGATGTGTTTAATGGCGTGAGGCTGGCTGTGCGGATGGCGAGCTCAGGAGGAGCCTGGGGTGGGGTGGGCTGGTAGACGAAGGACGCGTGGCACCGGCAAGGGACAAGCAGTTCCCCGTGGGCCTCGTGCCCCACTCATCCTTCACGGCCGGCGAGATGGTGTCCTGTGGAAGATGCCTCCGCTTTTCCTGACCCACATCTCATGTTGTCCTCAATGTCCAGGATGACAGTGAGGTCTGTCCTTCCCTCCCAGCTCCTCCAGGCAGCTGGGGGCTGAGCTGCAGACAGGCTGTGGGTCCTCTAGGTGCTGCTGCCTCCTCTCTGGCTCCTAGGTTAGGGTTAGAGTCAGTTAGGAGAGCATTGTCTTCTGCACCTTTGGCCACAAAGATGATCAGAGGGATGGAGCACCTCTCCGATGAAGACAGGCTGAGAGAGTTGGGGTTGTTCATCCTGGAGAAGAGAAGGTTCCAGGGAGACCTTAGAGCCCCTTGCAGTCCCTAACAGGGCTACAGAAAAGATGGGAAGGGACTTTTTAGAAGAGTATCTAGAGATAGGACGAGGTGGACCAGCTTCAAACTGGAAGAGGGGAGATTTAGGTCAGATATTTTGAAGAAATTCTTTGCTATGAGGGTGGTGAGAGCCTGGGCCGGGTTGCCCAGAGAAGCTGTGGCTGCCCCATCCCTGGAGGGGTGGGTTCAAGGCCAGGTTGGAGGGGGCTTGGAGCAACCTGGTCTGGTGGGAGGTGTCCCTGCCCAGGGCAGGAAGGTGGAACTAGATGGCCTTTAATGATTCCTTCCAACCCAACCCATTCTGTGATTCTACATGCAGGGATGGCAGAACTTGTCTAATGGCCGGATCAGACAGCAGCAGACCTGGAGGAATGGATTTCAAACAGAAAGGCATCTGAAAAATGGGATTTTATTTTAGCATCCTGCAAGGGAAGATTTTACAGTGTAAATATTGTGACTCTGCACCAGAGCCAGGGGATCGTAACCAGCACACAGAGAAATGGCACATCCACAGTTTGCCCCAAGCTGAGGAGCTTCTAAAAAAAAAAAAAAAGCTTTTACAAGTAATTTATTAACTTGAGCAAAGCGATATTTTGACCTCACTCTTTATGTCTGTCCCAGTGAGTGCAAAGCAACATCCCAGCAAGAAAAGCACCCACCTGAAGATGGGTAACACGCAGGGACCACATCGACGGTGAGGAGGAGGGATGAAGGCTGTGAGACATCAACCCACCGGTGATCTGTGGGTAAGAGCCCAGCAGGAGAGAAGGCAGGAGGCTGGGAGGGAGCAGCTAAAAAGAGATTTGCGCACTCTTCTTCTATTTTAGCAGTGCTTTAGTCAGAGAAACACGTATTCCCTGGATATTTTTATCTGTTGCAGTTTGGGAGCGCATCTTCGGGTACCCAGCTGGCTTACACAGCGGAGCCTGCCCATACAGACCTTGACTAAACGCCACACTGATGTCCCCACCACCCAGCAGCCTCTCCATGTCCCATGCCCTGTAGTCCCTTGTGCCACCACACCATGACAGGGATGTGGGGAGCTTGGCAAGACTTTGTGTGGGGACCAAGAGCATTACACGCCCTCGCTGCCATGTGTTAGAGGAAAGAAGCACCTTCTGGTGCTTGAAACCTTTGGATGATGTGTCATTTCCCTCTGCAATGACCATTTTGGAGGGGAGCTTGGCAGGAGCCATCCTCTGTATCGATCAAGGAGGGGTGACAGCTCCCCAAGTCTCCATTCACTTATGAAATCCTCAGGCTCTGAAGGGTCACCCATGACTTCTGCCAGGCTCTAGCTTTCCCTGCTGCCTTCTCAGAGCATCTCTGGAGATGTCGCCTTCTCCTGGGCACCCCTGTTGCCAGCACTATATTGCTATACACTTTTAAAGGCCTTTTGGGGAAGCAATTAGCCAAGCTGCCCTGGAGGCTGGCTCGGGCCGGCAGCCTGGGGAAGGGGAAATGTGGATGGAAAGAGGGATGTGTAGGAAATAAGACCAGCACCAGAGGGGTCTGGTGGATTAAAGCTTCCTAGCATGCTTGAAATTTTCCCATGGTAAGTAATTTCTCCTATAAATATAATGACTCAGTGATGCTTGGGAAGAGTTTTCTTACTTCTAGAATCATCTTCTTTCTAAAAGGCAACAGTCTTATTTATTCCTTACTTGGATAAAGGTTTTTCTTTAGCATATATTACTTCCTGCTAGTGCTTTGTGAGTCAGGGCACCTTGCACAGACACTGTAAGGTTGTATCATGCTACAGCTAGTTATTTATGTAAGGGGAGATAATTACAGACATTAATTGGGAATTAATGAATTGTATGCAATCCTCAAGCAGCTTTCTTGCGGCGCAAAGGCAGAACCACAGCTGCAATGAGCACCAGGAGAGAAGGTCCTCACCAGGGCTAAAGAACCACTCTAAAAATCGAATTTTAAGGGTTTATTTTGAAAGCCAGCATAAGGGTGCTTGGAGCCATTTGATGCAGAGCTTGGCTTCCCACAGAGCCTTGCTAGCTTCTGGAAAATATTTTTGAAATACAGACTAAATGAGAGCAACTTGAAAAGCCTCCCTGGCCTTTTCAAAACCATAAGCCCTCTACGTGAAGCACCAGGTAGGGGTGGCACGGAGCATCCTGCATCAAATGGCCCAGCCTGGCCGCCTGCTGCGGGCTTTGGTGCCCCGACAGCACCTTGTCCCCACCAAAGGGCTGGCACGTGTCCCTCCACCAGGCAGCTGTGGCACTTGCAGTTTAAGAAGGTGCCCAAGTCCCTTGGGCAAGCTGGACCGTGCAATGGGCACCTGGGAAGCAGTGTTGGCAGGCCAGGGCAGCAGGATTGCATCCATGTCGCAGAGAAACAGCATTCACTGATCCAGCTCTCAGGAACGCTCTTTGGGGATACTTTGAGTTTCAAGGCTTTTGGGATGCCTTTGCAGTAGCTCCTCTCTTTGCCACCGTGGGATGTAACAAACCTTTTCCATTTTTGCTCTTTCGATAAGCAGTGAGACTCCTATGATTTTTTTTTCCACAGCCAGGTGGTATTTGCAGTGTGGGGACATCTGCCATAAATGATTCATTCCTTCCCCTCCTCTCTCTGCTGATATTTTCCTCCCAGCCATAATAATACACATTTTTCCTGTTAATGTTCCTCGCCCTTTTGTGTTTGGGATACTTCATGCCCCAGAAGGGGGCTGGAAAGGGCAGAGGAGGGTTCCCCTCTCGCAGGAATGTGAGACCCAGAGTGTGGCACAGGGACATCCATCTGCCACCCACCTCCTCTCCCGGGAGGTGACCCCAGCCAGTGTTACAAGGGTTGCAAAGCCTGTGGGACTGCGGGATGTTCCCAAGCCAGCCCAGGACTGACACAGACCTCTCGGAGAGATTTAAATCCCCTGGGATCAGCTTGGGAAACCACAGCCAAGGCTCCCCAGTGTGCCCATTGCCCCGCGTTGGTGTGAAGGTTCAGCAAAGCAGTTGCTAAACAGCTATAAATAGCAAGCTCAAGGAGCCTGTTTCCAACTGCAAACGGCAGAGCTGCAGAAATGGCTTTGCTCCGCTCGGATGGTGCTAAATTTTCCTGATCTCAATAGCAGAGAAGACAATGAAGATCTCAGACGCTCTGATCCTATTCTCCAACTGCCTTCGCCTCGGTAATTTTGTCTGCCCACCTCCTGCTCCTCCTCCCGCAAACCTCCGCCCCCGGGCACAGATGTAGCTGCAGCAGCCCCCAAAGAGGATTATGTGAGAAAGGGAACTGGGAAGACGCTTCTCCTGCCTTCAGTTGAGCATCCTTCCTAGGCCTTATCCTGCAAAGTGGGCTGCTCTGATGGAAGCCGTTTGCCCAGAGCATGACGGGATGTCTCACACCCTCCTGTGCTCCCCACCACCTTGTGGGGACTTTCTGCTCCATCCCATTCCTTCTGCGGCCTCCACCACATCCCACCCAAGCCCACAGCCTCCATGGGGTCTTCAAGAAAACATCTCCATTCAGATCCAAGTCCCTGAACCACCAGAGGAGGTAGCTTGGAGAAGGGTCACTCCATGCTCAACCCTATACTTTTCCCCTATGTGTTCTCTGTTGACCACTGCTGGAGAAGCTCCCAGCACAGGGTCCAAGACGTCCGTCCAGTCTTATGTTCTCAACCATATGCAGCTTTCATTCAAGAGCACCCTTTCATGAAAGCTGTTCCCTTCTGCGGTCTCGGCATAAGCAGATGCTGCTCGTTTTTGATGTCCGTTGCAGATGGGATCACTTGATCTTCAGATTTCTCAGTGAAGTCAAGTTACAGCCTGCAATTTCCTTTCAGATGCGTTAAGTTCCTGCATAATTTTCAATTCACTCTTCTTTTGTGGGTGATGAATAGAGAAGGGTTTTCTCCATCAAAGATGGTTTATTAAAATGCAAATAAACTTCAGACTGAAGGTCCATTTGAGCGCTGAAAATCGCATACATCTCCAGAGAATATTAAATTTGGTCCCAAGAAGAACTGAAGAGCAGAATTTTTTTTCTGGGGGGCAGCCAACGTCATCCCCCATCACAGACACTGCCCGTCTCCTCCCACTGAGAGACCTTTATCAGGGGGTTATGGCATCATCCCAAACTCCAGGCAGCCAGAGCTGACATCTCCCAGGCCAGGCATCTTACCTGTCTTTTCAGAAAAGTTCAGCCAGACCAGGTTATCTGCTTTTGAGGAAGAACTAAAAGCTAAAACATTAAGTAAAATACCAGCTTAAGGAGAACTTAGCAATAAAAACTGTCAGTGAAAGTGAAATGTTGAAAGGTTCACAAGGACCTTGCCTTGAATATCCCTGGAGATCTGGGAGCCCCCACTCCTGCCTGTGGGCTTTGGGCTGAGGAGACCTTGAGTCCAGGCTGGGCTTCTTATCATGTCTGACCACACCTGAAACACCACTGGCCTGACGGGCTGATTGAGGACTTCTCAAGTGCAGCAGGGAGACATCAAAATCCCCCAGACTTCACACGGTGTTTGGCTAACAAAACATTTTCAAGGGCTGCAGGGGAGGGCGGACAAGTCCATGGAAGAGGACTCTCTGGAGACTTGCTAAATTCGTAGCAGTGGCACCTGCTTGTGCTGAACGTGGACAGTGTTTGAGAAGGTCTCCTGGAAGAGATGATCTCCCTGCAGACCTTGAGTCTACCTGGGGCTCCCCGCATGCCAAGTCCCATGGAGCCTGAAAATGGTCCTTGGGAGCAGCTGGAGTGGGGATTTTCCCTGATCTCACCAGTCCTCCACTGAAGACACCATGGAGCACCCATCCCAGATGAATGGTGGTCACCAAGCCTGGTCCTTGCTGCTGTACTTCAGCTTCATGGCAAAGGCTTCAGGACAAGAATGCCAAATGACATGCCCTGGGAAGTCCAGACCCCTCAGATGTCACTCAATGCCATGCAAACACAATCCTTCTCCTTGGGCTGAGGCAGAGAAGATCCACCATGTCCTTGCCACGCAGGCGAGGCAGCACTCAACAGCCACAGCCTTGAGGGATTCAAATATTGAAGGAGCTCAGGGATGCTCCAGATTCAGGAACACAGAACAGGAAAGGGTGGGCACATCTCCCTATCCATGGCTAAAGCTGCCGAGTGGTTTTGGTACCCAACAGGCTGAGCAGGGGGTGGGAATGGACATGGATTGCCTTCCATGAAGCTGATGGTGATGATGAGGAGAGAGCGAGGAAGTCACTGCAGAGCTGAGAGAGGAGCAGTCTGCAGATACACGGCTTTCCTTCTCTCTCTGCCTCCGAGCAAGGCTGCATCGCAGCAGGGACCACCACCCACGCTCTCGGAGCAGCACCCACCTCCCACCCTCCCAGCAGGGTGCCACAGGAAATAGAACCCCCTCTAGCACCCATTCCTGGAGGAGCCGTGGGCAGAGGGAGGAGGGAAGAGGGATCACATCCCAGGAGGGCAAGCTCTGCTCTTTGCTGGGCATCCAGCGAGGTTCCTGCCCACAGGGGACATCCCCAGCTATGCCGGTCCCCAGGGAGGTGTGTCACGTGTTGATTGATGTTACTGTGGCCATCTGCAGCCCAGGAGGCCAAAGCCGTGACCAGAATCTATCCAGGTTGCCATGGCAGCAGGGAAAAAAAGACCTTTAAAAAAAAGGGAAAAAAGCAAGTAATATTTATGGGAGAAGGGATCTCCCAAAAAAATAAAAAGCCAGCAGCTTACCAGTGCCAACGCAGACCTGGTGGAAGTTCCCAGGTCCCATGGGACACTGGGTCACCCCGGGTACCTGAAAGCCAAGCAGCCACCGGCTGCAGCCCTGGTTGTGTGCCACTTTGCGTGCCGTTAGGTGACAGCAGCAGCAGCCGGTGCCATCAAGTCACCCATCAGCACCTCGGACATGCAGAGGGGAGGGAATGAATCATGGATGGAGCTCATGGGAGGAGGAGGAGGAAGCCAGGAGCAGCATTATAAGCACATCCCTCTCCCTGGGGGAAAAAAGGCCCTTTAGAGCCTTATGGAATGCCGGGATCAGGTAGAGGTGCTGCACAGCCCGTACACTCAGAGAAGTTCTCTTTCTTACATGTGAAAAATGCTTTGATTTTTCCTTGTCCTGTCCTGATCCCTTGTGCCTCCTGCTGGGGCCCTGGGGACCCGACAGCCATCACTCACCACTGGCTCCAGGACATCCAGCGGTTACAAGAGCCCATCAGAGCGGATTTGTTCCTCACCTGGGCTTTTCCCAGGTCTAGAAGGACTAGAGTGACTCATTTTAATTCTCTCCTTTTTCTTGTGTAGGTTGCTTTTCTCCAGTCCTGTTCCCCACCCCTCTCTGCTCCCAACTGCCCTGCACTAAGGCACAAACACAAGTCCCCAAACCTTTCATTTTGATGACATTTTTGCAGCCCTTTCAAATTGCGTGGTTGTGACAAGTGGGTGGCTGAAGTCTTCGTGCAAACGATGCCCTTTTTGCTTTCCTGGAAAGAGCCTTCAACCTTTCTCTGCTAAAGATTAAAGCCAAAAGCAGGAAGGAAGCATGAGTTACAGGTAGGAGCCTTCAGAGCTAAGAAGAGTGCCCAGCAGGTCCTGGCCCTTCAGGATTCAGCCATACTGGGAATGGGGCCATGGCTGGTCTTTGGTCTCCTTTCAGCCAGGAGAGTCTTACACAGCTTCTGGTGAACCCATGGGTTCATACGTGTATCTTCTTGGCTCTTTGTGAGCCTGAAGTTGCCTACTGTGGAGCAGACATGGAGCACCGATGTCCTGGTGTCCACCCCTTCCTCTTTCTGTGGTCCAGATGTCTCCTTTCCCACAAGCTCCTTGAGGAGGTTCAGGCTGGAGGCTGCCTCTTAGCTCTGACCACAGCAAAGGCGGTCCAAGCCCCATATCTGGTCCAGGTCAGGATTTCCCCCACCACATCCACGACCATCATCTCCAAACATCCATTCTGTGACGTCTCTGCACCTGCCTGGGCAGCCCACGCACTGGATGGATGGCAGAGCTGGGGGTGGACGCGCCAAAGAAGTGTCCCTGCAGCAAACTTCAGCTTTCCGTGTGGTGTCCTTGGTCCTGCCCCTGGGGACAGGACAGGCAGATTGTAAGGTCCCATAAACCACCATGCACGTTGCATCCACTCTGGTGCCATATGGCCCCTAAAAATAAATGGGGAAAAAAGGGGGAAAAGGTTTTTGCTTGGAGAGGGATTGGTCCCTACCTCAGGGGGCTGGGAGGTGACATCCTCTGGCCAGCTCTTGGCTACCGCCACAAGTCCCTGAGGTATGTCTGCCCAGGGCAATGTCCCAACAAGGTGTTTACGCATCTCTTCTTTCGTAAGATCCTGCTGCATTGCCAAGACAGCAAGGACCTTCCAGAAGAGAAGTGTCAGCCCATCACAGAGAAGGCGCAGTGAGGACAATTCAGCTTCCAGCGAGATGTCCCATGAGATATTTTTTTTCCACGTCCTCTCCTGTACAGGTCCACTCTTCACCTACTCCAGCACCGTGTCTGAACCAGATGCAATTCACTTGTCCTTCCAGCCATGAGGCTGGGGTGCTGGGCCACCTAAATGCACAGGGAATGTACAGGTGATTGGAAGTTAACACCCCAAAAGAAAGATTTCGGACTTTTTTGAAGTTAACCTTGGTAGCAGAATAGCAGGAGATAGTGACGGTGTGTAAGAGCAACAGCAGTGGACACCCCTGGTGTCCATTGGTCTTCTGGATGTTGCTCCAGGTGAGTGGCAGCCCAGCATCCTCTGTGACCCTGGCTGCCACCTAGGAGGAGACGCTGGTTTCTCTCTGTCCTCTCACTATGTTGCCCTTTAATTGAGATGAAAAACATAATTTTTCCAGCCAGAGGTGAATCTTGATGAGGAGCGAGCTGTCAGGGCTGGCAACATTCCTGGTTTGCTTCCCTCACATCTCCTCAGCGCTTCCACCACCACATCCTTGATTCATCTGAGTGTGTCACTGCATGGCAACAGGCTGGTGGGAACACCCACGCCGTGTTACCTGCAGCAGGAGGAGAAGGAGACTTGCCAAGGAGCTGGAAGCAGCGATTCCTCTGTGGAGGGTAAGCATGGGATCAACACCAGTGATCCCACCCAGGGATGGAGGTCAACCAACATCAGAGCCATCATCCCAGCCTAAAGGGGCAGCCATGGGAGGACTGAAGGGTCTACCTGTTGTCCTTCTCACAGCCTTCAGAACCTCTTGGCTCAGTGAGCAAGCCCATATGGCTGCTGAAAAGGCAGCAGCTATGAGACACCCTTGTCTTCCTTCTGGTGAGAATCCACCTCCCGTGTCGGCTGTCCTGGAAAGGAAAACACATGGTGGCATGAACATCAGCAAATTCCCATGGTGAGGCATGGTGGCACCTTCTGCTGACCTCGGCAGAGACAACCCCAGCCTCTTGTGTGGTCTCTGAAGCAGACTGGTGTCCTGGAGTCGTGGGCTTCATCTGAAGGCCACTTAGAGCAACAGAAAAACTCAGCACATGGGTATCAGCCCATCTATCTCATCCCACCTAACATTAGATGTCCTCCATGAAGATGTCTACACCTGAGCAAGTCTCCCCAGGCTCCCATTCCAAGCCTGTGCGATATTTCAGATGTCTGATTTCAGGAGATAAATCAAGTCCTTGGACAGAGCCACCGGACAGGGGTGCCTCTTCCTGTGGGCTACATGCTGCTGAGATATCTTCACATGTGGGACCAAGCGGCTAAAATGCACCTTGCACATCCATGGGGTCTTCCTCTCCGGCTGGTTGTCCAAGTCCATGCTGTGTTGCCACCTGCACAGGCAGGTTTTCCAAAAGTCTGGATTTTGCCAAGCCCCGGATAGCGGTTTATTTAACAGTTACAGAATCACAGAATAATATGGGGTTGGAAGGGACCTCTGGAGATCATCTAGTCCAACTCCCCTGCCAAAGCAGGTCCACCCAGATCAGGTTGCACAGGAACGTGTCCAGGTGGGTTTTGAATGTCTCCAGAGATGGAGACTCCACCACCTCTCTGGGCAGCC
>JAOXNH010000049.1:27765461-27781896 GCA_028566575.1 Bartramia longicauda
AGAGTATTTTTAAATAGAGCACATCAACTATCCTGACATCCAAAAGAAAAAAAAAAAAAAAAAGAGAGAGAGAAAGGAGAAAGGAAAAGGGACAGGCCCTGACTTGCTGTGCATGCGTTTCCATCAAGGTTCAATAGAAAAATAAAACCAGCCCAGGGTCCATTTGCAGCAATTCTGCCGACCTCTCCAAGTTACCCCAACACAGTCCAAAGGAGACATTTGTTCCACGTGTTAGGAGGTGGAAGGAGCAAGTCCAAAGAGGAGAGAACACACAGTTTCCCCGCACAGACTTGGGCAATTTTATACATATCCATGAGAGCACATTTATTTTTCCGTAAAACGCTTGAATTTTCTTTGTGTACCACCAAGAAGTGGAATGCTCACAGGATAACAGGAGGGAGAGGTTCGTGCGAGCTAGATGTCAAACTTCAACCAGCAGAACAGTTGGCAGCCCAGTTTTTGGAAACTGTGTCCCAGATCTGCTGGCTGCTGACTCCGTGGAAAGACATGGGAATTGCAAGGAGCATCAACCCAGGGACAGGCATAAGAAGACTCTGGGAACTTTGCTGATCAGTGGAAGGAAGAGTGTAGGAAATCACAAGTGCTAGATGTGCTTTCCAAGAGTCTGGAGCAGGCCACCAAGCAGTAATTGTCCCTTCAGAGGGCAGGTGCCCTCCCGGCCAGTTGTTTGCAGGTGCCATTCCCACAATGTGGCTCACATCCAACCGGGGAGGGAGTGACATCCGACTGGAGGTCTTGTCGAGGAACATGGGGTCAAACTGCTTTTCTCCCTTCCCACCATGATTGGTTATGACATCCTCTGCTAGAGGCATAGACATCTCAGGAGAACAGATATTAAATAAAAGGTTTGTTCATTGGACACAATGAAGGAGCAGATGAGCAGATAGATGCTCAACCATCAGGTCTATTGATGGGAACACCATGAGCAGGTCTGAGGGCTTCCTTCTGTCAACCTGCGGTGTCCTGGAGAAGAACTGGTGAAGGCTGACAACCCTAGAGATGGGGTGAGCCGGTCACTCAGCCTCCTTCTCCTCCCTGCTCCCGCTGGACAGAGGCACGAGCATTCCTGCTGCCACCCGCTGAGCTCTGCCACCCCGGTGTGTTCCCTCAGACCACTGTGAAAAGCCCTTCCCGCCGAAAGAGCCAAGTCAGCAGATCTCAGCTGCTAAAGCACCCACAGGAGGGGAAGGCAGATGCTATTTTAGAAGTCATAATGCTCTGAATTTTAAACAAAACATCCAACGGGCTGTGGAAGAGACATAAACCTTCACGCTTCAGGGCACAAAAATCTTCCTGTTACTGGGGATTAGGAGGAAACTGTCCTTGGAGGCAGGTATTGTGGAGCTGCCAATGAGGAGCCTTCTTGCCCTTTGCTCTGTGCAAGCTGGATAGAAAACCTGAATTCTGATTCATAGGGAATTCTGTGGCTTTGGCCTTTATTCCGCATTGGCATGAGACAAAGACCTTTCAAATTCTGCATCAGAAGAGAACCTACATGTCTCAGAAAAGGCACTCGTAAGAAGGAAGAGGCCACCATGTAGGAGGGAGGAAATTCAAGTTCAGTTGACTATCCCACGCCACGCAGAAGGAATTGCCCTGTTCCAGGTGACTGCTTTAATCAGTGGGTGACAGGTCAGCTAAATGAACTCTAGATGCAAGACTTAACTCAAGGGATGGCTTCACTGTTTCTCCAGCTACATGTCACCTTGACAAATAGACTATTTGATAGTCAGCTTGTGCCTTGGTTTCCGAAGGAAGCATGTCAAGCAGGGAGAAGTAAACTGGGGAGCAGAGTGGGAAGTTATTTTGGGACCTGTGGTCATTGTGGAAGGAATGGAAGAGCTTAAGCCCAGAGGAAGACACAATTCATTAATTCTTCCATACGGGAAGTAACTCCCTTCTGTTTTGATAATGCTCATAAGAATTTAACGGCTCTTCTACCAAAACGAATGGAACATCTCATTCCTTGAGTTTCCAAATATTCAGGCTATTCCACCCATCACCCTCACCCCTCCTCGGCCCTTCTATATGTACAGAAAATGCTGTGCCCCCAAAGCAGGTTTGTGACCAAGTAAGGAGAGAAAATTGCCTCCCATTTATTAGCATCTTCTGTTCTTTGCGACTCACCTTGGTCTGGTGATGCCAGCCTTATCTTGGAGAAGAGGCATTTCAGACCAGGCTTGATGAAGTCCTGTGCCTCTCCAGGGTTCACAGGAAGACAGGGGAAAGCAGGAGAGTGACCGAGGTGCCCAGAGGCTGCTCGTGACTAGCCCATGCTGAGCCGTAAGGAGTAAGAGCAGTCCTGGTCCACTGGTGTTCCTCCCTCTGTGAGTGGAGGAAGAGAGCATCAGCATTGTCTTAGAAAATGCCTGAATCACACCTTTTTTTTCCTAGAAGCATCATTTCCATCTTGCCTGGCTTGAGCTTCAGCCAGCTGTTTTTCGTCCAGGAGCTTATCTCTGGCAGGCATAGTGACATTGTGTGACAGTGCCTGTTGTGTCTGCTGAGAAGACGTAAAGCTGGGGGCCAGCAGCTGACCCGTAACACAAGAGCCCCTGATCTTTGTTATCTCCTCCCAGCGCCGAGTTCTGTGCCTATGCTACAAGATTAGCTGTTCTCCCATAACATGCTATTGTGTGTGTGGGGATTGGGTTATTTCCTTTTTTTTCTAGAGCAGCTGTTTTTCAGTTCCCAGCTAAGGTTGCTCTTTGTTTCAAGTGTCTTTGCTCTGTTTCTCAGCACAGCTGTCTTCTCTACAGCCAGCCTTCAGAAAAAAAAAAAAACCCAAACCCATCTCCGAGAGGATTATGTATTCGACTGCTTTTCACCATGACTAAAGTCTTCTGCATCTGCAGCGTGAACTTTTCTCACTTGCCGTCGAGAACTGCGCCTGTTCACAATGTGTGGGGACAAACTTGGTATCTTCTACCTTAGAGGACCATGTATAAAACCACAAAGCCCTCATGGGCCCGGTCAATCAGAGCCATCATCCGCCTCGTCTAGTCTTTTGACTGCAGCACTGGGATGTGTTCAGGATCTCATGGATCCCATTGCAACAGATCCCAGAGTGGATGTGCAAGAAGAACTTCAATTTAGTCAGATTCTTGAGCTGTAATATGAAAGTCCTGCAGGAGAGGTAGGAACAGTGCATGTCCTCATGGTCACCAAGGGTGGAAGACACCAGGAGAATAAAACCTGGGTCTGGGCTAAGGATCCATCATGACAGCCAGCTGGGCCTGGCCTGTGATGGGGATGTCACAGTGGTTCAGAGCAGGCCACTGCTGGCAGGTGTTGGCTGTAGCTACAGCCAGATGATGAGGACAGACCTGCATCGTAGCAAAAGGATTTGGCATCCTGCTGAAATGTGAGAAATACCAGGGGAAAAAAAACCCCAAATCTGTCCCAATCCACGGCCTACTCATACTGTTTGGTACACTTTCTTTTTCTATTCTGTAGGCATATACATTTGTCTTCAGGGTAAGTGGGACCCTTCTTGTCCCAAGTCTCCAAAGGTGGGATGAAGAGACCTAGCGCAGGCTGGGAGGTGAGCATCAAGTGCTCCTGACTATGGAAAGCTGGTTGCCTGCCCAAAATGAGGAAGCACCTCCTCAGAACATGGACCCATGCCTGAGTTTTCTGATACTGTTTTAGTTCAAACTCAACATGGTGCTGCACAACGGCTGACCTGGCTGTATCCCTGTTGTCCATCTCAGAGGCAGGAGTGTTTTGAATGGAGTATCTCCAAGGAGGCTTGCAATTCCTTTGGTCCTCGGGCTGTCTCTGTGTGAGCTGGGCTGGGCTTATTGGTTTTATAGGGGTTTTTTTGTATCAGGGCAGAGCTCGTTGTGAGGACCATATCAGAGCTCACGTTGGTGTTTCATTGACTTATTTCCTCTCAGCTACGGAACAGCAGCTGGTGGAAAATTAATTTTGCAGCATGAATTTACAAGTTAATTGCAGTTTCACTGGAAGGTGGGAAACCTGCATTTGATAAATAAGGGAAGGAGGCACCAGGACGTGTTTTCCCTGCCTGGCCTTAGCTCTGGGGTTCCTGTCTCACCGCAGTGATCCCTGTTTGCTACGAAGTGGGTCAGGGTCTCACTGTGCTGAGCAAGCAGCCAGTAACAGCCAGCTGCTGTCTCAGGAAGGGCACAGCCTTCATCTCCCTCAGTGAGGATGAAGCAGATTCACTTGCTCCTAGATTATTCCAGTTCTGGTTATTATTTTGAGGGCTTTCTCGGTAGATTTGATAGGCAGATGTTTCAGCTGGGCTTGGAGCATCCTTGGTACTGAGAGAGGAAGTCCTCAAATGGTCTGGTTTTCCTCTGAGAAAAGTACCTTTTCTTCAAAGGTATCTGCTTGCTGCTTCACAATTACCTGCTGCTTTTTTCTTTCTTAGTGGGTTGCTTCAGTTATGTTTTTCTTGATGGACTTCGATGTGATGGCTTTCAGCTGCGATGAGGAATGAATGAGTTGAAAGCAGAAGATGTCAAGCAACGGGTAAATGACGAGGGGAAGGAATTTAATACTCAGAATTACAGGAAATGAAAACCAGCTCCATTCATCTGCAAACAACAAATAACTTGCACTCCAGCAAGCAGTTTGTCTTGTATTCCAGTTCACACCTGCAGCAGGGGCAAGAAGGGAAAGTACTAAACCCCATTATCCTCAGAGTAAGAGATCAGAGGAAGGCAGAAATTAGACAATTTCCATATAGACGAAGCAGCAGAACACAATTTTGGCATGTTTCAACCATCTGCAAGAGACTTCAGAGCTCTGAAAAACGCTGTGAAAGCTGTCAGCTGGGCTATAAAATGCAGAATCTAGTTAGCCAAGAAAGGTTGTGAACAAAGCGATAGGGAAACGTGTCAAAGGAGGAACAAACACCCTTTGTGGGACAGGCACTGCTGTCAAACGCTGCGTGCTCCCAGCATGGAAGGAATAAGAAGGCATGAAGGACATCTGTCGAGGGCCCAGGCATATAAGAGAGCCTTTCTCCAGGCTTTGGTAGGGTTCAAGGCCATGTCATCAGCAAGACCTGGTTGCAGGCACTTGACTTTATTCAGATAATCTGAGTTGGTTTAATCTACGCAGGCTGTGCCCAGTTGCTGAGCCAAACATCCTTTCTGGGACTTTATTTTACATCTCTCTTGGCTTTTGGTTTAACCTTACACACATGTAACCTTCCTGAGTTTGAGAAGGCTATGAACATATGAATCTGAGCGTCTACCACCCATCTAAAACCATTGTCCGGTTGGGTCAGGAGTGTCCTCCACGGTCTACACAGCACGTTTCTGAGCTGCACTGGCAATTTAATATCAAGAAGAAGAGAAGTACCAAAAGAATCATACTGATATTTTTATATTGTTTTGCACAAATATCTATTTTATATATGTATTTGTGAAGAACATAAATACATGGAGGAGTACAAATATACATTTTGGCTTTTAATTTGTGCTGTCATGGATTTTATGGGCTTCGACTGGACAATTACTCTTTCCAAAACACCTGAGTTACTGACATGAATAAGACCATCTATGCCTGCAAATGGTTGCCACACTGAGCCAAGCACAATCATTGTAGGGACTGGCATTAAATGGTACCTCCTTCACCGTGCAGCGCTGGATGGTGGAGAGAAAAAAAATCTTAAGGGTGCTACTTTGGGGATGAAGAGGTATGCGTTCACTGCCAACATTTTCACCTTCAAATGGTGCCAAGAAATCTTATGGACCAGTCTCCCTGGTGCCCTAAGTATTGTGCTGAGGGGACACAGACACGGCAGAGTAGAAGACAGTCAGTGTTGGCCAGCATGAAGGACAGCACATCTGAAGCCTTGTGGCTACAAGCATAAACAGAGGAGCAGATCAGAAGTCCATCATTTACTCTAACCTTCTCTTCAAGCTCTTTTAAAATGAGTTTTTCCTCCATGACTCTGAACCCACATGCCTTCAGCACAAGCAAGATGCTGCCCAGCTCCGTGGTGTGAAGAACCACCTACTTTGTTCCCAGCGTGTCACCTGCTAGATTCCTTTGATGCCCTCCTGAAGTCTTGTACTGGAAGAGGCTGTCTGTCTAAGCCACGTCTAATTTTATAGTCTTGGGTTGTACCCCCTGCCAGCCTGAAAACTACCCAGATGTGCTGACATATTATCAGAATAGCTGAGAAGGCTGGTGTTAGAGAAGGATAACTAGATAATTTTTCAAATATATTTTTAATGACAAGGAGCAGACCAGCTGCTGCCATGTTCTCTGCCTGTTACCTTGGGCAAACCATTTAAACCTTCTGTACCCCAGCTCTTCCCCTGTGAAGAAGGGCAATAACTCTGCTCTCATCTTGGCTATTTAGTGCCTCGGGGCACAACAGTCTTTTGCTGTTTTTATGTTGAGTACCTTCTGCCACAATTATTGTCATGTAGACAGCAGAGTAAGACAGAGCTGTGTTCCGTGGGCATTTCTGGTATTTTCCCTTGGGGGCCATGCCTTTTGAGCAACCCCTCTTAATCCACCTGAGTCAGGTGAGGGGTCTCTGCCACGCAAGATAGTACTTCCTAAAATTGCCTTAGCAATGGTAAAGCAAAAGAGGGGGGGGAAAAAAAAACCCCACAACTGTAACAAAACCCCTTTGACATTTTGCAGCAATGGTATTCATATTCCTAGCTATTGTTCCAGATCTGCCAATAATGGAAAGTTTAAAGGCGAAAGGGGTGGGCAGCGGGGGCAGAGAAATCAAAGCAGACCATTAGGCTGAATGGTTATCTGGGCGGTTTGCTCTAGGCAAACAGTTAATCCAGACCTGGGAGAGAGCACTGGTAGTTAAAGCCCTTTAATGGCCTAAGTCCTATGATAATTAGTCCTGCCCTGGAGGTAGCTAAGTGAGCCACTCCAGCCTGAAATGGAGCTCATCCACTGCTGAGGCCATAATCCTTTGTGCACAATGAAAGCTGAACTAATTCACTGAGTAAACACTTTCTCAGTTACTTACACGCTGTCTTCTTTCAGCCTGACACCAAATAGATTCACTTCCAAGAGCTGGAAAGAAAATCAAGTTTTTTTTTTTTTCTTCTCTTCTCCTTTTTTTTTTTTTTTTTAAGCAACTGATCTTGGTTGAAATGCATTTGGATTTAGTATCCAGGGTATAACCTGGACAGATATCATCTTCTTTCTCCTGGCATCACACAGCAGCTCCTTTATTTTAGCCCATTAAAATGGCAGAGAGCAGAAAGGCATTTCCCCATTTATTACCTGCTCTTTTCTCCTGCCTGTTTCCCTGCAAAGGCGTGCGCTGGAGAAGAGGGGGAAGGCTTGTGTGAAGCTCAGACAGAAATTCATGGCTCTTTCGCTCTTTGAGTTCTGTGCTCTCAGCTCACCCAAAGGCTCGAGGTGGGGAACTTGGCCTGGAGGAAGAGTAAATCAAGGAAGGAAACCCCAAATATCTTCAGTCATTGCATATGACACCAGCTCTTTCTACTTTTTATTTTTTTGTTTGTTTGTTTTAATTAAGACATGGAAATGTACATGTCTTAGCACACTGTCCTTTCTATGTGCCCTCTGTGTAAAGATACGCTGTCTTCTCTGGGTGTATTTCATGCTCGTGTCTTCTTCCCAGCTCTCCCCAGTTCTATCCTGCTTCTGGACCTACCTGCAAGACCCAGCTCTCGGTGCCCTCCATGTCCCAGCAAAAGCTGGGGACGGGATCCAAGCACGGGTGGTGGTGGCTCTGCAAGGAGGAACACGCGCTGTGCCTCTGGGGTACATCTTTGCGACTTCTGCCCTGCAACAACACACTGAGAGCACCGGTGCTGCAGGTATCCCTGGTCCATTAACCTCAGGAATTGTCCCTTTTGGTGCCTGCAGTCCCAATCGTTTCGAGAGAAGAGAGATGAAGACCTACAAGGGTGGGAAATCCTCTGGCTTCCCCATCGCTATCGGCCCATCAGGTAAGATCAGAGCACACAAGACAAAAGAGAGAGGGGTCTTGTGTGACACAGACATGAGAGGGGTTGTGAAGTTCATAGATTTATCATCTTTTGTTCCTTTCACAACTTGTCCTGTCTCCCTTACAGCCCACATCCTGGAGTCACATGAATACACCAGACTCAAGAGCATCTGACTAAGAAGACTTGCTTGAAACCCCAGGTCTCTACTGGTTTAAAACCTTGGAGGCAAGGTTTTGTTTTGGTTGTGTCTCAAAGGTGGGATTATTTCATTGCCTTTAGAGGTGAGCAGAGTACTTGTTCACACCTGAACTCTTTGCTTAGGCTTATGTTAAAGTCTGCAGAGAGAAATGGACACCTCTCAACCACAGTCCACCCATCTCAAGGGTGACCTTCAGATGAGGTTGGATGAATTGTACTCTATGAAGGCATGTTTGAATTCCTGGACCCCCCAGATAAGCTATTGATGATGTTGGTATTCAAAGGCAGGTGAGAGGAATCGCACCCCAAAACAAGTTCTGTGACTTCTTTAAAGCAAAGGACACAGTTTAGGGGTTTGATACGTGTCTGGCACCACCTCTCTGCAAGTTTTGGTCAAGACATAGCTGCAAATGACTGTTTTTGTGAACCACTCACCACCTTTCAAAAGGCTCCTCTGGATGCTATCTTCCACCCACTGTCCAGGATTTGCCCGACTGAGGAAACTGCAAGCATCTTTTCTCGGGCCAAGTAAAAATGCATTGTGTACATGTCCTCTTTACACAAGCACCTCCATACCTGTGTACTAGTTCTATGAAGAACAAGTCATGGCCCACAAGTTGGTGAAAACAGACCAGCAAGGGAGTGGGAGCAAGGGTTCAGTCCACTTTTTGGGGTGTACGAGGCAGCCCAGTGGTGGGATTCATCCCTTACTGATGACTAGGTTTGCTGGCTGTTCACTCTCCATGAGTATGATGGAGAAGAACAAGGCATACAGCTTTCCTTCTTTGCTCCCAGGCCATCAGGCCATGTCCTGCCTTCAGGATCTCAACCCAGAAGAACCAGAAGAAAACATGGAGGACCAATGCCAGGGGACTCCTTCCACCCTGTGAGGCACAGTGTGCTAAGTTGGACGTTCCTTGGATGTTTTGAGAGCAGCCATGGGGTCCAGCCTCAGTAAAGTGACGATGGGCAGAGAACAGAAAAAAATAGTCTCTGAACCTCTTGAACTGAGCGATGAGAGAAGCAAGGCGTGCAGGCCTGCTTTATGAATGCTCTTATGGCATAAAACATGTTGGTGAGTGGTATTACTAGTGTTGCTGGGAGCTAGGAGGAAAAAAAAAAAATCATTCTGAAGTGTATGTTCCGAGATTACTTTTTTTTTTTTCTTATGCAGGGAAAATAGAAACAAAATGGGGGGGAAATGGAAAAAAACACACCCTCACTGCATCAGCAACTGTTTCTGTCTCCAGGCTCTATGGCAATGATACCTCAACCCACCCATTCAGCAGTCCATTATCACTTCCCTCCTTCCATTATTCCCCTTCAACCTTATCAGACGTAAGCATCGTCTCAGACGCTCCAACTGGAGCCTTGTAATTGTCCCTGGTTAGAGCTCGATAGCACCTTGAACCGCCAGAGTAATCTCTGCTTTAAAAAAAAACAGAAAAAGAAAAAGGTCTCCACAAGGAGACGATGCTAGAATTTGCCTGTGGCTATGCGGGATCTTTAATAGCTAACTCTTTTCTCTCTCCCTCTCTTGCACACACACAGATAAATGGGAAAATTCTTTTTTTTAATTATTTATTTATCCTCAGCCTTTTTAGACTGCCTGTTAGGTAGTGATCACAATATTTATTACAGGGTTTGCAATATTATTATTACTAGCTCCTGAGGGCACATGGTGGAAGAGGCGGGCGGAGAAAGCATAATAATGGAAGTCCTCTCTGGGGGAGGGAAATGGAAATGGCATTTTCTTGGGCATCTTGGTGCGAGGAAGAAAGCCGGACTCCACGGGACGGACTCTTTCTCCTTGCATCTAGGCAAAGCTTAGGCCAGGACACCCTGAGTGCCAAGCGTTTCTTAATGGGGAAAGGAGCCTTTATTTATTTTATGCCAGGGAAGGAATGAGAGGAAAAGATGCAAACTCCAGTTCAAAGAGCAGGTGAAGAGCATCTTGGCATTGCTTTGCAACCCAACTCCCACCAGCATCTGTAAGGTCTCCCCATCTCATTGCCCAGCCAGCATTAAAAATGGTAGAAAAGATGAAAATCTGCCCCCACGAACTAAATCCTCTCTTCAGTGAAGACCTACATCAGGAGACTGAAGGAGGGGAGGGTTTCGGGAGGTGGCTATTCCTTAAATTTATTGTTTCTTTCTAATAAACGAGACCAACTTTCTGGTGATGCTTGCCTCCTCCACTGACCTCCTCTAGATTCTTATGTTCCTGCCCCAAAATTGACTCTCAGGCTGCATTTTTCAGCTTTCTGTTTACAAAATGCCATCTGAAAATTGCTGCCCATCATTTAATTGCAGACCTTACACTTGGATGCTCGTATCTGTGAGTTTCCATGAAATCTTCATTGTTATCTGGCCTTTTATTCCTCATGTTTACACCTGGTAGAAAACTCTTGCTGCTTTTTCCTTTAAAGGTGATTGCAAAGGGGAAAATGAATTAGTGCCAGTTGTTGCTTTATGATGTATATCTGGAAGATGGAGGAGTACAAAAAAAAAAGAAGAGAGAGAGAGAGAGAAATCATTGAATTATGAAGGTGCTTTTGCACATTTTAACATCAGATGTTGTGAACAAGTTATTCTTTCCTCTAAGTCCCTCCAGAACATTATGGAAGACGGGAGCTTGCGTCATTAGCAACAATTTGCAAGGGAAACAGCTGAATTACACAGCGTTTACTTGTTGAATCTGATACAGAGGTCCATCACCTCAGAGAAACGACACGGCGCTTTGAAAATGCTGTATAACAAATTATCCACAGGCAGGTACAAAATTCCTTTTCTTTCCCTTCAAGCAAGGCCCATCAAGCCACAATGGAAGCCCCACAAAAATATATCAGTTGGACTGTTTCCAATGCATTTATAAGCGCACAAGACCATGAGTTGTGATTACTTTGGTGCTAAGCCCGTCCCGGGAGACGGGATAGAGGAGCGCTGCGGATGTGAATCACAGCACTTTTGAGGACTTGTCACAACCCATCAGACAGGGGAATGTACGTTCCTAAATATATCCCCTCCTTGGATAACCAACCTTCCTCTCATTAAGCATCTTAATTTTAAAAAGATTTCCATTGCAGCCATGGTAATCGTGTCCCTCCTCCTGGCATGGTTGGTGGTGTGTTCTCATGGGTGGCCACAACGTGGTCATCTTGTTGTGTTCATCTCCTGGGCACAGGGGCTGGTGATGGCGGTGGGACTCAACCCCTGATGTATCCCACAGCCTAGCTGGAGGTTAGGCTCAGTCAGAGCTGGAAAAGCCACCTGAGATTTACAGATGAGAGCTTTGCATTCAAATGGAAGAGCTGGATCTATACAGCCGATCGTAAAGGTGACAGGACCTCAGAGTCTTGGGCTATAAATCAGTCTCTTGTATTCCTAATGCAAAGAAAAGGTTTGTAAACCAACACTTTTTCTTTTTATTTATTTATATTTTTTTTGCTTAGAACTCATTGGCACGACTTGTGATTATGTTTTAGGATTTGTAAATCTGTTTTAGGATTTGTAAATCTATTTCCTGACTTCTAAGCCAATCGAACGTTTCAGAAGTCAGTCAGAGAGTTAAATCTGATGCGAAAAGTCATGGTTTGTAAATCAAACTGCAGTTCTTAGGTTAGCCGAGAGGATTTATGAATCTGGATGGAGATATCTAAATCTGGTTTAGAAAAGTACCGATTTAGAAATAAAACCCCAGAGAACAGCTTGGCTCCTGGCGGGTGATGAGTCAGGAGGTGCAAAATGACCATGACACGGACACCCGGTGCTGTCCATCGCAGGGACCCCAGACCATCCATCAGCAATCTCAGGCTTACCCTTCACTAAAAAATAAAAGCTCAGAGCCTCTGTATGGGATGATGGCGAAGCATCTGGGTGCTGGCCACCGAGGAGAGAAGTTGTCTTCCAGCTGTTCTCCAGACCTAGGTGAGGCCACCAGGACCACCCTGCCGGCACAGGGGTGAGTACGGCCACCTCCTCACGTTAGCACAGAAAGCCCTACATCCTCCTTACTGGCCCCAAAGCACCCCAATTTCCACCGAGGCCAGGGGTGACTGTTCGGGAAATGCTCTGCGGCTTCAAAAGTTTTACGGTATGAAAGTGCCTCTTATGTAAAAAAACGAGAAAAAAGTGTGTGGGGGAATCAAATTTCTACAGTTCTAAAACTTTTTTTAAAGCATTTAAATTTTAAGCTGGGGATTTATAAATGGGCTATTAAAGTTTAAGAGTTTCATTATAGTTTTTTTTAAAATCATAATTACTTTAGGTAGGGGAGGAGGGATAGATCTACTTTATTCCTAGTGGAAACTATACATATATATGAAGTATCTATATAAAAGCTGGAACTGAGCTTATATTAATACAGTTTAACTGATATTCAATAACTTCACCTCCCTTTTTCCTATTGTCCATATTTAAATACTTCAAAAAGAATTCTAATCAAGTGGAAATTAATAGGGGAGGAAAGACTGGGGTAGCAGGAGAGGGCTCTAATCCCACTCTCTCTTAATATTTCAAAGTCTCTTTTATTTTCCTAATAAAAAAAAAAAAAGAGAGAGAGCGAGAGGGAGAAAGTGGAATTAATCCAGTGCTCTGAACTGTCCTCTCGTCTTACTGATTTAAATAAAATCCAAGAGCCCATCACACCAGAAGGCCATTCCTGGCCACGTGCCAGGGTGGGCTCTCACATCCCAACTTTCCTTCCCTGCCTCCCCCAGTAGGTGGTCGCCCTCCCCGCTGCCCACCGGCGGGTTGGACGTGAGACCCAAAACCAGCAAGGGGGTGCTCGCCTTTGTGGGGGGTGTCCTCCATCCCCTCTCTGAACCCACAGCCTCCTCATCCTGGTGGGATTTGGTGTGAGAGGTGGTGGACACCATGTACACCTGGGACTCCCAAGGAGACCCAGCCCGTCTCTGCACCCAAAGGTCTTCCACCCAAGGGCCTGGCAATGATGCTGGAGCAACACTGAGGTTAAATCAGGACAGGGCTGAGCATGAAGTGGAGGAAAAGAAAACTCGTGGTGGGTCTTCCCATGGCAAAGACAGAGGAACCCAAATGTTCTGCATCGTTTTGCCTTGATTTCTCTGTTGCTGGTGCATTTGGCTGAAGACAGAGGAGGCGAATCCTCCTTGCAGCCCGCCTGCTCCTGAGCCAAGCCTCTGGATTCAAAACAGACATCTCTCCTGCCTCGAGAAGTTATTTAAGAATTAAGTACTGTGCAAAAACTGAAGGCAGCCTTGCCAAACCCCACAGAGCAGAAGGACATCACGTTTTCAAACCGAGCAGTAAATAACCGTTTTATTAACCAAGCAGCGCACACTAGATGGCATACCACTCCTTGGCTGCTGCTCTGCTGCTATATTGTTTTTAAGATACTTGCCTTAAGACAGCATCCAAATTCAGTCAGTATTTCCCTAATGCAGGCAAGGCCCCATCCTATCGCAGTCAGGTGGGCGCGCAGGGGGTCATCACACACCCAAAATCAAAGTTCAGCCTGGCAGAGGTGCCCAGCCTCTCTTGAACTGAGGGCGCCTGGTTTTCTGAGCCTGACTTTTCTCCATCTGTGATGCCACACAAGGTGACTCAACCTCACTCCTGGGGAGCAAGGAGATGTTGGGACCTGGCTCCATCCCCTCAGTCACAATAGACAGCAGACATAGCAATGTGGGACGAGATGACAGGGTCCTCCTTGGAGAAGATACCTCGTAAAGCTTTCATTTCAGCTGACCAATCAGACGTTTATACAAAACATTTCCCCAAACTCTTCATCGGGGATTTTTTTTAATTTTGGAAGCTTTCTGTGGGAAAAAAAAAAAAGAAAAAGCTGTCTTCTAGATTTCCCAATCTCATTATGCAGGAAGAAACATGCATTATATACGATACTAAGCTTCAAGGCTTAATGTACTATATATGATGATGACCATGCAGTCTTATTTTACTTTTTAAATTGCAGAACAATGAATAGCTTGTATAAGAAAAAATGCAGATCTGGATGAGTGTCTTCATTCAGCTACTCCAGAAATTAATGGAAAAGCAAAAAAAAGCCAAAAAAAAAAAAAAGCTATGGTTTTAAAGCATTTCAAGACAAATGATGGCACCAAGAAACAGTCCTACTAGAGCAGATAGGAATTAAGATGAGAAGGATAAAGAATTTTCTGTGCATTTCTAAGCCTTTAGTTTCTTAGAAATTCAGCCAGCAAAACAAAAAAAGAAAGTGATACCTATTCTAAACCCACCGAGGACAAGAAGTTTGAAATAATGTTATATTTCTGTCTGTAATATCTTCTCGTGCCTGGTTGGAAACACATACTGTCTCTGCCCAGAGCTAATAACCGGTTATTACCTACAGTGACCCAGCTGGGCACTCCGGGGAGGGAAATCATACTCGAGGTACTGGTAGGAAATATAAGCACGGGGCTGAAAATAATGAAAGACATTCAAATTCGTAAGGATTTTCCTAACAGCACATCAAAAAGGAAATTATTGCAGAGACGGTTTATTTTATGAGAGGAAGAAACAGAGGGGCCATGACGTTGGAAGACACTGGTGGAGCTGAGGTGGGTGGCCAAAGGGACCAGAAGTTAATACCCATCACAGAGCAGCAAACAGACCTGAAAATGTTGGCTGCCTTCATGAAATGCTCTTGCCGAGGAGGAGGGGAGGTGACACTGGGTTGGTCAGGCTGGCTCCCAGCTGGCCAGCCACCTTTGCCACGGGAGGGATGGGAATAGCTCGGGATGGAGAATGCAGTCAGAGACCTCCTTCCCATTCTTCTCGGCACCCGCCTCTTGGCGTGGCTATCAGGGCCATTTTTTAATGGAAAAAATTAGTTACTGAAAAGGTTTGGGTGTTTTAGTTGGGGTTTTTTGTGGGTTTTTTGTTAGTTTGGGATTTGTTTGTTGTTTTGGGGTTTTTTTTGTTTGGTTGGGTGGTTTTTTGGGGTTTTTTTCTTTCTTGTGGAAGACATCTAGCTTTTTCTTAGATACCTTATGGAAGACCTGCTATTTGTAACCCTGTTCTTCCCTGTTCACCAACCTCCGAGCCAGACTTGCAACCCCCATTAGGCATCAAGACTTCATCCCTACCGGCATCAAAGCAGTGTCAGGTAGGAGATCCCACAGCCCTGGCCCATGGAGGGAGCAGGACATGAACAGCAGCTCTCGCACACCTCTCCTGCGATGGGGTCCATCACCTCTTTAAGGCCTTGTCTTCTTTCATCGGCTACAAGTGCTCCCAGCCGACTTGTTCGGATGTGACGCCTAACCTCAGGTGACAGGAAAGCCATCTGCAAAGCACAACCCTTCCCATCAGAATTTTTCAGCTCTTCCTGGCCCATGGCAAAGCACCAGCCCCGCTGAAAAGAAAATGTCAGGAATGTCAGGGTTCCCCCCAAGGACCAGAATTCCAACTCTTGGTCAGTTGTTGCTGCCCTGAAGAGGTTGTGACCTGAATGAGAAAGAGCAAGAAAGCACCTCATCTCTATAACTTTATGTCAGTTGTGCTGTGTCTCTGATCTTTTAACACGTTGCATTGTTTCATTCCTTGTCCAGGGGTGATCCATACTTGCCTAAAGAAAAATGGTAAATGACTCCTCCTCCTCTTCCCAAGGAATTTCCTCCCGGTGGAGGAATTACCCGAATTATTGAAAAGCCAGCTAGGAGGGTACTTCCAGTGCAGAGATTTTCCCCAGGATTCAGGCAGATGTAAGGGGTGCTGGCTCTTTCATGGCAATGCTCTCACAAATACAGTCTGACCCAAACAGTTATCCACCAGCAAATGAATAAACGACTTTGCCAACGGAATTGTGACCTGGCACAGTCTCTTTGCACAGACACTTTGGATTCAGCATCCCCACGTTCGCATCATGCCTAGTCTCAGCATTTCTAAGACAAGTTTTACCCCTATCTCTGGGCGGTATCTCTGCTCTGTTGAGTTGCTGTTTTTGTGGGGAAAAGGCTTATCGGGGCCTGAGCCAGAAGTAAGAAGCAATTCTCACACCTAGGACTTAGCCAGGGTGGGTTCAGTCTCGTAACTGGAGTCAGAGACATGCCCTTTCCCTTAGCACACGTACACGTATGTGCTCTCACGCACAAGCAAACATGTGGACATCTCTCACACACACAAATATTCATTTGCTAAAAGACTCGTCTCAACACAAACCAATTTGGACCTGGAGGAAAGGCTGCCGCATTACCGGAGGAATGAAAGATAAAGTGGTGCGAATACAATAACCCATAAAACTCAGCAAATCCTCCAGTTAGAGTATAATTTTACTGGGG
>JAOXNH010000049.1:27805675-27816227 GCA_028566575.1 Bartramia longicauda
ACGTGGATGCTCCCCTCGACACGTGGATGCTCCCCTCTAGGCTGTGGAGTTTCTTTGCTGTTTCCCTATCCCAGGCAATCTGGGTTGATGTCAGCTGTGGGCTGGTCCTTTCACTTCAGTGGCACCGAGCTATTTCGGAGCAGCCGGGACCTGCCTGAGCTGCTTGCCCCGTTTCACAGACACCGGTGGCAGTGGGAGAGCTTCTCAAAGGTGGCCTGTGCTGCCAGCCTCGCTCCTTGATGGCGAAATTGCTGCGTTGCCGGACCAAGAAATTGGAGACCTCCTTCTGCAGACCCTCATCCCTTCCACAGCCCCTTCAAACCCCCAGGCTGCCCCCCTCCCGACTGCCTCCACCGCTCCAGCAGCTGCCCCCCATCTCCTCCCCACCCATAGCCCACAGCTAAAATACCTGCTGCTGCCTGACTCTGCTCCCACACCACTTCCCAGAGGGGTAGAGCAGGGCATTGACACTCCCCTTTAAAGAGCTCCTGTCTGTTCAGTTTTTGGGTTTTTTTTATTTTATTTTAGCTGTGATGCTAAAACACTGCCGGCACAGCAGCACTACGGTGTTTCAGAGCATTTATTCTCCTGATTTATTCTCTTAAAGTAGAAAAATGCTGCTATCCCCACTATGTCCCCTGCCCTCCATCCTAATCTGAGTCCGTAGCATTCCTATTCTGTCTTCCTTTCCCCCTTTTCTTGAGGTGTGATTTGCTGTGGGTTACAAAATGTGAGATATTGGTAAAGCTACTTTTTTTAAAGGGAAAACTTCCAGAGGAGAAACATTCCTGTTTTGCAAGGGAGACAGAGAATGCATTTGCATCCTTGAAATTCCCTGCATTAGAATAAAAAGCCCTTCCAAGGGAATAGGGCTCAAAGCACAAATACTGTGCAACAGCAACCAAAAAGTGGAAACGGGCAGCTTTTTTTTTTGCAAACCATTTTGCACTTCGAAATCGGGCAAAGATTTCAGGAAAAAAACCCCACAACTAAACAACAAAACCAAACAAACACCCAGGATGCAATTTTAGTGTCGGTCCAGGCCTAAAAAAATAAACCCCAGGTTTTGGAGGAAGGACAAAGGTATTGAAGGACACTCTGCCACTATGACCAAGGAGATGATAAGCCTTTGAGTAGGAGCCACCAGGTTGGCCTGGCAGGAGAAGCCTGCCCAGATGTCCTTTCATGGCAAACAGGCTCTGCTGCTGCCAGGAGGGAGCAGTCCATGCCTTGGGATGTGCTGGGATGCCATATTCCCCTCCCACTTTATTTTTAGACCATTAGGTCCTGAGATCCTGCTGAAGATGAGGAGCCAAGCCCTCTGACACAGGCACCCAGCCGCATACCTAACAGATAACGATTAAAGGCATCGCGTGAGTCAGAGAGAGTCAGTCTTTGGGCTGCAATTAAATACACGACCAGGGCTGATTAATGGGAAAAGAATCCTTACCCGTAAACGGAAGAAAATACCCCGCTCACTGCACGTGTTAGGGCAGCGATGGGGATCAGCAGAAGGCTTGGCACGGCCAAACTGCCTTCCCTCGGGACTCAAGCACACCTTTAACCTTGGGGGAAACCGCATGCTGGAACGCCACCAAAGCCAGGAGCTGGTGGGAAGAAGCCACACATGAAGGAAAATGTTCCTCTCCTCTTCTTTTCTGCGTCTTTGGAGACAGTTGTGGGGCCGTGACACTGAAGAGCAGAGTATGGACAGAAATTAACAGCTCTATCTTTGCTGATACCAGTGGAGCTGCTCAGGTAGAAACGTGTTGTCATCCCACAGGGGACAACTCCAGCGTTAAGATGGGAATAACAGCAAAGAAAGGGGCTGAATGACTGATTTTCTCTGCTTTGATTCTGTTTGGAAGCTATCTCCTCCTGCGTTGCTGACTGAGGACAGCTTGAGACGCTGGAGTCGCTTAATTGTTATGGATCCCTGGAGCATTATCCTGAGCCAAGTGAAAGCACCGAAGGGAGCAATAATCACCCCATGATTCTGGTGTGAACGATAATCCTATGAAACGGGGGGATTCGTCGGTTTGGGGAGCACATGGGACCAGTTTATTCCTCTGCAAGTGAACCTCCTCCATACCAAGGGGTCTTTTTGGGCTGAGATGAAGCTCGTCTTTTGGAAACTGCCCAGCTCTGATTTGGGGACTCCGGTGGCTGTAGAAATGAAGGATGCCAGCAGAGATGAAGCAGAATGAGCCCCTGGCTGAGGACGTGAGAGTTTCATTACATAGTTGCTTGCGTCACTGCTGTCTAAAGGAAGGCACTAAGCTAATTGATGCAAAGCTGTCTTTATTTTGGTAAAACCATGCAGTGACAGCTCTAAAAATCTGATGTCTCCTCCTGGGCAAGTCTACGTAGACCAGACCCCCAAGCCAAAACCGGCACTCAGCAGGGCTGGGAGGGAAGAGGGTGCAACAGTCTGGGTACAACAGAGGGGTGGCCTATATACCTACATACCCACCACACCTGGTGGGTCTGAGGGATGACTTGGTCATCACAAGCCACCGGATCACAACCTAGTCAGAGCACCAGAGGGAAATGAAGATGTTTCTGTCAGGCTTATGCCCTGGACTGTGTTTGGATGGATAGGGCAGCCTGATCCCATGCCTACAAGTAGCCCTTCCCCGGGGAGGGTGGTGATCAGGGGAGTTATCTGCCTGCCCCACGCCGGCGGGAGTGTGAAAAGTCAGTGCTGTGCACAATGCACTCATTCTTTCTCCTTGCCCTGCAAATTTGTTGCTGTTGATTAAATCCCTTTTCAGAGGGGAGTGTTACAAGGCTCCTACACGCTTTCCCAGGCAAAGACCTCTCTGCTCCTTCTGTGTTTCCATTCTCACATCAGCCTCTGCCCACTGAATAACAACAGTAATTGGATGTGTTTAAATAGCACAGCTCATTATTGTTTGGCCAGTAATCAGACAAGTCTCCCATCCCCTGCAACCTGACCACCGCGTGCCGCGGAGGAAGGCCGACCACAGCTCCTCCTCCTTCTTCTTCTTTCCTTCTCCTTCTCCCACCCGTGTCCCCTCACCTCTCCGCCCTGCCCAAGTTGGGCGTGCAAATTGTATTCCAGTGATAACAAGTTCTCTCTCTCCATGGGCAGTGGAAGGAGGTTCATTGGGGCAACCTCGAGCTGTTTAATTGTTGGGGCGGTAATTGCCAACAGAGGCAAAGGGCTGGAAGGGAGGAGATGGGGCTGATCTGTTGAGCTGCTTTGGTTTCTGGGCAGACAGAGAGGCAGACAGAAGGGAAGGAAATGCCATTGGTATATCTTCCCTGGTGCATTCTGGCTGGCAGGCGGAGAACATATTGCCTTGGTGTGTTGACTCTTGGAGATATATGGGCAGCGCTGGCTGGCCTCTGAGGAAGCCTGGATGTCGGACGCATAGGTGGACACTCTTGGATGCTCTTGGATCAGACTGTGGGTCAAAGCGGCCTCGGCGAGGACCACCATCTCCACGTGGACACCGGTCTTTGTTAGCAGGAGAAGAAGGGGATTCCTGCCTGGTGGAGCAGGTTTGCGCCGAGCATCTCTGCGATTCTCCCTCTTTGCTCCCATCGCTTGCTGAAAAAGAAGGGGGGAAAAAAAGCCCCATCACCAATCTGGGCTCAGAAGCAGCAGCAAACAACCTGAATCACCATTCAGGTGTAGATACCCGACCAATAACAAGTATTTGCAGGCAGCCCATTGGCCACACGTCTTCGCATGAGCCGTGCCACAGCTCTTTATTATGACTAATAGACACACTTGCAGAAATCAGAATCTATTTCCAGGTGATTCATGAGCGTGTAGGAAAAGGAAGGGGGGGGCAACAACAGACTAAATACACCTGGTAATTTATTTGCTATGAATAATTTGAGCAGCCCCAAGTGACGGAGATATCTTAGTTATTTATCCTGGGGGTGAAATTTGCAGGTGCTGCAGACTGGGTGTGCTCCAGAGCAGGCCCTCCCTTTAACGTTTGCCTCCCCCGCCTCAGTATAAACCTCCGTGGCCGTATTTGGAACAAGATAGAAGACATACTTGATCCAAGCCTTTCATTAATTGCCGTTTCTGGAATCTCCTGCCGGCTAAATTATTCCCCGCAGAATCCCTGTCTCGAGGGTTAGGAAAGGGTTACTGAGCGTGCCTTCCCGTTTGGGGCCGGGTGGGTGGAAATACCATTGGCTTTCATCTCCGAACCTCGTAAAGAACAAGCAGCTGCTGGAGAGATGGGTGCCTTGTAAATCATCCCAATAAATAAATAATGAAGCGGGCGCACGGCTCCGTCGGAGGCAGGGCTCCATGCGAGGGCTGGGTGCCGGTCCCTGGGCCCCGCTGGACCCGCTCCGGAGGAGCCATCACTGGGAGTTTGTCCTCACCTGGCCCCTGGAGAGCTCTGGCTGTGGTTTTGGGTCAAGGTTGTTGGAGTTTTTTTTCCCTTGGGGGTTGCAAGAGAGTGATTTCCTGGAGCCCGGCCCGGCTGCGTTAGGAATAGCTAATGCCAGCGGCGGCTCCTCCGTATCTCACGTTTTGTGTCACCATATTGTAACTGTAGGGTTTTGTCTTCTGGCACCACCGGGCTGCGATGCATTTCATTATTTTTGGTGTTAGAATTCAGAGAGATTTTTCCATCAAATATCTTTGTATTTGTTTCCAGAAACAAATGATTAGCATTAGTATTCATTAGTATTCGTGTTAACAATTGATAAAGGGCCCACTACTGTAGTATCTGTGCATAGCACACAAAATTCAATTAAAAATATAATAATTTCCTCAAGCCATGATCATATAATCTGTACCATCCCCCAAAATTAGTTCCTGAGACTTCTCCCAAAGTTTACTGCAGAGGGATCTGTCTCCCAGTGAAGAAGGGCCCTGAGTCAGGGATGCTGCGGTCGAGCGAGCAGGACCAGGCTGGGGAAGGCAGGAGAGGGCACGTACAGCACAAAGTGGGAATGCTTTCCAGTCGTGCCAGGCCAGTGCAACTCTGCTCCCAGTCATCCTGTCTGTCCTGCAGCAGAGTTGGTGTTTCCGGCTAAGGCTGTAGCCCCCACCTGGGCAGGGTGGATCTCCAAATCGCTCGAGGGATTAGGGTCTTCTCCCTAAGTGACTTAGAATCACAGAATCATAGAATTTCCTAGATCGGAAGGGACCTTTCAGATCATTGAGTCCAACCATCAACCCAACACCGACAAAAGGCACCATCGAGGCATTCGAGGCACCATCCCTGGAGGTGTTCAAAAGACAGGTTGATGTAGTGCTGGGAGGTATGGTTTAGTGATGGTGATGCTTCTTGTTTGTTGTGAGGGTGTCTATTTTTGTCAGTTAGGTTGACGGTTGGACAAGATTATCTTTAAGGTCCCTTCCAACCTAGAAGATTCTAAGAAACATCACTAAATCACATTGCTAAGCACTAACCCATCTTTTAAACACCTCCAGGGATGGTAACTCAACCAAACCACCTTGCCGCTTCCATCCCTCCGGATGACTCATTTCTTGGAGTCCAGCAGAGATGTTTCCCTCTCTGCTGGCTCTGCAGACTTGTTTCACAACCTTGCTGGGCAGAAAGGTCAATTTGACACCCAAGGAGGGTGCTGGAGACCGTTGCATGGCTGGAGACTGCAGCCCTACCGCCTCCTCTTGAGGAATGCCTTCTGCAGTCCTGGAGAAGATGCTGGAGGAGTCTTTCCCCTACTGCTGGGGACCAATCACCATCTCCCCATCACAACATGGTATCTGACATGGCATCTAACTCATAGCTAACACCCCAGAGCAAACAGCCAGCCCACGTAGGGTCTACATATAATGTGTGGGCACCTTCCCTGCTCAAAGGCACGCGACGTTGTTCTGCTCTGCTGAGCCCGTGAGGACCATTCCCAGGCTGGGGGTAAGCCAGTGAGGAGGTTTCCCTCTAAGATACCACCACGAACCTCCAGCAAGCAACAAAAGGCATCTCAGAGGCGTGCGGGCTCCTGTAAAGCAGTGTTTGGATGGAAGCCATTGCATTTGCAAGCAGCATGGGTGGGTACGTGCTTTGTGGTTTTCCTGAAGCTGGTTCACTTGGTGAGGTCACTGGCAGGGTTGGATTTTCAATAAACAACAGAACTGGCTGGCTGTTTAGACCTTGTTTCACCGGTTCAGTCCAAAGCTGTGTTTGCCAGACAGGCTTGGTGCTGCCGACCTGCAGCTTTATATTTGGTGTGCTTTGCACAGAGTGAGGTCTACTGAGGGTTTTGGCTTTGAGGCAGAAGACCATCTGGACAACTTTTACTACCATGGAGCATCTCTTGCTTACTGGAGCATCTCTTGGAACCGTGGACATCTCCAGCAATTCAGGAGCTAAACAACATGCTTAAAACCTCCCTGTGTGTTCTGGAGGTCATCCGGGTTATTTTGGACCATACGACGGATAACTTCTCCAGGGTCACGGACAGACTTGTTCCTCGGTGCTCCTAGAGTCCTACCTTTATACTTGGAATATGTCATGGGGAAGAAACGGCCCACCCCACCGCTGTAGCTTCACCCTGAGACACCGAGAACAGTTTTTTGAGTGGGGAGAAGAGGTCTGGAGTGCTTCCAGTAGGATAAATTGGTTGTTCATTGGATCCTTGTTGGGTCTCGAGTGTTACCTTCTCGCAGGCTTTGTATTTCTGGTGAGTATGTTTAATTGCAGCGCCGTATCAGTGTCTCTGAGAAGAACTGGGAGGAAATTATACGGCTCTTGTGTGGCTTGGGAAGGTGGGAATTAAAACGTGAGCTTAACTGTGGGCCTGACTGTGTTTACAGGGGCAGATCTTTCACAAGAGAGGACACATTGACCAAAGAGAGCAGTTTGGACAAAAATAAAAAAAACCTCTAACTCCACCTTGTCGGTATGGGTGACGCTGACAGATCCTAAATAAATGGAGCGGATACAGATTGAAGAATCCTTCACTAAAATAACAGACACTCCTGAAACTCGGAGCACCGCAGCCCGCAGGTGGCTGCCTTCAAACACCGTTCGTCTCCTTCAGATATCCAGATGCAAACCGCAGTACTCAGGGACAAGACAGAGGTTTGCAAGAACCCTGAGCCTACAAACTGGTGTTGGGGGTCCATAAGTCAATAGAAAGATTATTATTTTCCTCCATATCTTTGCATCTTGACCAGACTGCCACTTTTCATGTTATTTAACTGCACTAGAAGAGCAGGGAGATAATAGTTTTAAGGGTATCCTCTGTTTGCAGAGCACAGCAGTCAGTCGTGTTTGTCTGCCATGTTTCCACCTGTAGTTTTCAACTAACGCCAGCGATCCAGAAAAAGGCCACCCCAGAGCTCACCTGGAATACCAAACCCGGGAGGTCGCTTCCCTCCCCTAACCCCAAGCTTCTCACCCAGCCTTGGACCAGCCTTCTGTGTTCCTCCACGCCTGACGTATAGCTGGGAGTAATCACACATCCGTGCTTCACCCCGCCGCGGGGAGGACGGCTGTGTTACAGCCGATGAAGCCGTCAGCCTCCCCAGGAAGGGAGGCGGGTGAGTACCTGAGATAAACTGTTCAGCCTTGGCACTTTTCTTGGAAGTTGTTGCTTCTATTTCAGAGCTCGTGTGCCTGAAAACCTGTCTGGTTTTGGTTTTTTTTTTTTCCCTGACTGTATCAGTTGGTCTAATAAAAGATACTACCTTTCCTTACAAGCCTGCTCTGCACTTCTGAGCTTAGGTCGTTTATCCTTCTCTTCCTGCTGCTGACAATGACTGAGGCTCCCTGGCCGTACAATATCTGGGAAGTCAATTCCGTGTCAAGCCTCTGGCTTTACATGCATGGCCACAGCGAATATATTTATTTACTGGCGCGGCTCATCAACTCTCCCTCCTGCTGCTTTTGCTGCAGAGAGAGCAAACGGTGATCTCCATGGACCCTTTCCTGGGAATGTGGGCTGATGCACCCAGGGGACCTGATGGGGCTCTGCAGCGTGGGTCTACCCAAGGTAGAGGAATCCAGTTGGGTTTTCACCTAGGCGTTTCTCACCCTGGGGAGTGTGAGCCACTCTGCAGCCACTTGTTAGCTGTTATTGAACAGCTGGTGTTGCTAATGAAAGGCCAGGAGGTGGCACAGAGGTGGCACTGCCCCAGGAGTCTTTTGCAGGGGCTTCAGCCAGAGACCCTGGTGGGTCCGGTGGGGCCCAAGATACTGTCTGAACCTGTGTGGGCAGTTTCTCCCCCAGCTTCATGGGCTTCACAGCGACAGCGATGCCGACCCAAGCGGCTGCTGGCCTGGATGCAGTCAGGATTGCTCAATGCAGCGCTTCCATACGCGCTTAATTTTATCACCTGGGAAGACTCTATAATTCAGGGCACAACATCGTGTTGTGAGGCAGTCCCGTTGGATCACTAATCAGGACCTTCGCCCCAAACCGTTCCCACCTCAGGGGCTGTGAGAAGCCCTGCAACAGTAAAACACCCTGGACCTGCCCATGGTGTTGGCAGGGGACAGGTTTCCCAGCGTCGGTGTCTCCCCAGGGTGACTGGCCTCACCGCAGGGTTATCACCTGCAAGGGAGCCTGAGCTGGGAGGGAAATCCCCCGGCGCAAAAATATACATCACCTTCCTCATTAACAGCTGACTGCAAAAGAAAGAAAAAATAAATAATGAATGCTGGAAAAGAATAATGAACAGATCACCTGTGAGAAATGAGCCCCGTGAAGGCACACAACGCTGGGTTAAAGGACAGGATGTTCATAGGAGATCATAGGCATCATGGATACATAAAACCAGCAGAGCAAAAATTAAGTTTAGGGAGGGCTATAAACTTCATCTTCGGGGGCACAAAGCAGGACCCCCCACAAATTAATGAGGGCTGAGAGGAATCTGTATTTTCCTAGCAAGTTATTTTACAACTCTCTCCCACGGTGCGTGGGTGCCTTCCCAGGAAGCCTCTCTTGTCTTGCCGATGTGAGAGAGTGGGCAAACGGGATGGTGGGACAATCCAGGCTGCCATGTCCACCACTGCTACCCTCTCCTGTCATGGGTGTACAGGGGGGGGACGACCTGCTCCCTCCCCATCTCTGCGTGCAGAGGGCTATTTGGAGCCCTGGTTGCCCAGCTGCTTTTCTGAGGGCTGGGATGGGGGACCGAGCAAGAAATACCACAAACGTACCCAAAAGTGTGGGGTCTGGTCTGCACAGCATCTGTGGATGCTTGGAGCTGCTGCCTGCATACATTTTGCACATACATACATATATATACGTATATACTGGAAAATACTATTTGATGGGTGATTAAATGGGTCTTTTTTTTTAATATGTGGCACATGCATAAAGAAATATAAGTATGCACTTGCATGTGGAATAACCCAATGCCAAGGGAAAGCGTCAAAATAATCAGCCTGTGCTCTCAGCTGATTCCATGTATTTGCCAAAAGCCTTGCTGTGGGTCGGGATCTCTCCACGTCACGCAGAGCAGCAGGGAGAACCAGTGTCCTCAGCATCTGCGAAAGGCACCGGAGACCCGAAGGTCTTTCCAAAACGTGCTGCCTTCAATTAAAAATCAATTAAAAATCCCCTCCCTTTCCCAGCGCCTGAAGCTTAAGGGGAGGGAGGAAAAAAAAAAAGAAGTTATTTAAAGATCCATTATTTTCCAGCAACTAAAAGTTTGGATCGGGGTTATTTTCAAATTATAGGTGCCGTGCTCTTTGCCTCTCACTTTTGGCAATCGCAGCACTGCAAGCCCCACCATGATTCCTGCGAGGAGGAGGAGGAGGAGGAAGATGAAGGCAGAAATACAGCCCTATTTATGCTGATATTAGATCTCCGGCTACATGATCTCATCTAATTTAAAGTTACTCCAAATGAACTATCTCCAAGAATATAATTTTAATGTTTGCCTATCAGGCCATTCTTATCTTCCTGCATTACCATGATATCATTCAGGAATAATAATCGCACTGTTAGTTTTGGTGTCTAAACAAGCTGGCGAGGAGAAATGGATTCCACTCACCTCCTTGGAAATCGCTGCTAAGTAAAAAATAATAATAATAAAAAAAGGGGTTTACGAAGTTTATAAAAAACCCATCTTCGGGGAATATACAACTGCAACAGGTGCCCTGCCAGGACAGACGACTTGGGGTAAAAATGGAAGTATTTCAGGATAAAGGCATGGCGAAGGAAATCTTTCTTTTCCTCTCTGCCTTCCTTTTTATTTTTTTTTCCCTTTTCCCTCAAGGAGGGCATATATAAGATGTAAATGACCGAAATCCAGCCCGAAATGCCCCGAGCTGATGGGAGAGTGCGTGATGCGGGGAGGCAAAGGCAGCAGCCAATGAAAGCCGGGCTGCCCGTTCTTAATTATCATTAACATCGCGAGTATTAACCGATCGGGAAGACTTTTCGGGAGCGGGCAAAGCCTGCGAGCCATCACTCCCTTCCCAACAATTTGTCTTGCTACCCGGGTTTTTGGGAGCGACGCCGGGTTTCCCTCGTTTAATCTCCGCGAGGGATGAGAAATGATATGATTTCACCCCCCCACACCCCCCGCTAAGAATAAACAATGAAAACAAAGGGATTTTTTTTATTATTTTAA
>JAOXNH010000049.1:27826493-27837753 GCA_028566575.1 Bartramia longicauda
TCCGGGCCAGCCTAGAGCATCACCGAGACACCAGGTGGCAGCATCAGATCCAGATACAACCTTCACAGTTGAGTTCCTCAAGAGATCTGCCTGCCTGGGGGACTGGTTGGTGGATTTACCATAACCCAACTCCCCGCCACGCACCATGGAACACGCAGGCAACCCTTCCCTCCTCTTGCTAATCCACTGGTTAGAGTTGCATAAATCCAAGTGTCCATACCAAAGTTTCCCTTCTCCTCCCTCAGCTCCTGTTTCACGTTACAGGCTTGGAGTAAATTAGCAATATGAAAATGTTTTAGTTTGGAAAAAAATGTCTGTGTATACCTTTAAATAATATATGCAATATAGATGTTATATATGCGTCTACATGTGTACATATTATATATAATATATATATATATATAGCGGGGTTTGTATGCTCGACATGTATGTACCGTGTCTCTATGCTTATGTTACACAAACAGTTCATTCTCTCCCTATGTGCGTGCCTATAAAATAAAACATACGCATATTGTACAGGTATTTACAGCATTCATATATCCTGAGTGCACGGACACAGATTGAAGCATGCATCCAGCCTGCCTATGCTGTAGATATGCACAATATATACGGTGCCCACGCACATGCACGCGTCGAAGGCAGCCTCTCTCTGAAGGGGAGCAGAGCGTTTGCATTTAAACCTGAGATATTTCCTTTAAAATTCTTGACGGGGACGTATGATGGGACGTATGATGGTAGGGGCTCGTGTTTTGTGTGTGCACCCTCCTCCATGCACACGCAGAGAGAGAGGGGGCTGCCGACGGGCATGAACCAGCCCCCTGGCCTCAGACCTTCCAAATCTAAGGGCCACATCTGGATCCGTGGGGTTTTTTTTTGATGTTTAGGATGGTCCCCCAACCTGCGCTGCCATTTCCTTTGTAGGAGCAGGGACCAGAGGCCGAACCTCTCTCACTGCTGGTAACACCTTCAGGTATTAAACAAAATCTACCCTGGGTGAGCTCTTCCCGGTGGCTGCCGCTCGCCGGGCGTTAGCCGGAGCCGTATCCTGCCAGAGGTGACTTATCCCTTCCCGTGCCCTCGGCGTGACGGCCCTCCTTACTCGTTACAAGGAGGACGAGACCTCGAGCCCAAAGAGGGGAGGCTGCAAAACCATCCGTCATTTCCCGGAGACATTCGCAGGGGCTGGAAGAAGCGGAGGGAACGCGCGATAACTTCTTCTTCCCGTCCAACCACGGCAGCGAAAGCTGCCTGAGAAGTTGCCTTTTTGTTGTTAAAAAACAGGTAAATAGAGAGCGGAAATGCCTACATATAGGGACATAAATACACGTCTTTATCTTCAGCTAGATATTGGATATAGATCCACATCTAATTTTTCTCATGGCTGCCTCAGCCGGCGCTCGGGGGGCGTCCTCGCCAGCCTTTCCAAAAAAAAAAACTCCGTGTTTTTAAGGAACCCAGCCAGTCACCCCGAGATCAAACAACCTGGCGACAACGTAGATACCAGCTACCTCGTGGATGGTGCCTGCCCTGTGCAGATCCACCCCCCTCCAACACACACACACACACGACCAGGAAGCGGATCAAAGGCTGGAGTTCCCAGGCTCCATGTTGTAAGTGGCACCTGCAAACGTTAGTCCTGCTTCACATTTTCCACCCGTACCTGAATAAATACATAATCATATCACATAGCGTAATTAATAGGAGTATCACCATGAAGGACTCTTAAAGGAAAGGCTGTTGAAAGAGAGTTCCTGAAGATAATCCTTTTAAAAGGGTTGCTCAAAATGCAACCACTAGCGGGAATAAGGCAGGTTTAGTTCCAACATCTTAATACCCCGGGATAGCACAGGTTTAGATCTTGCTAATGTCTTTCCTTTAATAGCTGCTTGACTTTGATTTGGGACTTGCACCTTTTGGAGGATCTCCCCGCTGCTGTGGTTCTCAACGGAGAAGGTTCCCAGAGGAGGCCCGGCCTGGCTCCCCTTCCCATTGACCTGCCGGGGACGCACAACCTCCCTTCTGCTGGAAATCAACCGCGGTCGCATCCTGCCTGCTCGTAATAACCTTTCTAACCTCACCGTTTTGGAGCAAGCCCCGCCGTCCCACACTTTTGCCTAAATGACCCCTTCGAGTTATTTTCAGGGTGCTGCTTAATTTGTTTTTTTCTTATCCTGGATGGCATCCGAACTCCCGGGCCGTGGAGAAATGGGGTTCAGATGCTCCCGAGCTCTCTGCTGAGCGGTGTCGCCCGACTCCTCGGTTGTGCTCGGGGAACTTCTGAGTGGCATTGCCGGCCAGGTTTGGTAAGTAAATCACTTTTTCTTTCTTTTTTTTTTCTCTTTTTCTTTTCTTTTACAAAATGATGTCTGTGTAGAATGAGGCAGAGCTACACAGCAAACTGCGAGGCGAGGGGGTCAATGGGGAACAGCTCGATGCTCCCCTGAACCCTTCTTCCTCAGGCTCCCGTCCCGTGAGCCGCTTCCGTGATTATTTTGCATCCCCCCATTTCCCAGGCTGCACGGAGAGGGACAAAGCTTGAGAAGCTCCCACCACGCAGCAGAGCTGACCCTTGTTAGAAAACCCTGGGGGCGCCGAGGTCCTGCCTTTCGCTGTCACTGGTTGCCTAGAGTTTCAGCCCAGGATCATTCCTGCTGGTTTGCAGCAGGAAAAGTTTAGATTTGTGGAGAATGTCATCAAATCGGCATGGAAATAAGTGAGGGCTTTTGGAGTTAGAGGTGACGGACACATCCTTCCAACAGCAATAATTAAAAAGTGCAAAATAGACATGAAATTCAGTTGAAGCAGGTTTGTTTGCTCGTTTCTTTCTCCTACAACTGCGGACAGACCTTTAGACTACCGCAGCCCAAGTTTCTCGCCCGGTGACAGGCTTAGTGGCCCATCTCTCTTACCCCCCAAAGGAATTTTTGGCCTGTGGAAAATCAGGTATCTCCGTTCCCAGCAAAGTGCAGAGCAGGCTCTCACGTTGTGGCTGTGTTTGTAGGGGACAGCAGGTTGAGGGCAACCTAAAGAGGTTTTTGGAGCTGCTCTAGCTGATGTCCTCTCTCCTGGAGGGTGGCACCGGTGGAGTGCCACCATAGCCCATGTCCCTCCCTGGATGGGACAATGGTGAAACTTTTGGGCCTCCAAGTAGAGCAAGGTCAGCTTGCTGATGGCTCAAATGCTTTCAGCTCTTTTGCCTTTTAAACAAGTGCATGAGGCAGAAAGCATGTCGCTGCCACTTGTCACCCGTGAGGCAGCCGGCACGGTGTCACCAGCACTGCTGGTGCTGGGACAGTGCCGGGACGGGGAGGCAGCATGAGGGGGCGAGGAGATCCCCAGGGGCTGCCATCTCTGAGGCCACTCAGATGGCAGAGAGGGCCATGTCCATCACCGATGGTGATGAACTCCGTGTCACCAAAGGGTGACCCGGGCCTTGTATCTCCTGTCGGTGATGTGCTCTGCGGCTGCGGGCTCGTGGGCCAGTGTCTCCTGCCCCAGCAAAGCTTTACAAACCTGGTACGAAGGAGGACTGGAATGTAATTCCTCCCTACTTGCCCAAGTTTTATTTTTCCTGTTTTATCTTTTAGCTGTGGCTGCACTATCACACCCAGTCTTTCTTTGTTGTTTTTTTTTTCTTTTGGCAAGGTAGGATATCTCTGATTTAGAGCTGGTATTTAATTGTTCATAATTTCTCCAAATTTCCATGTAGGCATTTTTAATGTTTGCCTCCTCTTTTCCCTGTGAGCTGTTAGCGTGAGTCATTTTGTTTCCTGGCACAGACACGGGTTCTTCCCCCTCTCCTTCTTCTCCATCCAGCCTTACTTACGTGGGAACTCCCCTACCAGGCAGCGAAAGGAGAAAGGGAATTAGATCTTTATCAGAGACTTACTTTCACCCAAGATTTCCTTAGATCAGTGGGTGAAACAGAGGCTAACAAAAGCCTCTGTTTTCTCTCCTCGTCTGGAAATAAAACCCCCCGCAGCCAAAAGTATTCCCTCTCCTCCTTTGAAGGCAAACCAAGAGGTGGTGTGACTATGTGTCTTTCTCTCCAATGTACCAGGCTCAGTCCCCCGTTTTTGTTATTTGATTTCACTTGTTCTCTCGTTGGCCGTAAAATGCCAGGGAAGACAAGAATTAAATTTCTACCAGGGAAAAAAAAACCAACCAACCCCACAACAGCAAAATAGGGAAAAAAATAATAATTCCCAGCGTTGCTTCAAATCCCTGCCAACTTTTCAGGCCTTCGTAACAAAGCCAAAAATAAGGCCACAAACCCATTTTTCTTCATTCGCAGGTCACCTTGAAGGGTAGACGAGTAGCTCTTTTAATAGAGTTTCTTCTTTCAAGAGGATATCAGTGAGGAAAGCAGCAATGAATGAAATTCCCCTTTTCCTTACAGGTCCTCAGTTTTGTCTGGCGGTTATGAAGGAGTCTGGACAACTCCCCACTATGGATTTTCACCCCGTTGCTGCGACACAGTCTGACTTGAGGTACTACGGAGGTTTGACATGAACATGCTTTAACATAATTTTCTGGTCAGCTCTTGGCCTCACAGCCCACACATTCACGTTCAAATAGCTGCAGGGCTGGAGGAGATTCCCACACAGAAGTGGGAAGCATCCGCTTTCCACTCAAACGCAGCCCCTCCGTTCTGCGCAAGATCTCCGGGAAGCTCTCGTGAAAAGCGCCTTCCAAGCCAAAGCAGATGCATAAAAAAGCACGAAGAGGGGGTGCAAATTAGTGTGGGCACCACAGGGGGGTAGGAGAACCAACAAGGAATGAAAGCATGGGAGCAGAGGTGCCCTGATGCTTTCTCCTTTGGGGACAGGGCAATGGTTAGATGCTCCTCGCCTCTCCTCCTGCATGGACCCATCCCCTTCAGCGCGGGGCCAAGTAGGGACAGGACCCCATGGGGTCACCTCCCTTGCTGGGACATTGGGAGCAGCTGCTGCCTGGAGAGAAACCATCCAGAAGGTCAAACCGTACACCTGCTTTAGTTTAGTCAAAGTGGTTTTCTCAGCCTTAATTGATAACTGATGAGAAAACCTTCCGTTCTACACATACGCATGCATATGTATAGATACACACACGGACACACATGTGTGTATATAAATAGCTCTCTTTAAATTTAAATAGATTTATGCCCAAGGACAGGAAGGTGGATAAAAGGTCGTTACAAAGAAAGGAGATCTAACACATCTGTATGCTCTTTTGTAGGGATTAAATCTATAGTAGGTTGCATTCAGTGCTAATACTCCTATTAATTTCTGCTTTTTGTTGTTGTTTCCACATTTGTCAGGCTTCGATGAAGGGATAATGAAGTAAACGGATGTTAACTGCAAATTAATCATCCCTGTCTTGATAGCGTAACACAGGTTCCTATTTGCTTACCCTCTTCACCCAGAAATGGTACCCCTCTTTCCATATCCATACCAGCAAAACCCGCTGGATGCTATAACGTAGCAAAAAGGGAGAAGGAAGAAAAAAGAAAGGAAGAAACACACCTTCCCCGAGACAGAGAAAATACTCCTTGAAGCTGCCGAGTTTGAATTGTAAGGAAGAGCTGAGGAAGTTGAGGGCATGCTGGTTTTGCAAGAAGAGCTTGTTGGAAGCGGTGTGTTGAGTATGGGCAGGTTGGACCTTTGGTGGTGTGTCGCTACTGAAAGGTTAGATCTTTTGAGGGTCTGTTTTTTTTTTTAACTGGAGTGTGTCTCTTCCCGCTGTGCAGAGAGGGAACGGGTGTATTTATGAATATGCAGGCTTATTTTGTGACTCTCCTCGCTTTACTTTGGAACTTGGTGTCCGTGAGCCTGGTCTTGTTGTGGTATCGGGTATTTGAAAGGAGGCTGGAGGCTTCCCTGTACCAGTACGAACGGGAACAGAGTCGGAGAAACCCCAAGCTCCCTGAGACCCTTCAGAGAGACCGGAGTGGGGCTGGAGGCAGTCGGAGAGCCACCAACCCTAGTGGTCCATCATCTCGGGGACACACACACCCTTGCTGAAGGCTTTGGATACCCTGTGACCGCACTGCAGCCACTCCTGCAGACCAGTTACACCAGCTTTGAGCATCAACCAGTTTGGACTTTGAGCCGGGCAAACATGGGACTTTCTTCCCAGGTTTTTAATTTCTGATGGAGTAGTGTTCGGTGTTATGCAGACAGGACAGTGGAGTTTAACCACTCAGCCTCATTTTGTGCTTGCAGTAGCAAACAAGGGTAGATTTGGCTTTTATCATTAATTGCTTGCCCTTGTGATGATCACTTGGCACTACACTCTGGCGTCGACTTAGGTTTCCTTCTGTTCCTCCTCCCCGTGTTGCAGGCTGCTGTAGACCACTTCAGGCCTGTCCACCCTTGCTGTGACACTTGGGGAGCCACCAGCGCCCCGTGATGGGTGTGACAGAGGCAGGACCCACACTACCAGGGCCCGGACCTGGTCCTCGTTCCTCCTTCATCAATGTGATGCCATGCCTGACTCCATGGCTAGCTCCCACGGTGCTTTGACATCGGTATCCACAGACCTCTTCCTCTACCTTTGCAGAGAAAGAAATACTTGGTCAGATTGAGATTGCCAAATAACAAATTCTTGTAGCTGTACCAGCTTTGCTCCTTCTCAAGGCACAAATCATCACTTTCCTCCAACTGAGGGCTCAGGTCTGGCCCATAAATATGGAAAACTTTCAGTGCTCTTAAAGATGGGTGCATCACGGACAAGTCTGTACTTCCCAGAGCAAGTGGTGGCTGTGGGTTCATCCCTGGGATGATCAGGCAATGCTGCAAGATTTGAAGGTATCGCTGCTTATTTGAGAGGAGGCATTGTGTCCTGTTTGGACATTTCTTAAAGTGGTTTCTCCTAGCCTTTATCCCTTCCTTTTTACCATCTTCCTCTTTGCCTGTCCTCAGCACAGTCCTTCTGTCTCTTCTATCGATCAATAGCTTGATCAATTAATCCACTGGTTACTTGATTGACACAGAATTTTTACATTATCTGTCCCAACATTATTTTTCGTCTTCCCAACCTAGACTTATAACTGGCCCTTCCTTTTTGAAATGCAAGGTTTTGACAACACAGCATTCTCTAATCATCTAAACACCTTTCCCGTGATCTCCTTCATTCATTTGCAGGCACTAAGTGACATCTTTCTGCATAGCTTTCGCTCTCCTGCTGTCCTGGAAAACCAGTCAAACCTCCACATCCGCCTGCCTCATCCTGTCTACCCCGTGTTTGGGTCAGGACAGGCAGAGGACCTCTGCTCATGAGTCCATCCTCTGCACTCGACTCCTCAGGATTAAACCCAGATTTTTCTCGCTACTCCTTTCCCCCCTCTTCTTATATTCCCTTCTCTCTTGCCTCCCCTCCCGATGAGTGGAGATAACACATTTTCTTGCTGGCAAAGCTGTAGCTCTGTTAGTTTTCAAAAGGCTGGATTTCATTCCCCATGCACCGTCTCTGCTACACGCTCTCCAAGCTGAAACATCTCCATTCGTTTTAGGTCACGGGAAAAACAAAGCAGCGGAGAGGGACATAAGTATTCCAGAAATCATTTCTCTGACAGCAACAGCTAACTAACATTGACCCGTGGCCACTTCTGTGGCTCTCGCGTAACGCTTTAAACTGAGTGTTTCTTTTGTTTTGTCTCCAGCCCAAGAATCTGTTTTTTAATAAGAAAACTCAGAAGTGCCTCTGAAGCATATGGGCTCAGGAGCGGCACTACCACGTCGCAGATGTGCAAACCTGCACTTGCTTATGAGGTCCCCGTGGTCTCCAGCTACTTGGATTAACAAGGGTCCAGTGTAGTCCTTGCCTTCTCCTCTTGCAGGTGCATGCAACAGAGCCTCGGAACTGCCTTTGCTTCTTCAGGCATCTTGTCCATGCCATCACGTGTGCACGGCCGCTGCTTGGAGAGCCTCAGAGAAGGGGAAGAAAGGCTCTCGATGTCTTAAGCAAGCATCTGGTTTCCTTTCGTCGCTGCCCCCATGGCTGGAGGGGCAGCACACCTCTTGTGTAACTTACCCTGCCTAAAGTCTCCAGGAAGTCAGCTGCTAAACCTGACTCTAGCTATTTTTTTCCTTTGAAAACCAGCCCTACCTTGCTGCTTGTCTTTCCCATGACCACGTCCTTGTGGTCTTTCAAGAGCTTGTCCACCCAAAGTGGCAGAGACCTGCCACACTGGGGCTGGGATTTAAATGTGGTGGGTGCTGTGGTCAGAGCTGTGCAAGCCAGACCTTCGTTGGGGTTTAGGATCCTAAATCACACAGGCTTATCTAAAAATAAAATACAGGCTCTTAAGCACCTCAAGCAGTTCAGCTCATTTTGTGGGGAGATGTGGGATATTTCTAAATGGAATCAGGAGTGAAGGAAGCAGCTGGGTACATTTTAATTCTAATTTTTCCTATATATCAAGCGTTAAATTAACAAGGGAGGGAGAACTCTACTGAAGAGCTATCTGCTGGTTAGACAGGCATATCAGGATAAAATTATTCTACGCTTGCCCGTGGTTTGTCTGGGTACTCCTGGAGCTGCACCAGTAAAGAGTATAATTGTGCTGCTATTTGAGGCTTCAGATTTGGTGCCGTGAGTCCTCCCCTCCGACTACACAAGGTTTGCTTGATGGCATTAGGTAACCATTCCTCATAGGTGATTTTATTTTTTTTTTTAGCCAGGCAGGGTGGTGCAGAGCTCCTCGGAAGACGTGCTAGCAGGAGGAAAGAGAGAAGGGCTCAGGCAAAAGATTTGCGTTCTCAGTCGTGAGGACGGTTGGCTTGAACGTTTGTTGGAGAGAGGTTTTTCCCTGCAGTGTTTCAGTGGGGGGATCTAATTGGCACAGGAAGGATTTTGCAGTCAAGAGGATGGTTTCTCCTTCTGAATGGTTGGTGCAAGGCGCAGACTATTTCAATAACATCCTATAGATTTAATTTTTCCTTTCTACAGTGAGAATAAGAATTGCTGTCATTGCCTTCAACTTGGAGTAATTGAGTTTTAAAATCAGAACCCTCTTCAGAGTCTTTTATTTGCCGCATGATAAGGGGTGCAGAGGTCCTTGGATTAGTTAACATCGATATACGTCACCTCCGGGCTCTGCACAGCTGGCCTGCACCGTGCATGTGCACGTTGAGTACTCCTGTTTCTGAGTAAATGGTTCGTATTGACTTTCACTGAAGCTCAGTTATAAAATGCTTCAGTGCACTGAATATGATTTTTTTTTTTCCTTTTTTTTCCCCTCAATGCAAGTCCCAAGAGGACTCACTCCAGATATCCCCCACTCAATGAAATATTGTCTCTGCAGCCAGGGAAAGCAATCTCTTGAGTATGAACCTTGAAGCAGAGGAGCAGGTTATTTCTCAGCAACCTTTTGATATTGTCAAACCTTCAATCTTTTGGGGATTTACGGACTTGGCTAATACATAGGACTGACCCTGGGTACTAAATGCCTCATTTTCACCAAATTTATAATTATTCCCTTTGCACATTTCATGTCATATAGCTGTGGGGATGGTGTCATTGTTCCCATTTTATAGATGGGAGGGTTGTGTTGCAGAGGTGCCAGGAAAGTGTGCACAAGTCTGTTCTGCACTGCTGCCTTCCTCTTGCAGCGCCAGTAGGGCTCAGGGATGCTCCTGTGTGTGTCCCCTGATGTGTTTATTGTGCTGACTGGTAAATCTGTCACTTCTTCTCCTTGTTTTTAAGGTCTTCTGGCTCCTAGAGTGCGAGCGTTTCCAGAGGTGACCCTTTTCACCCCTGGAGCAGAGGTGGGAAGAAGCAGGGGGGAGGCCGCTCCCCCTTTTTGCAAGTCGGTGTGTTTTCACCACAGTGATGGAGACAGAGATTGTTGGAGTCCTTTAAGGAGCGTGTGTTTCCAGGTGCCGTTTATGGTAACAAAAGCTGGAGCATGGGAGCTGCTGGCATCAAACCACTGGGAGTCAGCCATGTGGGACCAACGGCTCTTGGAGTCCCCCAGGAGCGGCAGGGGAGTTGGCTGGTGGCTATAGATGTGCACAGGGGTGGTGAGGAGACAAGGAGATAGAGCAAGCAGGGCCCAATGAGGCTGCAAGCAGATAGGAGCCGAGTGGGGATACGGGTGGATAGACCATCCTCTGCAGGAATCATGGGGAAAAAAAAGAAGGAAAATGCTCTCTGTTGGGTGAACTGACAACCTTGTGGTTGACAAGCACCACCTGACAACCAAGGTGGTGAACTCTCCACCTTGCTCCAGTCCCAGCTCAGCATCTTGTCTTTACCACAGTCATGCCAGCCCTTAACCAGTGACATTTAGATCTGTCCCCTGAGCTTGCAGGTAAAGAATATCATGGCAATTAAGCTCCACACAGGCAGACAAGAAATGTCAGGACCGGTTTAAATGCCTGGCTCGCTCCTCATGAGGTTACAATCTCATTTAATGTCACCACCCACCTCTGAGCGGCCACATGGGCCTGGAGCTCATGAGATCTTCCTTCTTTCTCAAGCCACCGTGCTGTCCTTGAAGTCATTTGTTCTTTGCTTATGACTAGCAAAATCACACAGGGAAAACATGATCATTTTCACGTGGGGAAAAAAAACCAGCTTTTTGCATAACAAACACATTTTTATTAAAAACCTCAACTTTTGCAAGTTTCCATCAATTTCAAAGGACTGCAAGGATGCCAGTGCTGCCTGTTCACACTGGAGAAGTGTGTTGGGGCTCTCGTCTGCTCTCACTCGGAAAGGCTCCTGGTTTGAGGGGCAAGAAGCCACACAGACCATGCTTGCCCACAGCCAGCAGCATTTGGTGAATTAATTACAAGCTGAAACTCAAACTAAATCCACAAGTAAGAGGTGTGAGGGCACAGTTCTGTAGCAGGCAAAGCTTGTATTTGAAAAGTTAATGTTTGAAGCCTAGTTCTGATTTTTTTTTTCCAGCCCACTCCTCCCAGTCCCAACCCACTAGGTGGTATCCCTCCAGTCCTTGTTTTCCTTTTTCTTTCCAGTGGGCTTAGACACACAACAGAGACTTGAAGAAGGCAGCAGCAGGAAGTTTAGATTTCATCTCCTGCTCTTTCCTAGCTATGAAGTCAACCCCTGCTAACACACACTACACTACAACACTCCTGTATTTGCTGAAAAGCTGGGGAAATAGCAGCATAAATTATGGAATCAGGGAATTGTCAGAGTTGGAAGGGACCTCTAGAGATCATCTCGTCCAACTTCCCTGCCAAAGCAGGGTTGCCCAGAGCATGTCACTCAGGACTGCATCCAGGTGGGGCTTGAAGATCTCCAGAGAAGG
>JAOXNH010000049.1:27861008-27871499 GCA_028566575.1 Bartramia longicauda
TGCTTGGGAGATGCGGGGAAGGGAGGGGGGGGGCTGGGGAAGGGAGGGAGGAAGGAGACGGGGAAAATAATGCATAATTCACAAGGCAAATTAATCAGTCCTCTTTCCCCTGCCTGTTGCAATTACATTGTACACGAGTAATCACCAGGTTACTATTTATTATTATTATTATTATTTTTACACCAGGAGGCTAAACAGTGGGGATGGTGATATGTGAGTGAGGACAAGCTGGAAGCTGCAGTCACATTTAGAGTAGTGCCTCGCCAAGATTTCTATCTAGTTGTGCTTTCATTGTGGAAAGGGCTTTTTTTTTTTTTTTTTCTTTTTTTAATTCTTTCCCGTTTAGATTGGTGGGGAGTTGTGGAAAAAGGAGGGCGGGGGGTTGGTGTGCGTTAGAGCAGAGAGATTGGGTAAAATTATTTTCCTTCATGCTTGGCTAGGTCTCAGCGTGAAAAAAAAGGGGACCCAGCTTAGGGCTGGTGGGAGATTGCAGATAAAAGCAGCTTCATTTCTAACTGACCTTCCATGCGTTCGGCCCGGCCGGGGGAAGGTGGGGGAAGGAACAATGAGAGCCACCTCCAGAAAAACCGTCCCTGAATACCTACACCGGGCACCGGTGAAACGAGGTGGGGAAAAAACAAAAGCAAGAGGCAGGGCTTTGCCTGGAAAGGGTTTTGATAAGGCGTAGCGTGGGGAGCAGAGGGCTGGCATCGCTGTACCTATGGGCATGGGGACTCCCCAGGACCTGTGGCGATGCAGGATCCATCAGGGCCATGGTCCAGAGGCTGTCCAAGCAGTCCAAAGAAGTCAAATCTCAAAGCAGCTGGGTGGTCTAAAGAAGTCAAACCCAAGTCCCGATTCAGCAAGATCCAACACTCAACATCCATTAGCCGGAATAGGTGCAGGCTTGAAACAAATGCACAAACACCTCCCTCACCTGACCATCGCACTTCAAGACCCTTTAGAAAACACGTGCGTTTTGTACCTTCGGAGGAAACAAAACTTTGCATAGCATTTAGTGGGATGTGAACTGAGCAAAGGGTCTGATGAAGGATGCAGGCTGCAGCTGATCCTGTTTGGCACAGGTGGAGGGAGTTCACCATGAGCACGATGGGCTTAAATAGGGTCTCAGCAAGGTGTCCTCTTTTTTACCTGAGGGAGGTGTGGTGCTGTGTGGATCCATCCTGGAGGTGAGGTGTTTTCTGTTGTGTGCTCTGGGTGGGAGGTGTTTATGCAGAGCTGGAGTAGCCACTTCTTTTTCTGACTAGCGGTCAAGCATCAGATTTTCCCTTTCCTTTTCCTTTGTGCAACACAAGGTCGATGTGGAAGACTTCTCTGGGGAGGGTTTGATAGTTACCACCTTAGCAGAAGAGTGTCTTTGTAGGTTGAATACTCTCTGGCAAAGATTGCTTGAGGTGGGCTGTGCTTCTTGTAAGGATAAGCAAAGCTGCTTTATGGTAAAAGTAGACCTGGGTCTTTTGGGGTGGAAACAGCTATAATCCTGCTATGCTCAGATGGGCAGCCTGGGTGCTCTGTGGGGTCAAGTCTTAGTGCTGTGGGTCCCTTTGTGACCCTTTTTCCTACCCCTGAGCAGCCCGGTTGTTTTGAGTGGGAATGGAGGGAAGAGTTGTTTTGCACTGAGCAGGGCTGGCTACAGGCTCTCAAATTCTGGTGTCCTGATTATGAAGGCAACAACATATTGCCCTTTCCTTGCCTTTTTCTCCACTCTAGTGACTTCTACGAGCAACTCAAAGTGCAGCACCTTCATAGTACTCATATGATGATTGCATGCTGGGATTCACTTAGTGATTTCCTTATCAAGTGCCCTCAGATTACAAAAAGCTCTTTCTTGCCCCAAATTCTAGGCTAGTTTCTCCCCTTAGCATAACGCCCTCAGCACCTGGAGGTCTTGATGGCAGCTTCAAGCCCTGATGGATGGTGATGTAGCATCATTGTCCTGTTGCTTGCAGCACATCTGCAAGCCCAGTTAGTTCTTCCGGAATTGCTGAAGTGCTAATATTGTTATGGAGTTCTCCTGCACCTTTCTCCATAGGTTGCTTGTGTGCATTTGCAGTTTTTCCAAAGAATTGAAGGGAGGTCTTGGAAGAGAATTCCTTCCTTTCACCTATTCAAGGCTCAAAAGCCAGATATAAAATATACCAGCAGAGCAGCTATCCTTGTGTACAGACTGTTTCAAAAGGAGAGCTGAGACAGAAAGTGACTGTGGAAATGCTTCCTCATTTTTTTTGTTCTGTTTGTAAAATCAAAAAGGGGAATAAAGCCTTTTTTTAAGCTTGTCTTTCCACTGACATCAGAGGCTCATCAGACCTTGGCACTGCTCTGTGAAATGCCTGTACTCAGATGACTGTTTTCTGAAATGCTGGAATTCCTTCCAGGTTTCTGGCCTCTAGTGTAGTCCTGCCAGTGGACGCTCCCAGGGACACCTGCTCCAGGATAGACCGGCCAACAGTGCTGGCCAGCGCAATTAGAACAAAAGGTCTCTAATTAGACAACAGACACCTTTTTGGATGATGTTACATTATGGGTGTGGGGGGAAAGTGCTTTTGCTTTGCTTGTTTATAAATGGTGCTGGTAATCAGGAGCCTATTTCCTGAAATTTTCTTTGAAATGCTGCTGGAAGTTGAGCAACTAGCTCCCTGGGAAACACCAGGCTGTTACTTTCATAAAACTTGAAGTATTATGGCTTTAAACACAGACATCAGAAACATTTCAACCAGCTTCCTAGCTGAAGCTTTTCCAAGAAACTTTATTATGCCTCCCTCAGAAGGGGCGCATATGAAAACAGTGAACAGAGGCATGCTCTCAGATAAAAAAAAACAACATATAATGGTTTCTGTATGTGAAATGAGAGGTGTAACACTTCCTTCTGTTCCTACTGAGTGCTTTTCCAGCAAGAACCAGCATCCTGCCATCATGACCTGAGCTCAGCTTGTAGGCATCTTTCTCTAACTCCCCCCGAGTGCCCTTGCAGGACTTGGCTGAAATAACATTTTGGGGAATATTTGAGCAACCTGCCCTGCTGCCTGAGGATGCCAGGAGGTCCGAGGGTGCAGGTGGCTCGTCTCCCCAAGCTGCTCTGTGCTGCTGAGCTGGGAAGCCCTGCTGCAAGATACTCACTGGATGCTTCTTGGCTCCTGGTGGTTCTTGGACTCTTAGACTTTAAATCCTGCAGATTCCTGTTGCTTCAGATCCTGTTTCCTCCCCCTTAACTGCCCCTGACATCAGGACAAGACAAGGGACCGGCCCAGTGAGTCCTTGAGAGAGAAAAAGATGTGGAGTAAAAATGTTTTCTTTCCCTTAAAAAAAAAAAAAAGAAAAAAAGGAGGTTTATAATTTCTCCAGAGTGGAAATTGCACCTGCCAGTCTGTTTTCTCAGGCCTCGGCTCCCTGAAGTACTTCAGCACAATTCTAACTTGAATTGCACAAGTTTTCCTCCTGCCTGGCTTGGGTCGGATGACTCATGGTTCTCTAAGTTGGTCACGTCCTTCAGGGTCCTGCTGAATTGAATGGAGCCTTTCCTTCTCCTCCAGCTCAAGGATGAAGAATCGGAGCTGGTGTCAAACAGATGGCTGGTTCTTCAGCATCTCGCCATCCTGCCTTCGAAACCTGCCTCCTGCCCAAGCTCGTGTCAAAATGTTCTGCTTTGAAAGTTGCATTATGGTTTTGTCTGACAAGTAGGAGAATCGGAGATGTGCTAGGTACTTCATAATGTTTCACGTGGGAAACAATTTAAGATCTTTTTAGTTCAAAAAAAAAACTGTTTTCTCAATGTCTTGTTAACCTCTTGCTGCCCAGCTGGAGGAAATATTCCTGCATACCTGAGTTTGCCTAAACCTTTATTTCTAGACTTAGAATGGTACTAGAGGTAGTGTTAAGAGAGCCTTGATTTTGAGTTAAGTTAGAGAGACATTTTCCATTGTGTGCTAAAGCTGGTGGACTTCACCAGCAGCGGAGCCTGATGATGACTCTGAGTGGGGTGCAGGGCCAGGAGGAGTCTGCTTTGTCTTCTGTACCACCAGCACCAGAGAATGATCAAGTGGACTTGCAGGACCAAGAGGAGTTTTTCACTAGACTGTAAACTCAAATCTACACGTTCACAGTGTTTGCCTCCCTCTGGTGCTTTAAGGTTTGTACAGGAAATGTAGCTGTTCTCAGGATCTCACTTTAGCTTTTGAGCATCTCCTAAGAAGCCCAGTGAGCTCCTTTGTCCTGTTCCTTGCAGACACTGAGTTTCTCCTCTTGTTCCTTCTGGGCTTGTCTTGATTAAGGTGTCTGCTCAAGCCCGCATATGAAATGCAGCAGACGGCCTGTATTTCTCCTGCTGTCTCTGCAGGAGAAATCATGCAAATACCTTCTGCTTATAACACCTTTCACCATAGGAGGAGAGCACTGAAGTCTAGTTGTATCTTGGGAAGGGATTTAGACAGAGGTATGTGCCCTGGTCCTGCTGCTTTTAGGTCCTAAAGACAATGGGGAACAGGTTGCCCAGGGAAGCTGTGGATGCCCCATCCCTGGAAGTGTTCAAGGCCAGGCTGGATGGGGCTTTGAGCCACCTGCTCTAGTGGAGGTGTCCCTGCCCATGGCAGGGGGTTGGAACTGGATGATCTTTAAGGTCCCTTCCAACTCTGACCACTCTATGATTCTTCATCCCATTGTATAACCTGGGCAGAGCATGAGGGGTCCTGAGACACGGGCAGCCGGGCAAATGCTGCTGCTGTTCTCCCATCCTGTTCCCTCTTTAACAACAGCTGACTGCCCTGTTCCTTTACCCCACAAGCCTTATCTAATGTCAGGAAAGCCTTCTAGCTAACATAGTTTCCAAATTAAAAAAAAATTACTTGTTATCCATCCAATTTCTATGAGAGGAAATTCTATTAAATCCCCAGAAGAAAGTGCATTATAGCTGCACTTTCAGAAGCAGACCCTTGAATAAACTTTTTTAGTTATTTCACATAACTTCTATTATGACTGTCATTATGAAGCAGATGAACATTTTCTTGAACAATTAGATGCGGGTGTGTGGAATAAAGAGTGTAGTTCGCCTGAGATCATTGAAACCTATCTGTTTGGGTGATTCATTTTCTTCCAACTAGGCTGCCCATAATAAGCTTTTCTTCTCTTGCTTTGTCTTGTTTCCCGTTTCAGTCGGCCACAATGCCCAAAGAATTGAAAGAATGTCTTTCCCCATGTCCTTGTGCTGTGACTGAGCCTGGCAAACAAAAAAATAAAATATTTTTTCAAAGAAAATAAAAAGCAGAAAAAGAAGATAAGGAGGAGACAGACCAGATTAAAAATAAAACAAGTGCTGTTCCTTGTGGTGATGGTAACTTGGGGCATGAGGGCCTTGAGAAATATCAGGGGAGTAAAGGATGGGAAATAGACTCTTTTTGCTCCTAATTGGAAGTGAAAACACATCCAGATGCATAAGAGATGGCAGAATTTCTCCAGTATTGCCTTGGCAGTTGTATCAGGTGGAGCCATGGGCAGATATGGGGATGCACAGAAGACTTCATCTCCTGCTTCCATGACTTCAGTAAAGCAACCTATCTTAGTAAGGTGCTCCTGGTGACCCTGTGGGAAATCAAACTCAGCTATCCAGTGTGGGTGTGTGTTACAAAAGTTTAACACCTGGTATGCAGGGCAGAGCCTGAGAAAAGGAAATGGTATCTAAAAATCTTTATCAATACAGGATGTCCCCTCTACATCTTTCCCACGCCCCCATCCCATGGTCTGTGATTGCTCATGGAGGGGGAAAGAGCTCAGCTTAATGCATTGCTCAGATCATTAGTGGGGTTTAGTTGGTGGGTGTGTGTTTGTTTTCTTTTGGTGTTTGTTTGTATTTGTGGTGTTTTGGGTTTTTTTTTGTTTGGTTGGTTTTAATGTGGTTGGACTCGATGATCTCAAAGGTCCCTTCCAACCACTAAGATTCTATGATTATTTCCCAACAGCTTTTCTTTGGAGCTGCTCAGGACATTGCTGTGATTGATCACCAGGCTCTCCTGTTGATGTGTCCAGCAGCAAGGAGCCCCAGCAGGCTCCCGTGTCTGTCCTGGTGAAGACATCTCACCAGGCAGCTCCCTCTCCCTAAGGGCAACGACTTTATCCTGCATTTAAAAGTGGAGCTTACTCCTCCCGTACCTCACAGGCTGCTTTAGCGACTCTAATTTCAAGTGGATCAGCCTGAATTTCTTTGTTTTGGTGGCTGTGTCTTAAAGCATGCTGTGAAATCACGACTGCAGCTCATGCTTGCAGGAGTGGATGCTGTGAGTCTCCTCCTTGGAGAGCTCATAAAGCAGTTAGGTGTGCTTTCCTGCACAGACAGTGTATATAAATATGGCTGGATAATGAGAGATGACTGATAATATAGGCAGATTTGTTGAGGATGCTGTCACTTGACAAACAAGTAGGTTTGTAGTGGGCTAAAGCCATATTTCCATTGTTCATCCCAAATTAAACACCAGCCTGCCGGGTGATCCCTTGCTGTTTTTTAGCTCTTGTTGCAAGCAAGACAACAGCAGCACAGCTAAAATTCATGTCTAGTGGCTAGGGCTGTAAGTGTTCATTTCCCGGGGTGGTTATCACCCAAGTCCCTACACAGCAGCTTGATGTTTGGTCGGCACTGCTGCAAATGATATGGAAATCTCCTGGCCACCTCTAAGAATGCTTTGTGTATCAGTTTGCAACTCAAGAAATTGCTGGAGAGCCTAAGAAAATAAAGAGCTTTCTTTGGTTCTTTTAAAACAGCAGAAGCAGCTGACTTGGGGTCTGCCCTGGGCTTCTTGTGGATATATATTAGCAGGGATTGAATTGAATGGAAGCTACTGGAGAATGTGAGGCAAGGGAAAATCTTTTTATAAGAAAAAAGAAATGGCAAAACTTAGGGGAGAGAGCGGAGAATGCGAGACCTTGAACCGAACCTCTTCGGGGAGGGAGGAATAAAAAAAGGAAAAAAAAAGTGCCCGCTTGAATAATAGACTAACTAGCGACCTTGAACATATATGGTGCGCATAATAAGAGTGAAACAAAGGGACCTCTGAATATGAGGCATTCTTAGACTGGAGAATAATAATCACAAGTGGCAAATTTTAAAAAAATGGAAGACATATAATATAACAGAAGTAATGGGGGCCTGAACCAACCTGAGATGAGAGAAACGACTGCAGGGATTTAGCAGTAGGCTGGGCTCGTGGATGGCCTAGTTACTGCTTGCAGCAAAGCCAAGCCTTTCCTTCTGCTCCGGGAGGATTTTATTGACGTTTCATTATCTTTGCCTATGTGTAAACTCTACTTCCTTCTCAGACAGCTGGCCAAATTTGGGAGGGGGGTAGTTTTCTCTGCTCGGTTCTGCTGCCCAGCCGTGTCCAGTCCTCCCAGTGACACAGCGTGGTGGCTGGCAGGGGATGGTGATGCCTACTGATGTTGTGGGGTGGCATTGCTTCGTGCCAATGAGGGATGCGGGTTGATGCTCACCACTGGGCATCATGGATGGATCTGGCAGGGTCAGTGAGTTCCCACTGAGAAGTGACAACGCTCTAAGTTTGTTACGAGCACGCTCCATAGGTGGTGGGAGCTAAAGCACATCACTGCCACGTAGCAGGGACTCTTGTGTTGCTTTCCCAGTCTATTACAGCATCTCAGATGAGCGGTGGCAATCCCTTAAACTAACTTGACTGCTTGAGGATCACCTGTTTCTGGCTTTCTTTCCTTGTGGATTGTCTGTTTATTATGGCTTTCTTATTCTATTGTGAGTGTAGGTTTTATACCCTGCTCACCTGAAGGCAAAGTCTCTGCCCACACTGTAGCTTCCCAGGCTCTTTTTCACATTGGGTATGAGGGTTGGACAATATTTAATCCCAATAGTGAGATACCTTGCACTTTTCCTGACCAAATTCTGTATGCTGTACCTCTTTGTAACTGCCATTCACAGCTGCTTCTGGTTTGCCTTGAATACCTCCAGGAGAAATGTCTTAAATGTTTTTTCCAGATCATCAGTGAAGATGTGAGACTGGCTTCTGAAGTGCTCCTTTGCATGTAACCCCAGTTAGGTTTCTTCCCAATAATCAGAGTCACTTCTCTATGTTGTTGGCATTGTCTGGTTTGAGATCTATATTGTGAGACTCCCTCCTAGATGTCCCCTCAGTTTGTTGTTTGTCAGAGGTTGTGAGGGATGTTTTACTTCAGCTTCGCTCTTCATCCCTTCTGTCCTTAGAGCTTGTGAGTTTGTCCTTCAGGATGCTCCTCCAATGCTGCTCCCTGCGCTGTGGATGCATGTGGTCACTATCCAACATCCCCACGGGTGGGCTGTCTTCACCACCTCCCGGCTCTCTCACCTTCCAAAAATGGGGCCGCATGAGAACAAGATGTTTCTGTTGATCAGAGATGGGATTTGTCTGGACCTCTGTGCTATGGAGGTAGATGTCACTGCTTGCGTGCATGTGGTTTGCCATGTGGGAAAATCTTTGCTGAATTTATGGTTAGGCTTTGGCTCTGCAAACCAGCACTAGAAGATGCATACAAGGGAGTTTGTGGGGCCAGTTCTCTCTCCTTCTCCCAACCCTGGCTGAAGCCACTGATGAATGGTACAGACACCTCTCAACCACGTTGATGTTGCTTCAGCCAAGCTTTGCAAAGTTGATGAGGTTGGATTTTTGGGGTGAGTTTCCATCCTAAGAGGATGAGAGTTGGCTGCAGCATCCTTCTGATGGAGGACCCATTCCTTCACACAACCCAGCGGGCCCTGCCAGGTTCCCCTCTGCCTGGCTCCTACTGCTTTGTGTGGATCCTTGTGTTGTCCTCATTCTTCACACCACAAAAGATTAAAGATAATACTAATACTAATAATATAAAAACGCCCTTCTGAGAATGGCCTGCAGGCTGGTATTATGCCATATAAAGACTCTGTGAAATAGCTTGGGTAATTTACACTCATTAGGAGGAGAATGCAGTAGATTAAAGGTAGCAAGGGTGAATAGCTTCCCATTTTTGTCAAACTTGCCTAACCTTTTATTCACCTGCTGAAGCCATTATTTTATAATAATAAAAAAGAGGAGAAAGAGCCTTGCATGAACTTGGGGAGAAAGGGAGAGAGTGCAAGCTAGAAGCTATTTTCTCAAGAGAGAGAAATGCAGCATTATAGATTAAAGGTGAAAAGACAGCCCTCATTTAAATCAATCCACCTCTCCGAAGCATATTTATTCACAGATTAATTAGAGTTGCAAATGAAAATGATCTGGTTGGTGGGAACATTATTGAGGCCTTTAAAGTGCGGGAGTGAAGATTAAAAGGAAGCACACTTACCCTTTCCTTATGATCTAAAGAGGAGATCAAAAGAGTCGGTGTCAAATTAACAGCCCTGATGATTTCTCTCTTCTTCTCGTCCTCCGTTTATTATCTAAGGCTCATGTTGATACATGCAGGATGAAGACCTGCTTTCCTAAGCAGCTGGTGCATGAAGTGTGTAGGGACCCTTTAGACAATTTGGAGCAGTCAGGAAGGTCCACGGCTGCCTGACATAGGGAACGTGTGTGTATTAAAATTTTGGCTGTCAGAAGGCACGAAACGGAGACTATTTTAATCTTACGTGTTGGGTGTTGTAGGGAACTGTTCAAGCTGTAGCAACATAGCACAGCCAGACTACAGATTAGTTTACTTATTCTGTGGTTAAAAGATGTTAAACTGAGTGCCCGGCCTCTTGTGAGGCTGTGGGATGGATTTGGGATTTGCTGTTGGAGAGACGTGATTTTACTGGGCTCAGAGGGAGGGGAGGGAGATGCGGTCCTTGCGAGGCTCCATCAGGAGCAATACAAATGATGCAAAACAAGGAAAGACTGTTAAACCCTTCTGGAAGATGATACCAGAGGTGAATCAGCCCAGGAAAAGACTGTACCTTGTCGTGGGATCTAAACATATTCCTGTTGGAGACAGGGTTGAGAGGATTTCAGCATGAGCCAGCAATGTGCACTCTCAGCCCAGAAAACCAACTGCATCCTGGGCTGAATCCCCAGCAGCATGGCCAGCAGGGTGAGGGAGGGGATTCTGCCCCTCTGCTCTGGGGACACCCCACCTGGACTACTGTGTCCAGTAGTACTCGGCACAAGAAGGACATGGACTTGTTGGAGTGGGTCCAGAGGGGGCCGTGAGGATGATCAGAGGGCTGGAGCACCTCTCCTATGAAGATGGACTGAGGGAGTTGGGGTTCATCAGCTTGGAGAAGGCTCTGGGGACACCTAATAGCAGCTTTCCAGTATCTGAGGGGGGCCAACAAGAAAGCTGGAGAGGGACTTTTTACAAAGGCATGTGGTGATAGGATGAGGAGTAATGGCTTCAAACTGGAAGAGGGGAGATTTAGATTAGATATCAGGAAGAAATTTTTCACTCTGAGGGTGTCGAGACACTGGCCCAGGTTGCCCAGAGAAGCTGTGGCTGCCCCATCCCTGGAGGGGTTCAAGGCCAGGCTGGAGGGGGCTTTGA
>JAOXNH010000049.1:27878104-27897132 GCA_028566575.1 Bartramia longicauda
ATGGACCCTCCCTAAGGTTTCGCCCGCCCCCCCCCATGTACCACACGTGATTGCAGGGAGATTATGATGCCATTACAATTCACTCTGCCCATCAACTAACGCTGTGGAAAATGCTGACGTTTATAGTGGCTCCTACAAGAGACATATTTCAGTATGAAAGTGAGTCCTAATGTAAGAACTTTATTTAGGTAAAACAACATCCAGGGAGGGGGGAGAGGAGGAGGAGAGGTGGTGGCAATTGCAGAGAATTTTATTTCTTTCAACTAATGGGTATACGGATGCTAAATTTAAAAGACATTTTTAATAAATCTATTGGCCTTTGACAAAATCAATCCAAACCCCATAAACCAAGAAGTCACCCACTTGGTATTAATGAGGCTACATTTGCATTTATTTTTCCTTTACACTAGACAAACCATTAATTTCGTGTTTATGCTTCCTTTGAAGTCTGAATGCTTGTAGATAGATGGCCACATCAAGTCTCCTGCTGCTACATTAATATTTTGCTATAAATGATAAATTTGACCATTTTCTACAACACCCCTTTTTTCTTTAAGAAAGCTGAGAAAATGCGAGCAATAAGTCTTAAGCCCCTGAAAGCTTAGCTGTTTTTTTAAATACTCTGCAGTCATTGATTATTAAAGCAGTCATAGCTTTAACTTTGGGTTGCATTTGATGGCACCCAGCATTTTGCTGCTGTAAATTGAGAGATGTTCATTAACCAATCAGGGTGGCTCTCTTTGCAAATCATCTTTCATTTGACCGATGCAAAAAGTGGACGCAGCCAAGTCACCTCTGCTTCACCCCGTCTCTGGCCCCTGAAGGTCTCTGGTTACATCTTCTGGTTGCTTCCATGCAGGCAAAGTACATCTTTGTGCCCCATCAGGACAGCAAAGGTGCCTTTTGCCAGTTTTACAGTAATTCACACTTATTTTGTGCTTTTCCTTTCAAGATGCTCTATTACCCACATAACTTCCTGGGAGCGACAGGTACCAGAAGATTCCCCAAACCACCAGCTCCTAGAAACAAAGGGAAAAACCCTTCTGAAAAACTTGCAGGAGCCCAGGATGATGGGTAAGAGGGAGATTTAACTCCTACAAGGACGATGGGAAAGGTTTGTGAGTTTTAGGAATCTGGACCCTTTTCTTAAATCAGTCCCAGATCCAGGGAAAGGGCAGAGGTTTGGTGATGCTCCATGTCCCAATGCTTGATGTGGGGCCAAGAATGGGTTTCGTGAATTCAGTGTGGGTGGATTTGACCCTTCTCGTGTGAAGCCTCATAGGCAAGAGGGTCCCTCCAGCGAGTTCATGGAAAAATGTGGCAGTAGAGAAAGCCTAGGAAACACCGATGCTGGGGCTAGAGAAATGGTGACTCTCTCGTGGAGGCATTTTCTTGCAGCCCAGAATAAGGACCTGCTCGGAGGCTGGTATTCACATCTCAGACATGTTGCTGGACGTGCTTAACTGGGCTGCTGGGACAATGTGGAAGATACACTCCATTTTATACCATGGGATGGGGCTGGTAAGGGATGTCCAACAAGTTAGGCCTTCTCCTGAGACGCTCCTAGGAATTGGCCCAGATATTTGTCACAGAATGTGTGGCATCCCAACTGGCCAGCCCTTGCATGGAGGGTAGCACTTCTGCATGTGCGCTCCAGCAGGGATTTAGATGCCAGCAGGCACTCAGCTGCCAAAGGAGAGATGTTATGGGCCGATGCTTCTTGATGTAGGTGCCTAAATTCTTCCTTGATCGCTCCTTGGGGGTTTTCAGATCTACCCTCTGCCTGTTACTCCTTGTTCTTGAAGGAAAGCACAGGCCCAGACTCTTTCAGGGTGACTGCAAGGCGTTCTGAAAGGGGTGGTGATGTTTTTTGGTGCTTTTTGTCTGGCAGAGAGAGCCCTCTGTTGCAGGAAGCCCTGCTGCCTCCGCCCGTGGGGCAGGGTGATGGGGAGCGAGAGGCAGGTTCAGTGGGCTGAGGACCACCTGGATGCCAGCCACGGCTGCAGCGAGCCCCAGCGCAAGCTATGCGTCCCCAGCAAGTTGGGTTTTGGTTCCCTTCCAAAGTCCTCTGGCAGCACATCTCTGATCCAAGCTCCTTTTCCGCTCTGCTGCTGTGTCCCCCAGTGACTTGGGGATGTAAGAAATGCATGGGATGCAGGGATGCCCAATGGTATGCAATGAGACTATGGATTAAGGGGCTCCTTCAGCATCTCCCTCTTCCCCTTTCCGCTGGATCTTTTATCTGTTCTCTGACAGGTCTCCCAGAAGATTCTGTGGTGGAGGCTACGAGCTGTATTTCCCCCCTCTGCCCTGATTGGAACTGTTCTGTGCACATGCTTCCTAGACAAGGAGTAGGGACCTGAGCATGAGTTAGCAGATTAAATATCACTTTTTTTTAAATTTTTTTTTTTTTTTTAATGAAGCATCTTTTATAGCTATGCTGGGGTTAGGTTTCATATAACCCTTGTTTATTTTCTTTGCCAGATGGAGTTTATGGAGGAGGGAAGGTATGTTATATCAATAGGGGAGTGGCTATTGACACTTGCTGCTATGAAGTGCCTTTATGTGCTTTCAAATGGCAGGATTATGCTCTGGATGGCTTGGTGCCTGAATTGTCTCATGCTCTATTAACAGCCTAGATATGGAGGCGTGAACTGATCTTGGGGGTCTGACATGAAAGAGGATTGAGTATTGAATGTGCAAGTTGCACCCACTCTGGCTTTTCCTTTGCCTTTTTTCTTTTTCTTTTCTTTTTTTTTTTTTTAATTGAAGAAAATTTCTCACTTCTACAGATGTTATGGAATTCAGCCCGCTGGGATTCGCACCTCCCTCGCAACATACCTGGTAAGGACTCTCACAGCCCAGCAGTCCGGCGCATCCCTTGCTAAGAGTTAGGCTGCTTAATTCAGGAGGTTGGCACGAAAACCTCCAGACTGGTTTTCGACAGTTGTGTTATAATTTCTCATCATTCTCATTCAGCTGTTTCTCATTCAGCTCCCAGTGTCTGGACTTGAAAGGTGCACACGTCCAAGCTTCACACCAAACCGGTCGAATGAGAAACACGCTTAAAAAAAAGGAATAACGCCTCAATTCAGGTCGGTAAAGGATGTGATGTTTCAGAAATAACATCTATCTCGTGAGAGTCTTGTTTAAGTTTCCCATCTTGGGCAGCAGCTCTGATAAACAAAATCCTAAGGCAGGTTTTGTGCCAATTAATCTCTCCTGGCATCCAAGATTTGTGCCCAGTGTTTAGCCTTCCTCCAGCTGGCCCCTCTTTTTTGCCTGCCATCCTGCCAGCTGCTCACATTCTGAAGACCGTGGATGTCTTCTGGATATATCCATGGATTATGATTTTTTTTTTCCCTTCCCCAACAAGTACGAACACGCTAGAGATCAAGTGAATGTGGTAGGCACTTCCCGTCAATAATTAGAAATGAAAGCAAGCATGAAACGAATAAGTCTGAGTTATTCTCATGAAAAACTGAAACTCAAGTAGGGTTTTCAGAAACCAGCCCGCTGCCTTTAATTTCATATTTTGACCTCTTTTTATTATTATTATTATTATTTTTTCTTTGAAAAAAGAAAAATATATGTCTAGTGTTTATAAGCTGGGAACCACTCCTACCCCATACTTCTCACTGTCATTGATGTCTCTTCCCATACCCGTGTCAGAAAGGGGCTGGAATCTGACGGAGAGCCTGGGCACTGGGGATCCTCCCCACCCCTTCTGCAGGAGCTGTACTGCTGCTCTGGGAAGGGAGGTTAGCCGAGAAGGAGACATTCCCCCGCAGCCCTCAAAATCTGCCTTTGAGTGGAGCCACAAACCAAAGGAAACCTCTCAAGCCGCAAAAACAAATGTAAGCACAAAGCCCAGACAATTTTAATGGTGGTAGTTATTAAGGGTTTTGCTGCACCTTGGACCTGTCAGCTTGTACCGCTCAGGGGCAATGTTTGGAATAACCAACCTTTGTGTGAGCAAATCACTCCTTTTCACCTCTGGCCATCCTCTCCTGCTCTGATGTTCCCGTGTGTGTGATCATAAAAGGATATAGTTAACAACATCACCACAGCTTCAAGCCTCTGCTAGAGCTGGAATGTGTGCTGGTCAGAGAAGAAGCAGACCCAGACTGGTGGCTGCTATCAATCCTAATTCTTCTCATTGAAGAAAATGAAGCAGAACCTCCTCCCTATAGAGATGCTCTGCTGTATGGCATAGAGGCCATCACACGTCATAGAGGCATTGGAAGATTGCTCACTACTCCACAGATATTTCCATGGAGTGGGCATCATCAATAACCTTGTCATCGTATGGTTCTCTGTCAGTTCTTGGGGCCTGTACTGTAGCTGCTCCATTGGCCAGAGTCATCATTCATTTACTCCTTGATAGACCAGTAGCAGTTTTTCTTATTCCCGTTGCCCCCTGAAGCCAGCACCTACCTAAGGGAACTTGGAAATGGGAGATCTTTGAGGTAATTCAGGAGGATGCAATGTCTTTGCCCTGCTTCCACTGTAGATCGCAAAATGAGAAGAAGATAACGGAGATCCCATGTGCTACAGGCTTTCTTTCCTCTTGTCTTCACTTGGATCCCTGCACAGGAAAAGGCCACTTGAGGACTGTGGTGCCCCAAACTTTTCCCATCTCATCACAAGCACCAGGGACCCGGACTTCCCACCGTCCATCCCAGATGCATCCCGGTGAGTCACGGTGATGAACGAGCCAATGCCACGGATTCCTCCAGCTATTTCTGCTGGAAGGGAGATGACCTGCTGGGTTCTGCCCATCCTTTCAAACCAGAGCTTGAAAGATGGAAAGGGAGGGAAGCAGGAAAGAAGAGGAGGAAGCAGAGTCACAAAGACCGATGGTTTGATAGAAAAGGAAAATAGCACTCCCCCATCTAATATCTGCCCTTTATTCTGCATTACAATATGTTGAGACTTTCAGACTGGACACGATGTTGCCGGAATCAAGGTTGAAATTAGTTTTCAGCCATTCATTCATAACTGTTATGTTTCTAAAAGAAAAAAAAAAAAAGAAAAAAAGAGGGAGAGAGAAGGTGGGGGAAACAAAAGTAAATACAAAAAGAGAAATGTTAACATGTGTGGCGCAGAATGTATACAGCAGACAAAGCTCTGCTTGTTCTTCCACAATGGCTTTGAAAAGCAGGTGTCATAGCAGCTGTACAAGGTTAAAGCACAGGGACCATTATGTACAAAATGAGTGAGTCTTTATCCAGAGTCTGCTTCAGCTCTTAAGAATGTGCTTCCTATTGTGCCAGTGTTTGCTGGAAGGACTCCATCTATACAATGGAGAAATTTTTCATTCTCACCTTCCCCCAACCTCCGTTCCACCATCCAAATCTACAGTTATGGATATAATACAGACCTCTGGCATTCAAGGTCCTCATTGCCCTATACTTCTGAAACAAAAGCTATTGTGCTGCACCATGAAAGCCTGCCTGTGGCAGAATAAAGCTGTTCAGCAGTGGACCCTGAGAGAGTATTTGTGAGACGCTCTCTAAAGTTAAAATCCTGTAGAAAACAAAACACTTCCAATTAAAAATGTTCTCTCATTTTGTTTTGTGTTTTTTAGTTTCCTTTTCTCTCTCTCCCCCTCTTGGAGATGCTCAGAGAGATGCTCATATAAAAAGGCAAGTGACCTGTCCTTGCTTTCATTCTCAAAGGGAGAAGATGGAAAGAGAAGCAGGCATGCACAGCTTGGGAGACAAGTAGTATTATTTAAAAAAAGAAAAAGAAAAAGTTAGAAACCTAGAAACCAGGCCAGGACATATTTTCTTCACAGTGGGCAGTGTGATAGGCCGATGTGCTCTGAAATAGAATATATAAGGCTCTTGTAACTTATAGAAGATATATCTTTGAATATATTTTTTGGTAATAACAAGCATAGGGTGTAATAGGAGAACTATCCCATTCCCAGGTCTTTCATACCCTTCCCCATAGCACAGCCAGCATGCCTTAGCTCTCTCCTGGAGGGAGCATGGCGACTGGTCCCTATGTTAAAGAATTTGTCCCCGGGGCCTGTATTTTAGATGTAACAGTGTCACAAGGTGTAAGGAAAGCATGGAGCTGGTAGATGTTGCTCCTGCCTGCCCCCAGCCCTGTCCAACCTTGCTGAAAAGAAGCCACCAGAGTATGGGCCACCAAACACATACTGAAGCCACAGAAGAGATCAGTGAGCCACCACTGGGACAAACCCAACCCCTTATTTCAGAAATATTGTCCCTGTGGGGCTATAGGACCCTTCTTTCTGTGGGATGTGTTTCCATGCTCGTGGTGTCGTCCCCGTTGGCTTGCACACCCTTCCTGGGCACTACAAGCTGCGGTGTGCAGCTGAGGAGGATTTGAGGAGCAAATTGGCTACGACAAGGTGCTAGAGGTGGAAAATGCTTGGTGGAAAGGAAAAGTGTGTGTGTGAGGGTTACTCTGATACCCAGGATCTGCATCCTCCGTGGCTCAAACTGCTGGGGTTTAGCAGTGTATCTTGTCTTTGGGATTGGAAAGAGAGAGTAAAATGGCAGGGGGGTGGGAGGGTGGTGTGGATAGTTTGGGCATAATTTTTCTGTGGCTGGCTGTTTTCTTTATTGTGTTTTTGCCTTGAGTGCATTATCTGGCGGGGGCCTTGAGCCAGGCAAGGGAAGATTTGATGCAGGCACTTGCTGCAACCCAGTGCAAGCCCACCTCTGTGTAAGCAGTATTTCTCTGAAATCTCTGCCTAGCTTATTAGTGACAGCAGCATCCAGCGACTTTTCATGTTCGCAACACAGAGATGGCTGAAGTGGAACTGAGGTTGATGAGGAGGAGGACTTAAGTCCTAATGCTTGGACTCCAGCAGATGACGAAGGCTGGAGTTGTTCTTCTTCTGTCCTTGGGAAGTTGGGATGGTAGCTCAGATGCCAGCAGGGAGTCCCCAGGTGAGCATCTTCCTCTGGGCTTCTTTCCAGTGCATCTCCCTCACCGATGACTTCCCCTGCAGTAAGTAAGTGGTTTCCATCAGGACCTGCTCATGCTGTGTGGTATGGTTCTCTCTTCTGCTTTCAGCGGCGATTGGAGTATGCATGATCAGATGCAGGTGTTTCAAACTGGATATTGAGCTTTGTGCACGTACAGTATTGGGTAGCACCTATTTGAATGTGAATTACTGTTATCTACCACACTATATACTGGGCTCTGAAGTTATAAACTAAAGGCAACAAGGAAAAGGACAGTGAGACAGGGAAAGTAAGGGTGATTCACAAATCAATGGCAACCACTCTCTACAAGATCCCCAAAGTAATACCCGAGGTGTTTCTATATCCACCAGTGCAAGGTCCTGAGGACAACAAGCACCTGGGATGCCACGGTAAAGACTTTGCCAGAGCAGCCTCTAGGCATGTAGGTGACCACTTACCACACTGTAAGTGAAGATGAACACCAAAACTGTGTGTGGGAGAGGTCTCGGGTGCTACAGAGGTTACAGCACCCTGCAGCACCTCCTGCTGCCTCTCACCCTCCTTTCCCTCTTACAGCGGGGAGGGACTCAGGCAGGATACCTGTTTCTGGAGGTCTTATATCTATGCCTCAGCAGCAGCATTTTTGCTCTTTGGTCTGCAGCTGTCCATCCTGGCGTTGTAACTTCTGAAAGTAGTGCCTGGCTTGAGGTTTGGGTTTATGCTTCAGAACTGATTTTATCACAAATCAACTTGTCTCGACGCTTTGCCATGCAAATGCATTTAAGAAAATCTGGCAAAGAACCTTGTATCCAAATTGTTAGAAGCGCTTGACCCTCTAGCTATATGTTCCCAAATGCATTTTATTTATGTTGCATTGCAATCACCTGGGTGCTTATTAAATACTGAATTTAGGGAAGGGTTGCGTTTGCTGCACCTTTATGCAGCGTTCTTCTGAATGTGGGGGTCTATCCCCAGTTTGATTTTCCTCTGGTACTGGTACTAGCAGCCCCCTTTGTAATGGTGTGACAGGTCTCTGCAGGATCTGTTCACACCGTGATCCTTGAGGAGATAACCCCAGCTGACACCTTGCAAATCACAGCTGGGCCATTTCCCCACTGCTCTTGCTTTGCCCTATAGCACGAGCCTGAGAATGAATTAATGCCAGCCATGGGAAGAGGATGGACATCATGGACAGAGGTTTTATGAGCCTTACAAACAACATTTTTGACCACCAAGGCAGAGGGACAACAACTGCACCGTTAGCTCCTTCTGTGTGACACGCTTCCCCCCGTCACTCCCCGTTCCAGGTGAACGAGTGTCTTGCAGAATGAAATCGTAGCAGCAAAGGGCTCACGAAGGGTTTTTCTGCTTTTTGGGAAATAGCTGCTGGGCAGTATCACCTTTCCCGTTAGAGACTTAGCGGATTCGCAGTTCTTGTGTGCTTTCAAGGCAAAGGGAGACATGCAGCTAGAAAAGCAAGCCGATGTAAAGAAATAAGCTAATGAAGTGAGATCACAAAGTGTGCAACCCCAGCTGGTTGTATCTTTCTCTCCAGTTACCTTGGTAACTGTGTAGTGATATGATGTTGCTTGGTTTTGTATCCTTCAAGTGAAAGAAGCTCAAAGTACCCACCACTGGCAAAAATATTGGTAAGATATCGCATTCACTACAAAACATAACAATTAAGTTACGGACTGGCTAGATACTGTATTGAAGGGGGAAATGTATCTTCCCCAAAGCCTGGATAAAAGGACTTCTATTTTTCTATGAGCCAGCAATTTAATGCATCTTTTGATGGGATTTCTTAGGGCCAAATCAAAGGGACCACAACAGGACCACTTTTTTTCAGTGACGTGGTTAGCTGAATCTCTCTTTCAGTGGTAGGCCTTTCTGCTGATGATAATGTTGGTTAAAGAGAGATATGGACTCCTGCTCCATTGAAACAGGACTTAAACTATATTTGGATGGGGATGGGCTTTCTTAACAGGGAGTTGAAAAAGCTTCCAATGGTGTAGAAACCTCTCTGACAGACAATAGACATTGATTCCCAACAGTAATGAGTCTGGACAGATTTGGATCCACCAGCCGCCTTGCATGCATTGGCAAGGAGCTGCTATGGACCCACCGGTGGGACCTCTAGCCATAGAGGAGGATGGCTACCGTGGGGTCATTCTTTCCCCCAAGCATCAAATATTGAGTCGTTTCTTCACTTGAAGGATGACAGGGAGTGCTACTGCATCCCAGTTCCTTTCCCCATCAGTCCTCTGGTTCTACGGCTGCTCAACAGCACTAGGTAAGATTAATTTAGAGTGGTCAGCATGGGGGAATGGAGCTTTATCTGGGCACCCTACCTGACCAACCACCAGCTCTTGCTTCTATATCTTCCTTTTCCAGCCTCGTTTGAGGGGCCTGACCCTGAGGTGTGGGGCAGGGATGCCATGAGGGCACAGTGCTGTTCATATGATCTGAAGAAACACATGGTCTGCTTCAGACTTCCTTGGTCTCCTTGGCCCAAGAGTTTCCTTGGTCTCTTTACAAAACCTGCAGCAAACTATTCAAATGGAAGGTGCTATGGAAATTGAGGAACAGGAAAAGCAGATGGGAAAAGCAGTTCAAAGGGAGACAATTCGACTGAGTGAAGAGGAAGTAGCACTCCTCCACTGGGGGGTGGGGAATGCCCAAATAACTTGTTCATAACTGAATGTCATCTCCTTTCCAGCCCCTGCACCTGCAGGCATTAAAACAGCATGAGAAAGGTTAAGCTGGGAGTATTGTCAGCTCTGGATGCGAAATCTGAATGGCCAGAATTTTGCTCCAGGTAAACCCAGAGCCTCTTGGGGGGGAAATGGGAATTACATCTTTGGACTGGCCTCTTTTGCCATGCTGTTTCCTGTGCAAAGCCCTGGGGGTGTGACCTGGAGGCTGGGATGCTCGGAGCTGGAGGGGGGTGGTTGGGTTTAGGAGCAGATCTCTTGGAGAAGAGCAGGGCTGGATACGGAGCATTGTCCTCTTGTGCATCCAGGTAAAGTGTCAGAGGCTCCGGTGGGGCTGGTGAAGGTCTTAACCAAAAAGTCCAAATCTGGCCTCAGAAAAAGCACATTGTTTGCCTTTGCCAACGCTATGAAGCAGTTAAACTAGAAAAACAATCAAACCAACTCTCTGGCTGGGTATTGGTCTGATCATGGGAGGTCTGTGTGCATAATTTATGTCTTTGAGCACTGGCTGAACAACTGGCAGGCAATTCAGGCTCACCAAAACATTGGAAAAATTGACTTTTAAAGGAAAAAACATAGCCACATTATTAGAGAGAGAACAAGCAGAAAGACCAGGGCAGAGGCAGGAGCACTGATTTGAAGTTTGCAAAGTCCTGACACCCAGCAGGTGTCCCAGGAGGAAAAGCAAGTGGGACATCAATACAGTGCTGTGGGCGAAAGCTGGTCTCCCTGCTTTTGGGAGGAGAGTCGGAGGATGACAAGAGGGAAGGACAAGCAGGGGGAGCGGGAAGGTGGTTTTCTCTTCCAGTGCCCTGAGCAGGTTTGCAGGCGCCCGGCTTCGCGTTCAGGGCTGTACGGCCAACCGGCCCCGATCGACAGCACAGCCCGGCAAGTCGATAAAAAGGAGGGAAGGCAAAGAAGAGCAACAACGCACCTGAAATGGGCTGGAAAGACTGAAAAGCCTAACTACGTAAAGCTTGGCTAACCAGTGTCCTGGAGGGAGGGAGCAGCGAGGAGCGGGGGGAGGTGGACAAGGCCAACGAACAGCCTTTTAATGTTTTTTTTTTAATTCTATTTTTATTTTTAATGTGTGTTCAGTGATTCTGCAATGTCTCAGATGAAGTAGCAGAGTTCTCCCACCAATTAACCCACCAGCCCTTCGCACCGTGCCCTGGAGGGGTGCCCCTGTCCCGCTGGGGGAAACCCGTGTGCTCCGGGGGCGCAGGACACGTGCGTGGGCGCCGTCGTCCTTTATCTTTGTACCATCTCCTTGAAGCACAGAAGCAGGTCTCTGGATGGAAAACAGCAGAAAATTCCTCCAGACAATAAAATGATTCAATTTACTGCCTATAATAGAGGAAGTCCATCATAGCAGGGCAGAAGAATTCAGGCCAGCGCGGGATCGATGAGTTTCTGCTGCCATCCTGTGGCTATGGTCCACGTTGCTTTGCCTGAGCTCAGTATCCCTTTTTTGAGACATTTCTGGTTTGAGGAAGGTGGAGACAGATGTCCCTTGTTTCCCCTGTGCAGCTGCCTGGATCCACACCGCTGCTGTGGCATCTCCCTGCCATGTGCATGCAAATGCCGGGTGCTTTTCCCTCGCCAGCCTGACAGTTTTTTTTTTAAAAAAATATTTTGTTGTGGAAGTTTCCCCCTTGTTTCCATCCCCAGGGTCAATCCGTGCACTCTTCTCCACCGTAAATTCTCCGAGTCGCGTAGGTGCGTTCCCATTGCTCCTGCAACAGCAGAATCGTGAAAACATCCAGAGATCTCACAACTTCCAACACGAAAAAAAGTAATTATAAATCTTTGGGTACTCAGGTCACAGCCCAGATGTTGTTTTTATTCAGATCAATAGGCCTATCAACACACTGAAAGCCAATACCAGGCAGGCACCCTGTGCAGGGTCAGGATGCTCTTAGGGTGACAGGAGGACAAAGTGAGAGGCTCTGGTACACATCAAATGCTCCAGGGTCTGCAGGATCTCCTCCTGCAGCCTACGCCTCCAGTAGAAATTAATTAATTGAATGTTTGTGAGCTGCTTTGAAAACACAGAGCCCTGGAAATATTCTTTATATGGCTAGTGGCAATATTTATAGGGCTTTTTTTTTTATTTGAAGTAAGGCATGCACCTTAAAATGTTGTCATTGCTTTGGTTGTGATCATTTTTAATGCTTTCACTACCTGCCGTATCAGGTGGCAGCTTGAGAAAGTAACACGGATCAAAAAGAGGGCAAGGGGGTGGGGGAAAAAACAACACTTAAGAATGGGAAAACCCCAAGGGGGGGACTCCGGAGTTTTACTCAGCTTTGCCCCATGAAGAGGAGATGATGGGTGAAAAGTAACTTGGAAGAGAGGAGGCTGGAGCTCTGCACAAAACTTGGAATTCCCACCCAAGAAGGGAAGTTTGACCAATACAAATGCAATAATTTGGCACTTCTGCCTTTATCCTTTTATTCTTTTTTTTCTGAAAAATCAACCCAGAATATCCCTTAGACACCCCGTGACTCTGAAACGGGAGTACATGCCGCCTTCTGTTAACGGCCTTGCACAGAAACATCTACACTCTGCGCACCAGAATTATGTGCCAGCTCCGTTTTGGTGGCTTTTCCAACAAAGTTTCCCCAAAAAACTGACTTAAAGAAGTTCTTAAATAGAAAATTCAGCTTTTTATTACAAAAAGAAAAAAAGAAAGAATATCTGTTTTCCTTGGAAGAGCAAGAGGCAGCAGCAAAGGATACAGACACGACAAAAGCAAGTAGAGAAAAAGTATGTTTTTCTAGGGTGAAACTCCACTTTTCCTTGTGGCTTTCTTGTCTAGCTACATGCAACAGCAATGGGTAAATCTGAATATTTTTAAGTAAAGAAATGAATTAACGCTGAATTTAAAACACAAATATACCATGTGAAGGATCAGCAGGCACATCCCCTTATGGGCTAGGGACTTCTCTCTTGGCAAGGGATTCTCTTGCAGCAGTGGGACTCGCCCGTGGCACCACCACACCTTCTGAATTCCTGGGCTGTGTGGAAAGCTGCCCCAGAGGGGAGAAATCAATCCTGACTCTTAACAGCTTACGCAGGGGATGGTGGGAGAGCTTATTCCTCGCCCCTTGTCCCCAGTGGACTTTGCTGGAGTCTTACAGGGACATCTGTCCTCATTCCTCACACGCTGCATCTTCCCTCTTTAATTCATCTTTAAAATCAAAGACTCATGAAATCCCCTCCTTTTTGTTTTTCTTGCTCTACCCAGAGCACTATAAAACAGGGCTGAGATGTCTTCTAGTCTGGTCCACACAGGCCTTTTGGAAGTAAAAAGCAAAAAAAAAAATATAAAATAATAAAATTAAAAAGAGGATGATTTAGAAGAGCGTCCTAGGCGCTTTCTGCCCACCAAGGCAGAGGAGCCCTGCCAAAGTAAATTTTGTCTTTCCAAAGAAACTGGAGACAGGCACAATTGTTCTCTCCAATGCCAGGCTTTAGGTCTTGAGAAAGCTGGGGCTGTATTATTTGCAAGCACAATTCCTGAATTTCCAGAGGGAATCTGTTGGTGTCAAAGCGATGAGAAGGAAACAAAGGCTTGGAGAAAAAGACTTGAAATGGTGTTTGTGACAGATGCATCTGGGCCTTTAGATTCTGGCCACAAAACCTGAAGCAGGAATTTACCATCTGTTTGGGCTTTAGATGTTAAAAATCACCCTCCTCCCTCCCCCCAAAATTAATTGCTGCTGGTGGAATAGGTTTAATACGGCGTTCCTGTGTATAAGAACGATGTGGTTGGCACATGCACTGATGGTATTTCAGTAACTCGCTCGCTTGTGCCCAGGAGACCTCCTTGCTGTGGCTGCAGCATCCTGGTGGGTGGGATGAAGCTGCAGGAGGTCACACCTGCTCCCCTGCCATACGACATGGGAGCTCACAAAGGTGATGCTCTTGGCTCTGAGGGGACACTGACCTGTGGTAGGGCTCCTGCAGGTAGGTGAGAGGAGCTGGGGGGTGGTTGTGCTCACGCAGATTTCCCTCCAGTTACCTTGGGTGACCTCACAGATAACCTCTCCAGATCCTCCAGCCTTCTTGCTTTGGTGAGCATCCATGGGATGATTTGGGGATAGAGAGGGTTTGCAAAGGGAGATTTGGGGCTAGAGAGGGTTTGCCAAAAAGGCTTCAGGGTGGGATTTGAGCCTGAGATACAGAGATGGATAGTGGGGTTAAAGTGGAGCTTTTCTGGTGGTGGTGCTCAAGAGGTTGATGAACATCGTGCTTTTGGCAAACTCCAGAGAAGCAGGGCAGCAGGACGTACTGATGAGAACTGATACCACAAAACACTGAGTTGTGCCTTCTGTGAGCAGTGGAGAAAGCCGTTTTTGCATCATGCAACCACCGAAAGAGACCATCATCCTTGTGATGAGGTTCAGTGTTAGCTCTGCTGGCGCCTTGGATATGGCAACAGGAACGTGCGTGCTCCCGTCTCCCCGCGGCCTCTCCGCAACCTGGCGCTCGCTCAGTCAAAGTGCGACATCGACTGCTGAAGCCAGTTTGTTGAGAAATCATTAATGACTTCTTAAATACATAGAAGCTGAAAAATGTATTGCCCCGTGGCCCAAAGTTGCTCTGATTGATCCGCTAAATGGAGTTTACCGCTGCACGTCAAATTAATATATTTTAATTTACACAGGATGCAAATTCTTTCTGTCTACCTCTCTACCAGCAGAAAACTTTTTCATGGGTTGCTTCCACTGTTGAAATAAATGAAGGCAGCAGGATTCAGTACACCATATTGCCTGGAAATGTGTGAGCAGCAGCACGTCATCGCCTCTGAAGTCCTTACGCACGTCGAACACGCTGACCTCTCCGGCAAGCACTCCTCAGTTGAGGACCGTAGGGTCCGAGTGTGTCACAACACACTGCCCAGGAACAGGCTGCCCAGGGAGGGGGTTGAGTCACCATCCCTGGATGTGTTTAAGAGTCACTTAGATTGGGGGATATGGTGTAGGGGAGAATTTTGTAGAGCAGGGTTGATGGTTGGACTTGACGATCCCAAGGGTCTTTTCCAACCTGAATGATTCTATGAACATGCAGACAAGATAGTGCAGTTTTATTCTACTTTTAGCCTCAGTTTCTGCGTTTCTTGGCTTTTAAGTGCTTAAATGAGCAATCTCAGTGTTGCATCAGCACAAAAGGAAGGGTTTGTAGCGAGCTGTAAAAACAATAACGAAACCTTGATATACTGGAGGGGGCTGAAGTTGTGGAGCAAATACGACCCAAGATTAGAGAATATGATTCATGCGGTGAGATGAAAGGATAACTCCTGTGCCACCTAGAAGGAAGACAGCAAAAAGCATCACACAAGATATCTGTATACAAATGCATGAGTGGAAACAGCACAAAGAGATCAAGAAATTATTTAGGGTGGGAAAAAAAAGAAGGCCTATCGATCCAAACCTGGAAAAGAAAGGGAACCTAGGCTGGCTGTCAGCAAGAGCATCGATTTATGGACGAGTGCATTATGAAAAGGCACTGTGTGCTCGTAGGAGCTCGTCCCAGGGGATCACTCTCACCTGGCTCATGGAGAATACCTGCGCCGTTTGGTTCCCACAGCATGGGTTTCTGTTGTCACTCAAAGCCACCATGTCGAGGCTAACTCCATCCAGTACTCAGATCCTTCCTCGCAAAGCTCTTATCCAGGAGAATACAACTGTTGAGTAATGTATTTTAATTGCACACGTGCTTAGCTTGTCTTAGTACTAGTAAGACGAGACCCTGTACCTGCAGCCTATTGCTGGTTCTTCTTTGCTTGCAGAAGTCTCTGCTTGGGGTCCCAGACTGAGCTCGAGGGGACATCAACCTCCAGTGACTTGATTTAAACAACCTGTTCCCAAACACCAATAAATCTAGAGAAGGAATATTAGCAAGAGACCTGCCACCTTGGTTTATAAAGGTGTCTCTGTGCCAGTACAGGGTACTGCAGCCCCTAGAGGTGGGTCTAATGTCATTCACTCATTCCCTAGACCCACTCAAAGGTCCCAGCTCCTGTCCACTGGTCTGGTTTTTCTGTTTCCTTTGACAATAACCTTGTCTGGGGACACTTCAGTGAGAGTTAGTTTTAAGACCAAAAAGTCAATAGTAGAAAAAAAGGAAGGCCGTAGAAGTAATTTGAGGTTGGGTGGGAATAGGGGTTTTCCTACCAATTCAAGCACTGCCTCTTATGTGCTGCTCCTTTGGGGTGTTTTCTTATCTTGAAAAAAGGAAAACCCCAGCAATTAGTGAGTTCTCCTGAGCTCTTTTGGTGGACAAAAGCTCTCCTGCCCATATGTTTCCTCCTCCTGGGGACATGCAGGGGTGTAGTAGTGGAGAGATTTGCGTGAAGTTCACCCTTCCTAAGAAGCTCATCTTGCTTGGGCACGTACAGGGAGGTGTTATGGTTGAGCTAATGAACCTGTGGAGGGAAAGTGCTCCTTGTTGAAGGCCCTGATGGCATGAAGCTTCAGCTGCTGCTCTGACTGTTGGGAAAACAGAAAAGCACAGAGCAGCTCTGCTGCCTGTACCCTCCTGGGCTACAAACCCTTCCTGATCCTGCTTCTCTGACTCACCACCACCACCACCACCCAGCCCTCCCTGGATAACTGCAAAATGTACTCTATATAAACTTTCCTGGTGTACCCAGCATTTCTGGGGCAGAGCTTACCGTGCCATTCCGTGTTAGAGGCCAGTCAGTGATGGAAGGAGTAACTTCTTGGTGTGGCCAGGCTCTTTTGATGGTAACTGCCTTTCTTGCCTGATGACTAACACTCCTAAGTCAAACTTGGCACTAAAAGTCATGGGCAAGTAACAACATTAGAGGTCTCTAGCCTCCTGTAAGTAATGAAAAGCATAAACAATTTTTTGGGGGTGTGTGGCTAAAAAAAGACACAGGAAAATACATTTTGGCTGGACCAACACATTTCTTCTCAACCTCTTTTTTTTGCATCCATTCCTTTCCCTTTCCTTTTCTCTTTTAAAAATCTTTATGCTCTTGTAAGTAAAGTTAGAAACAGAAATGTCACTTTGAAATGAAAAGTAGAAAAAGCTTTCTCTTTGCGAAATTCGCATATGAAGATCTTGGCTTCTCTCTCCTCAGATCAGTTTTTAAAAACAGACCTGGAAGAAACCCATCCTGACCTCATCTGCAGCCACACTCACGCCACTTCTGCTTTTTCCAACGTATTTGCTCTTTGCAAAAAATCCCAGACAAACCGTGTTCCCCTGGCTCCCCCAAACCCAACCCCCCGTTTTTAAATAACACTTACAGGACCGCAGTGCCCTGAAAATGGTTAATCCTCTGCTTCACTTGGGCAAATCTCATTTTAGAGAAGGAGCCGAGGCCGGATACCGCTTTCCAAGCTCGTTTTTGTTGACCTCTGGCAGGTACTGCCAGTGCTGCGCCTGGCCGTTTATCTCCTTCTCCATGTAGGAGTTCAGCGAGGCCGGGGAAGGAGGGATGCAAACAAAAGCATTATTAGCACGTTATTTGGCTCTTAATGGGTAGAAAAGATGCAAGATTCTTTTGGCACAGTGGTACTTTTTTCCCTCCAAAAAAAAAAAAAAGGGAGGAAAAAGGACTTTAATTGAAGCCTGCAATGTTGTATAAATGGAAGATCTAAGTTTTAATTGAAAAATAATTATAACCACTTAATCATTTTAAATGAGGGCTGTAATTGCAGTCAGTTCATAATAGCCAAATACAGACACTTAGATTCCCGCAATAAAGCAGGGATGGTACAGCTTGATTTGCTAATAGCTCTTCCACTTCTCTCCTCTTTTGTCTCAAAGATTAATTCAGGCAAGGGCTATTAGTGCCGTTAATTGGTTCTGCAATTTAGACCTTGTGCTTGTGAATGAGTGACTGATGCAGACCTATCAGCCAATAATGTGAACACTTTGTCAATGTGTTTCTCATTGTCCGGCTCCACATAACTCCCCTGGCAGCTCCTCCGCCACCCAACCCCAGCTCCCCGGAGGGATCAAGAAGAGTGGGTCTCCTCCGGGGTGAGGGATTCACTTAGCTTTAGATAGGTCACCTAGATGCCTTTGAAATGACAGCCGGCTTATGAATAAAATAATTAGGCAGTCAAGGCGTCCTCCTTGGCGGGGACAAATTCCGTATTCAGGAGAAATCCTCTCCACTGCGATGGAAGAAGGAGGTTCAACGGGATCATGAAGTTGGTGAGGAGGTGTGTTAGATGGAGAGTGGACATTGCTGGTGGTGAGGGGCTGAAGGCTCTGGGCAGGGTCCTGTGAGGGGACCTTGTTGGAGAAGTGACGATTAAAGCCAGTCTAAATCACCAAAGTTATGGAGAACAACACAAACTCTACTCTCAAACGGGTATTATTTTTCACTTAAGCAGTTACGGCATCGCTGATGGGCAGTGGGAACAGCTGGTGGGCACAGCTGGTGGGACTTGGGCTAACAGGAGCAGCTGGTGGCATCACCCCTGACGAGGCCCTTAGAAAAACACCTAGGGAAGGCTTTTCCCTTGCTGTACCCATTTTGTGGGAAATAACTGAGAAGAGGCTGCTATTTAGTCTTCACCATAAATAACTGTCATTTTAGGCCCAGCACAAGTGAAACTGTAGGTCTGGATTTGTTGCTGCATCCTCCTTTTCCATTCTGTTTACTTTAAAATTGGTCTTCTCCCAGAACTTTTTATTTCTAAGCTGTGTGTAATTTATTGTTTCTTTCATTAAAATAATTTATTGGTATTGATATATTGCATTATACTAATGTGAAACTGCAATATTTATGTACTCCATTTTTGTTTCATTTTTTTTTAGTTTGCTTATCTTTTTTCCATAGCCATTTTGAGCCCATTTCATGGAAAATACCAAACCCACTGGCAGCATCGTTTGCTGAGAACCCCACTGCTGCGAGGAATGTTGGTAGATTATTTTCCTCCAGGGCTGTTTTATCAATACAAGGAAGATTTTCCTGGTTCCACTTCAATCTGGAAAAAAAACCAGGAGGATGAAGGCAGAGCCAGGCAGTGCTGTGGCCAGCATTGATGAGCAGCACCCAGCAAGCATCAGGTTGTCTCTCCCAAGGTCCATCTAGGGGTATTGTCCTAGAAAAAGGTAAGTTGGGTCTCTACACATCTCTGCTCTGCCCTGGGGCGGCCATAGCTGGAGCACTGTGTCCAGTTCTGGGCTCCCCAGTTTGAGGAGGACAGGGAACTGCTGGAGAGGGGACAGCAGAGGGTTACAAAGATGATGAGGGGCCTGGAGCATCTCTCCTACAAGGAGAGGCTGAGGGACTTGGGTCTTCTTAGTCTGGAGAAGAGAAGGCTGAGGGGGGATCTGATCAACACCTATAAATACTGAAAGGGTGGGTGTCAGG
>JAOXNH010000049.1:27897232-27911289 GCA_028566575.1 Bartramia longicauda
TGCCCATGGCAGGGGGGTTGGAACTGGATGATCTTTAAGGTCCCTTCCAACTCTAACCATTCTATGATTCTATGATTTTAATATTCACAGATGTATATTTATGCTTTAATCTTATTTGTAGCATCAAAAATATGTTTACACCTGTAGAGTTCATCTCTGGTGGGGTCCTGTTTGTCCTGACAGGAGATGCTATGAGATCTTTGACCTGATGGGGATATTTTCATCTCCTGCTGTTTTTCTCATATTGGAGGTGGCAGCTATTTGGAAGTGGTTTGCACGGGTATTCTTTCAGGTTTATGGAAAAAAATAAATGTCATTATTGGTTTTATAACAGAAGTTTAACAAACCTAGGGAGGAGATTGGGGCAAGCTTAATTTTCCTGTTTAAGATATTAATTTAAATAACAAAAAATGAAGAAAAGCCATCCTTCACCCTGCTTTTTTTTTCCTTTTTTTTTTCTATGGGTTGTTTAAATCTGCTCCCTTACAACGAACAAATCCCGCTGATTAAAAGCACCTGTACTTCCTACCAAACCTTATTCTGACACTGTTCACTAGAGGGTGGACCAGTCCTTGCTGTGGGGAAACCTACAGTCTAGGAATACGCTTTTACAGAAAACCTAAGGAGGGCAGGATGTGTTTTATTTCAATGCTGGGAAATCAAGGAGGAATTGCTCAGATGAGAGGGGCTGTGGAAGGTGGGCAGAGGAGGGGAAACAGAAAAGGTAAGAGCCCAGGATGGTGGTTGATCCTCCCGGGTGACCTCGGTGAGAGCCACAGATTGTACTTCAACAGAAGAAACAGTTCTTAAAGGTGCTGGGGAGTTCTGAATGAGGGAAATAAGTGGTACTCTCACGTCAAGTTGGTAAGTTTAGGTGGATGAAGGAGTTCAGTTCTTGATTATTTTCACTGTGAAAAGCTGTCAGTAGAAAAAAAAACCACCTGTCCTTTTGGTTACAGCTATGAAATTTCTGTTTGTGAATGATACTACTCACACACCAGGACCTTACTCTTCTGGCTGCTGTAAACTGGCAGCCATTGAAATAAAGGGAGTGATGACTCGGCCAAGATCTGTCCCTTTGCATGTCCATGGCACTTCTCACCCAGGGATCGAGGTGTACCAAAATGGAAATGAATTTTTCAGGCCTCCCAGGTTGATTGAATTGCGAGGAAGGCGAATTTATCCTTTTATTTAATTTCTTGAAGACAATCCCTGGCTGTCATGGGTCTTTCCCGTCACCAGGTGACCCAGGTTGTGACAAACACAGGGAGTGTATTTGAGCTCTAGTCTCAGGCTCTATATTTAGCGATGTGATACGGGGAAAGCTTTCCGTGATTAAGCTATGTTGACCGATACCAAAAGTAACCACAGCCACGACACGCAGCAGGCGAGGTGTGTCACCAGGACCGGGTATCACCATGCCCAAAAAAGGGTCTCTGGGAGACAGAGTGAATTATGAAAGTGGCAATGAATCACCACTGCTGTTCTTTTGGGGAACACAAGGAAAATGGGGCAGTATTATGTTTAAAACAGAGGACTGTTGGTGAGACTCATGGGGTTAACTTTTCCCTGATTCATTATCTACTTTCAGGCACTGCTATTCATGAATGATATGGCAATGAACTTCAGTTTGATGCTCTGGGGTAAGCTATACTGGGTGAGAGCAACATCTCCCTCATGGGTGCTCTCTGATGGCAGGTCAGAGCTTTATGAGAAGAAAGGTTGCTCTGTTTTGGGTGTAAGAAGAGACTGGATGACTTTCCAAAGTCCCTTCCAGCTTGCTTTATTCTCTCCAAAAAAAAATATGCAGAAACAAAATAATCCCTGGAGCCAACCACTGTGTTCACACAACAGGTTGGATCTTCTTCAGAAGCAGCTTCACAGGGAAGTCTGCGTACACACAAGACTGTGTGTCTGTGAGAGACTCAATGGTCCTTGGGCAAGGGTGAATGTGGCCAGGTGGTCTTGGTCCAGTTCTTCACGCTCCCCGATGCCCTTCCACCATCTAAACATCACCCCACTGGGCTCCGCTTCTTCTGATGTTCCCTTCCTGGACCCTCCACATGCCAAGTGTGAATCTAGCACTGCTGAAACAGGGCTCATCATCTCCTCCGCTTTGAAGGAAAGCAGCTCCTCAGCAACATCCCCTTTTACTCTCCAACTGCAAACAGGTTGGCACCAGTGGGAAACTGGGCTAGGAAGGAAGTGGTGAGGGATGAAGCAGAATGGACAAAAAAGACACTACTGAATAAAGTAATTTTTTTGGGATAAGGTTAGGTCTCTAAGGTGCTCTTGTCTTATAGTAATACATAGTGACATCTCTGCCCTCCTTCTTTGTCCATCTAAACAAGTCCAAATTCATATTTGGATGAAGGTGAAAAAGACAATAGCGAATGAGGATATACCTTTACTTCCATTTATTTTTTTTTTCCTGGTCCCTCTGCCTGTCTTGGTCCTCCCAGAGCAAACTGCAGGTTCACACCATTCACTCTTCAGCAGCTGCTGCCTTTCCTGTGGGCTCCCAGCCCGACCTCACCAAGCAGCCAGGTCCACCCGAGCATCTGCTGTGGTGGTGCTCTACACCGTCCTCTTTTATACACTATCCTTTGCTTCAACAAACATGCCCAGATAGAGGCATGCTAGTAGAAGCCTCTCCACTTGGCTCAAAAGCATCATCCCTGCAAGGAAAGGATTAGCTTCCCATAATTTTTTATCTGCTTCATCTGATTTAAGCATCTCTGCCCTTGGCCTCCTGGAGCACGCAGTTGCTTCTGCACTAGTTCTCCCCCCACGACTGTTTCGGAAGGACCCACTGGTCCCCATCTGCCCGTACCGGCTGCACCTCTGCCTGGAGGGAGAAGGTAAACAGAGAAGGAGGCGTTCATGCCGTGCGTAACAAACGGCTCTTGGTACCGAGCGAGGAAAATTATCTCACCGAAACAGATAAAGGGAAAGGGTAGGTTTGTATGGCGCGGTCCGGACCTCTCCTGACTCCCGTCTGTGACGTAGGCTGTGCCTCTAGCTAAAAGTCCCTTCTGGCCTGGCTGCCTGCCCCAGACCCAGCTTGTGGAGGCTTGTGCGTGCCGAGGACCTGCCCAGCGAGCGCTCAGCGCCATGTCTGTGACAATATGCCAGTCCATGGGCTTCGTGGTGTCCGCTTTAGGAATAGGAGGCATCATCGCGTCGACGTGCATGGACCAGTGGAGCACCCAAGACCTGTACAATAATCCGGTGACGGCAGTCTTCAACTACCAGGGGCTCTGGCGCACCTGTGTCCGGGAGAGCTCCGGCTTCACCGAATGCCGTGGCTACTTCACCATCCTGGGGCTGCCAGGTAGGGCTTGATACGAGGGCAAAGAGGTGGGAGGGCAGAGCCATGGGCATGTTGCAATCCACCAATGTTGTCTGAAGCTGTGCGTGAGCAGTGGTGATCAGCAATTTTCGGTGCAGGGGAGGGAACCCAAGTTTCACCCAAAAGGGGCCTCAGGTGCTCACCCTGGTTGGATGACAGGTCCCTTGGAGGTATCTCAACCCAAGCCCTGCTCTCATGGCCAAGCTGAGGTTCAGCAAAATTCATTATAGCTGATAATGCATCAGGTTCCTGAGGTGTTGTCCAGGCAATACACCCGGGGCAGGAGCTGCTCCGTGGGGTGATTTGTCCCCTGTGCTGTGCCTGGCTTGGGTATATATGCTCCTGCCCCAGCTGCATGGCTGTGCGTGGCTTCCCACCAGAAACCACTAATATTCTTGGCATCAGAGAAGATCCTTTTCTAAGAGGATATGTCACAGTTCAGCTCACTGTATTTCTGTACGGGTTAACACCACCAGGCTGGATTTCTCCCTAATTCTCCTTTGGTTCCAGTTTTTTCTTCCACGGGTATCATTCCTCTCCTGGTTGTGCCCAGAGTATCTAAGGGTGCAAACAATTAGGTTACAACAGGATTATCTGGGTTTTCTTCTTGCCTTAATACAGTGAGAAAAAAGGCACTTAGACTCCATCTAGCCTCTGTGCTTTGACACAGCAAGAATAGAGGGAAGAAGCCAATTGTATCAGCAAATCAATGCAGAACTTCTGCAAAATGGCATTTCCGAAACGCAGAGAAATAGGCATTGTGCACAAAAATGGCTTCTTTCACAAGCAGCCTATCTCTGTGCAAATCAAACCAGTATAACGCGATGCTGCTGGGGCCTCAGACACCCATAGGAGGGGTTTTTTCATCCCCTCAGCTGTATTCCTTTCACTCATCTCTGGATCCTCGTTCCCAACTGGCCTCTGGCATTAGCCGTGCTGCAGCATCCCCGTGCAGGTGCCAGAGGTGCCTGTGAGCACCTTCCTCTTGCTGGAGCCCTGGCTTTGAAGACCCCTGTTTGTCCACACAGATTTTGGGGGCACAGACCTGCGTTGTCCTGGAAGGGGGTGGGCCTGATCCCACCTGAGGTGGTGGGTACTAGAGAATGAAGGATGAGGTCTCCGAAGAGGAGTTTGTGTTCACACGCTGCTATCACAGTCAGCAAATCCCAGCAGGGAAAATGCATGCGGCAAGCGGCCGGAGAGGTTGGTGGATCTCCAGCAGGCTAATTGCTTATAGGTAAAGAGATTAAAGTTGCCATATGAGGAAGAAAAGAGAGGTGTAAAAAGCAAATCCTCCTCCCCGCACACACACTTCCATCACACACTGCAGAACTCCCTCAGTTCTTCAGTTCTGAAAGCTTAAAATTACAGAAAATGTAACTCCAGAGAAGAAGCAATTAAACTTTTCAAGTGCTCAGCTCTGGGAACTACTTTAATCTTTGAAGAAACCAGAATACTGGAGATTTGGGAGGTTTTTTTGTTCTTTCGAAATACCTCCGTTGCTAATGTCAGCATTACAGTGAAAAGCTACAGCATTTTTTTTTGCAGTTCCCAAGCCTCTGGTCTGGTGTCTGCTGGATGGGTATTAATTTCCTAAAATGGAAATAGGCAGCAGCATTGGGGGGAGGGATATCCTTCATTTCACAGATGGGCTGGGGGAGATGGGTCTGTCCTTCCTTCCGTTCAGCAAGCTCTGCGGACAGAAAGGGGCATCCTCTCCTAAATGTCAGGGTTTCTAAGGAATCGGTCACCTCGGAGTGGAATTACCATGTGTGATTTTTCTGGGCTTGTTGCAGTCGCCTATAAAAAGGGATTTAAAAAAAAAAAAAAAGGGCAGCCCAAAGGATGAAGCACAAGCTTTAAAAATAGAAGCGGGTGAACCCCCTGAAGTTGCTATCCTCATCCTCGGTGGTGTTGGAGAGTCAGTGCCTTCCCTGACGGTGTGTGCCTACGTGAATATTTATGTACTTTTGTCCCAACGAGATGATTTCTGTGACTGGCTCTACCAGCACTGCCCTACAAAGTGAGGTGGATATTTTTTCCTTTTTTTTTTTAATAACAGGGCTTGCTCTTCTGAAGTCACTCCTTTGCTCTCCCTCCCTCTTTCCCCTCCTGTTATATATTGTCTGACAATTCCAGTCTCTGGAGGAGCTGGTGCAAAACCAAGGGCCCCGCTGCTGTGCTTTATAGATTGGCTCCGTCTCCCGAATTCATCTGCTCCTAGGGGCACTTCTTCCCACCCGCCGCCAGCGAAGGGCAGCTGTATCCCAACCAGGGGGAGGGAGGGTGGAAAATGGTACTAAAAATCAAATTATTAATTTGCAAAGATATTATTTAAGCCGATCATCCCGGCGTTTATTTTAACCCTGCCGCACCTTGATCTCCATTGAACCCCCCGTGCTAACCACACCATAGTTAATGGTTTGTCAGCATTTCCATTATAAACCCCTATTTATTATTCTGACAATGGCAATTTATATTGGGAACAATAGTGCCGGAGTGAATAAAAATAATAGGACTCTAGCAAAGCAGCGAGGTGACCTGAGTACACCAGTGAAGTTTTGGTTTCCGAGGGTATTTTATTTTTTTTTTCCTCAATCCCTCACTCCCACAGCAAAGATTAAACTTGTCTTGCCCATCATCTATCTTAAATTTAGTTGGGAATTTTAATTTCAAAGAGATTGAGGAGAAAATCAAGATAATAGATGAAAACGAGAAATAACACAGGTAGTTTATGGCTCTCGCCCTCATTGCTCAGCTATAAACAGTCAGTCTCTGGTGAAATATGTCACTTGAGAATTAAGCCTGTTTGTTCTGATTTTGCTTTCTCTTATTATTATTTTTTTTGCTGCTGGCTTTGGTGTATTGGCAGAACCTTACTGTGGTTGTCTGGAGGACATGGTCTGAATTTGAACACACAAATAATAGACAAATAGCACTAGCTGGGCTCTGGCAAGGCTGGTAGTTTCACCTAGTGTGGAAGTCACAAGGCACTTTCTGCTAAAAGGAGCATTTTTCAGTTGCTTACAAGTTTACTAAACTACAATAACACATGGAGTAATTTTCCTGTTGTCTGTCTTGGTCTCTTATTTCCAGACCTCTTCAGCTAGACTGCCTCAGCCATTTTTGAAAGGACATTTTGTTCTTAAGTCAAAACCCCTTTTGACCCTTCCCGAAAGGCTGAGGCATCTCTCTGACATGGAACAAAAAGCCGGTGACTTGAAAAATAAGAATATTTTTGCTTTTCCAACAGTAAACTTTGAAAGTCTGAGAGCACCCTGGTAAAGTTCTGCAACTGGTAAAGGTGTATGTGTTCCTAGAGGGGTGTCAGAGTGAAACTAGCCCATGGGAATGTAATCGTGGCTGTCGAGACTTTTGTATAAAACAACTGTTTTCAGTTTTGCTGGTGCAAGGTGGGGGAGATGAGCAGATGTTCCCCAAGGAGAATCCACATTGGAGTCTCTGGATTTTTTTCTTCTACATCAATGACTAGGTTTTCTTTTTTTCCTACAACCAACGCACATTTAGTGGCATAGACCTAGTGAAATCCTTGCTCTGAGGATTTTGGAGAAAAGGTAGTCCCTTGGCCAAAGAAACAGCATGGAACTGCTTTATGCCCAAAGTTTGTAAGGATGGGGACTGCTAATTGCTGTGTCATGATCCTCCACCGGCGATGGCCATAGTAAAGTCTCATCCAAGCTCTGCTTGCTACTTAAAATCCTTTAACCCACTCAATTCATCTCCAAATCTTGAAATGTCTACAGGCAACTGCTGTAAACTGCTTCAAGTCTTTTGAGACTACATTTCATGCACAGAAGGGTTTAGGTGGCCCAGATAGGTTGCAGACTTGATGTAACCTACCAAGGGGGTACATGAGGCTGCAGTGGGTTTATGTTCACAGCAGGAGCAGAAGGAGGTGTGGAGATGGGGAAAGAGCTAATGCGAGACCCTTAGAGAGGTCTCGGGCACCCCGGTACCCAGTGACACTCAGGGTGGGCAGAGGTGGCAGAGAGCCCAGTGGGGAATGTCAGGAAGCTAGACACCTTCATCACATCCTGGCCACCGTCTCATGCCTTTGCACCATGAAAAGACAAGAGATGTGAAAAATAATCCTAATGGAACTGGGCTGAGGGTTAGAAGAGGAGCAAGGCAAGGGAAACAGCAAGAGGCTGTGGAGTTATGGGGCTGGGCTATGGCTTTATAGATATGTAGGGAAGGATGCAGCTTCATGCACCCCAGCTCTGCTGAGCGACCTCCAAAGCTCCTCTGGACCACCTAAAGACCAATAGGATAGAATGGGTCTGAGCTGGGATGGAGGCCTTCCATGACCCCTTTTCCCCACTGAATTTCAGAAGTAAGCCCTTCTCATGCTATGGACTAGTGGACCATATGCTCCTGGAGGTTGTAGTCACCACAGCAATGGAGGGACAGAAAGAGAAGGGTGGGTTTGCTTTGTTTCGGTCTGAACAAGCTGGAACTGACTGGCAGGGTGTGAGCTGTATTTGCAAATTTTAAAGTAAACATGAGCTGTAGGTAATTTTTCTGGGAGAGGCGGTGATAACATTCAGGAGTCGCAATGGGCCCAGTGAACGGTTTTGAGATAATATATAGAGTCAACGCCTGGGTAGATAAAGCAAGTATGAGCTGAAATAAAGGTTGTAGAGGGGAGCGGTCACAAAGGGACCCTTCCTTTTCCTAGTTTGGTCAAACCACTACAGATGTCCCAATATTCAGAGTGGGAGCCCTGTTCTCTGCCCCTTGGTGAGGAAGCTTGGTCTTTGTAAGAGCTGCCTCCCCATCATGTCCCTTCCTTAGATGCTGCTCAGCATTACCACATGGTGTGGCAAGACCTCTGGCCCAAGCATTCAAGCACTTTGCTGGAGACCAAGCAACAGGCACACACTTGGAGAGAGATCACCATCCTTCAACAACTCCAGGCTGTGGGCATCTCCCAGGGGTGGCTGGAGATAAGTGTCAGGTTGTAGTAAAGATGCTTAGACATGCTCTACAGCTATCCCATCACCCGACCACTTTTCAGGTTGTGCTCTGAGCTGACAGTTTGGATAGAGCTGCCATGTGATCTCCTGTTATTTGGCTGGGAGCTGAGAAAATGAGGCGATGATTTTTTTGCAAAGGGAAACATATTTTTCCCTATCATGAGCGGCTCAGAAACAACCATGAACAATAAGCTTAAAGTAAGAACATTTCAGAAAGGCCGAGAAAATGGGCTAGGAGAAGGGTTAGGATGGAAACCAGTTTGCGTTTTTTTTCTCCAGAACTTTGCTTCAACCAACCACTGAGGAAAGTATTTATGGGAGCTTTGAGTTCCTGGTGTATAAAGCACGATGTTAATCAGAGCATGAGAAATGGCAAGCAGCTAATTCTGGGATGGCTGGATAGCACCTTAGGCAATATGCTTAGGGGTGAGCAAATAGAAACCCCTCCAAAACACAATAATTCTTCAAATACAGCAGTATCTGGAGTGCTAAGCAAGGTTGGATGACTGCTTGCCTCTTGGTTAAGGACCACAGCATGACCCTTGCTACTGAAGTTGCTTGCTCAGCTTCATTTTGGGGGGGAGCATGCATGAGGTTTCGCAGGGGGATGCGCAGCCCCGCGCTGGTTAGTCCTCTTCAGAGACATGATTCAATTTGGCCTTCAAAATCAAAGATAGATCAGTTTATCTGGGCTTTCTTGGATGTCTGGAGACTGTTGATGATATATGATGGCTCCACCGTTCCTCTGAGGTTTTGCTGCCCTTGAGTAAGAGGGATGATGAGAAGCAGCATCCCCCATCAGCAGGAGAAAACCATATCTCCAAGGAAAGGTGAGGCAGCACTGCCCGGATGGAAACCTTCACCTCAGGACATAATTAGGGACAATCCAGGGTATGGCCCTGTTTCCAGTAGGTGTATTGGGGGGGGAGAAATGGGGCCTGGGAGTGTGCAATGGTGGTGGAGGAGAAAAGATCCCTAGTGGCTTGAAGAGCCGCTCCAACGGCACACAGAGTTGAAACCAGTGGAAAGGGTTAGAGGAAGGAGCGGTGGCTCCCCTCCCAGCAAAGCAAACAAGAGGACATGGTGCATGGGAGGGCCACCTCCACTGGTACTCACGCAACCACCCAGGTGTCTAACTTAGCAGAAACACCAGTCGTTTAAAAAGTGGAAGAAATTTTTGGAAAAAAATTTGGAAAAACCAATGTTTGCCCTTTGTGTTCCCCCTCCACCTTTTCTTTTTCCTCCCCAGGGGTTATTTTGGGCTGTGACCAGTCCATGGGTCCATTTTTCTCAAGCAGTTGTACGCTAATGCTGCCAGGTGACACCACCCTTAGGAAGAGGTTTTATATCCCAGAGGAACATCTATCCCTGGAACATGGTTTGAAGTGGTCATCTGGAAAAAGAGTGATGTGGTCTCTTACCACTAGATGGCAAGAAGGCGGCAAGTCCTGGGGCATGAAGTCCTGGAGAATGGCTGAGGAGCATCAGGGCTTGGGTGCAACCAGCTTTTCAGGCTTGGGACACAGTTCTGGCTGTGGGGCAGTGAAGGATGGGGTGGAGAGCTGGCCACGTTACTTGTTTTAGCACTTATTGTCCTCCCAGCTTCTAGGCTCTCCCCAGCCCTGATTTTTCATGAAACGTTATCCAAGATGAGATATCTGTTCTGCCTCATGGAGGATGACCAGCTCTTACCATCTCTGGTTCTTGATGACTCACTTCTATGTTTTTTGTTCACGCTATTATTTTTGCTGGCAAATTTTAGATATGTTGGAGCTAGCTCTTCCCCTAGTATAAACTTGCCAAGTCAGTGGAAATGACTAAATTTGAATAAAATTGCTGTAAGCAAAGACATCTCAGGCCTGACCAAGGAGGGATTTGGTGGCTGCGGTTTGTGTCTACCAGACATGTGAATTGTGCCCTGGATGCTGCAGCGAGGTCCAGTGCAAAAGCATTTCTGTCTGCTGCCCCCCAGCTCGTGGCACAGCCACAAAAGCAAAAGGGGTGTCTTGGGTGGTTGTTCTCCAAGAGGAAGAAGCAATAGCCAACGTGTAATAACCCCACTAACTCATCTATCCACAGAAATCAGCCTCTCCCCTCTTCCTGGTGGCTTTCACATGGCATCACCCATGGTATTGATGGCGCCTGTGGCACAGAGCGGTGTCGGGACGGGATAAAGCAGGAATTTGTTTCTAGGTCAGGGCTGAAGTAAATCAGTCAGCACAGGGCCTTAGATGAGAATGGATGAGCGTGAAGGCTGGAAAGTCCCTGTAACTCACCGTGCTCCGTTGGCAGAGTGGCACGGTGAATTTATATCGCTCCCCTGTGCCCAGCACTTCTCCACTGTCCAAAAGGGTAATTACTTTCCTAATTTTTATACTCCTCCCCCTTTTTTCCAGGACCATCCCCCCAGCGAATATGGACAAGCACCTTCCAAATGGTCCATGTGGCCTCTCCTCCTCCACACACAGGTTTCTAGTAGGGCCACATGATGGAAAATGGGGATGTGGGTGGGAGGAGAACAGGGTTGCAGGAGCTTTGCCGGATCAGTTTGGGGGTCGGTGCCCAGGGTTATGCCATGGTCATCATCCAAGGCAGCCTTAGTGATGCTCGAAGCGGCTGCAAAGGGTGGCCATGTCCCTGTTTGTTCCCTGGGTTGAACTGGTGGCCCCACATCCTCCCACAGAGCTCACCGCTGGCATCCCTGTCTATCACCGTGCCTCTTCTGCAGATGCTTACATGGATGGTCGAGTGTAGAGGTGTCCCTGACTTGGTCTGATGGTAGATCTACTACCTGCCCTTTGCATGAGCAGAGGGCTGGGGAGGTGGTGACCCGGGCTAGGTGCTGACTTCACCTGGGAACATGGTCCTTCCTTCTGCCCCTCTCAGCACCTTTGCACCGTGCCAAGCACGCAGGAGAAGGCCGATGGACAGCAAAGGGTTTCGGTGGGGGGACGGCGCATGTTCCAAGTGGGTTGCCTAACACTTGATGGAATGTGGCTGCTTAGCTGGGGAAGGACAAGCACTTCTAAAGGACAAAAGCTCATATCTCTGGCCCTGCCAGCACAAACCTACCCGGTGAGAGTGAAACTGGACTATCTTGCAAAAACACTTTGAGCAAACACACCGCTCAATGGAAAGCATCTGATAAGAGCTGCTGCATTTCTGGTGGCTCAGTCAAGAGGACTTCGGTGCTCCCATTAGGTCTGCGGCTTCATCGGGGCTGTCTCACCTCCTTGCTCTGGGGGAGACACCATGTCCACGACCATCTGCCAGGTGATGGGGTTCATCGTTTCGTCGCTGGGCGTTGCGGGGTGCATGGTGTCCACTGCCATGGATATGTGGAGCACGCAGGACTTGTATGACAACCCGGTCACAGCCGTCTTCCAGTATCAGGGACTGTGGAGGAGCTGCGTGCGGCAGAGCTCTGGCTTTACGGAGTGCCGACCATATTTCACCATCCTTGGGCTGCCAGGTAGGGACAAAAGATACACCAGGTTTAACCCAGGGGCTCTTCTGTAGCTCTGCACAGTTTTCATCCAAAGCAGGAGCCGATATCTTAGAGCACCTTGTGAGGAATAAAATTTTGAGGCTACTCAGTCTAAAGAGACATGCGTATTTCTTACCAAAATAATACCTCTACTCAGTGGAGGTTACAACTTGGAGCATGTGTAGGTGCTCTCTGGATGAGCATCATGGGTTCAGCCCCGTTGCTGGCATAAATCAGCTCAGCTCCGCTGATGTGAGGAGAGCGAGTATGTTTAAACCCCCAGATATTCTGCCCTTTTGGATCGAAAGGCAAGGAGAAAAGCCGCGTGTAATTTTTGTGTTGTTATCAGAATAATGATTTTTACAGAAAAGAATTGAAATACTATTTTGTCCAAAGAGAAGACTGGAGTTGGTTAAAAATGTGTTTTGCTTGTTCCATGTATGGCTGCTTAGTGTAACTCAGTTTTTGCTGTGTTTATTACACCAGTGAGCTATACTGATGTAAGCTGGAAGAGAATTAATCTTGGCCACTAGGTCCTTGAGCAAAGAACCTGCATCTGCACAGTGTTGAACACTGGGAACACAACAGACACCGAATAGAAAAATTACTTATGCAATATGGTGGTAGTTGTTACGGCTGAGATTTCTGTTGTTTGACACGGTACTGTGTTGTTCTGGAGCAAAAGAGCAGAAATACTACCAATGAGGAACCAATGTTGTACCACATTGAAAGTAAACCATGCGTTTAAGAATCTTGTACAAGGCAAATTATTTTCTGGAGAGGACAATTCCCTTTGTGCATGATATCTCTCTGGGGAACATTTTGTAGGTATGCATGCAAAACATGGGCAGAATAAGGACTCTTGGCTCAAGACAGTGGCTGCCATGGGCAGAGACTTTACAGCTACTCTGTTAAGCAGCTGCTGTTCTAGTCTTGTCTCTGGGAAGGCTTGTGTTCATCTCCTAAGTCAGATGCCCTCCCACTTATTTGGAGGGAAGCAGACTGAGGTCTTGGAGGAAACAGTGTTCTCCAGTTTATAAGATATCAAAAGCCCTGAGCAGGCTGTCTTGCCAGCCTTCCTCTCTTTTCACCTGCTGGACATATTCTGCTGTGCACAGCACCTTGCAACTGACCTGCAAAGGAGGACATTGAAGCCTGTTGGAAATTTCACTTTGTTTCTGCACAAGGAATGGGACAGTGTCTTGGGGGAAAAAAGGGGAGAGCTAGGAGTGCTGGAGAAACACGGGGTATGGGAAAGGAACAACGACATGGATATTTGAAGGTGGGAGAAAAGGACATCAACACCTGATGGAAAGAAGTGAAAGAGATGAAGTGCAAATTCAGAGAGGAAGAGAGACTTGATATCCTGGTGTTTTGCTAATGCTGTTAGTGAGACCAGAAATCAGCTTCTGTTCCTGTGCAGCTGAACACTGGAAGACAGGAAGACTGCATCTCTTCATAGGTGTTATGCTGTAACATCAATTTTTATTACAGCAGCTCCCTCTAGTGCCCCTGTACTGAGAATGCATTCAGTATAAGTAAAATTATTTCTGCTCTTCTGCTAACCCCGTTTTCACCTGTAAGTAAAACAGCCTGTAAGCACCCACTTAAGGCAGTGAAGAACACAACCGTTCCCTTTGTTTATGCAATGGGTTGGGTTTGCACTGTTGTGGAAGAAGTTCATGTGGTTACTAACTTTTCTCTTCCTCCTGTCTTTGTTTTTGACACTTCTATTTCTAATCCTTAATGTATTGGTAAGTTAAGAGGTTAAGGAATTGCTGGTCAAAGCGTGGCGTTGTTTGTTGGTAGTGCAAGATATAGATCCTAAAATTGTGAATGAAAGTTTGGATGGGGATAGGATCTAGATCTTGGCCTGTTGCTCAAATTTTGTGAAAAGAAGAACTAAGAACCTTGCCCAGCAATTAAGCACAGTTCAGTAGAGGTAGTGAAGTGCTAACAGAATAAAAATAGACTCTTTAACTTAACCCTTAAAACCACATAAACAGTGTTTAGAATTTTTCTTATGTAGGAATGTGATTTTTTCAGTTTATTTATGATATGTATTTACCATATACTAACACATACTCCTTCTCCAAGGTTCTAACTTATCTGCTATTTCATTTGCTTCGCTTTGATTTTTTTTATTATTAATTTTTTTAAAAACTAATATATTTTGGGATCCCAATTTCATTAGTGAAATAAATATTGCCTACTTGAGGCC
>JAOXNH010000049.1:27929315-27942025 GCA_028566575.1 Bartramia longicauda
CTCCCACCAGGTTTTACAGCATACAGCCAACAGTTAAAACAAGCTTTCCTCCGTGTGTTTGACAGCCCGTTGGGTCCTGTGGGGTTCCCTGCATCCTCTAGACAGTCTGCTTTCCTTCTAGGCAAAGAAACAGCCGCAGGATTTATTGGAAAATACGCTGGCAGGGTCGGGCACACAAATTGCCGATGGATAAAGCCACCAGTGCTTGGCTGGGTGTGTGGGATGGTGGGGTAAGATTTGTCTGCTTCAGCCCCAGGGGGAAGGTGACACAGTGGCACTGATGGTGGTGATTAGGACTGTCCCCACCACCTCGCTGACCCGCAGCGAGAACAGCAAGAAGGGTACCTGAACCAGCAGTTTCCTCCAGCGAGTCCTGGTCCGACCCATGGGAGTCAGTCTCAACTCCCTGCACCGCTGCAGAGAAAGCCGGCTCTTGCTGAGGGCTGAGCTTCACAGGGGACAGGGTGGGCTTCTTCCCTCCCAGCACCACTTCTGGGCTGGTGCAGAGAGAGGTGGGTCAGGTGCTGGGGGGGGGGGGGCTCTGGCATCCCCCTTCTCCGCTCCTGAAGCAGATGCAGGAAGCCCTGGGCTATGATCCAGCCCTGAGCAGGGCAGCCCATGGAGAAGCCCCACGCTCCCCTTGGATGCGGACAGATCCATCACACCCATCGACTGCAAACGCCTTGCATCTCCAGCAAGTACTCACACGCAGACCTTCCCTGCGTCTGATATTGCTTTGCTTGGGTTTAAAACCTAGATCTGGCTTTCTCCTACTCCTGGAGCAAGCAACTCCTTTTCCTCACCTGGTCTTGGTCACAGATGAGTTCCTCTTCCTCTCTGCTGCTATCTCATACCCTCTCCATGTTATTTCTTTTCTGCACAGTTTCTCCAAGCTTCTGTTTTATATCTTTACTACTTTTGCCCCAAAATCCCAAGAGAACTCCTTCATCCCCTTGTAGAGGCTCTGGGAGGGGAAGAAGGAGCTGAAGACCCATGGGAAATGCCCCGTGTTATTCTCCAGCACCTCACGGTGGATACAAGCCCTCAAGTCTGACTTTGCCGAGTTATTTCAGTCAGGGAGATCTTTTCCAAACAAACCTCTCCAGGGTGCCACATCACCCACCACTCGGCAGTTTCCAAAGGTGCTGATATTTGGGCAGAACCCAGAATACTTGGGAGGTGGTTGATGGCTGAGGGTCCTGGGCACTGCCCACCTGCCTGGAGACTTGAAAGGAGGTGATAGGACTCACCTCCGCCGTGGGACAAGTCCTCGGTGGTGGCTACTGGCTTTGGACATCTGCAGGGTGCCCCAGGGAGTCCGTGGGGGGCTGTGGGTGGAGCGGGCTCTCCTCCGAGGAGCAGGCTGGGGTACCACCGAGGCTTCAGGCTCTCCTGCAGCTGGTATTGCCATGGGATGTGACCCACGAAGGGACCTGGGGGTCTTCAGGCTTTGAGCTGGAAGGCAATATCGAGAGCAAGGAGAATCACCATCCACCTCCTGGTAGTCCTGTGGGCCACCCTTGGAGGAGCCACACAAACCACCCAACACGGGGTTATGTAGAAAAAGGGGCAAAAAGGGGATTTGCAAGCACTGCAAAACAGGTGTTTCACTCTGCTGGAGCTTTTGGGGACAGCTGATGTTTTTTCCTGAATATGTCAGGCCAACCCACGTGAGATCAACATGCAGAGAGCGCTCGCAGAGACTTGCATCACTCTAAATGCCCTTCCCTGCCCTTTCTCTCGCTTCTTGTCTCACCAGGAAGGGAACAGCATCCTGTGGCCATCAATGGGTGGCCACAGGTCCCCATGGTTGTTACGTAGAGAGGACAAGAGGCCACTTTACCTGCGATGAAGGAGAGCTGTTGAGGCAAAGCATTTCTGGGCTTCTTGCATCGCCTGACTTTCCTCATGACTGCTCGGACCAACTCATCCCTCAGGTGGAGGAGACCAGGAAATTTCTCAGCCTTCTGTTGCTGCTGAAGCCTGACCAGAGCCTGGAGGTTTTTGTAGGTCCGGGTGGAGATCCCCTTCGCAACCTAAAGCGGAGGATGGCTGAGGGGCCTGAGGTCCTCCCACAGCACTGGGTGGTGAAACAAGCCCTCAGCAGCACTGCCCATGTCTGAAGAGCCTCCTGCAAGCTCCAAGCCCTGTCCAAACCCCAAGGAAGCTCTTACCAGCCCTGATACCCATCATTTCCCCAGAAAAACATATCCCATGCAATCAGCCCGCATTCACAAAGCCCTCATCTGCTTTGGTAAATTACTGCTGAAGAGTAAGTAGTGCTTTGCTATTTGGGGTAATTTCTAAGCTACAGGGTAAGTGCAGCATTTTGTCTTGGGAGGTATTTACAGCTCAAGGTGAGTTTGTGACCATGAATGTCTTGGAGCTTGTAGAGATATAAAATGATGAGAAATGAAAGGTAGAGGGAGATGTACACCTGTGGGTCTGGCTTTGGGCCACCTCTGCTGCTTTTGACACCACCTCACTGTTCCCAAATAACATGCTGGGGGAAGGGAAGGACATGCCAGGGCTCCAGCCTAGGTGAAATGAACCCAGGCTTGAAAGCACCTGCAGGAAAAAAAAAATCACACGAGAAGTCATTCAGTCACTGGTTTCTCTTTGTGCCTTCGGGACCTGAAACAGAAACGCTGCCTTGCTCAGAAGCACAGGTCGACAGAGCAACGTGGGTCCCCAGCATCCGTGCCCGCTGCCTGCCTGCTCACTGCGAGGTGCTAGGTGGTGGTGTTGCATCGCCGGGAGCTCGAGAAGACTTCTCTGGAGGTGCTACTTAATATGCTCGGCAGGAAAAGGACGTGGATGCTGAAAGTCCCCTTGAAATCCCGGTGACAGGGGCTGCTGTGCCCTCCAACACCCTCCTTCCCGAGAAGAGAGGGAGCCCTGGGTGATTTAGCATATGAAAGGCTGCTTGTGAGAAAGATTTGCCAGAGAGATACTAATAACCAGCCTCAGAGACGGGAGCACGGTCGTCTATTCCCTGTGCTACCATGTGATTCTGCCTCCACCTTCCCATTTGCCTCTCAGGGTGTGATTGCTCCAGATGGGGATATTTTTTTCCTTTTTTTTTTTTCTTTTTTTAATGCCTGTTAGTGTTTAAGCAGTTCTACCCCCTCCCCAAATCTTTTAGTTCCTGCACTGACTCAGGGCTGACGTTGCAAGTGCTGGCACTGAAAGGACAGACTTACCTTCTTGACCCCCATGCTCTCCAGCTTTTCCTCCAGCACTTCCTCCAGGATGGGCCGAAACTGCTTCAGGAGGTTTGGGTTTCTCCACAGGGCTTCCAGCAGCCTCTGCTTCCCACCCCGGGCAGCCTCCCCCCCATCTGGAGTAAAGGTGGGTGCTGGTACCGGTACAGAAACACAGGGGCTGTGGCCTGGGAATGGGGATGGTGGGACCCTTCTCCTCTTTGGGGACATGGTTCCCACCAGTCCCAGAGCAAGCAACTGGTTGCTCTCAGCCAACCACATCCCTCTACGAAGAGGGAACTTCCTCCTCTAATTTGATTAATTCCTGGCCACAACTTTTCCAAAATCCCACCCACAGCACCGCAGCTGCCTGGGACACCTTCCCCAGGTGAAGCTTTGGCAACAGGTCATGGCGCTGTCATACTCTGCACAGCCAAGAGGGGACCAGCGAGGACATCCCCTCTGCCCCCAGCCCACCACCTCCAGCTTTGCCCAGGACTCCTCATCCTCACTGCACAACACCCCAAGCCAAATGCCATCTTCATCCTGGTGCTCTCGGGATCAGGATGGTCCCAACTCTGATACCCACCTGATGACTCTTCAACAGCCACCACTTTGGTCACCTTCTGGGTCACTGCAGGGAAGAAAGGAGCCTGTGAGGGTTCAAAGAGGAGGTGAGGCCCTAGCACAGAAGCAAGCGCTGATCAGCACCTGGTTTTCCTACACAGAAAGCATGGACATATCTGCCTCTTTGGGGGTCCAAGCCTGGCCCAGGTCTGGCACCAGCCCTTGGAGAACATCCCCAAGGGAAACCCTGGGGCACTCACCCATCAAGGCCATCAGCTGGAGGATGCCAGTAGGCAAATTGTCCTCTGTTACCCCTCAGGGCTGGGGTACTCCTTGGATATTTGCTAATAGCCATCTCTGTTTGTGGCCTTTTATGTTTTCTGAGGAGCAGGACCTGGCTGAGTCTGCAGCTGTGTCACAGGCATTAGGGAAATGAGAAGTTCCCGTTTTCCTTCCCTGGCACTTTTAGAAAGCCCAGAGCGTAAAGAAGAAACCACATCGTGCCTCAGCTCCTTATTTTTATGCAAATAACCACCAGCATCATTTTGGAGGAGGCAAAGTTATCAGTTTACTGCAAGTGCTCGATTGAAATCTCATTCCTTTGGGCTGCAGTGCAAAACCCACCCAAGAGACAAGTTGAGTTTTGTGGCAGTCACCAGAGCTGTGCTCTAGGCTGTTGTAGCAGATAGTCAAGGGACTGGAAAGTGTCCACTCCATGGCTTAGTGTGAGAGGACACACAGCCAGCTCCTTGGAGAGGACTCCACGGCACGCTTTTGGAGGGGGAGACAGAGAAGACTTTGTGGTCTGAAGGGCTGTTAGCGATGAAGAACTGATCTAGAGACCCAAACTGATTCGCTTTAAAAATGCAATCATTACCTTCAGGTTTTCTTGCAGAGAACAGCTGGATCTGTAAAGGAATAGACCGGGCATCATTCAAAGATCATTTATTTGCCTATAATTTTGGATAATTTTACCTCTCCCTGCAGAGTATTATTACTAAATGCATTCAAAAAGGGAGCAGAAAATAGCAAGAGCCTCAAGTGGGCACGTACACTACCCCAAGAGCTACTTCCCTTCAGCAGACCACACCTGTAAGGGGTCAGCTTAGGGGCTTTCCTTTCCATCATATGATCGCTGCCACATCAGACGCATCCTGTTATGCCCCACGTGCTTTTTAGGGACCTGATAATGAGTAAAAAATGCTCCAAACTGTAATGTGAAGTGTTGCTCTGGTGATCTACGCCCCGGTGGCCATGGCTTGTGCCGATGATATTCATGTAATGCTTTGTGTTTAATGAGTGCAAAAAAGCCGACCGTAGCAAAACATTGCAGAATTAGGCTTAGTCTCAAGCAGAAAATATTTCAAGGCTGCTTAAACATCTGCTTAAACCCTCTTGATGAACCTGAGGCTTCCTTTTCTTTTTTTTTTTTTTTTTTTAATTTCACTTGCCTTCTCCTGAGACTTTGTGACCTTGTGTTGCTCCCTGAGCCGGGGACCAAGGGCATCCCTCTGCTGGTGGACATGGCCCTGGGATGGGGTAGCACGGAGTGTTTTGTTCTCTTTCATCAGCTGAGAGGGACAACAAAAGGAATGAGATGACTTGAACATGGTAAAAATGGGTTTGGAACCAACTCTTCCCTTCACCAGCAAGGGCAGCTCTTCTGATTTTTATTCATTATTGAGATGTCCTCCAAAGGGCAGATCTGGCCTTGCAGAAAATATATGGCCAGCTTCAAAGTCTGCTGGTGGCAAGCTCATGTCTCCTCATCAGCTGCAACAGGACACAGCTTTGGTCACTGCATTTCATTTATTCTTTCCCCTCAATAACCTCATAACTATACTCCGTTGCCCTGGGCTTTGACATCCAGCCAAGGCTCTTTTCAAGGGCATAACCCTGCTCTTTCTGGCTACCACTCATCGGGCTGATCTGCAGAGAGGGCATCCCTGTTTCTTCCCCCAAAGAGACCAAACATCTCTGGGGTTTGAAAATGGAGAAAAACCATAAGGGAAACATCCAAGCCTTTTTTAAGCAAGGTGCCTGGGAGCTGCTGAGGACATCCGGCACCCACCTGGACCTCCTGCGCCCAGTGCTCCCCCCAGTGCCTGTCTCCACTTTGCCCTCTGCCAAATTAAACACAAGGAGTTTCCCTCCTTGCAATGTAGGGGATTCCTGTGGGCACGGGCAGCTGATTGTATTCATACTCAGAGAAATTTGATTTCCTTTTGGGTCCTGAAGGACAGTTGGTACCTTTACAGTGGTGCCATTCCCACCACACTCCATGCTCAGAGGTAAAGCCTTCTTCAGATGTTTTTAGATGCTGAGAAGGCAGCTGATGTGTGGCTAAATGAGTTTTTTTATTTGGTACTTTAAATGCTTTTCCACATGGTGAGCAACTTCACTGCTCTAGTGAAGATGGGTTTCCCTGCAACAAGCAGGGCTGACCAGGTCCCGTTTCTGGACTTGGACTGTCAGTTCTCTACATCAGCAGGAGCCCATTGCTACCTGAGCCTGAGCTGAGACCAGACATCCACAAAGCAGATGCACACAGAGGTGCACAAATGGGTCCACCTCCATCCAAACACACCTCCTGGTATGCATGGTAGGGATAAGGATATCGCACTGCTCACCTGTACTGCCATCCTCTCCTGCTCTCCCTGCAGCTCTGCTGGTCTTGGGATCTGCCACGGCATCTCTTCGGTGTCATCATCCTGCAGTGTCCCCAGATTGGACACCTCCACCTCTCTGGCCTGAAGCTCCTGCAGTTTCTGGAGTGGGGAGAGGATGGAGAGGTGTATCCCATAGGAGGATCTACTTTCCTCCTGGGGAGCCCAGCCTTGGCCAGCCACTGCTTCCAACCACAAAACACATGTGTCCCAGGAGAAAGAAATGAGGCCTCTGGAACTGTGAATCTGTGATGCTACCTGGACCAGGTGAAGCAGCAGACTTGGACATCCCCTCGCTTGCCTTGAGGAGTATGTGGGGGGCTGACTTACCCCCTCCATGGCACTGTTCCTGCTGGCCACATCCTGGAACGCTGCGAGGAAGAGTTGCCTCAGGCCATCTATCTCTTCGTGTAGCTTCGTCCTCTCCTCCTCTTTCCACCTTTCCAAATCTCTCCTGCCCTCCTCTTCTCGCTGGCGAGCTCTCTCTGTTTCCTAAAGAGAGAACAGAAAAATCAGGGCAGGAGATGTCTTGTCTGCAGATCAGAACCACTAAGGGCTGGGGCTTCAGCCCTGGTGCCAGTGGGATGAGCACCAAGGCTCTCATTACACCCACAGCCACTCAGAGCCTGCCTGCACACCATGGGGAGGTCAAGGTAGCACAGCCTCCTGGGGAGGCGTGTTACACCGTCCTTATTCCCATGCGACATTTCCCATGGGAATTTTTGGGGATGATTTTTCCAAAGAAATAAACACAGGCCCCACCGTAAAATATTTTTCAGCATCTTTTTCACCTGTGCTTTAAAAATGTTCTGTGTCTCATCACTTCTCCTCCCGCCGTGTTTTGCAAACGGGCAGCAGTGCCCCCATCCCATACCTGCTCCCTGCGCATCTTCTCCGCTTCCCTCTCTGCTTCCAGCTGCTGCTGCACCTCCTGCAACTTCGCCTTCAGCTCCTCCACCTCATCCTCCATTTGCTCCACCGGCTTCATCTTCCACCTCTCTGCAAAGCCCAGGAAAACAGGGGTGCCATGAGCAAGGATGCGACCTGCCAGCTCCGAGCAGGGTTTTGCTTTGGGTGGGGTGGAGAATCCTGCTAAAGCACTGAGAAAAACCTGCTGTAGGGTTTCAGGGTGGAGAAGCAGACAGCTGAGCTTCAGGAAAAACCATGGCAAATGTGGCCATGTGGCCTCTGATTATTTTTATTATTATTATTTTTATAAATTTGGTGAGATTAGTGGCTCATGGAGTGCCTTTGCACTGGGCTTGCTCTCCCAAGCAGCCAAAGCACCCTGGCTTGGGCATTTCAGGCTGCACCAGGGAAGGTGCCTGTGGAGCAAAGCTCAGCCTGTTGCATTGCATCAGCCCTGGGCTGGGGTTTTGCCCTGCCAGCAAACAGAAAAAGCCACTTTTTTTATCCACCAAGTTCAAGTGCCCGGCTGCAACTGAAGCTGTAAGGAGGCTCCGTGGCTCTCACACAGCACGTTACACCTGCAGCTTTCCAAGTACTTTGCAAAGGAGCATCGATTCCTTGCCCAAAAAGGGGCATGGGGAAGGTGAACCCCTCTCCCCCACAAGCAAAGCACTCTCACAAACTCCTCAGTGCAGCTCAACCCCCACAGTCCCATGGAATCTTTGGCTGGAGAAGATCCTTAGGGAAACCAAGGTGCGGAGACGAGCCTTAAATGTTCACTCAGTGTCATATTTGTCCACATGTCCTACCTGGGCTTGAGGGAAAGGCAGCAAGCAGAAAGCATTCAGTAAATATTCACAGAAGCAGCATGAAGTTATAAGAAGTTCTCTTTAAACTCCTACAGTTGCTCTCTGGTTTCCGTCATCAACATCCAATAGGGCAGAACCCAGCCTGGGAAGCGAAGGGTGACTTTGTCCCAGTGCTCACCTGCCTTGGTGGCCTCTGTGTGCCGGCGTTGCACGTGGGCTTGCAGGAAGGAGTCGTTCATGAAGGCTTTGTTGCAGAGGTGGCACTGAAAAAGGGGTGAGGGAAGTCAGCAGAGAGACTGAGATCTGCAGAAAAAGGGTCGTCCCCAAATCCCTTGCCTGGCAGACAAAGCTTTGCTGCTTTAAAGCAAAAGGTGAGACCTGAAGAGACGTGGCTGTCATGGTGGAAGCATGTAGATGGAGAGTATTAGGAATTTCTTCTGTCTGAAGCCAAAGAAAAACTCCTTTAGGGGCCAGGAGAAGACAGAAGCCAGGATGGTGCAGGGATACTGCTCAGGGGGGAAAAACCCCACCCCAACAAAGCAGCGCAATGAGGTGGCCAAAGCAGCAGCAAGATCCTGGTTATAACAGGGTCCTGCTCTGGAGGAAGGGAGAGCTGCACTTGTAGGGATGTACGAACCTAAATCACCTGGTTTGGGTGGCTTTTAGTCTCCAGGAATGAGTGACCTGGTTGACTTAGTGATGGAGAAGCAGCAGACAAAGAGGCACAGCCAGCGGGCTTCCTGCTGAAAGGCTGGGAAAAGCTTGGGGTGGGGGAGCAAAATCATCACCAAATCCAGGAGCATCCAGAAATCTTTCACTGGTCTGGAGGATCTTTAAAGTCTCCCTGGTACAAGGAATCCCCTGGGATACAGGGATGTTGTGGGATCTCTCCAGCCAACACTCTACAGACCCCCCTCTCCCACACTCTGTGGGGCTGTGACTACCTGTTAGCACAAAGAAAAGGGGAGCATGGACTTTGGAGTCTCCATGAAGGTGATGAGCCAGTGCCAGGGAAAGCAGCAGGGCTGGCCAGCACCTTTTCCTGGGGCCAAAGTCTACAAAGGCAAGGATGCAGCAATGAGCATCCTGCAATGGGAGGCCCTTCATACCCCTGACACTTTTCCACCACGCACCTTGCAGTAGGCGCTGGGGCCGGCTTGCAGGAGGATCTGCTGCGTGGCAAGCAGCTTCTTCCACCTCCTGCTCTCCTCCTTTGCCACCTGGAGCTGGACTGCCTGCTCCGCTGCCTGCTGCTGGGTACAAGCCAGCTTGGTGTGGGCATCTTCCAGGCACTGGGCGTGCAGGGCCAGGCTGGTCCCCAGGCGCTCCTGGCAATGCAGCAGGTACTCCATACTCAGCTGGGCCATCCTGAGCACCTTCAGCAGGACGGGGTCGGCCGGCTGCCCGCAGTGGGGGCACCGCTCCCCATCCAGGTTGCAGAAGGTGACGGCGGTGATGTGGTCCTGGAGGGCAGCCAGGTCTACCTCCCGGGCCACCCGCTCCACATCGAGGGCGCTGAAGCGACGCCAATCCACGGGGAGACGGCGGGGCTGGAAGCGGAAAGGGGGGATGTCCACCGGGATGGTGAGTCCTGGGGTTGCCCCCGGCATGCTCGCAACCCCGGGCTGGTGCAGCGGGTGGCAAATACCTGCCAAAAAGGGCTGGAAGGCAGAAGGGAGGTGTTAGGGCTGAGCCCACGGCTCTGCTGGCATCTCCACCAGCCTGTGGGCATCCGGGAGCATGTCAGAGCTTATCTTATGTGACAGCAAACAACAACAACAAAAAAATCCCTTCTTTTTCCCTCCTCATCCAGAACTGCTATCTACTGCCTTGCCAAATTCTGCCAAAAAAAAAATAAAAAAAATATCTGCCAGTTTGTTCACCATCTGCTCTTGTAAAGGGAGACTTGTAAAACTGTCACATCTTTGCAATAACCCGCTCTGAATGAACTTGTAAATCCCTCCCGAGCGTACCTGTTTTCAGGAAACAGATTCAGCCTGTTTTCAAATAATACGCAGTAAACACTTTAATACCACAACCCTGCTGCCTTCTGTGGTGCCCTGCTCTGACCTAAACCCAGATCACTTCCAGAGAGGTGTTTGCCCATTTTTTCTGGCTGTGTCCTAAACAATAATTAAGCAGTTCTATTTCAAATACCTAGTTTTAAATCTGTGAAATAGACATTTGTTGTTCTTAGCCTCTAGCTAGGGATTTGCTGCTGCCCCACACGTTAGTTTCACCCACAAGCCACTTATATTTCATTTTTTAAAAAGAAAAAAACCCTTTTTGCTGCAAGGCCACTTACCATGTGTTTGGACGGGGCTCTGGCAGAGGCTGAGGGCCCCGGGACGCAGCGCAGAGCGGTGCTCGTGCGTTGCTGGGCGTGCTGTGTACAGTGGCAACGCACGTCTCGGCCACCCCACCACCCTGCCCATGCCTCCTGCACAGTCTGCTGCTAATTTCGGTCTCCCGAGACGGGGACAAACAAGGTCAGGCAACTCAGGGAGACGCTGAGGAAAGAAGTTCCTCCTCATGTTTAGGTGGAACTTCTTATATTCAAGTTTGTGCCCATTCCCTCTTGTCCTGTCACCGGGCACCACTGAAAAAAGACCAGCCCCGTCCTCCTGACACCCACCCTTTCAGTATTTATAGATGTTGATCAGATTCCCCCTCAGCCTTCTCTTCTCCAGACTAAAAAGACCCAAGTCCCTCAGTCTCTCCTTGTAGGAGAGATGCTCCAGGCCACTCATCATCTTTGTAGCCCTCTGCTGTCCCCTCTCCAGCAGTTCCCTGTCCTCTTAGATATTCCACTTAAGAAAAAAGCAAGGAAGAGGCAAGGTGACCACCACCTCTCTGGGCAGCCTGTTCCAAGGGTCTGCCACCCTCACAGGCAAGAATTTCCTCCTCATGTTTAGCTGGAACTTCTTATATTCAAGTTTGTGCCCATTTTCTCTTGTCCTATCCCTGGGGACTACTGAAAAAATGGAGACTCCACCACCTCCCTGGGCAACCCATGCCAGTGCATGGGTTCCCAGTGAAAAAGGGTTCATAATCAGTTATGCTGGGAAAAAAACAACCTTACATCTTTCATGGAAGTAATGAACACGGAGACTAATGGTCAGCCAAGCCGAGAGCCCAGCGTACAAACTCTCCATAAGAACTTGGCATGAATTCCCCAGACAGGTAGCCTGTTGCATAATTCTGCATGTTTCCATGTGTATACCAAAAATATATATATATATATATAAATATAAAGGTTAACTGAGAATCCCAGTTAAAGAACTACTGTAAAGAAAAGAGTTGCCATAAAAAAAAGCCACAGTTTATGCTGAATCATCCAAAACAAGTCTGCAAGACTAACTCAAGCTTGCTATAAATTTAAATGTGTTTTACAACAAAATAGAGTCTGGCGATCATTTATACCTATAGTAAAATTAGGCATTGAACATAAACATAATTACTGAGCGTAGTAACAATTGGGTCATCCCTGAAGCTGGCAGAGCTCTCTGGGAAATCATTGGGATGTTCTGACTGAGTTCTTGAAAGAGGCAGCTCCTCTGGCTGTAGTTTTTTGGAGGGATGGAGGGAGGTCAGGGCCTTATTTTTCCCATTTCTTAATTTTGGAAGGTCTCTCTTTGGATTAAAGAGATATAACTGACAGATTGCAATGGATGATCTCCGTCAGGAAAACAAACGTCTTTTTGTTTGTTTGGGAAGGCAGGTTTTATCATATTGCAAATATTCTTCCAGACAGATGCAGACTTTCTTGAGAGATAATCTGATGATCCCTGCTCTGGCTTTCCTCTTTTAAATACAGCTCAGCTGATGAGTCAGCTGTTCCACAGTCTCTTTTGCCATCTGTTTTGATTTAGAAATTAGTTTAAATTACAGATATGATTTTGGTCGATTCTTCCTTTTTCCTGCTATTTGTAAAGGAACAAATTTCTAGCAGGAAAGGAAGAAAGAGAAAGGGCCATTTGATTAGCAAATGTCAGTAGAAGATGTAATCGCATACTACTGTCAGAGCAACTTAATTTGTCTTCCTCAGTTGGCCTTACAGGAGTATTTGGCTACTTTTGATTTCATAGAGAGTAATTGTTGGGGTTGGTTTCTTGGCTCAGCTGGACAACTATATAATAAATGAGAGAACATTGAATGAATTCTCAATTTCTAAAAAGTCAAACATTCAGAGAAACCATCTGACAGGCATTTGTGTCAGAATGTCCTGTAGGTGAAGAATATACCTTATACTTAAGGAAAAGCAACTTTTCTCACAGTACCTAACAAAAGTAGTATGATGAATTTCATGATGAGGCTTAGCTGTCCCAACACTACCAATTGTGGACAACCGACCACCAAAAGAGCTCCATGAGGCTTCACGAAGCCATGTCTCATGCACAATGGCTTCCAAAAGCAGCACTCGGCGGTCACACATAGAGTCATAGAATGGTTAGAGTTGGAAGGGACCTTAAAGAACACCCAGTTCCAACCCCCTGCCCTGGGCAGGGACACCTCCCATCAGACCAGGTTGCTCCAAGCCCCATCCAGCCTGGCCT
>JAOXNH010000049.1:27946475-27962722 GCA_028566575.1 Bartramia longicauda
GCTGTGGCTGCCCCATCCCTGGAGGGGTTCAAGGCCAGGTTGGAGGGGGCTTGGAGCAACCTGGTCTGGTGGGAGGAACCAGCACCTTCAGGGTGAGTAGGATGCAAGCACGAGGGAAAGAGACCAAAAAAATGCAACATGGGAACCCAAAATGGGGTTAAAAAGTCAAAAATAGATGGCACAGCTGGACAAAGGTGACCAGGGCCTTTCTAGAGCTGTTGCACCTCATTTGCAGAGTAGTTTAAGTAAATTTATTTCAAAGATATTTGGGAGCCCTGAAAGGGTGTCCCCATCATTTCTTGGTGCCTCAGCTCCTCCTCTCCAGGGAAGGTGTGACTCTGCAGCCAGAAGCGACCTCAGAGGATGGGGCAGTGCAGCCCCTTCCTGGAAGGAGCCAAAGTAGAAGTGCAGGAGCACAAATATTTGAAAAATGGGATTCATTTTCCAGGGGTGTGCAGGGGAAAGCAAGCTCAGAGGAGTGGTGGTTTATTAACCGTTTTATTTTCACTTGTGCTGATAAAGTCCCTCTCAAAAACGTAGGGTGTAAAGTTCATGTGACAAAAACACAGATTAATGAAAATACAGGGATTTGGGCTTCTCTTCATTAGCAATTACTGTCATCCACCCTCTGCTATACATTTGCATTACACTTGCCTCAGAGGCCTCAGCCCAGTCCAAAGCCTGTTGTGTCTGCAATATTTCTGACATGGGTAGCTGCCAATATTGCCAAGAGGTGCATCCGAAATTCCTCCCAGGAGACCATGCATCTCTTTCAGAACTTTTCCCTTGGAAAAGCTCACTAGTAAGGCCCACAAGTCCCTTCGATTCAGGACGGTTTAGTTCATGAGCACCTATAAGGAAACGGAACTGAAGCAAAGGTGTCCTTAGTGTCACTGGAGACTACGTCCGATGGATACCCACCACCATTCTGCACATGCTCCTTAGTGTCCCAAGGAAGTAGGGATGATGGTTATGAAAAGGTCTGTCTTTTTCCTATAAAGCCAGTTGCTGACACCAACGGTGACTGTGTTTTGGCCCCAGGACGAGAAGGATCACCCCCCTCCTCCTTACTCCGTGTCATGCCACATCCTCAGAGTGTGTGAAATCCCTCAGCTTTGCATTTTTAATCAGGTCCTCGTATGTGGTGGGGCAGTAGGCTTTGTAGAGTTTTTCAGCCAGCGTATTGCTGCCTGCGACCACAGCTTTCCGGTTGTGGTTCATGAAGTTCCACAAGTGCAGCGCGTAGGAGTGGTTGAAATTTGGGCTTTTGTCCCACACCTGGTAGTACCTTCCCCAGGCTGGGTACGGTATAGGGTAGAAACGTTGGGGATTGAGGAAGGAGATGTTCTGGCAGCTGTGATCCTCAGTGCCTTTGAAATCTGTGAGATTGCAGATGGTTTTGAGCATCCTTGTCATTAAAAAGGGCCCCTGGTTGCCCCAGATGTTCCCATTGTACTTGAGAACAAAGTTCTCCATGCAGTCCCAAATAAATTTGTGGTGGGCAGGGAAGCCAAAGATCCCGTTGCTGGAGAACCGTGACTTCTGCGCCGCTAAGAAGCTTTCCTCAGGGATGGGCCTGATGGAGATGACATCTGTGTCCATGTAGATGCCCCCATACTTCCAAATGAGCGCCAGTCGGCTGGCATCAGAGCTGACGTGGACCCAGTTCTTCTCCTGCTCTGGTACTACCTGCAGAGTTGGAAAGGCGAGACAGTGATGCCACCGGCAGAGAACAGACCACATCCATCCATTGGGCTGCTAATGGCACCATAAAACTCCACCTGCGTGCCTGCAAATGTCACTGCCCGCCTTTTGTTCCTCCAGCTATTGAGTTTTATTGGAATAAGATAAGGGAGGGGGGGCAGCGCAGAGCAAGGCGTTGTTAATATAAATGAATGCAGGAACATTTCACGGGTGTTTTGATGGAACCTACAATGTTAAATCAATGACACCATGAATCATTGCCTGCTGTTTCAGTGGGACACAACCCACTTAACACACTCCCTGATCACTCCCAGCTCCCTGAAACAGGCTGGAAGGGTTTTCATTGACATTTGTGGTATTTTGGAGTCATTTTTTTTCCGCAGAAGGAAGACTTTGGAGAAAATACGCCTGCCCTGCACAGAGATGGAACCAAATTAATTTGACAAAAGCGACTGGCAAGCAGTTTGCCAGGAACTTCTCTCCAGGGTGGACCTCGCAAGATCCCACCTTGTTTTTGCATATTGCTGTTACAAAATCTGAAATAGCCCCCACATCTTATCCGTTGCGGGCTCTGTTGGTGTGTGGCAGCATTGACAGGCACTCAGGCAGCACGTTTTGTTCAACCAGTTTCTGTTGAGGAAGATTATTAAGCGATGTTGTATCAAAACACACGTATGCCATCTATTTTTACCAATGTTCCATTTGCCAAAAGATCTGATTCTCCAGATAGGGCGAAAAAATTCTGGTTATGTGTTCAATAAACAGATAGATGAATTACACTGCAAAACGTGGCCAAAATTAATCTATTCTGAACCAAAAAAATAAAAGTGACTGATTTCACATAGCCAGGTTCCTCCATTCGTTTTAAGCCTACTTGAGACCTCCCCCCTCCCCCTTATTTATAACTATTTTCCTATTTCCCTATTTTCCCCTTATTATAACGCTCACCTGGTTGTACCACTGGAGCAGAGGGGTCTCCTGGAAGATAGTTTCCATCTGCAGAGGAAAAATGAAGACATTCTTCATAGAAGACAAAAGGGAGAAGGCTGCATAGCTGGAGTTCATGTCCAACGCCGTGTCATTCGTGAGTCCCTTCATGAAGAGGATGATGGCCCGGTCCTGGTAAATCCTGGCAGCAGACTCCACGGAGCAGGACACCAGCGGGGGCGGCTCCAGGCGCTCCGTCGTCTCCAGAAAGATGATACTTTTGCCAAGGTTCAAGACCTGCTCAGGTGTCAGGAAGTGTTTGGACATAGGCACATAGGAGAAGCAGCCGGACAGCAGGGAGATCTCGTACAAAATGCCCGAGACAAAGAAGAAGCAGAGGCATATATGGATTTTCTTCAACATTCTTGTTCTCCCAGGGCGTTTGGTGTCATGCCTTAGACATGGACGCTAAGGAAAGACAAGGAACAGCAAAAATATGTGCAGTGTTATTACTTAGCAGGACCGTGAAATAGTAGGACGTGGCTTTGAGCAGCGTAGCATGAAGGCAGTTTGGTGAAGCTCATGCCTTCACCCCATAGCATGAAGGCAGTTTGGTGAAGCTCATGCCTTTCCCCCAGGACAAGTCTGATGAGATGTCCACAGTGCAGGGGGCTCTGCCCTGGGGGGTGAAGTGCTGGGGTCCCACCTCCTCACCCCCAGGCAGGCAGGCAGAGGTCTTGGAGAAGGGACATGCAGCTGCATCTCATGACACAGAGTCATTGGGTTGGCAGAGATGGAAAGACCAAGGCAGAGAGCAGGGAGAGCACAGCAAGAAGCATCATGTCAACCCCATGCCAAGGCAAGGACTCCCAAGCCCACCCTTGGGGTGCAAACTGATCCCAAACACCGTGGCATCGTGCCAACATGTCCTTGTTCACAAGCAGGAGATGTCCAGGGGATCTAAGGAGCAAACCCAGTGAATTAGGTGTCCAAGGGGGCTGTGAGTCCCAGCGAGGGGAAGGACATGATTACAGTTTGGGATGAAATCATCAGCATGTAGGCACTGAAGCCTTTTTCCTAATTCACTCCTGCTCCCTCCAAGGCATGAGGGACTCGGGTCCTTCAGGGATGGGGGCTGCAGAAGGACTGGAGAGAGACAGATGTAAGGATATAAAATGGATGGGTTTGTACATACGAAGAACCAGCACCTACCTGGATTATAGTTCTGACAAATCTACATTTCCAGCTCGTTTGTTTGCCACCACGGTGGCAAGCAGGCTCCCGTAAAGCCCAGCTCCCTGGTAAAGACACCCAAACTGTCTGGAGCATGCAAAGGGATTTGTGAAGACGGGAGACTGATGCACGGAGGAAAACTGGCTCTGCTGCAGGATGAATCTCTGTCCCAGAAACACTCTGGGGCCGATGGAACCCACCTAAAAGGACAGAGAAGGGATAGGTTTCAGGTGAGACCCATCTCACCCCTACTCCAGCCCACCCCAGCTCCTCGTTCCTGGTCTTGCCACGCCATGAGGCTGTACAGCACCGGGGAATTCCCGCTAGTGACAGGCAGGGTGGAATCTTATCTGCATCGTACTGTTTGACAGGCTTGTGACGCAAGGAAATTCCCTCCTGAAATGCCACCTGAGCAGCCCACATGTGCTCTGCAGAGACCACGAGCCAGGGTCCAATGGAGGGGAGACGCCTTGAATGACAACTCAATGTCCAAGCGACCCCTGGAAGTCTTTAAATCTTGATTAATTAAAGGGAACGGGAGGAAATATGGCTCTGTGTGCTCAGTTAATTAATGAGACACATTACCATGTCACCCAGCCAGAATATAGATAAGTTTGCAGGGCAGCAAAGCCCGTGGAAATTCCCCTGCAAGCGCTGGGCGCCCGCTTGAAGCTGTAGCAGCTCCCGATCCATTTCTCAGAGCTGGATCTCACCGAATTAAATATTAAAGCAGTGACTGCTCCCAACAGTACAGCCTTCCATGCCACACATGCACGTGCCACACACAGCAAAATTTGTTGCTTTCCATTGCCGCTGCACAGAGTTTCTCATTACACCCTGGGTTCCCACCACAGGGTGGGAGAAGATGCCAGGGGTGGAAGTGGGTGATGATGCTATAGCCACCAGGCACCAAAGTGCTGGACAAAACCAGCAGGTCTGCAGCCTGCAGAGGAGGAAACCATTCCATAATTCTATGAATGCTCCTGGTTTTGGTTATTATTATTATTATTTTTCCTTTCGTTTTCCCACTTTCTCTGGTTGCCCCAGCCCTCTGCAGAGGAGCCCCCGCGGTGAGCGGCAGCACCCCACGCCCAGGGCCTCCCTGCAGATAACGAATTTGGACGGAAGGCAGGGAAGGGAGAGCAAATACGAGTGGTTTGGAAACGACTTGCTCCCAAGCCTGCCGATAAAGCAGCCTGTGCTGCAGTGCCCTGCAGCCCCTGCAGTGCCCGGGAGCAGCATGAACCCCATGCAGCCCCGCCGGAGAGGGCTGGGGAAGCACCAGCCAAAGCAAGATTCAGACAAACTACATTCCTTGAGCTACAAAACTTCCTTCCACGTTCCCCCCTCCTGCCTCTTCCCCAGATGCATTCTTCTGACTTACTCCAGCCGTGTGGAAATAAAGCAGAAAGAAAAAGTTGCCTCCTAGCAGCTCCCTCACCAATCTCAGTTTGGCCAGATTTTCAGGCTTTTTATTTATTTTGGTTTTTTTCCCCAGCCCCAGCTCTGACCGAACCCCTGCCTGCTGCTGTTTCTCTGCTGCTCCAGTGCAGTCCAGGGACTGCAGCTCCCTCCTTGCAATTTTTTAAAATCTTGATGCTACTCCCTTTGCTTGAAGGAGAAAACTGGGGCTTTGCTTTGATTAGAAATGGGACCATCAGGACATTCCCATTACCGGATTAATATTTCTTCTGTGATGGCCTAAAGATCCGACGTCTCGGGTCTTTACGAGCAGCCTGGCAAAGCCGTGCTCGCAATAGCCGTTCAAATTTAAAATAGTCCGGGAGGCATTTTATTTGCAAATTGTGGAGAGAGAATAAGTAGACACTCCAACAGATACCGTCTCTGTGTATGACATTGTGAAGAGAAACGCGAATCTTCATCGTCTCATTCCAGGAAATTGTTTTGCTTGGTTGGTTTTCCAAAACCCCTCCGTGGCGAGTTATGAATTCTCATCACATTTGACCTGGAGGCTGCTGTTATCAAAATGTTCACTTCCCTGCTCAAGTTAAAAGGACTGCAGAACCAAAATGTTAAAATAAATCCCAGCCATTGAATAGATTACCCTGCTGAGTGGGCTGCTTTTCTGGATGCAGCAGACGGCATGCTGGCTTGATGGCCCATCTTGTAAAGATATTTCTTTTCTCCGGGCAATTTCAGTATTTCAAGTGCAGGATGAAAACGGGTGGGAGACTACAGGAGAGATTACTAGGAATGTGTGATAATTCCACCGAGGTGTCCGCCAGACACGTGCGGCGGGGAGGGACAGCGGGATGGTTTTTTAAGTAAATGCCACCCAAGGGAGGGAGGAAATCTGTGCACATCCCAGCCTGACCCCATGGCAAGCGCTGAGGTCCCTGCAGGGACAACCTGGGCAGAGGAATCCCCTCCCAGGGCAGCCCACTGGGCACAACCGGCCCCACTGGGTTGCAGAACGTGGGCTCAGCTTGCACAAGGACTAAGTTTTCTCCAAAAAGGATTTTTTTTTAAATAATAATAATAATAAAAAAAACAGCGGCTGCAGCTGTCGCTTTGCACAGCCCTTCAGTTCAGATTGGGTTTGAGTTTCAGACTGCCTGGAGTCACCTGCATTAGCATGGAATCATGGAATTGTCAGAGTTGGAAGGGACCATAGAGATCATCCAGTCCAACTCCCCTGCCAAAGCAGGTTCGCCCAGAGCACATCACTCAGGACTGCATCCAGGAGGGGCTTGAAGATCTCCAGAGAAGGGGACTCCATGACCCCCCTGGGCAGCTTCTTCCAGGGCTCTGGCACCCTCACCAGAAAGAAGTTTTTCCTCATATTTGAATGGAACCTCCCATGTTCCAGATTGTGCCCATTGCCCCTCATTCTATCGCTGGGAACCACTGAAAAGAGTGTGGCTCCACCCTCCTTCAACCCATCCTTTAGATACTTGGAAGCATTAATAAGGTCTCCCCTCAGCTTTCTCTTCTCCAGGCTAAAGAGTCCCAGCTCTCTCAGCCCTTCCTCATCAGGGAGATGCTCCAATCCCTCAATCATCTTAGTTGCCCTATGAATTATGAATTATGGTTTATGCTCCACAGGTAAGTAATAGACACAGCACAGTCCTCCAGCAATGCCAAACCCTGCTCACTGAATTCCTCATACCCACGGCTCCTGGACATCCCTCGGGAGTCAAAAGAGAGACTCTCATCCTCTTGTCTGTCCCCAAAACTGCGCCTTTCCTCTGAGAACCAGTGGGTTTTTCATTTGGGTCTGCAGCCATCCAACTGGGTGACGGTCCCTATTTCTCCTGGCAGGGAACAACCCCGAGGCAGTCCCCGTTTGGGACACACATGGCATGGCTTGAACCTACACCAGTTTACTTTCACCTCTTTACAGAATCTGCTCAAGTAAATTACAGCTACAACCAAGTCAGCGCACACGCACACACTTCAAAGCCAACTTCCTTCCAGATTTAACACCAGGCACATTTGGAAACCTCTTCCAAATGGAAAACCTGTAGAAGAATACATCCTATTCATTGCAGGCTGTAATTAATGCAGCCTTCCCAACCTCCAGCAAGGCATGCCAGCGAAAGGGCTTCTTACCACACCACCTCTCTCCTGCTTTGGCATTCTACAACATGACATGTTTATGCAGATAAAACAAAACTCACCTCTTGGCTGCAAAAAGCAGGCAAAGCGTGCAGTCTGTTGGGAAGCAAAGCTGAGCTGAACCACGCTGGAAGGTATCCACAGTCGGTGGCGAGCCCTTTGGCTGTGCCCGAGGAGCTGCACTGCCTCTCCACTATCTTCTGCCCTGCCAGGGCTTGGAGCAGCCTCATGGCTTGCTCTCCACCAGCTCTGGTGTTTGCATTCTTGCTGCGCTGAGATAAGGCTGATGAAGGAGCTAGGGCTGTGCTTTCAGAGGCGCAGGCACACAGGAGCGCCCAGCGTGAGGTCCTTCGGGCAACCAAACCTGTGAGGGTCAGGAGAGATGTGTGGGACACCATTTGCACCTTTTGGGGGTGTTTTACAGCATTTAAGCCCTTTCTCTTCCTATCTAGAACCGCATTTATGGGGGCTACTTTGCACCATAGCTTAGGTCTCTTTGCCCTGTAGCAAAGAACAACTTTGCTGGCGTGGCACTGATGCTCTAATACTTCCAAAGAAGGCAACAACAGGGCCTCCAACACAAACACATACAAATAACATCACACATCCTGAACTGGCTGCCTGACAAGCTCCGACTCCTGCCCGGCTCCCTGTTAAAGATCAGGGAGGTTTGATCCATCAGAGTTTCTGCTCGTCCCTGCAACCTGTCCCCAGCAGGATGCCCTGAGTGGTACAGGAGCACCATCAGGTGCCCCCAGGGTTGGGATCATAGAATCATGGAATTGCCTAGGTTGGAAGGGACCTTTCAGAGCATCTAGTCCAATCATGAACCTAACACTGACAAAAACCAACACTAAACCATGTCCCTAAGCACTAGGGAGATGACCCACCTCAGGTTGGAAGAATCCCCTAGAACCTTCCTGGCCCTTCATAAGGGGTATGAACTTCAGTGGCTCTTCAGTGCTGGGACAGCAGAAGCTGTAAGGAAGAGATGGAGCTGTAACAACCAAGAGATCTCCGCAGCACATCCCTCCTGCATCCCTGCCCTGTGCTGGACCAGCACCCTCAGCCCATGTGAGGAGACCAGAGCGCCCCACTGGGATGCAAACCCCCGGCTCCCCATCACCCACAGCAATCAGGCTCTGTGCAGCTCCTCTCCTGCACCTTTTTCCCTTCTCCTCCTGATTTTTGCCAAGGCTGTACATCCACAGCCGGAAGCTTTGGACAGCTGATGGGTGCCAACAGCCCCACACATCGTGCACATGGCAAAAACACTCATTTACCACCCAGAAATCATCTCTCCCCACCAACTGAGTTTTTATAAGTTTTTTATAAGCGCTCCACTCATCCCCTCCATCACTTCTGGTAGCAGCAAAAAAACCCAGCCTGCCTGCCTGCTCCGAAAAAAACTTAGCTACCGAATATCCCAGGGTGTGCCCACTTGCTCCTGGCCAGCTCGGGGGCACCCCACCTCGCCCCACGGCAGGGTGCAAAGGGCAAGCCCCCGGCTTTGTTTGCGCTCCTGCATACGTGCTTCCTGCTGCGGAGAGCTGGCGGAGGATGCTAATGCTGCCGCAGAGCAAACAGTGCCCACGGAAAAACAGTCGAGATAGATAGTCAGGGCTTAATCAGCAGATAGCGCCCTGGGTGAAAATGCAAGGAAGGCTCCAGCTCCAAAGAAGTCCCTCGGGGAATGACGTAGGTGAGGAGCACTCGTGCCCCGACACACCTCTCCGCGAGAAACCCTCTCCTTCAGCAAACACTCGCCCAGGTCCATCGTTCACAGTTTGACCTGCAAGGAAATAGGGTGGCCAGTGTCCAGCTACAAAGCCAGGAGCTCCTCAAGGGACGAACATGTCCATCCGTCCCTCCGTCCCTCCCTCCCTTCCCAGTGCACATAGGCAGTGTCTGCTGAGCCTACAGGATGAGGGCACGCATGGGAACCCATGGCAGCTGTTATTAAAAGTTTCAGCCCAGCTTTTATCTTGCACAAGGTGAAAGCACCCTCCTCCTGCACCAGCTCCCCCCTCTGCCTCGATGTGCCACCGAGCCCCGTGCCCTGGAGTTAGGAGGGGAATTTTCTGTGCAACCCAGTCCCGTAGAAGAGGCAGTGTGAGGTTGTAGCCCGGAGCAGCCCCTCTCACCAGCATATAAGGGAGATGATGAAACTATGAGCCAAAATGCCCAGGCTCAAAGGGAGAGGGCACACACAGTGCCTCGGGCTGCAGATGTTCAACCGCTTTGCCTGATGCTCTGCAGCAGGGACAGTGCTCACTGGGATAGCCTGGCTTTCTGCTCTAGAGCCCACCCAAACCATCATCTTCTTAACAGCAGAGAGCCTGTGGAGATTTCTCTTTATCCTGAATAACCTTAGAGACAGCAATACCTTGCTCCAGTCAGAAATGAGGTTTGTTTTACACCCAAGCTTGGGAATCTGTTTCAGTTTTCCCCCATGAAAGGATGAACATATCTGCTCTGGAGATCTCCTCCAGAAATGGAGGTGCATCAATGTGGCTGCTCCAGCAATGGCTGAGCACTGCTCTCCATGAGCCCAACCAGCTGCTGGTCTGGATTGGCCCCAGTAACATTCAAAAGGATTTCTTATCCATTCTTACCTGGTGACCACCCATAATCACCCTGGTGGCCCTCCACAACGTCCTCTCTGGTTTTCCAATGTCTTTCTTATACTGTGGGCCCAAAGCTGGACTCAGTAGGCAGCTATGGCCTCCTACGTGCCAAGACAAGGGGAATAAACCCTTCCTCACCTCATGGTGCTCAGTGTTGAGTAGCACCAGCCTGAAAGCTCACAAATACAGGTCAAAACATGCCTGGATCTGCTCCCTTTGTACACTAATCCTTTTAGGCATCCTGCTTGCTGTTGTTAACTGCCAGCACGTATATCTTTTGGCATTTACTGAAAGCTTGTGTCTTTTTTTATAATTATGTTGATCTGGTAGAAAATTTATTTGCTTCTTTTGAGCTTTCTTAGTTATTTTACCAGAAATCAATAGCTGTCGCTTGGGAAACGATAAAACACTTATACTTTACATGCATATGGACAGAAGAGAAGCTCATACCACTCTCTTATAAAGAGAGGGACCCAGGGTTAGACCTTTTAAATGAGAGCTCATGGGTCGATTCAGAGGAAGGCAGGGCCACAGGCACTAATGCACGGAGGGAAAAATATCAGAGGAAGGAACGCAAGGAGCTGAATTGTGCCAGGTTACAAGCAATTGTAAAGCAATATATTCGGGCTTAAAGGTTTCCATATTTGTACTGCTAACACTCGCAATGTCCATACAGCTTTAGAGATAAAGCAAGCATAACGACAAAAAAAGGCAGCCACCCTATCTGCAACATGAGAAGAGTTTACTTTTAAGTGCCTAATTTTACTTTGTCAAGTGTTTTGCAACTTCCCAGCTTGTGACAGCATCGTGCTTGGCAAACACCTGTGCGTTATTATAGCCTCCCTCCGCTTCAGTTTAGTCACCCCTTGTGATATTAATTTATACATCACGATACCAGGACTTTGGGGAACTAACTGACTTTTTAAGTGGTTTGGGCAGCCTTCATTTTTTTTTTTTTTTACGAGGGGTTGTTAAGTGAAGACACGCTGCTGTATACAGAGGGAGATGGTTTAGTTGGGGGTGCTTCTAAACCTGCCTTTCCATCAGGAAGGCTTTTTGTGCTGGTATATCGGAGCGCAAACACCATTAGACCTTGGGGCCCCACTTGGAAAAAAAAAGCAATTTCTAAAAATCTCCTCCCATTAGAAACAGCTCTGTTACCTGTGGCCGGAGCCAGGGTAAACTACCAGTTCACTTGGCTAAAGATTATATTTCAGCTACCAAGAGTCAGGCTGCGTCCATCCTGCAGTGCCCGCAAGGCAAAACCCACCACCACCACCGAGCAGAGCCCATCACACGTGAGCAGGGCGGTCCAGGGCAAATCCACCCAGGTCCTACCCACGGCTGCAAGCCTGGTTTTGCTGGACCCCACAGAGCTCCCACCCCTAAAAAAAGAGAAACGGTGGAGAATGGTAAAACTCCAGACAACTGGTTGCTTTGCCTCTAAGAAAAGACTGGTTTTATAATACAACAAACATTTGGAAATGGTCTATATTTGCACAGTGCCCAGAGCAAGTGGATCTGCCCCATGTTGATCCATGCCGTCCTGTGCTCTACTCTATGGGGACAGAGTGGTTGATGACATTCCCTGAATAATACCAGAAGAAAAAGGCTGCTGGCACCACAGGGTGAGCAGGCATGCCCGATCCCACCACTGCTGTTGTGAGAATCACAGAATAGCAGGGGTTGGAAGGGACCTCTGGAGATCATCTAGTCCAACGCCCTGCCAAAGGAGGGCCACCCAGAGCAGGTCCCACAGGAACGTGTCCAGGTGGGTTTTGAATGTCTCCAGAGAAGGGGACTCCACCACCTCCCTGGGCAGCCTCTTCCAGGGCTCTGCCACCCTCACAGGAAAGAAGTTCCTCCTCATGATTAGATGGAGCTTCTTACATTCAAATTTGTGCTCATTTCCTCTTGTCCTGTCTCTGGGCACCACTGAAAAAAAAAAAAAAAGGCTCCAAATGTATGTGAGACAAGGACTGAGTGTGAAATGGCTCTGTCCCTCCCCAGCAGCTAATTTCCAGATTGTCAGAGCCATTTACAGATGTCTCCCTGCTGCAGTCGCCTTGTCCTGCAGTACGACGGTAGCCAACAAAATGATGAATAATGAAATGGGTTTTATCCATTAGCCCTGTCTCTCAGACACGTGCTCCCACACAGCAATCTCTCGTGTGACTTGGTAGGAAGGGGCTGCAAGACCAGCACATCTCCGGGTACGGTGACGAGGAGGTGAATCACTGGCAGACGGAGTCAGGCAGACAACTGCCAGGCGAGCACATGGCTGGATAAACAGAGGTACAGGAGCTGAGCAGTCGGTGGAAAAAGCATTAAAGATCCTTTCATGGTTCATCTGTAGTGCAATAAATAAGGCTCTCGCCAAGAGTGTGGAGCACATCTCTCTGCAGCCTGCAGGGCTGTGAGTGATGTACCTTTGGCATGATCTATACGGAGGGACGATACGGTCCCTGATTAATAAAGCCAAAGATTTTTGCCTCTGATGCTTCCAAAACAGGTCACACTGAACGGTGAGCTGAGATGTGCAGAAAAAGGGGAGGTTCTCAGCTCTGCAGAGCCAAAATTTCTGGTACAGTGATCCACTGTTTTTCCACTTCTCAGATGTCTGTTCTTAAAATTGATCCTTTTCTCTGAGATTCACAATATGGATATTTCCACGCTAAGAACAATCCAGATCACACTTAAAATTTTTAATTTTTTTTTTTTAATACTTCCCCCAGTGATTAGAGAAACAGGCCATTTTTAATGAAAATATTTGTAACATTTTGCAAATCTGCTGTGAAAACAGGATGATTCTTGCATTCCTAATGAAGAGCAAGGAGACTGGCAGAGAGCATTTCCCTGCTTCGTGGCGTGTATTAGTCACTCTTTGAGTGGAAAAAAGGGACATAAGTAGAGGCAAGCAGAGAAATAAATGTATGGGAAAGGAGCCCTTTGTGAATGGACAGATGAGGGACAGAAACGGGGAGAAATAGGGTAGAATTTGGGCAAAGTGGATGTAAGAACAGTGGTGAACCTGGGTAGAGAAAGGCCTGGAGGAGTGGCCAATGGGAGGAAGTCCTGGACGCTGAACATCTTCTTTGTGCCTGAGGGCTTCATCTTGTCCCTTCCACAGCAGGTCATGGCCTGCCCATGGTGCCCGGCTGCCTGAAGGACGGACATCTTCGAGAGCAGCGGCGGGTTACGCGCTGTGGGATTTACCCTAAAGAGGGTGAGGAGCACACGGGGTCCTGTGGGGACATCGGCCATCCCAGCACAGCTCACCAAGACCCCCAAACACAGCGGCTCATCTAGAGCTGCTACAACACTCCTGGATGAGGTGTGGGGCTGGGGGACTCGCCGGCCACCATGTCACCCGCCTGAAGGTCCTGCTGAGGGCGAGGAGAGCTCGGCCACCCGTCCCGGTGCACTGGGGCTGCACAAGCACGTTGCCTGAAATGCTCTTAACCTAAGCTCAGAGGTGGACAGAAGACAGCGACCTTCAAGCCCACCCACCACCCAGTCTTCCTGAGGCCTGGCTTTTTTTTCATTTTTCAAAACTTCACTCGGGAAACGACAATTGAACTCAGCATTAATTTTAATTTTGAGACCCTGCTTTTCCAGGTTTGCATCACCGTGGGCATCATTTTGACGCGGTGGTCCGGTGCACACATCGTACTGAAAGACACATCATGGTGTGTACAACCACCGCTGGTGTATCCTGATAGAATTGTTTTGCAGTGAGATGTTTTGACACTTTGAACAAGATGGGAAGAAAAGCACACAGCGTACTAATTAGAGGACCAGCAGTTTTCAATATATCAAATAATGATTTTAAACTAGCACAAAGCTATTGTGTCAAAGTATTTCATTAAACCACAAAGAAACACCTTGATCTAGAAAATAAGATGTTTCAATCAGGGCTAAGTAAAAGCTCTTCAGGATGATGTAAAACAAACACAGTAATAGGAATAAAATAATGGAAGAGCTGGAATCCTCTGCCCCGGCACATGCCTGATGCGTTACACAGTGCTGCTGCTGCCACGTCCTGAGTGGCAGAAATGTAAGGAAATACAGTGTGTATCCCTGGGAAAATGATGGCGTGAATATTTTATTTTAAATTTTATTTGCGTATTTTATTTTAAAACACAATTTGCCCTCTTGTTGTCCAAACTGTATTTGTTCCGGAATTGCTCATTTTATAGGACAGTTGTTTCCCTGAGCTAGAATTAGTGCAGGTTCCAAGGTGTGACAGTTTCTTATTAAAAGCAGTTTCCAAGTTGCAGCCGCTGGTCGGTTTGTCTCATTGCCCCCATCTGGCCGCCCCTTGCCTGAGACCCCCTGCCCCGCTCCCGGCTCCTGGTCCTTCCCCTTCGCCCCCACAAAGCCCAGGGACTGCTCCTGGCCTGCGACCACTGCAGATGTCACAGCAGGGCTGAAAATTGGGTTTTCCTCCTCTCCCCTGGGGCAGATGCAGGGATATGGGGAGCAGGTCCCTGCAGCCAGGGCCTGTTGGGAGTGCTGGGATTCTCCACGGACTCACAGCATCGTTAGAGACAACAGCATCGAAGGGAGTAACGATCAGCCTCTGACTTGCCCTTTGGGCCCTAATTCTGTTCCTCGTTCACAGATGCCAGGTCCAGCTCCATCGGGAGGCTGCGGTGTTATCCCGAGTGCACCCCAAACTCCCTGTGGTCCATCCCTCCTCCCACTGTTGGTTAGAGGACCCGTTTCCCACCGCGGAGGAACAGCAGGCAGCCTGGGGTGATCTGCATGGCATTAATTCAGTCCTGGCCTCTCTGGTGGCCCAGGAAGATGCAGAGAACCTCCTCCCCAGTCTGCAGCCTCACAGCAGCACAGCACACTTGTTTCCACCAAACCCCACCAGCAGCTCCGTTTCTCGTCCCGTCCCGAGCGCCGCTGGCTCCCATCCAAACGCCCGCAGCACCATCGGGACAGAAGTCTCATGGGTGGGCTTTGCACCGAGCTGTCCCCAGGGAGCTCTCCGTGGCAGCCGGGGTGTCCTGCTGTTCCCCCAACCCCACCGCCCCCAGCCAGGAGACAAGCCTGGTGTGTTCTGTCCCGCTGGGTTTCTCCTATATATGTTAAGCAGGTAACTGTGGCCGGTAGCCATAACCCATCCATCTTAACCCGGCTGGGGATCCATCCGTTCCTTTCTCCTGTTCTGCAGGGTTTTGCCAGCACTTGCTGGTGGTACCTGGAGTTGGGAAAGTGCCCGAGATGCTACAAATCCATCAGGGGGACAGCACCGATGTCCTGCCTAGGCACAGAGGTAGGCAATGCCGCGGCTCTGGGACAGGAGCCCAGGCAGCCCCTTTCACCTCCTGGGCACTCTGTCCCCAGCAGGGCAGGGGGACAGGCTGACTGCCCCCTCCTCTCCCACACCCACTGCACCCAGCAGACTGGCCCCATGGGGATGTCCGACCACAGCACCCATCCTCCCACTGCCCACCTCCTCCTCCGGCATGGGGCAGGGGGCTCCCGAAGGGGCGGCTGAGGGCGAAGTGCGAAGGCTCAGCAGGGCTGACAGCGGTGGGGATGCTCTGCAGCCATCTCTTATCACTGCCTTTGACATGATGCTAAAATAATGAAGCCACCATTTTCCATCCTGGCGAGAGTTTCTGCGGGACCCGCTGTCACGGTGCACAGACGCTTGCCCTCGTGAAGGGCAGGAGCAATTTCTGTGCCCATGAAACAGCACCTGCAGGATCGTTCCTGACTCCATCTGCACACATGCAGAAGGGCTGCAGCAGGGAAGCTCCAGCTACACCATCCAGCTAAAGTGACTGCATCCCAGCTCGGTGGTCTCAGCTCCAGGGAAGTCCTTCCTAGTCACCTTGGTGCCCTCGCAGGACCCAGAAGACTGCGGGCTCCGCCTGAAGCACCAAGGATGGTGCCTGCTTGGGTGCCTGTCCTGCTTTGAGCAACATGGGACTAATTTATCTTCCAAGGCTTGAGAAAACTGCACTTTTAGAAGACTCTAATGTCTGAATTCATGTAAATATTTACTTTACAGCCAGGTCTGGGATGGGGGTTTCAAGATCTCAGTGTTTTTGAGCCTCTCCAGGAGCAGCGATGAGGAGAAGCGAGACCAGGGCACTTGACCCAGGCTGCCAACAGGATTGTTTCATACCATGAACACCACATTCAGTATAAATTAGA
>JAOXNH010000049.1:27962822-27973186 GCA_028566575.1 Bartramia longicauda
GGAGTTGATGAGATCTCCTCTAAGTCTTCGCTTCTCCAGGCTGAACAGACCCAGGTCTCTCAGCCTTTTCTCATCGGAGAGATGCTCCATTCCCTTGATCATCTTCACAGTCTCCGCTGGACTCTCTCCAGCAGTTCCTTGTCCTTCTTGAACTGGGGAGACCAGAACTGGACCCACATTTGCAGCTGTGGCCTCCCCAGGGCAGAGCAGAGGGGGAGGATGACCTCCCTCCACCTGCTGGCCACACTCTTTTTAATACATCCCAGGAGACCATTGGCCTTCTTGGCCCCAAGGGCACATTGTTGGCTCATGGGCAACTTGTTGTCCACCAGGACTCCCAGGTCCCTCTCTACACAGCTGCTCTCCAGCAGGTCAGCCCCTCCCTAACCTATACCGGTCCATGTGGAGAAGATGGATCCAAACACACAGCAGGGCCAGGAGCTGGGCGCTGAGCAGTGATGGATGCGCAGTGTCTGGAGTAAGCACATTGGAAATCTACAGCAAAAGCCTCTCAGAAAAATCATGCTTGATTTTATTAGCATTTTGTGGACAGCCAGCAACAAGAGCTTTCTATATTCATGAATTCATCAGATTCATATTTCAAAAATAATAAATGTTGTTATTATTATTGGAATGAATTTCTCTATTATGTACTGAGTGATTGTAACTACTTACTGCCTCCAGCACAGGAACCACCTAAAGAATAATACAAACAAATAATATTTCTGTAGTGATTGCTACAGGGTTGTATTAGGGTTTGTTTTTTTTTTTTAAATGAGAAAGGTATTAAGCAGAACAACAGCAACAATCACAACAGAAATAAAGTCATTATAAGCTTGTGTATAACACATTTCAGGTAAATTTAGTTTGGGGCACAACTCATGCTTCTGTAAGATTTTTTTTTCCTTGATTTCTTGGAGCTCTGCCTCTAATAGCAGCCTCACACTCTCTGCCTGCTTTATTCTATGTACAGAGGAAGGAAAGGAAAACAAATCTCAGCAGAATGACTTCCTGATCCCAAGATTGCGAAGGAGGACGACGAGGCTGTTTGCTTGAAAGCCTTTATCGACACCTATTAGCCCGTTTGTTCCCATGGCCCATGTGTGGGCCTCCTTGGCTCGTGTACTTTGGAGGTGGGGCTTTCCCTGCTCATGGGCACCTTCAGCGCCTCAGCTTTTATTCTCAGAAGCTTCTCCCTGAAATGCCGTGCGTTGACAGAGAGCAGAGGAGATGAACCAACTGACCATAAATTATGCACTTGCAAGCTAAATCTAGATAACTAGTGGATAGAGCGTATCAGCTGTGATAAATGGCTTTCCTCCAGCTAGCTGACAGCCTGGGGAGTGGAAAAAAAAAAGGCAGAAGGGGCTGCCGAGCTGCCTGGGAGGCACTCCAGCAACTATGCTAACACGGACCAGTCTGCCCTGCCATCATGAAGGGTTTATGGTAGAATCAGCCCTTCTTCACCATGGTTATTTCTCCCCGACTGTGATCATCAAGTCCCCTCACTGCCTCCATGGGGCTCCATCCTGACCTCCCTTTTCATGTGATCAACATGGTGTGTATCCCCCCCACATCCAAAGAGCTGCCATGGCATTGTAACATGGAAAATTAGCAGCTCACACAACTTTCCAAGAGGCCCAATCTAGTTGTCAGCATATTTTGATATGAGTCCAATCGGATGGATTCAAAAAAGATGGGATCCCACCATGCCAAAACACAACATTTGGATGAGCATCTGCCAAAACAAAACTAACAGACTGCTGGGAAGGCTGCATTTTCCAGGGTTTTTTTTCTTTTTAGGCATGCACAATGGAAAAGAAGATCACTGTGAGCACCGTCTGCTCCCCAGCCTATGTGAGCAAGTACCCATCGATAGACAGAGGGAACATTTATTACAAATGCTAGGTAAAATTTAAACTTACGACCTCAGTGTGATGGCAAGTTGCTCTGCCACCACACTGTAATGTTCTCAGCACATCCCTATCCAGAATTCAGGATTTTCCTCTGCAATAACGTGGCCTAATTCTGCAAGTTGCAGACTCTTGGACTGTTGCAAGAGAGTGGAGGAGCCAGTCACTTCCATGTTACGTTCATTTCAGTCATGCCATGTCATCACTCTTCCGATGAGAAAAATCAGAACTACATTTTGGTGGCTAAAATTCATAGGGAACTTGCCCTCATTAACTCTCCTGACAACCTATGCATCCATGACATGAGAGATGTCATGAGACCTTCCCGTGAGCAGCACTCTGCACTGGCACGTTTAGAGGAGGACCTCTTCTCTCTCAAGGCTAAGAATACTTTTTGCAATTAGTTGGGAGTTGCAGAGGTACCTCAGGGGCCTGAAGATCTATCCTGCAGGGACAACCTGCAGCCATCCCTTTTTGCCTTCTGCTCCCCCCTCTTTGGAAATCTGTGCTCATATGAAGGACTCCAGATCTTAAAGGCGACTTAGAAGAAAGATGGGGACAGACTTTTTAACAGGGCCTGTAGTGATGGGACAAGGGGTAATGGCTTTAAACTAAAAGAGAGAAGATTCAGACTAGATATAAGGAACAAATTTTTTTATTGAACGTAGCAAAGCCCTGGTTGCACACAGAGGTGGTAGGTGTCCCGTTTCTGGAAACATTCCAGGTCAGGTTGGATGGGGCTTTTGAGCAACCTGGTGTAATGGAAGGTGTCCCTCCTCGTGGCAGGGGAGTTGGACCAGATGGCCTGTAAAGGTCAAACCCTTCAAACCCAAACCATTCTGTGATTCTGTGATTTCAGAGTAGAGAGAGAGTGGATGGAGAGATGACACGGGTGGACAAAAATGCCAGGACAGCAGAAAGAGACATCTTCAAAGTGAGGGGAAGGCTGGAGCAAGGCTGAGCGTGACTGCGCACACGTAAGGGAAAAAGGAAACCATTGAAAGTTTCCTTGGTGAAATAAATAAAAGTAGGCAGAAAGGGGGACAGAGAGCCAGCAAAAGCAGGACCAGGCTAAAGGGTAATCAAATCATTCCATCCAAATGAAACAGATGATTAATTTTAGATGGTAAAGGTGACGTGGATCAGGGAGTGAAGACAGTTACCTGGAATAAGTGGTGGGGAATGAAAACAGCCACATCTGCAGCGAAAGCAGGACCCCAGAGGGGACCCAGATGAAGCCCGAGGGGTGGGGGAAATCTCCATCCCATTGGGGAGAAGCAGCACGTGGTGTGCAGAGGGGAGAGCAAAGATTTCTAATGAGTCTTGCGGGTCAAATGGCACAGATTGAACCCCCACAAGCAAATGGATTGTAAGGAAAGCAAAGGAAGATAAGGAAAATGAAAAGCATGAGCTAGCCAGCTACGGATGTGTTAACCCGTTTATAGTTACGCACAAGATTGTAGAACAAATTCTGAAGGAAACATTAATTAAAGGCACTGAGAAAAATGAGATAAAGTGCAACACAGGTTTACCAAAGGCAGTTTGTGCCAGACTGTGCTGACATCTCCCTTTGATAAGATAATTGGTTTTCCAGACAAGGGAAATTTGGTAGATCTAATCTATCTGGAGTTCAATAAAGCATTTGATATGGTGTCGCATGGGAAATTATTAGTGAAGCTTGAGAAAATGAGAATTAACAGAAGAACTCTGAAGTGAAGAGAGCAAGGGCTGGTGCAGAGACAGCGTCGGGATTGTCACGGGGGAAACAGGACCGGTGAGAGGTTGCTGGTGGATGTCCGAAAATCCTGTCTTGAGACTAGTCCTGGTGAAGGCCCTCCATCTCTACGGCTGGGAGCAGACTGGTGGAGTTTGCATACTTACCTGGATTTTCCGCAGCGGGACTCACGTGCACCCAGAGCTTGCGACCTTGAACGCTGTGGATGGGAGCATCACTGCAGACTTTGTAGGGATGCACCGGCACCATGAGATGGCAATGTTGTTCCACCAAAGAGCATCCCTCTCCTCTCCTCTTCCAGCTCCTGTTTCCACTGCCTGGACGTATTTCGCTACGTACTCCAAGAAATATCAGTGATTGCAACGGCGAAACAACAATGATGGTGGAAGCTAAATCGCGTGGCTCAAGCAACGTGGCTCTGACAATCACCCTTCGTGTCCCAAGGCTGAAAAGTGACATGAGAAAGGAACATGCTTAAATACGTCAGATGAGAAACAAGGCATCGGTTGTCTTCACGGCAGATCCAGTCCAAATAACTTTTCCCAGAGTACAAAAAAAACCCCTCCCAAAACCGGCCAATGTTGCCCAGGGTAAGTGTGTTTCGCGTGTGTGCATGGCAGGGAAAGAGGGAGAGGAGGAGACAATTTCATATAGAAATAAAAATCTGATTATTCCTCCTCTGTATTTTTAGCTTAAATTACACCCAAATGCCATCTGATCAATTCAGTTGAAATGAGCCCTTAATCCTAATAAGTCTTGATCACCTTTTTTAAGCCCTAGGAAACAGCAGGGGATTTGTTTGTGTTAAGTATTAACGCCTTGATTCAGATTTCTTTGGCGTGTATCTAACTTACATAAGCATAAACCACTTCCATTAATATTAAACAAGAAACAGGAGAGGGCCGAAGAACTGCTTTGGGCTGTTTTTTTCTCCCCCTGCATCGCGTCTGATCACTCCAGCTCCTTTCTTAAATGGGAAGGTATGGAAGGTGCATAAAATCTTTATGAATTTATGCCAGTTAAGGCAGCAGTGAGTTGCTCTGCCTGGGCTGAGATAAATACAGCCCATTCGGGCCCTTCCTGTGTACTAGAAATGCTTTAATCTAAAATAAAGCAGAGAAGATCAAGCAAACGAGGCTTCTGAAGGCACCCAATAGACAAATAGCTGATGCTGAGCTTCACCTGTGCTGCGACAGATTTACCCGAGGATGGGACTCATGATTTTCTTTAATTCTTTGAAAAAAAAACAAGCTTGGAGGAGCTCATTATTCCTCAAACCTAGAACGATTTTGTCAGTTTTAATAAGTCTTCAGGGGGACTTTGAAATATGGAATTTGCCGAAGGATGCTGTTTCAGAGAAATGTGGGCGTGAGCAGCCCATTGTAACCCTTCATTCAATCATTAGCCATTATGATGCCTCCCGAATGTTGAAATTCATGCATTATTATTGTTACTTTCTAGATTTCTTACCTTTATGGAGTGCCAGTGCAATCACTTCTTTGCCAGTGGTAGCCTACACAACGAAATTGTTTCTTTCTCCCTCTCACTTTACAGCTACCCAGGAATTTCTTTAGGTCATCTATCACTTACTAAATTATGGGTTAGAGTTGTGAGAGAGGAAGGGCTGGCAGGCAGAATGTCTTTTTATAGTAGCCTAGCACAAGCCTGGCCCCAGCTGCTCCAAATTAGCATGGACCCAGTGGTGTAAATCAAGATGCATTCATTTGAAGGCAGCCGTGATTATTTTTCCCAGCTGAGTGTCTGATGGGGGGCACGGGGGGCGCTTTTTCTGGTAACCTGCTGATCACCCTTTCGAGCTCATCGCTAGACCCGGTGCTGAGAGTGTTTGTGGTGTGTGAGCTCCTCTGGCCCTGACGGGAGAGGAAAGGTGTGGGGGAATCCTGAAGGTGGTAGCATTTCCATTGCTAACCAACACCAAATTTCCTGCCAGCAGCAGCGAGAGCATCTGGAATAAAAAAAAAAGAAAGGGATGGTGTTGCAGGTGCCCCCATGGAGATGGGGTCAGCTGCACCAGGGAAGGTGACAAGAGGCACCAAGTGTGCCCTCGCAAGTGGGCGTGAGGATGGGGATGATATGAGCGGTGCAAAACTGCCTGTACTGGGGAATAAAGCTGGAAGAGGAGAATAAAAGTTATCTGAGCAGCCTGCTTTGCAGCTCAGCTGGGCTGGGGGACCACACTCCAGGTCTCCAGCTCAGATCTCTTCTGGGATGACTGAACATAACCCATAGGGAGCGTGCGTTACCTTGCTCCCTTCACCTCCACAGCAGGGTGGAGGTAAAACTTTTACAGGCCCTTAATTTCAAAAGGATACATGGAAATAGGGCTTCTCTCATGGGATCCACCCGAAGGGCCACACCAGTCTCGCGCCCTGGAGCAATGTGAGTGGGGTCTCCACCTTCTGCACATTCTCCTGTAGGACCAAACACTGGCTTTGTAGATCCGCTGGATCTCCATCGCAGGGCACTGCCTTACACACGGAGCACCACGTAGATCCCGAATGTGATTGTGCAGATATCCCTCCTGTTGTCAGTGTTTTCCTTACTGGAGCCCTGCAATGACTAAAGAGTGTCAGAGCTCCCCTCCCTTTTAGCTATAAATAAAAGGATCAAGGTCTTGACCTCTGGAAACTCGCTGTGACCCCATCATTGTGCAGCCATGCCCAAACCACTGTATTAAACTGGCAGGGAACATAAATCCAGGAGGAACTAATGAAGACCCCTAGGGCCACCCTTCTCTGTAGCTGTCTTGTTAAACATGATCTAGGAAAGACAGGGGGCCCTTAAAAAAAAAAAAAGGAAATGTAGAAATAATAAGTGACTCATCAAAGTCAGGGAGAGACAGAATATAGTCTAGGAGGTGTTACAGCGCTGGATGAAGTATTGCAGAGCATCGCACTCACAACCGAGCACCGCTGCCACCCTCCAAAACTTCACTGACCTTCACGGCCCATCCAAAATGGGCATCACCGTTAAAGGCAATGAAAGGTCCCATCCTGTGACCCATCCCTCTTCTCGCTGTCAAAAGCAGAGTGGGAGTGAAAGCCCTTTTGTTTTTGTCTCCATGCCAGTAGGGCTGGGCAGCTGGTGGCTGGTGTGTTATCAGGATCTCTCGCCCATTTAAAAGGCCCAAGACCAATATTTTACGAGAGGTAGGGGAACTTTCAAGGGCGCCCAAGGTGGCCGGAGTGGAGGGCTGAGGTGTGAAAAGCTGCCTAGGGGATTGGTATACCCGGTGCTGGTTGAAGCAGTTAGAAGTCTGGAACTGAATACAACAGGGAGCATAAACATCACAGCTCACGCTGATTTCCCAAATACTCAGGGAATATTTGTATTCCCCGGGAAAGGGCATGGGTTGTTCTGTTGGTAAAACTAGCCCCTGCCAAGTCCAAGATCCTGAAGTTGGAGGTGCGACACAAAGTCTTCTATTGTATTCATATTCTATTATAATAATATTCTATTATATATCATGACAATGACAATAGTTTTGGGTTCAACCGTCACCTCTGGGATGGCTGGTAGGGTGGTGGAGCCTGGCGTGCCCAGACAATTGCCCAGGTGGGAATGGTTTGCTCAAAAAGCCTTGGTGGCCAAGGCCATCGGCCTGCGGATGACAGCAAACCAGAACTAGATGCAGCAGTGAGCCTCAGGTCCCCAAACTTGCACGTCCTTGCTCTCGACCTTTCAAAATGACTGGCAGATGGATGGGAAAATTGCATGGGACAACAGAGAGTCAGGTAATGATTTGAAAACTGTTTCCAAGCCTGCTGCTTCGTCACAGTTCTCGGATGCTACAGGACAGAATTACGCTAGCTTTCCAGGTACTGCAGGCGCTGATTTCCCCTAAAATTGTATTTTGGCCGCTCACAATGCTCTCGCTGTCCCAGCTGCCATTGGGATCCCCAATGGCACCAGGAATCAGGTGGGTTCCCATTGTATTCATCTGTCAGCGAGGACAATATGCCAAGAATGGATTAAACCTCGACACCAGAGACCTCAGGAGCCCTGGTACCAGCCTGTGTCCCTCGCTAATCCTATTCTCTATTAATTTGTTATCCCATTAACACCTTGCACATTTCTTTCTCTCACCGCTGTGCTATCCTGAGAGACTTCTGGGGACCTTGTAATATGGTATTTTGTTGTTAAGAGTGTAAGCCAGCAAACTCTTCTCATCTTAGCCTAGAAATCCCTTGATAGAAAGAAAGAAAACTGCTGCTTTGTTTCTTTCAATCAATACTATCCATTAAGATCTGTGTCTAACAGCTCTGAGTCCAAGTGAATAACTGAATGAGCTACCTCCTGCTCTCTTAAACCTTTGGAAACAGTAAATGCTCTTCTAAAAAGAACAATTTGATATCGCAGTCCTGTCTGAACCAGGCGGGGAGGGGTGAGGGAGCGGCTTTCTTCTCTGATGTATGAAAACAAAATTGCTCATGATTTTCATAGAGAGCAACGGAGGGCAGAGAGAGACATGCCCCTGCTCCTCGGGAGAGCCCTGCAGCGGTGGGCGAGATGTCAGCTGGGGTGGACCTCCCCTCCCCAGCACTCGTGCACTGGCATGCCAGGGATTGCAGGGAGCCTACGGTGTAGAATCTCCAGCCTCAAACCCTCGGTGGTGAAAATTGGGCAGTTTCCTGTACTTTAGGGGTCGGCTGTGAGCTGAGCCTGGCCGTGCTGCGCTGGCTGGGAGGTGTGGACCAGGAATATGGTCCCTCTCTCCCTCCTGAGCACGGCTGATTTCAGGCTACAGTGTACCCCAGCAGGGGCAGGATCCTGCTGTACCATACCCACACCTACAGTAAGAAGTTTCTCTCCCCAGAAACCAGGAACCTCATGGTTAGAAACCTTCTTCTCTTTCCTATCTTGAATGTGTCCAAATCCAGCTTATACACAGTTGTCTTTGTGCCTATTAATACAGGTGAAATCAATATTATTGCAATCAAAGCAGTACCCATATTTGTGTCTCTCTTCTCTCAGGAACCCCGAAACAAACTTTCTGCTTTAAGCAGGAAACCTGATAGCAAAAGGCTGGGTTTCCAGCCTAGGATGTCAAACCCTTCAGGTGATCCTGCCATGAAACTGTACGTGCAGCCCTCAAACACATCAGCTGAGGCGTGCCTGGTAGAGGCAGGAAAATACTCATACGTTACACGGGCAACGGCAATAGAGCTTTTCTCCCTGCCAACATTTCAGAGAGGAACTCCAGCCGGAGACAGAAAAGGCTAAGAGGGTGATGACAGAAATGGAGAGCCCATCTGAGAAGTGCTCGGTGCCTGGAGAAACACATTCGTTAAGCAGCGCCGGCTGCAGCACTTCTTTGCAAAACGTGTGGAGCTATGGAATGGTTCTCCCTTCCCACCCGCCGTCCCACGGAGCGTGTCACTGAGTGAGCAGTAACTGAGTGCGCTACGGGAATGTGATCTGTGTTCATTATTGATCTGAAGGTTCATCGGTTAGCATCAACCTGATCAATACTTTATTATTCCCCCAATCGATTCCTGCTTTGTTTGTGAACTTCACCCAATTGATATACATTAAAAAGTTTAGTGGCATTGATAAGGTTTAAATCACAAACTCTAGACGGAGAAGAAAAAGAAGCCGTTTACAGCACAGAGCTCCTGGCACTGCAATATCTCAGGTGCAGTGGGATCCTTGCAGGTGGATGCTGCTTGGATAACCTCGGGTGCTCTCCTCTCCAGGCTGGAGTAGAGCTAGACTCCGCACTGGAATTAGGTGAACATGCTCAGGAGGGATTGTGTCTGCAAAGTTTCTGCGGAAAATGACAGTCAAGAGGCTGTTGCTCCCTGACCATATCCCTTGAGGGCCTTTCCTGGTTGTAGGGTGCTGCTTATGGGGTGGTGGTAGTGGGCATCACTGTCCTCAGAGCAGCTGAGCTCAGGCTACCAGGGATCCCACAGGGTTGGGAGAGTGATGGTGATGCCCCTTGAGGAACTGCCTGCCGGTCCAGACCCATTTCATGGCATCCTGGCATAGTTTTTCTACTTGAGACCAAAACTTCCTCAGCTCAGGGTGATCCTGGCTGACAGAGTCTGACATGAGGAGCAATAAATCTCCTGACAAACCAGGGCTGAAATTCTTTGCAGTCAAAACCTGAACCTGCAGTGTCCTCAGGAAGAGATCAAGGAGATCCCGGCTACTTTACCTCCCTGAGCAGGACCACAGTCCTCTGCCTGATGTTCCCCTTGCCACAGAAAACTCTTGGAAAAGATGTAGATCTGAAGTGAAATCCAGCAGTTTGCCTTATGGTCAGATGCAAACGGAAAAAGGCCCCTACACAATTAATTTCACTGTTATCAAGACAGGACACCCCCACGCTCTGCAAAGGGAGATGAAACCAAAGTGCTGCTCAGGTTTACACCGTGTGCTTTCTCACCATCACCTCTGCACACCCAGAGCAGTGTTTTGTTCTCAGGATTTCAGACTGACTCTTTTATCCCAGGCTCTGAACGGCTCTGGCTGCTCCTTCGCCTGCTCTTTGTTTCCATCACCCTCTCATCCGCAAATGCACGAGGGAGGTGAGTGTGGGAATTCACAGAATCACAGAATGGCTGGGGTTGGAAGGGGCCTCTGGAGATCATCTAGTCCAACCCCCTGCCAAACCAGGTCCACCCAGAGCAGGTTGCACAGGAATGTGTCCAGGCGGGGTTTGAATGTCTCCAGAGATGGAGACTCCACCA
>JAOXNH010000049.1:28215771-28226918 GCA_028566575.1 Bartramia longicauda
GTCTGGTTGGGGGTGTCCCTGCTGACTGCGGGGAGGTGGGACTGGATGACCTTTGGAGGTCCCTTCCAGCCTGGACCCATCTATGAATCTATGAATCTATGAAGAGTGTCTTTTTCCAAAATGTTACTTTGGGAGTGAAAAATTCCTGTCCCTTAATGCATTGTTCCCAAATCACTTTCTGAGGAAAAAAAAAAACCCACACATTCTGAGGAAAAACACTTTCTGAGGAAAAAAACCAACAAACACTGATTGTGACTAAGCCCTATTTTTCTTCCACTGGTATTTCTCCTCAAAAGACATCAGGCCACCCCCAGTCCTGACCTTGCAGGGGCCAAATGTGCCTTCAAAAACCTCCTCTGTAGCATCTAAACCCGTTTCTAAAGGGAAGGGAGGAAGAGGAAACCCAACTATAACCATGATTATTCGTTGCTGCTGGTGCTTGGTCCCATCCCAACAGAGGAGCGGGAGCAAGATCCTGGTGCGCCACTGTCCTGGCCTTTCTCCAGCATCCCTGGGAGATGTGGTGGGGTTTATATCTTCCTTACAAGCAGCGTGCCTCCAGGCAGGCAGTATCTCTCCCGTGGAAGGGAGATTGTGACTGTTTCGTGGCCCTCGTACAGCGTTCACTAAATCTCTGGCGACCCTGGGAGAGGTTTGCTCGGTGTCAGGAGCTGAGGTGGCAGATGGGCAAGGACGTGTCCTGGGGTTCGGCGTGGCTGGCCTGGGGGGAATAATTCTTGTGGGGACCATTTCTGCTTGGGTGAGCGTTTTCAGAGCATCTGTAGAAGTGCCAGCCTCTCCTCTTGTCATGTGTTTTTGTTGGGTTTTTTTTTTGTTTTCCTTTGTAAATCCGGGCTGAAGAAGGGTTTCAGCTCAAACATAAAGCTTCATTTGACCTTGGCAGCTCAGGGATCAAACCCGTGAAGTGAAATGGGTTTATTGCCGTTATAAATCCCATCCAGACCTTTTAGTGAAAATAACCAACTACCCTCCAAAGCGATTCTGCTTGAAAACAGAGTTGCCCAGGTCCTAAAGACAGGATAAACCTGCAAAATACTGGGGGGTTTGGACAAGCAGGTCTCACTGGACTTGCTCTGGAGGTGGGAGCAGTCCACCTGGTCTGGAAAAGAGCCATCAGCAAAGCAGTGATCTCTCAGAGGCTCACATCTCCCTCTCCTTGAGGATGGAGGCAGGTTTCCAAAGGCTTTCCAAACTCATCCAGGTGAAGCTTCCCGTCCTCAGGCACCCTAGTGCATCCTGTAGGAGAAGGAAACATGAGAGAAATCCGGAGGTGACATGTGGCTTCCTGCTACCAAGACACCTTCACCTTTGGTCACCGTAGCACCGGAGGAGAAGTTTTCTTTAACTTCCCAGCATCACCTCCATTCATTTTGTCCTTGGTGGCTGCCATTTGAATAATTTAATCCATGGCTCTGCCATGCCTTGTAGATCGCGGTGGATGGTGAGCGGCATGTCAGCCAGGAACACAAGAGTGCTCTTCTGGACAAGAGGTCATGGGCACAAACTGGAACATAGGAAGTTCCATCTTGACATGAGGAGGAAAGTAAAGAAGTTACTTTGAGGGTGGCAGAGCCCTGGAAGAGGCTGCCCAGAGAGGTGGTGGAGTCTCCTTCTCTGGAGACATTCAAACCCCACCTGGACACGTTCCTGTGGGACCTGCTCTGGGTGGCCCTGCTCTGGCAGGGGGTTGGACTGGATGATCTCCAGAGGTCCCTTCCAACCCCGTAGCATTCAGTGATTCTGTGATACACTCCATTTGCCAGGGAGAGCCCAGCAGCCTGCTCCTCCTGGCAAAGATAGCTCACTATGGGCAAGCAACCAAACCGACAGGAGCCTGATGAAGGGCAGAGGGGTGCTGCTCTCGGCAGCGAGGGGTCTGGATGAGGGCCAGGTAGTCCCTCCCTCCCTCTCCTACCGCCTTCTCATCTCCTTTCCTCCCCGCCCTACGCCTTTTCATTCATCCCCTCTCTTCCCTGGGCTAATTCACGCTTTTCCAGGCGCCTTTTATCACTGCCACTTGCTTGGGTTGTGGGGGTTTTTTTTGTTTGTTTTGTTGTTGGGGTTTTTTTATTTTATTTTATTTATTTCCCCTGCCTGCCCTTGATCCACAGCGAAGGGACAGGAGTGTCAATTGGCAGGGTGCATGGAAGGGGGGGTCCCAGGGTGGCAGATGGCAGTGGCGGCGGGGCCGAGCCGGGGCTCATCCATCACCGCCACGGGCAGAGCGCCCAGGCGGCAGCGGGGACACCGCTGCCATTTAGGGAAGGGCTTGAGCCGAAAGGGTTGAGCCGAAAGAGGTAATTGTTGGGGGAGAGGAGGCATTTTTCACCGCTGACGAGGAGGCTGGGGTTGTGCTAATGCCACAGTGAAGGATGAATTCATCATGGTTTCTCCTTTTTTTTTTTTCCCTTTTTTTTTTTCTTTTAATTCATCCTTTGATCGACGCTGTGCTACTCCCAAATGCCAAGCAGCTGGTAAGTCTAAAGCAGAAACCTTTCCACGAGCCAAGCCAGCAGCAAGGCTGGGCCGAGACCCTGGCCGCTCTTGTCATCGTCATCCCCATCGCTAAAGTCAAAGGATCAAAAAATTCCACACCCCACAACTCGCCCAGGGACTCCGGTTTGGGTTGTGGCACTGCAGCAGCATCCATCTGCGTTAGATCCGTACGGTGCCACCGGCACGCTGTGCAAAAAGGCAGATGCTGTTCTCCATGAGCCAGTTTTCCAGTTTGCCCACCCCAAAACGTATTTCCAGCCGAGACGGACACCTGGACCAGGGCTTCCATCCTGCCCCATCCCAGATGAGAAACCTCTAGGGGTTTTGTGGCTCGGGGACCACATCCAGGTGGCCACCATCCCACGTGGCTTCGGCGGTGACATTCCTGGTGTTTGCCTTGGCTGTTGGCTGTAGCGGAGTCTGTTGCGGTTGTGCTTGGATGCCACCCAGGGCTGTCAGTTAGCCGAGAATAACAGCAAGAAATGTTTACTTGCGCGCAGGCTCGTGGGCTGGATGTAAACTTAGAAGTGACCCCGACGTGAGAAGCACAAAAAAAAAGAGGAAAATAAGGGGGGCGACAAAAAAAAAAGTCATCTGTTTCTCTCTATTTTTAGTTTCAGACAGTTTCAGAATCCAGCCAGTTCTGAAACTGATTTCTAAAATTATTCTGTCCCTTTTTAGACAACTTTCTGCATTTTGGTTTTCTTTTTTCCCCCCTCAATTTAAGTATTTTTTGAAGTATTTTTAAAAGTGACAGTCTTGGCCAACTGCACAAAACTACTTGGCCTGTTGAAGTTACCTCACATTTGTGTTTAGGAAGGAGATGATAAATAAAGGCATTATAATGGGAGCTGGCAGGATGATAGGAGTCTATATGCGGCAAAATTTAATTCTAGGTTTCAGTTGTGATGTGAAAACAAATCGTAAATGCTGCTGTCCTCCGCGAAAACGCGGCTCTGTGGGAAAGCGTTTCTCAGATGGTTTCAAGCAGGAATCTTCAAAGGCTTTAATTCATCATATCCCTCTGCCCTGCTGCAAATCATTCACGCCGCCCGCAGCGGGGTGGTCATTCATCTGCCTTCGGCCATTCAAAAAGGAGGTTTTAAGCCGAAATTCGCCGCTGTGGTTCCCTTGTATTTCAGAGGGAGGCTGGCACCAGCAGCACCAGTCTCTCCTGTAACTCCTCCAGTCAGGATGCTGGATGACCACATTCAAGGGAGGGCACATCTACCTCCTCCTCACTCTCCCTCCTCATGTTTTTAGAGAAATACGTTATATTTTTCTCCGCTACCTGCCCTATCAGCCCTCAGTTGAAGAGGTTTGGTCAAGGCACGAGGTGCTATTCCCCTCGGCAGACACCCATGGAGTGGTGCTTTGCTTGGATTTGCTCTATTAGGACTTTTGCATCCCCTGGGCTGTAAGTTATTAATTATGCACAGGCTTCAGGGACAATTGTATTCCTTCCTCTTCCTACTTGTGGAATATTTTGACGTTTTGCCCGACGTCTGTTGCAACTCAGTCCTATCTTTAAATAAATATCTGGCTTTCCCACGGGGAGGGATCCAGGAGCTCCTACCTGGGATGCATCTTTCCCACTGACTGAGTTTTCTTCATCTGTGTCTTGGGCTATGGAAGGGTTTGGGTTTGGGGAGGTTTTTTTATTGATTTAGGCAAAGAAGGGCCACGCTGTATCAGAGTTCCAGCAGTTTGCACCCACCATCCTCAGTGTTTGGTTGTCTTTTGGCCAAAGACTTTCAGTTTTCAGGTCAAATAGAAAAGTCATGATTTTCTGAAGGAGGTGGGGAGGAAATCCCCGTGTTCAGTGTAATAGGTAACGAACGACTGGGGGAGGATTTTTTTCAGCCATGAGCAAAAGCAGGTCACAGATTTGGGAAAAGGGAGTTTTTTCTTGTCCTTGGTGTCCTTGTGGTTTTGGTGTTTATGTGAATTTCTGATTATTGCTCGGGAGATGTTTGGCTTCTGCTGAGTATGTCTTGGAGGAGGAGGGGGCTGCGCTTTTCTTTCAGCCCAGGCATTGGTGTTTCCCGGGTACCCGGATGGATGTTTCAAGGCTCATTTGGAGTACAGAGGGGAGGTAGGTATCGCTCTTAAAAAACACCATCTCGTCCGGGAGATCTTGGGAAAGCTGACCCAGCTGCCAGGTGAGGAACCACTGGTCTCCCCTTCCTTCCTCTCTTTCCAGGCCAGGCTTCCTGCGGAGAACCAGAGCATCAACAGCAAAAGTCAGTTTGTGTCAGACTGTGATTTCATCGTTCAAAAAGCCAAATCATCCTTAAATACCTCCAAAGCTGGAACACAGCGGACATCCTGCGGAATGAGGTGCTGTAGCAGGTAGGGCTGTCTGCTAAGGGTGGTGGTACTGGTACCATGGGGGGTAGAAAATCCAAGGACAGGGTACATGATGCCAGTTATTAGGTATTGCTCTCAAGGATCACCCAACACAAGTATTTTTGGCAGCAACTATCCCCTGCCAAGCACACTGGGATATTCCTTCCCTCTTATTTCTAAACTTTGGCCTCCTTTGGCCGCATCGGAAATGCTGATGCTGCCCCAAGCTGTGGCACTTCCCACCTCCCTGGTAACTTCTCACACCTTCTTGTCACCTCATCAGCCAGGCGATGGGTGTCCTCCCCCCCTGAACTGATGATGGGATGATGTTTTACGGCTTTCCAGCCAAAGGATGGATCTATGCAGATGGGCTCTCGCTGTGCTTTAAACAGGAGTTAGACCTTCCTCAGCAGCATCACGTCTATGTCCCCCAGCAGTGGAGCTGCCCATCCTATCAAATCCGTAGGAGAAATGAAGATATAAGTGGCTTTTCAGCAGGTAAAACCACTGGCTGTGGTTAGGAGGCCTGATGGTGCCCTGTATTTTGAATGGTCTATTAAATACCTGATTTTTAGCTTAAATGTGGAGAGGTTATCACACAGCTGCCTGCTGTAAAGGTCTTCAGCTTTCCCCGAAGCATCTGGCTGTGGGCTGGGTGGACCCTCTGCCAGGCACCATTTCCAGCGCCCGTGGGGAGCACAGTCCGGGGCAGACTCCAGGAAACAAACTGTTTGCTCCAAATTATGCTTATTGACAAACAACCCTGTTAGAAATTAATCTTGTTATTCCCCGGATGTCAGCACTTCTTATGTTTAAAAGAAAAAAAATAGATCTTGCTTCCTTGCTGCCGTTTTAATGGGGTTTTTTTTAGCCCTACTTGCTTGCAAACTTCTTAAAAAAAATAATTGACATTTTTGAGTGAGCACATCTGGTTTGCGGTAGCCAGATGTGCCGAGTGATGCTCTTGGAGCAGAGCTGGACATTTCCAAGTGCACATGCCCCAGTGCAGACCGTAGGATGGATTAGCCTATTCCCATCCCCTTACCAGCCCACACGCAGCTCTTGGCTACTCTGGGTCCCTCTTGGAGCTGGTGGTTGGTTGCCCAAGCTGTGTGGCAAGGACATGGACCAGCTCATGAGTTTTCTTGCCATTCCCATGCTGGAAGGAGGTGATCTCTGGCAGGGATGTGCTGGGGATGGAGGGTCTCTGCGGCAGCTTGGTGCTGTCCCACCACCTGCAAGGTGATGGGCATCTCTGGTGATGGGCATCTCTGGTGATGGGCATCTCCTGCCCACTGAGCTCTGCGGGCACGGGTATGGGAGAGGGTTTCACACTGGAGTTTCACGCTACCACCCAAATAACACAAGGCAGTAGGGAAGGCAAGGCTTGAAATGGAAGAGGCTTATCCCAAGCCTCAGCTCTGGGATGTGCTCAGCAGTGTGGGGCACTCACAGATAGGGTCACCAATTCAGGGTGAACTTGTGCAGCTGAGAATAACAGGTTCCTAATTTTTTTTAATTTTTTTTTTCATTTTTAAACTGGAAACTTAGAAGCAACAGGTTCCTGTTTCTTCTCACATATGCCTCACATATTTGCCTTTTGTTGTTTTGGCTAAAGCTATCCTCCCAGGACCCCACAAGCACACCGAGCAGCATATGGCCTTCTACTTGCTTCATTTCCAGCCCTCATATTTTCCCACAGTAAACCAGACTTTTTCAGGCAATACTAATCCCCTGTGCCTGTCACTGGTAGAGAAAAGCATTAATAACTGCAGTTATCCTGGAAATATCTGTCACCCACATTTGTTTTTCCTTTCCCTTTGGGTAATCATGCTCCAGATCTAATTACTGCAGAAATTTCTTTTGCTCCAACGAGCAAGCATTTTGGGTTCCCTCCCCGGCTGGTTGTAAGTCGAACTCGGCCGACGATGGGAGATCTGTATTGATTCACATCAGCCCAGGATCCGCTGCTTCACATCTTCATTCCGTGTGTGGCTTGGGGTTATAGAGATGGCGGTGATTGATGGCTTCCAAAAAAAAACCACCACAGGGGCTGAGCTAAGTCAGGGCTGGATCCCAAATCCAGCAAAGTCGGGGAGAGGCTTTTGTTGGTTGGGATGAGTGGCTGGGAGAGCAAGGAGAAAGGAAAACGTGTTTCCACCCTCTGTTCCTGTGGGCTCCCCCAGGGATCCAGAGCCACCGTTGGGACGATGTGGCAGCTCTGGTGACGTGGGAATGGTACCACAGGGAGGCGGGATGGTGTCCTGCTGTCACACACATCGGCGAGAACAGCGTTTGGGAGCCACCGTCGGAAAGACAGGGTCTGAGCTGGTTGTTTTTCCTCCTCTTTGGCTGACTCACATCTGCGAGGCTAAATGTCAGGGATGGGAATGGCACGTACCTGGGGGAGGCAATCGCCAACTGACAGGCGTTTTCCCTGCCTTTCCTCAAGTTTACATCCAGTTTTTTTCTGGGTGGGTGATGATGGGTGCATGAGGAGGCATCCCCCACTCTGCCTGCCAGCAAAGAGGGACCCGTAGCGCCATCCCCTGGGTCGGGCACAGCCAGCCACTGGGGGGAACTGGTCAGACTGGGGAGAGGGAGGAGGGGGGCAGAGCTGCTGAGGATGGTCAAACTGCAAAACAAACCTCTGGGTAAGAAGACACGCGATTCTGAATAAAAGGGTGAAAAGGAACCACCCGAGATGGAGGTTATTGGAGATGCCCTAAGGGGAGCTCGGGCAGCGTGGGGACAGAGGGGGACTGAGGGAGCGGGGCTGGGATGGTGGCAGGGTACAGGGCAGCACTGATTTTTTTAAGTATAATTCACTCACAGCTGGGAACAGGGTGAGCTCAGGCAGGAGCAGAGCAAATAACCTGAGCTATAGAAGCACAGCCCTCTATTTGGGATCTTGGGCACACGGGGCCGTGGAAAAAAAAACCCATGGCACCATGATAACCAGCAGGTTGTGGTTCCTAATAGAGGGAAAAGGAACAAGGAGGAGGAATATGAACCGGTGCCTGAACAAAAAGCACCTAATTACCCTGCGGTGAGCGAGACAGAGAGCATCGTGCGACCCTGGAAGCGATTCGGAGACAGACAGGCGACCTCTGGGATTGGGGCTGTAAGTCTGAAGCGAGCACTTAAAGCAATCATAAGTCAATGGATTTGGGATCTTTCCTGGCTTAGCTTTAGCAGCTGAGGCCGTGCGAGAGGATTGATGTTCAGGACCAAAGCTCACCCAACCACTTCCACTTACAGAGAGGCAAAAAAAAAAATAAAAAAATAAAAAATTGATCTATTATCCACAAGAGGGGAGAGGAAAGTATTGAGTTTTGCTTGTTTTGCTCCCCAGCAGCATTCAGGGCATGAATGGAGAGAAAGGGGCTGTGGAAAAAAGAAAAAACAAACAAAAAAAAAGAAGTCAAGGAAGGGGGGGAGACAAAAGAGAGACAAGATGTCTTTTCTTTTTTCCTTAATTAATCTTGGAAGGTGATGACAGCGTAGGATGAGAAATGGGAAGTAAATGCTCTGCTAACAGCCTTTCATAAAGATCTCTGGGTTTGACAAATGAGCTCAAAGCCACAGGACTAGGAACCCGGAGCTCTGCCAGTACATTAGAGAGAATCCAGCGGTCAGAGGGAAGGAGTGAAGGGGTTGGGAGGGGAAAACAAAGAGCCCTCAGCCCCCTCCAGGAATGCCCCCAGCCTCCCGGCGTGCAATTACTCGGGTTGCTGGGGCTGCAGATTGAAACCCACCTGTACCTGCTTGGAATTTGTCTCAATATTTGCCTTCGCTCAGTGGCCGTGCTGCTTTCGCATCTGTGCGCGTGGCGGCAGCTTCTCTGTGCCCTGCGGAAGGCTCCTCCGCTCCGCTCCGCTCTTCCCAGCCTTTGCTTTGGGGCAGGTATTTTATTAATTAGCATTTTGGCAGCAGGGCCAGCGGATCTGACTGGAATTTCAGTGGTCCATCGCTAGTGCTGGCAGTTGAGGACCCAGACTCTATCTTGTTCCTGCCATGGATTTTTATTTTATTTTATTTTATTTTATTTTATTTTATTTTATATTTTACTTTATTTTATTTTATTGCTTCGGACAAATCAATCACTTCATCTTTTTGTGCTTTTAGAGGTACCACACCAGAGAGGGGTTGCGAAAATAAGTGTAGGAAAGGCTACAAACGTATTGAGGGTGACCATCATAAATGCCAGCATTTTGTGGGACAAAATAAGACACGACTTTCCAGCCCAAAGGCTTTCTTCTTGACATATTCTTCTTGACATAAAACACTTTTACACTCAGTAAAGATATTATTCTTTAAGCAAAAAAAAAAAAAAAACCCCAAACCTGCAAAGAGTATTTTAATGGAATTGTAAGAATTAGATGCAAATCATAAGGAAACGGTGACTCTCTGTAACTATATTTTTTTCAAACTTTATTTCCACAAAGAATAATTTCATTTTCTCAAGCTCAGAGGTAACATGAAGATATTAACATATGTTGTACACGTATAACAGCAGAAGATTAATTTTGCACCTGTCCCATACCTGTTTGTGGAACAGCACATTACTGGATATTGTTTCCAGTGGCAATAACAACCTGCAGTCTTCCTAACATCACATTGTCCCTACCCCTACAGCTTTCTGTGAAAGAATTAAACACATGCTAATTCCACATAACTGAAAATGGGAAGGTCTTTTTTTTTTTAATATATATAGACACATACTAAAAAATAATATTTTGATTTCAAGCTGCAAAGCTCTTTTTACAGTTTTATAGGCTGACTGATGTTTGGTTCACAATTCTTACCTGCTTCTTTAGTTAAAAAAAAAAAAGCTAATACTGAAAGCACATTACTGAAGTGCTTCAGAAAAGTGGGAAAAACAGAATGCTGATTTCTTTTCTGTTTATCTGAAGCCACATCGCTATAAAAAGCCAGGAGTCTCTCAAGTTTGCAAGTTCTGAGCATCTTAAAAATAGTCACATTAACAAAAGCATTCAAGCATAACAAGTTACTTCAACAAATTTAAAGCTGGGTTATGACAGATTGGAATGTTTTGAAAACAAATTATTTTATTGCAAAGAATGGAAGGAAGGGTTTAGAATGAGTATCCCCAACCTAACATCTCAGTGGTGCCGAAGTTACAACGCTGCACCGCTCATGCTCGGCACTGACAAATGTGTTTCATCAGTCTATTCATAAAGAAAAGATACACTAAATGTCCTTTTGGGGTTTGTTGGTTGGGTTTTTTTTTTTTTATTATATCCTTCCTCTAGCTTACTATTCCCATACACCTTTGAAAAATCTGCTGTCGGTCTGTGGCTCACCCTTGGATTGCATTCCCTCAGCTAAAGATGTGTCAAGGTCTTCTCTTCAAAAAGCAATAAACACAAGAAGTGCGCTCTGTCCTAGACAGGCATCGCAGGCCTCACTCTTACAGGCAAGGACGGCTTAAGGTTTTTTGTGACTTCCTCAAGGCCACAGGAGCTTGCGGTTTAAAATGGTAATGTGAATTTTAAAGCAGTTCCACTAAGAAAATAATTTCAAATTATGCTACACTTGAATTTTCAAGAGGTTTTCAGAATGACTTTTCAGATACCAGGTTGAGAACAAAGCACTGTGTCACGTGGCATAACACTTCTCACAGTGCGCCGCTTCCCTGCATGTTAATCATCCTCAGCCTTATTAAAGAAAAAAATCTCTGCAGGTTCAACTCAACCTCAGTTAGCCCTCCTTGAACAATACATCCTTGCTTTCCTGTTGCTGTGTATTGCCCTTACGGCCTCCACCTCCCCGTATTTTGTTTCATGTGCTTCTGCTCTGTGTTACACCATTCACAGACATCTCTGCTTACCTGAGTCTGCCTCCTACAGCACCCTTGGCAGATCAATGCACTCCAACAGGGAAGCTCCTTGCTGCTCCAGCAAAGGAGTTCTCCTGAAAAGGTTTAGCATTAAATGCTTTCTCCTGTATGCTGTCTCAAATACATCTGCATTTGGAAGGAAATCAAACAGCAGCAATTTCAGTACTAAAAACTGGCTATTCTTCATCTCATCCATACATCTATATCCTCTACGAACAATTTAGGTTCTCATCAGAAGGCCTTTAATTTTCACTCATCGTGATACAAATTTAGAAAGAGGAAACTAAAACGCTCACTCAGGAACTCCTTACACATTAGCCTGCAAAAGTACAGATGTAAACACTGCCTAAACACCTTTCTTGATTTGTATCATTCCATGCTTTCCCTTCAGGAGCAGAAGATACCATATGCAGCACAA
>JAOXNH010000049.1:28388824-28404540 GCA_028566575.1 Bartramia longicauda
TCCAGGCGGGTTTGGAATGTCTCCAGAGAAGGAGACTCCACCACCTCCCTGGGCAGCCTCTTCCAGTGCTCCACCACCCTCACAGTAAAGAAGTTCCTCCACATGTATCCAGTTCCAACTCCCCTACCATGGGCAGGGACACCTCCCACCAGACCAGGTTAAGCTTCCCTGCAGTACCCATCTCCCCCCTGGTCTCCAGCCAGCCTTCCCCAGCAGGACAGTGGTGATACAGAAAGCACCAAATAGGCTCTTCTCGGAGGTGGGGCGTGTGGAAAAAAAGCCTTTCCTTTCTCTGTCCAGACCATCTGCACCCGAGACTGTCGCATCCGCGGGCACGGGGTCACAGCACACAGGCTTTTCACACCTCTTTGAAACTGCACGATTCCCTCCTGCTTCCAACTTGGCTCCTTCTAAAAGAAAGGACCCCGAATACCGCGCAAGCTGCAGTATAACCCCGAGCCTGCCCTTTCCATCCTTTCCACCCCTGACGCCAGCAGGGCACCTCCACTCCAGCTGCCCTTCCCATAGGTGTCCACCCCAAACTCTCATATCCTCCTTCCCCATGCTGCCCTGACGGTCCTGCTGTCAACCAGCCCTCAAGGGAGGAGGTCCTCTGTTGGAGTCCTTTCTCTGGCTCCAACAGCTCGGGAGGGAGGCCAGTGCTGACTGGTAACGGAAAAGCCTTTCCCAGAATGGTTTCCAGCTGATTTTAGAAAGGGTCAGAGCAGCCAGCCTGGATCCCACCACCTCCACATAGCCAGCATCATCCCTGGGAATATTTATCTCCCTTTTCCTCGGATAAACAAGTCACTTGCTTCTGCTTTCTGGACGCTGCCCAAGGACCCTGCAGTTCAGTTGCCTCTTTTTCCACCACCAGCTCAGGCTGTTTTGAAACGCATATCCAAAAAAATAAATAAAAAAAGGAAAAAAGGGTATTTCCATCAGTTCCTGAAGTAACAAGCGAGTCCAGCCAAGTGTGAAGCAGGTCGCTCCCCTCCTTCGCAGCTTTTCACGCCATGTGTTTTGTGTCAAGGCCATGACGAGAGAGCTGGCCCCGGGGGACAATTCGGAGGAGCCAGCTGCTGTGGCTTTTGTTTGCCGGCAGCCTCGCGGTGCACGCCTCCGCGCCATCCCCAGGTCCCTTCCCTCCCTCTCCAGCCAAGGCACATCTGCCCCGCAGCAGGCGCCCCGTTCCTTCCTCCCCGAGCCACCAGGATGGAGAGCCAGAGATTTATGTACTCCGCAATTTTTTATGTGCTCTCAAGAAGGCTGCGGAGGGGGAAAAAAACTTCGCCAGCCACAAAAGCCTCCATCTGTGAGTTTATTTATCCATGCTGGGAAGGCTGTTTATCCTGTTTCTGGGTGGAAGCTACACTGGGATCGTGGCTTAATTGTATTGTTTGTTGAATTAATTGCCCCGTTTGATCGGCCTTTCTCCCATAATGCCTGGGAATGAGGTGTTTTTTGCTGCAATGTGGGAAGAGAGAGGGCTGAAGCTGTTTTTCCCTGGCAGATGAACGCAGCCCAGGAGGGGCTATTTTGGGGACAGCACGTGAGTTGCCTCATGCAAATATTTTTGCAGAAGTATGTTTTCGGTGAGGTTAGACGTCCTGGGGAAAGGGTACAGGCCAAAGGCAGAGGAGCACATGGATGCATAGGATACTGGGTTGGTCTTTCATTTCTTTTTCCAGCCACTACCTGCCTTCCTGGGGTGGATGTGCTTCAAAGAGGATCAGCTGCCGAGGCTTTACCCCCTCACCAACCAGCAGCCTGGGGTGGCCTGTGATCTCCTCTCCAGTGATGAGAGCAAACAATATGGATTTTTCCTGGTCACTGGGTGAATCACAGGATGCAGAGCAGACAAGAAGTCAGCATTTTTTTTTTTTTTCCATATCGGAACATTTTCACCTTCATTTTCATTCCTGTCATCTTTGTTGGGTTTTCCTTGTTACATTCTGCCAGCAAACACCCAACTGAAATGAACTCCTGCTCTTTTCACACTCCCTTTTTCCACTTTCACAATCACAGTGTTAACTTTTTAAGGTTTTGTTCCTGCCTCTCCCACTTCCCACACACACTTCCTTCTGCCTGCTGGCCTTTGGATGAAACACAATGACCAGTGGCCGCATCTGACATGGCATTTCCCTTCTCTGCAAAATGAAACCAGCATCAGGACTCCTAACACACCCTGGTCATCACTCTTCCACCAACCCTTACACCAGGCAGGACATCCCTTCATGAGCCATAACCTTCTGTAGAGCCTTCTCTACCCAAGAACCAGGCGCTGAAGGTGATGGAGGTGGTCAGCCAGATGACCACCCTCCCACCACGTCAGCAACATCCCAAGATAGCAGCTTGGGTTCTCCCACTAACTACACATCCCGGTAGAGTTCAGGGAGCAGAAAGGAGATATCCCTGGAGGACCTGATCCTCCCCCTTCCCTTACCCTCTGGAGGCTCTGGGAATCTCCCCCTTCCACAGCAGTGTGAGCTGCTGGAGACAGCAAGATGTTTCAATCAGCAGATCTCTTGTGCCTGAGTCAGACCCGTTCCTTGCTGATAAGAAATGAATACTGTCTGTGCCTGTCCGGGTGCGTGTCTCTCTCTCTCTCTATTTCTCTTTTCTCCTTCATAAAGCTGTCAGACTAAAAATAACATATTAGTGGAAGAAAGGAATGTCAGGTGTAATATAATAACGTGATCAGGAGGCTGGGGGAGTGCGCGTGTCTGTCTGGCTGGAGTATCTCTGCAATGGTGATAAATGGCTACAGCTCAGGAACGCCTTTCACACCATCTTCACACCCTTTTCTCCCACTGCCCTCCATCAGACCTGGAAAATAGGATGATAAATAGGAGGGAGTGCTTACTCACAGCACCTTTCTGCTCCCAAAAGCTGCCTGTGTTTGACACTGCTGGCAGATCATACATCCCCAAGCCAGAGACTGAGGAATATGACAGGAATGGCTGGACCACACCAGGCTGCAGGCTGGGCTACCCCGTGCCCCATTTATCTCCCTGATGAGCAGAGGAAAAAACACACCAAATTAGGCGAGCATCTCCCATGGCCTCCATCAGGCTGTGTTTTAGGGATTTGCAAGGGCAGAAGGAGCATCATGCACCTCCTTGTGTTTGACTACTTTCCATGGGCTACTCTAATCCTTCTCTGAACACAAAGCGTGGCATTCAGCCCCAGTTCTGTTTCAGTGATGGCATGGTGCCACACCAGAGAGTGAGGAACCCTAGGAGAGATGGTATCCACCACAGCTGGCTCAGGGCTATGTGGAAGGAAGAGGATTTTTAGGTCCCTTGCCCCAGAAGGGTGCCCTGCACTACTCCCTTCTACCATGGCACATCAGTACCAGCCAGTGCTGTCACGAGGTCTTTGAAGGCTCTCTGCAAACTCTGATCCCAGTCTGACCCAGTATGGTGCATCCCACAGCTCTCTCTGCACAGTCCTCAAACCAACTCCAGGAGAGTGGACCCAACTACGAAGTTTCCCCCACTGGGAAGGGCATGAAATGGCAACAGCTTCACCCACAACCACGACTCATCCCCACTGCTCACGTTTAGTAGGACGAACATAGGTCCTGCCGACCAGTGCCACAGACTTTATTCTGACCTGTTTCAAAGCCTCTTACTGTTGTCCTTCAAGCCAGACACTGTCACAAAGCTGTTCCACCATTCTGGTCCCCTCACCCATCAGGCAAAGTGCTCGGGCATCTGTTTGGACATACGTAGGAAGATGAGATGGGTTAGTGCCCTGCAAGAAAAGCCTTCCTTCACTCAACAGCTTCACCAAACTGTGTCTTTCAGCATTTTATTCTCCAGTCCAGAAGAACAGCTCCTGTGTTATAAACCCTTTGCACTAGAATTGACTGAAAAGGTGGCTGGGATAAAGCTGTTACAACCACCTTTTTAAGAAGGACGTGGCAATAGCATGGCCACAAGACCTGCCCGCTGACACAGGGGCACAGCTACGAGTAGGGAACTTCAAAATCCAGTCGCCAAGTGTTGACTGGAACCAGGTCTGGGACAAAACACATGGTGGAAGTCACACTGCTGAGATCAGCTCTAGATTTTATGGCCAGGAAGGCCTGATCCTGCTCTCTGGCCCATTTAACCCATCCCTAGCAAAATTTCCTCCTTGAAAACCAACGACTTTTGGTGGAGCCTATCTTTTATGCAGCTATCCAACACCCCCTCAGTGATTTCCAGCAAGGGAGAACTGATTGCTTCTACTGGTTATCTGTTCCAGCATCTAGATACTTTTTCTGCAAAGGAAAAGAAGAGGAAATACATAAAGAAGAAGAAAACACGTCTTGCTCCCACACAGGTCTCTTATCTTCAACTGGAACGGGTGGATCCTCTTCCGGCACCACCTGGGAAGGAGCCCCCAGGTATCAGGTTCTTCTCACATGCCTTTTGCACTTCAGGAAACGGCACTGCGTTATTTCAGCGCTTTCCAGAGAACCACCCCAGGGCACAGCACTATCGCATTTCACAGTAGTGCGGCTTTCCCGTCCCCAAGCTCTGCCTTGAACGATGACATTAATTGAAACGGCTGCAGAAGTGCCAGGGCTGAGATCCAGCTCTGTGACCTGCTCCGAGTACAGGCTCCTGCGTGGCTGATGCAGACCTGCTGGCTCCCAGCCCGCCGCAGAGATGTTCCTCTTTGCTATTAAATATTCTCCCCCCTGCCCGTTCCTTTCCATTTCCTCCACCCCATCACCACAAATCCAAGCCCAGGGGGACTGACAAGCAGGAGCAGGCCCATGGCCATCTTGTCTGGTGTCCAATCTGGGGACGTGCCAGGCTGAAGTATAAGATTCCTACCGACAGCACATATGCAAATCAGGTCTCCTTCTGCAGTCTTTAATAGCCCAAAACTGATTTAACTCTTCAAACACAAAGAGCAAAATCCCTTTCAAAAACGTGTGCTACTGTTCCAAAAATCCTGGCTACTTTTGATATGCAAATACCGACCCAGCCTCCTTGTAAAACCTGCCAAGCTCTTGATTTCATTTTCTTAATTTCATCCAGCAGCACCGTGTTGCACAGAAAGATGCAAAGAGTTTCCTTTAGCGGTTGCTAATTAATTCAACAACTGGTCCCCTCCATTCTTTGTTTTCTATCCTGCTCCTTTTCAACCTGGTCAGTGGTTGGAGGCGTCTAAGGTATCTGTGAAAAGTAGCAAGGCAATAAAGTCACCGTGATGATTCTTCAATTAGCTGTACGAGGATGTGCACCATCACAGAAAAAAATGTTTCTTCTGCTAATGAGAGCTAACGAGCCCGTACCTGGGGGATTCTGCACTCTGATCAAAAGAGTCCAATCAAAACCTCTGCAAATTTCTGATTAAACCAGACAAAAGAGAAGAGGGAAGGCACCAAGTCAGATGCTGAATAGATAATAAAATTCACTTCCACTTTTCCTTCCCAGAAAATGGTAAATCTAATAGGCATGACTAAGCAGCTATGAGGGAAGACATGAACAAATTTGTAAAGCAAAGGGGAGTTTAAAGTTCATCTCATTTTCCCCTTCTGCAACATTGTCTGCAATCATATTATGATTTAAAGGCCACCTTTCCCCCAGTGGGAAACGGGTGAGAAGGGCGGGATTCAATTTTGCATACCAAATACGATGGGAGAAGGAGAAAGGCCAGGAGGCACAAGCTGAACAGCCACATCCCTTTGGCACTGTCAAACCTGTGTTGCTTTCTCCCGTTCTTGGAGGCACAGGGGGGAAAAAAAGAAATAATAATGGCATGGTGGCATTTTCTGTCCAAGTTCGTACATGGAAATACCGCACCTTTCACTTCTGGGAACAAAGCCAGAACAAATCCTGATTCAACCAGCACCAACCTCGTGAGACCTCAGTCCGCCTTGAGAACCCCCCTGGAAACCAAGTGACAATCCTGCCCTTTTCCAGAAGCTGTCGCCGTTCCCTGCGGCATTCCCAGCTCGCTAGAAAGCGGTCGTGCTGCTGTTGTCTCACTCCTCTCTCTCGCCGTCAGGATTAACCTCATCTCCGTGTCACAGCTTTCAGGGATGGCAGCTAGGCTGTTCCAATTTGAGGGAACAGGAAAGGATTATCCCAGAGGTTGTAGGGGAACGAAGCAAAGCAGCATGTACCATTGCCTAGGTATGCTCTGCCTGCCCCTCCTGACCCCCAGTTCCTTGGTAGATAACTTTTTCCAGATAACATCGGGCTCCAAAGGTGGCTTCATGTCAGTGAGTGGCCATGGTGGGATTGAACCACAAGAAGGGAGGCATAAACAGAGGAATAGAGTTGTTTGCAGCAGAGGGAGAAGCTTGGAGAGCTGTCACCAGCCAGATGCAGTAATGAAAGTGCCAGTGAAATAGATTCACAAGCCAGTTAGCCCATTTAGGAACGGTGCAGATCTGGATACCAGGCGATCTGGACACTGTTCCCCTCTTCTGCCACTGACATTCTGCAAGTCACTTTGCTTGGCTCCACTTCTCCCTCCTGTAGTGGGCTTCTGTCTTTTTAGCAGCATGGCCCAAGGCAGGGGATCTCTCATCGTGCCCAGGCACAGCCCAGCTTGTGCAGATGGGCCATGGTCAGAGTGCCCAGTGCCCACCATCCTGACAGGCTTTCCTCCGAGGGATGCTCTAAGAAGTGACTGCTGCCCCACCAAGAGGGCAACGCCAGCAGCCAACCATGGGAGAAAGCAGCTCGTGCTCCCTGGCTCCACACACCGGTATCCCCCAGTTCAATAAAATGTCATAAAAGCAGAGAAATTTCACGATAAACACAAATAGATCAATAGCATTAGAGCTACTCTTAATAGCTGCCTCAGGCTTTTCGTACCACACCTTTGAAAATGTCCAGTGGTGAGTAATTAATGACTGAAACAAGTAATTACTTTCTTGATTTTCCTCAAAACTAGAATTCACCCAAAGAACTTTGAGCTTTACTGGTGCCACACAGCACATTAATTCAGTAAGTGCTGATATTACAAGCCTGGGCTGCCTATTAAAAGCCAGCAGTGCTGTAGAGTCTGTCTTCTCTTGCTGTCTGATGTCACCCTTTACGTGTTTCTGCGGCTGCCTGCGAGCAAACAGCTCAACCCTCTATCGCTCTGCTCATCAGCCTTCACAGATTTTGCTAGAGTGCTCCTGTAGCAGGGGAGCAGCTCGTCTTGGAGGAGATGCCAGGGCCTCAGCCTTCCCGCACCATCAGCTCACAAGCAGGGATTAAGGCAAATCCTCACCTCGCAACAAACACGTAGGAGTGGAACAGGAGCACGGGGGCTTCTCTGAAACCACCCGAAAGCCCAGAGTAGGACCACAAAGACTGTCCAGCACCTTCAAACTCTGTTCACCGCATTCATTTTAGGCAGGACGCTTCCCACACAACTGGCAACTCCAGCCCAATCCGGGGATGTGTAACCCTTGAGAGAGGGGAACCAAAGAGGATGACCAAATAGCAGTGGATGAGGAGCACAAGGGAGGTCAAGAGAGAATGGAAGAGATCAGAGATCCTATCTGTGAAGCCAAGGACCCCTGTCTCTGCAGCACACCGCTCTCCTGGAGTAAAAGGATGTCTCCAGTTTCTTGTCACCTCTTCTGTTCCATATTCTCAATTTCTGCTAAGAGTTACATATCTGAGAACAGCCCAAGGTGTCACCTCAAGGCTATCCATGGCTTGTCGCTTGTGCCTACTGACCCAACTCAAGAAAATCAGGACTTGGACTTATAGCAGTCACGGCACACCCTGTACACAGTTGATTCCTTCTAACAAATCTACTTTTACTTTCTCAAGTATTTACAGTTTCAGCCACCAACTGACCCAACACCATGAGAGGAATTACCTGTAGAGCTCTTCCACGGGCAGCACAAACTCAGACTGCCTGCTTGGGATCCTCACACAACATTGGGTACCCATTGCAGGATCTAAGAGGAAGAGGGTGACGAGCAATTCGGGCAACCCATTTTCCACCCCTGCCAGACACACTCTGGAGAGAAACATGCACAAAGCCTCAGGTGGGAGGAGGGATAGGAGTCACAGTCTTCCAAGACCTCTAGCCTTCATCACCTGGCCTGTCCTTGCCACTGCAAAGCATCTTGGGCACCATACCCACGGGCAAACTATCTAAACGACCCCAGATTTCAATAATTTGCAGCATGAGACACCAGTAAAATGAGTGTTGCAACTGTGCACGCTTGTGTTTATGCATGTGTGTGCCTGCATGAGAAAGAATACAAGTCAATAAGCAAATTACAGAAGTAATCCTTCCAGCCCCATCAGTAATGAATTATTGTTTCCCTGCTCCCAAGAGCATGGTCGTAGCTTGGGAGCTTAACATTCGAGCTGACATGGACCTCCAGCGTGCACTTTTAATCCCTCTAAGCACAGTGACAGCTAACAACAAGCCCCTCAAGCAGAGGAAGCGCCGCAGTTCTTCCCCATCTTTCCATTACCATATTTTTAATTGGCTGGGAATATCCTTTGCTTCTGTCAAAACAAACTCTGCTAAATCACCCCTTCAGATTTGAATGGAGGAGCCAGGAACCGAGAGAGAGAGAGAAGCCAAGAAAATTCCCCTGCAAATGAAGATTTCTGCTGGTGGAGGCACGATGAGGAGGAGCAGGAGCAGTGTCCGCTTGCCCCCATTTGCATCACTGGCCACAGGAGCGGTCCCCAGCACAGCAACCACTTCCCAGGCTTTAATGCAGGGCGGGTGATGGAAAGGTGCCAACGCAGATGGATCCGCTGACTCGGTCAGAGAGAACATGAGGGAGGAACTTTAATGGTTACGGTAAGAAGGGTATTAAAAGAAAATACAGTGACAAGAGTCCATCTAGAAGTTCGGAGGCCAACGGCTGGGTGAGACAGAGCTTGGAGTACAGTCCTATGGAGAAATCAATTTTAAGAACACGAGAAGCAGGAAGGCCCTGGAAGGGAGGCTCTGCCAGAGGGCACGTGGCAGGAAGAGGAGGTGGAAGCAAAGGGAAATACTGCACAGATTATGCAAGCACCTGGCATGAGTTAGACGCTTTCCCTTGTCTCCTCTTTGCCTTCTTTCCTCCCTTTCCCCTCTCAAAGGAAAATAGGGTTTTCATAAAGCCTAAACCTTATGAAAATTATTCCAGTTCTCTGTTGCTTGCTTTTTGTTTCAAAAAAAAAGCAGCCTTTTTCCTTTTCAACTAACCTCCTTCTTCCCAAGGAAAACATTTTTCAGAAGGGTGTAATGGAAAACAAAAAAAGCTGAAGCTGCTGGCGAGGGGTAGGTGGCAGGTTTCTACCCAGCACCATCTTCCCCGTGTCCCGAATCTCTCAGCATGTCCAGCAGAAAGCACAGATACAGCCCTGAGCAATTTCTTTTCATCCACCTCCACAGCTGAGGACAATAAGGAAAAAAAAAATCTCCTCACTCCTGCAGGCAGGGAAGCTGGGGCAGGGGGAGAAGTTGTTGAAATGCTCTCCAAGCTGCGAGCACACAAACAGATCCCACTGCAGTCAATGAGACAAGTGACATATGGAAATCTCTCCCCTGCCTAAGCATCCCGTGGAGGGCTCGCCCTTCGGATGGGAGCAAGGAGGAGGCACACTCGGTCTGAACAGGCTCATCACATTTTAGGAGAAGCCAAGCCAGGGAGGTCAGAGCTCCCCACGTTCATCCCAGGACAGAATTAGGCAACGTCTTGGTTTGGCCTCCATCCTCAGTGCATCAACCAAAGCAGAGTCAATCAGGAGGGACACCATCTTCATCAGCAGATGCACTGTCCCCAGGGGCAAGGAGAGGGGAAGTTACACTTCCCAATTTGAGGTTCAAGTTGGACATTAGGAAGAATTTTTACACGGAAAAGGTTATCAAGCACTGGAATGGGCTGCCCAGGGAAGCAGTTGAGGCACCATCCCTGGAGGTGTTTGAAAGACGGGTTGACATAGTGCTGGGGGACATGGTTTAGTGATGGTGTGGGGTTTTTTTTTGTCAGAGTTAAATTGATGGTTGGACTAGATGATCTTGAAGGTCCCTTCCAACCTAGATGATTTTATGATTCTAATTTGTTGCCTGTTGGGCTAGAGACTCCTTGGTGCAATGGAGGCCATTAGCTGCAAGGGGGTTGGTCCAAGAAAGCAAATCCTGACTTCTTTCACACAGTTAAATGTGGGGAACACACACACACAGAAAAAACCCGACAGCGCAAACGGCAGGATTATCATCAAGCACAGGTTTCCAGAAGCTTCCATGTATCAGCTTGAAATCCAGAGAGGGTTGGCTTCGGGGTGTCGGAGAAGCCTGCTTTTGTTCTTGCTTTGTTTGGTACAAAATGAGCTCTAAATAAATCAGCGATGTACAGGATGCGTATGAATCGAGCAACAGCCCCCGTTCCACAAAGGCGCTGAATGGCTCCGTCTCCTCGGGGAGATGGCAAACAAGCTGCTCCGCCAGCCTGCTCCATCAAGTTAATTCCTCTGCCCTTTTATTACAACAGGCGCCCCCCCCTCCGCGTGCTCGTTTGCGGTGCCATACAACGAGGGCTATACACAATAATCTGGGCTTGGAGAATACTCAACATCCCTACCCTGCAACCAGGCAGCGCTATGCAGCAATTCAGGGGAAGACCTCGGGACACGACCCCCGCAGTAAAGCAGAATCCCTGGCTCCATGAGTCATTCCCACCGCCTAGCATCTGCAGCGCACCAAAATATTCGTGAGAGAGCCATAAAATACGGAGATAATTCTCCTAATGTCTCCAGCATTTAAAGGCTGATTAGTGTTGCTTCTGGTATAGCTGGGCCAGGGACTGAAGTGGCACGAGACATCTGGCCTAGAATTTAAGTGCAGGTGTCAAAGGAGATGTTAGTAGCGTAGAGGCAAGGCTCCATCCTCCTCTCTCAGCCCTTGGCTTCGACCCCAAGCCATCAGCAGACCCAGGGGCCATACGTACACCAGAGATGTGAATCCTAACCCTGCAGATCAGCTCCTGGCCTCCTCCCACGCTCAGCGCAGAGTCCTCCTAAGGCTTTTTTGCACCAGGGCAAGGAATTTTAACAGCTCCTACGAAGCCATGCAGGTGAGACCCTCTGGCACCCTCGTACATGGAGGGCAGCCCCAAAAAGGAAGGTGCAGCGCTGCCAACCAGACCCGCATGGCATCTCATAGGGCAGGTCACACCTTGCACGTGCCTGCTTGGGGACCAGTGGGTCTTTCCTAGCACCAAATTTATACCTCTGGAGGCACAGAACAGCCCTAGTTCGGGTGGTTTGGGGTTCCTACCCCTCTTCAGATAAGCCTAGAAAGACAGCAAAACCACACAGGACAAGAAACACAACCAGGCCCATTCATGGGAACTGCTGCAGAAGAGCCACCAAGCACACCTCCAGCAACAGAGAAATAACAAAACTTCCCAGCACAACACCACAGATAATATTTGCCATCAGCTGACGTATCGCCCAGACAAGTTTCTTATCCAAGTTCCAAGCCCCAGAGCAAAAAAAAAAAGGTAAGCCAGTACCTGACTGGAGAGAAAAAGGCCAAATCTGCTTCTTTCTAGAGTTCCCCAGAATAAGGACATGACTTCATCAGCAGCTGCGTTACAAAGTGGACTGCATTTGCCCTGCAGCAAAGAAAAAACACTTAATACCCCCTCATCGGAACTGCAGACTTATCTTTGGAGGGTCTGTCTGTGCTGGAAAGGCAGGCAGTTGAGGCTGGCAGCCGTCCCACACCACACCTGCCCAAACATACATCTGCTCTGCATCAAAGCAGCACAGAGCTCCTACAGGTGGGTTTGGTTTGGGTCTCAGTGACTGCCTGGGGAGGATTTCCCCTTAAGGAGCCCCCCTCCTGCCTCCCATGGAAAGCCAAGCCCACAGAGCTGATGGAGCTGGGCTAGGTACATCTCTTGGGGTACCACTCGAGGACCAACAGAGCATGAGCTTGGAGGACAAGAAGCCTGCACTCAAGGTTTCTGGTCAAGATTAATTTTTTATGACCAAATCCAAGGCTCAGCTGTTAATGCTGAGAGTTCAAGTTCTTGGAAATTTAATCCCTCGGTTGAAGCTGAACACAGAGGAAAAGCAGCCAAACTCCCTAACCTGAATTTTCAGAGTAGGGGAAGAAAATCCTTCCAGCACCCCTAACTGGGCCATATCCTCATCCTGCAGGACTTCAGCCACCACCACCAAGGAACCAATCTGCCCAGCCACACAGAGGAGAGTCATCCCTGACCATCCCCATCCTCTGCCACAGCCAAGCCTCAAGCAACCAGGAGGTAGAATCATGTGGGCAGCCTCGCTGCATCCAAGCACTTCCCGCTCCAAGGGGATCTTCCCGTGCATCTCATGGCTAGCTAACAACGCTGATGCAAGCCACTCTGTAGCACAAATGCCCAGCCTGTGATTGCATGAAGCTCTTATTTTTTTGTAGACATCAATGAAAGCTCTATTATGGGTACAGTCGAATTGCTCTGCCACTCAGGAAGGCAGGTCAGAGAGCTCAGGGAAGCAGAGGCGTTGAAACGAGAGTGCAGACATCACCCACAATCAAAGCAGCTCTCATTTCCTCAGGGGATGCAGCCACCATCGCTCTGGGGTAGAGCACTGCCCGGGATTTTAGTACGAATCCAGAAGGGGGGACACGCAGTGAGGTCAGACAAGTAAACCCAAGATATTTTGGGTCCGGTTTAACCTGAGTAAGTACCCAAAGTCTTAGTACCCACTTCAGCCTTGCAGGAGAGCATGCAGACAGAAGATATGAACCTTAGCACTCCACGTATACCAAGAGCTCAGAGTTTGGAACAGTACCTGGATTTAGCTTGACAAAGCTGCAACGAGTCTGAAAAACAAGCTGAAAGTGTGGGCCACAGATCAAATCTAGCGAGTAGGTCATAGAGAGAAACACCTGGAGATACCACCCCATGGGAGTCCATCCCATGGTGTTCACCTCCACGTAAGGTGAATATACCCCCATTCCTCAAGGTGCAACCAGGTGAAAGCCAACTACCAAAAGACCCAAGGAACAAACGCGGCAGAAAGACCTGCATTTTCTCACTTCAGATTTTATTTAACAGGATTAGGAATTCCTGTATCTTCCTCGTTTCTACTGTGAAAGGCTCTAGGCATGAATTTTTCTTGCCCTGGAAGACACTAGTTTGACAGGGAAGAGCAAAGGAAGCCCACTGCCAGCCTAACACACATTATTTCAGCACCACTGTAGAGATTCAGGTCTCAGAGAAAAAAGATTGGTACCCAGACAGGCCCCAGGATCTCAGCTGAGACCTCTACAGAGTAAACATGACAAATGCTCCACACCAAATCTCTTACCCTAGCTGCTCAGCTGCATCCACCACAGCCAAGGTCTGTCCTCTCTTGCTGTCGCATGCTCTTCGATCACTTCTCCATCTCCTTTTTTCAAACCTAAGCTACCGCTTCAGTTTTCTGCCTTCTGTAGCTCAAAGATTTGGCTCCTGACCCTACATCTTGCATCTCCAAAACACAGTCACCTCCTGTCTTGATCTCAGCTTCCCAAGCCATTTGGGAACAAGTCTGTGCTCTGACAATAGCAATCTTGCATCGTTTGCTTTCCTGTATCTATCTTTGAGCTATTTCCCTGGATTTGCTTTTCTGGGAATCAAATTCCTTCTTACCTTCCTTGTCTCAACAACAACTCCAGGCTGGTTTAGAGACTGCGTCCACCCCTTCTGCTCTGCAGTCGCGGCATCCTCAAATCCCAGCAGTTAGCCCTGAGGAGCCCCTCTCTGCTATGTGAGCCTGGCACCCTGCAAAGCCAGGGCAGCTATAAAATTGATTTCTGCAGTCCCTGCCTGCAAAATGAAGTGAGCCACATTTACCCATCTTGCTTTAAGCACCTGGCCAAAGGCTTCCTATATATATAACTGATGGAGACGGGCACCACCTGCCCATGACCCAACCCTTCAGACTTAAATCAGCACAGCTGGGAGACCCTGGAGCAATTGCCTCCTCATTTCAGGTGCTGTGAGGAAGCCAAGGAGATGGAGTTTGTATAAACCACTGGGAAGCAGTGCCCTGCAGGTCCAAAGGACCTGACCCACTCTTTCCCTGAAAAGCCAACGCTTCCTTCTTGGCTGTAGCGGTTTTTACCTTCAGCTCAGGGTTCAATCCACGCCAGGCTGACCAAGGTGGCAGCTGCCACCACCACGTTGCAGGCAGCAAAAATGAACTGAACCTGGTGAATCGCTAATAGGGATGCAGGGCTAGAATCCATAAAGCCAGGCCGAGAGCGCCTCCCACTCCTTCCCCAAACTGCTGGCTGCTAAATCTTCCCCTATCTGCCACGTCCATCATGCCGACTGCGGGCTTCAGCAGCTAGAGAGATCTGTTTCCTATAAATTTTCTGCACAGTGCCTACAACACTTGTAGTCTCTCTAAAATAATGATTTGGAGGGTGGATAGAGGAGAACAAACAGTTCAGATGAAGGGTTTATCTGATGAATTTAGCCTCTTCTCCTGCTCCAGCAATATCAGGTGGACAAATCCAATTTCCGCAAATGCATTTGTTGTTTGAGTTTATTTGACAAATACTTCCCCAAACAATTGCCTCTACGTTCACTTAGCAAATATTTAAAATATGGACTGTGCTGTTTAGTGAATCCCCTGGCGCTGCGCTAGTCCCTAGCGGAGCGGAAAAGTTAGTTTTTCCCCCCAATATTAGTTATTTCTGCATTTCAAATTAAATTTTTTTGCCAGTTCTCATTCTTTTGCTGATAACACCGGATGATTTGGTGGTGCTTATTAGGGAAGGAGCTGGCCAGTTGTCTTCCGATGAAATCGAATTTTGCTGGAAAGCAATAACCCGTTGAAGCAGACACATTTCATCAGAAACACCCCACAGTCAGATGTCTTGCAGCAGCTGAAGCAAGGACGGCTGTGCAAATTCAGCTCCCAGAAATGCTTCCCCAGGATATGGCCCTATGGTTGTGTCAGTCACTTGTCAGCTCCCCATCTCCATTTGGGAAATTTTGGCCTGGTTGACCTTCTTTGAGCTGGGGAAGTCCTATGGCAGGCATGGGTCAGGATCCAGAATCCATAAGGGTCCAGGATCCATAAGGGATCCAGAATAATGCTGTCCCAAGCATTTTTTGTCCCATTTTTTGGCCAAGGGAGCTGGGCTTAGGGGGACCTAACAGCAGCTTTCTGGTATCTGCAGGGGGGTTACCAAGAAGATGGAGCCAAAGGGTTAGCAGGAAGATGGAGATGGGAGACAACTGGCATCATCTGAAACAACCGGATATAACAACAGCCCCCATGAGAAGAGTCAAACAGAGGTGCAGGTTGCCCAGAGAGGTTGTGCAGTCTCCATCCTTGGAGGATTACAAACCCTGGCCTGATCTCAAAACTAACCCTGCTTTGAACACGATGTTGGGACTAAAGGCTTCCTGAGCCTCTTCCCACCTGAATTGTTCCAGTCTGTGACCCTCGGAAACCCCTTTACCAGTACAGATGAAGCTAACAATGATGGTTACACAGAGTGGCAGCAGAGTTGGAGGGATATAACGTCATACCTTGGGTAATGTGTGTTTCTAGAATTGCTAGTTCATAGCAAAATGGAGTGGTGGGGGGGAATAAATCCATTTTTGCTCCAAACTGGACCAAACCCAACATGTGAACAAATGCTGAGGGACCAACATCTGCATTTCAGCAAACTCAGCTACAAAGATGCATCATTTCAGACCTAGAGAAAATCAGTTTCTAGGCCCCGTGATT
>JAOXNH010000049.1:28449593-28466147 GCA_028566575.1 Bartramia longicauda
CCTTCCCCCCAAAAAAGCCCCCTTTCCTTCCCTCCGAATCAAACGCCCCAGAGCAGCATCCGCCACACCAGCTCCTCGGGAAGATGCCATCGGAAAGCAGAAGAGAAGATGCCACTGGGCTCGGGTCGGCATGTGGGGATCTCCTGGAGCAGAAGGAAAAGGGGACTGGGGGGGGATGACAGCCCAGTTTTCTCCCAGGAAAAGGAGCTTTGCAAGCACCAAATGCTGACAGGCTCAGGAATAATGGTCTGAGCTCGCTCTTATTTAAAAACCGGCTGCCTGCTGTTTTCATCACAAGCCCCGCTCTGACTTGCAGCGACGTTTAAAATTAAATATACATAAGTGCTTTCAAAGAACTGTTAATTTGAAGGTCATTAAATGGCACAAAATACATTCCTTTTTTTTTTCCTTTTTTTCCCTGGAAAGAGGCACATAATAACGCTATTAATACGTGCTCCTCTTCCCCGTTCAAAAGCTCGCTCTCGCCCTGGATGCGCGAGCGGCTGAGCTCACCTTCGCTGGCAGCGGCACCACGTCTCATTTTAATTACTGCTATTGAGAAAGCTGCTGCCTCCTCCACCGCACGCGGCGCAGCCCGACAGGGACCGGGTCGTACAAAAGACGCGGCGGAGCCCAGGGTGGGAAACGACGCAGCCGAGGGGGATTTGCTGGGGGTGGGATGAGGGGGAGCGACACAGCGAGGCTGACACAGGGGGACGCCGAAAGGATTTTTGGCAATTTGGAGCCAGTTGGCAACATCCAGGCCAGACGCGACCATCTCGCCCACCCATTCTCACCTCGAGATCTTGGGCAGGGTTTTCGTAGCAAAAAGTCACTATTTTGACGGAACGCTACATGCAAACCAGACAAAGCCAACAAAGACACGCCAAAAAAAACCCAACAAACCTAAAAAAGACACAAAAGGGCTGAGTTTTTTTGCAGTTGCCATAGAAATGTAGAGAAGGAGCTGACAACTGCAAAGCGGTTCCATGAAAGGATGGGATTAGGGATGAGCACGAGGTGGGCTCACTCGAAGGCGAGCCGGGCAAGTGGCCGCATCCCCGTGTCACTGCTCTGCGTGGTGGTGGGATGCGACCAGAAGAGCAAGGCACCAAGGCCAAGCATCAGCGATGAGCAGTGGCCAGGATCCACCCTGGTGAGATCCACCAGCAAAGGACAGCATCTTGGCATCCACCAGCAGCATCTTGGCAGATGAACCCACCAGGACTTTGCGCGATGGATGACCCACCAGCCCGGGGGAAAGGTCTGTTGGAGTTGGTTCACTTCAATCAGAAAAACCTTTTTCTTCCTTCTATTTCTGTGCAAACCGAAATTTTGGGGGGAAAAATCTTTGGGATCAAAGAAATGAGCTCCAACGTCGACCGCAGCATGGATCAGAAGAAGGTGTGAAATGGGAGCTTTCATTTTTAGACCCAATTTTAGATCCAGTGGACCCAAATCTGCATCACTCCTCAGTCCATAAAAAAAAAGCAGCAGGAGCTGTAAGGCAGAGTCTCCCTCCCCATCTCTGCACAAGGCAAAGCCGGAGCATCTCGACCACTTCTCCATGATATGGACAATGGAGGAGACTTCTTAAATGACCTGGACAGTGCAGCCACATGGTCATGGCCAAGCGCCTGGGAACCCCTTGTTAACACAGAAAAGTGAATGTGGGCAGCAAGTCTTGACTTAGGAGGCACCTCTTCGATGGTGTTCTGCATCCTCCTTCTTGGCATCTGATGAAGGAAAAGAAGGGCCAGTCCAAAGACACACAACCCTGCTGTCATGGCCAGGCGGGGACAACGCTGTCACTCCTGGACAGAAAGGCTTCGCAGTTTGGAAAGCTTATTTTCCTTGAAAGAAAGCTCTAAAGAAACAAAGTGGTCCAACAGAAGAGTGGAAAAGCCCAACAGCCCTGGCTTCTCCAACAGGCTCTGCTGTGGGCACGTGTCACCTCCTGAGGGGACTTGTCACCCCCACCTCCTGCTGGTCTCGCTACAGGTGAGCTTAGGATGGTGCATGAAGCTTCTCTGGGGCTGAGACTGGTCTGGAAGGCATCACTCCGGCATCGATGCTTTTGGCATCCTCACCCAGCCTCTGGAGGACTGGGGTAGCCCTCAACTCCCTTTTCTTTGCCTTCTGGCCAAAAAGAAGAGCGGATGAGTGCTCGGGCAAGTGAGCCATCAGCGGGGTGTAACGAGGGTCCGGAAGGCATCCCACACACTTCAAGAGGTCAGGATGGACCCTCCTGTTCCCTGTGCTGTGCAAACACTGCTCTCAGCTGAAAGCCTCTCCCCACTCCATCGGCAAAAGTCCTGGGGCCAAGACATCCAGCCTTCTCTAGGTGTCCCTGCTCTGGTCGGACTGGATGATCTCCAAAGGTCCCTTCCAACCCCTACAATTCTGTGACTCTGTGTTTCCTTCCCACGCTGACTCCTGTGGGTCTCCTGGGCCGGACGGGGCAGGACTGAATGCTTTAAATTAAAGGTTTTATATTAAAAAAGGGCCGTGGTGCCGTCGCATCGTCCCTCCAGCCCCCGGCGCAGAGCGGGACCAGCTGCCTCCCAGGTGCTCGGGGGACACGCAGCACGGGAGTCGTAAAGGCGGAGTTTTGATATTTTAGCCGGTGTCGCTGTCATCCGCTCCTTTAAACGCCTTTTTGCTTCCGTCTAATAAAAGAGAAATCATAAAAAAACCCCACAACAACAAAAAAAACCCCAACCACAAAGGATCCTTCACCGCCGGCGAATACCAATGTGGCCAGGCGGCGTATTAGTATGCACGGCGCCCGCTCCATCTGCATGTTGTATTCGGCGTGACAACATCCTGGAATACAGATTCGGGCCGCCAGTATCCCGAGAGGTATTAGTGATCGTCTATCAGACAGGACGAGGAGCAGTCCCTGCTGTTGTAAACAAGGGGTGGGGTTTTTTTTTTCCTTGCCTCTTTCTCCGGGGGGAGTTGAATGATTTGAAACAAGCTCATTCCTGCGTCTCCTTAGTTCCTGTTCTTCAGGAGAGCGGCGGGTCATCTTCCTTAGACGATTAAAGAGATTAAATTGGAGGGTGTAAAGAGCACCCCATCACCAGGGTCCTTCATCTGCTGGTGGTGTCAGCCACCATCCTCCCAAACCAAGCACGTGCTCCCCAAGGGACAGACGGGGTCCCCTCCAGTGTGGTGGCCCTGGCATGGGGGACAATGCTCACAGCCAGGACATGTGGGCAGGAGCTGGCAGTAGGCAGAGGAAGGGCTTGTCCCCTTGTCTTTGGTGGCAGCAAGCAAATCTGGTGAAGCATCTCCATGGCACAGATGGGCATTTGGGCAACCTGATGGTGCAGGTGGACGTTGGGCAACCCCATGGCTGGATATTGGGCAATCCGATGGTGCAGGTGGATGTGGAGCAATCCCATGGTGCAGATGGATGTGGGGCAATCCCATGGTAAAGATGGACGTGGGGGAATCCCATGCTGCAGGTGGACATGGGGCATCCCTACAGCAAGGACGGCCAAGGGGAAAACCCCACAGCACAGGTAGACACGAGGCATCCTCACGGCACTGATGGACACGGGGCATCCCCACGGCGCAGAGAGATGTGGGCATCTCCATGGCACAGCTGGATGTGTGGCATCCCCATGGCGCAAGCAGATGTGGGGCATCCCCACGGCGAGGATGGGTGTGTGAGGAGGACAGAGGGTTCCTCGCACACGTACGAGCCACCACGCCACCAAATGACAGCGGGGACCGGTAGCCCCCAGGGCACATCTGGGCAGCCTGCCCGCGCCACCGCTTCCCCAGCCACCCGGGTGCCACTTGCTGCCAGCGCGGCGCCTGCGAGAGCGCGGTGATGGATCATTACAACTGGCACAGAAGCGCCTAAGTAAAAGCCTTATTAAGAGTTCATTCATTTTATAAACTCCCGGCGCGATCCGCAGAGGGAAGTTAAGATTGCCCAGTCTTAACGATATCCTGTGTAAACACCGACACGCATCCAGTAATTTCAGCTAGATCAATTTGCAAAGGAGAGCAAAATAAAAGATTAAAATAAAAATCAAATTAAACACGAGGAAGCATTCACTGGGAGAGGCTTTGAGGAAGCGAGCAGAGGAGGAGGAGGGATGGATGGACAGGGAGCAGACGAGACAAACGGACCTACCTCTGAAGCCGTGAAACCCAAGTCTGTAAGTCAGTATCAAAATCCTTAGGTCCGCAAGATGGGGGAAAAAAAGAATCAAAAGTCCTCCATAGCCATCTTCCGCGCATCGCCGAGGCTCTGGAGGCCTTAGCAGTCTGTTTCCCAGAGCATTCCTCCCTCTCCAGCAGTCACCAACCCAGTCACAACCACGCGGAGGCTCCTCCGGTCCCGTCCCGTCCCATTCCCTGCCGTGCCGGCCATCGTCCTCCTCCTCCTCCTCCCCGTTTGCAGGATGCTGAGCGCTTGCCTCGCCGTTGTCGGGCGCTTTCCCTGCTCTCTCCCGCTCCCGGGGGGGCGGTGGGAATAACCCCCGGGGTCCCCCCCCCAGGGCTGGGAACCGGCCGGCCGCAGGGTGGGCGGTGATCTTCGGTTACGGACAAGCAGTGAGTCCACAGTAAGTTGACAACGTACACACGCGCACGAGCGCACACACACACGGGAACACCTCTTTCCGTTTTCCAGGATGGATTATTATTATAATTATTATTTTTTTTTTTAATCCTTTTTTTTTTTTTTCCTTTTTGCAAAAAAAATGCAAGCAAAAGAGAAAAAAAAAAGAAAACAAAAAGAAACCCAAGGTTTTCTATTGAAGGTACATCTCTTCTTCAATATGAAGACATTAACTGGATTGAGTCGGATCCCCCATGCAGTGGTCAGCGAAGTCCTTTGGTAGTTGCCGGAGCAGCACCTGGGCAGGACGGCAGGGAGCTGCGGAGACGTCCGAGGACATTCCACCCCGGTCCGTGAGCAGGGAAGGGAGCGGGGTGAGCAGGGATGGGAGGGCGAAAGAAGAAAAGAAAAGGAAGGTGGTTTCTCCGGACGGGGACGCTCCATCTCGTGCCTCTCCCTTCCCCAACAGCCCCTTTCCTCCTTTCTCAGTTTCGACCACTGCTCACTGGTGGTGGGATTGGAGTCTGGTCTCTAGGGTTTGGGTTTGCTTCCCCAACGCACATTGGTTTGTCTTCATTGTTTTTGTGTGTTCATTTTTTTTGTGTTTTGTTTTTTAAATATAGGATTTGTACATATTTATACGTATTTATACGCTGTTCCCCGTGACATCGGTAAGTGTGCTTCTCTTGGTGAGGAACGGAAGTCACCACCAGTTAGAGATGAGTCCCAGGAACATCCTTCGCCTGCGGTCACAGTCCCCAGGCAGCGGTGGCGCCTCTCCCAACGCGGCGCCCGTCAGTTCCTCCCCTCCCACCTCCGCTGCGTGCCCTCCCCGTCCCCTCCCCGTTGAACAAGGGGACGTCATGCCATCGAGGTCGGTGACTGACTCATCTGTACTCGCATGGACTGGACGCTGTTCAGGATCTTCTTCTGGTGCCCAGCCAAAGTCACCCCTATTCTCAGGAGGTCTCTGGAAGACAGACAGACAGATGGAGCAGTGTCAGTGGGCAGCTGAGGGTCGGTGTATCAGCTTTGCTGAGGGATGTAAGCTCAGCTGGTCCATGCCTTTCAGCAGAAGAACAGCCAACAGCCCTGTGAGCATCACCGGGGGTGAGCTGGGACCAAGAGACACCCACATGCTGACCCCCAGATGGTCAACGAGGCCACCTCCAGACATGGGATCCTTCTGCTGACCAATGTGATGGATGCTCACACCCTTCCTTTGCAGGTGCCTTGGAACTGACCTTCCCACCTCCCTGCAGCCCCGGCCCACCCCAGGCAGCGCCCAGTTTTCGGGCACAGCAGCCAACTCACTCAGATGTCATCTGGGCAACCAGCTGCAGGGAGGTGAAGCCAGCGGTCAGGAAGCTGTCCCGGTACTGGCTCATCTTCACGGCGCTCAGCCAGTCATCTACTGAGGTAAAGGCAGTGAAGTCGGGGATGGAGCGGTCGAGGAGGGGCTGAGAAGGCCTGCGAGAGGACACAGCGCTGGGGACAAGCCCGGCCGGCACCGAAGGGCTGCCACGCAAGACCCCAACCAGTGCAAGACCCCCCCAGTTCCCCCCTCTGCGCCCTTGTGCTCCCCCCACCCAGCACTGCCCTGCTCCCGGCACACGCCTGAGATGAGGAAGGCCACCGGGAAGGCCCGTCCCATGGGAACACCACTTTGCAACCCGGCACGTTGTCATCCAGCTGCCAGAGCCGCAGGGACGGAGGCGCCGGCAGAGCAGACACGGCGCCCGTACGGTCACACGCCATAAAGAATCAATAGCAAAGAATTATTGCTGTTTCTCGACGGAAAACTACATGTTCTTTGTCTGACTGTCAGGCAGAGCAGAGACAAAACACACACCCACACACACACACACACACACCATGCGCCTGGCAAACGATTTATGAGCTCCTGTCCTCCCCTCCGGCCGCACGAGCCGCTCGGGGAGCCCTTCCGCCGCGGCTGGGGATGCTGATGTTGAGAGCATCACCCGATCCACCCCCCCCAACACACACACACACACCCCCGGCACGCTGGCAGACTCACACAGCGGTGATGGTAGCCACAGTTTTGAGGCTTGCCGGGTTGCGGATCATTTTGTCGAGGGTGTTGACGATCTCGGCGAAGCGCGGGCGGGTGTTGCGGTCCTTCTGCCAGCAGTCCAGCATCAGCTGGTGCAGGGCGGCCGGACAGTCCATGGGCGGCGGGAGCCGGTAATCCTGCTCGATGGCGTTGATGACCTGGCAGGACAGCGGGGTGGAGGGGAGGTAGGTGAGGACGAGGGACACGGAGGTCTCACGGAGAGGAAAAAACACACCCCCTCTGTGAGCCACCCCCATTTTGCTCCTCTCCTCTCCCCGAGCCGAGCTGCCTGCGCTGCCGGCCCGTTTGATCATCAGCAAAGGGAGCGGGAGGAGACGCTCCCGGCTCACACGGAGCCGGGGGCTGGCGGAGGTTAATCTCCGCTCTGATGCTCCGTGCGCCGCAGTTCCTCCCGGCAGAGACCTGCCACTCATTATCTCGGCGGATCGCATCGGAGTACAGCAGTCCAACTAACCAAAGCTCCTTCCCCGCTCGTAAACCCTCTGAACATTTTCAAAGGCCCTGCAGTTTGCTGAAGTCCAATTACCAGCCCACTGGCTTTTCTTCCCCTATTTCTCTCCTCTCACTTCGCCAGCCTCTTTTATGTCCAAAACCAAGCGGTGCCGAGGCTCCGGGAAGGAGCAGAAAGGTTTTCTTTTGGCAACTCCCCCCCAAAGCCCTGTGGATGACCCCCCCCAGTGCTTACATCTTGGTTGGACATGTCCCAGTAGGGCCTCTCCCCGAACGACATCACCTCCCACATGACGATGCCGTAGCTCCAGACGTCACTGGCCGAGGTGAACTTGCGATAAGCGATGGCCTCCGGGGCCGTCCACCTGACGGGGATCTTCCCCCCCTACGGAAAAAGGGAGAGCCGCTGAGACACAGCTCCCTTGGCAGAGGAGCCCGGACACCAGGGTGGGAGCCATCCCACAACAACCCTGGGCCACTAGTCACCGGGGACCACGCTGAGGATGGGGCAGGAGGTACCCGATGGGACAAGGAGGCAGGAGCCAAAAACACCTCCATGAATTTATCTCATACTGGCACAAAAGGGCTTGGCTAAACAAAACCAAAGGGTGTCACCCCCGAGTGACACTTCCCCGCTCCGGTGGCCTGTCCCCAAGTCCCTTCCCACGGAGCCATGAGGTGACACGGGTTATGCAGGCCTCCACTGCACTAGTGTTCATCCCAGGTAAGGAGCCACAGGCACCACCATCCATCCCTTGGCCTTCAATGGAAACAAGCTCTAACCCAAGAGCATCCTTCCACAGCATCATCTGGGCTCCCACAGCTGCTGGAAGGTCCTTGCAGCCTCACTTTTGGAGTGGGAGGCAAAAAGCAAAACACCCTTAGGCCCCAAAGGAGACCTGGAATAGGAAAGTTTCACCTTTGGTCTGCTCTGCTAAAGGCAGCAGAGAGCCCTTCATTTCTCCCAAAAACTCCAAATGGGGATGAGCATCTCAAGCCACCCCATCCAGCTGGAGTCCCAGCTCCCGGCAGGGCGGGAAGGAGGGTGCAAGGATGCTGCGGAGGGGCAGCAGGTCCAGAGGGGCTGCTCCCTGGGCAAGCACCGCTAAAATAACAGCAAAAAACAACCAAACAAGCAAACAAACAAACAAAAAAGCCAAGGGAGGGAGGAAAAGCACAAACACGCACGGTATTTACTCCGGGCAGAACAGCATTGTAAATCGTTTAGCCCAATTGTTTTCCGTAGCCTTTCCGACGAAAGCATCAGCTGCTCTTGAAGGATGAATGGCAAAAAAAAGATGTGATTTGAATAACCACAAATGGAGAAATTAACTGCTAGGTTGTTTTTCCTGCCTTTTCCCCAGAGCTAAAAACCTGCTGTGGGAGGCAGAGTGATGTAATCGCAGGCACAGCATCGTTTCCCAGCTGCCGGGGGAGATCTATTATGGCCTAAATTAAATAAAAACACAGATGAGAGAACCTCTTTTATCTCTAAAGGTGGGGAAAGGCTACTCCGTGCCTTCATCCCAGCAGCTACTGCCCGGGGGCTTTGAACAAATAATAAATGATGGGTGTCTGCAGGAGGGGCAGGGGGGAGAAACACCCCCTGAGCAGGAGAGGAAGAGAGAGGGGGTGCAGCTGGGGCCAAAACACGAAATCAGCCTCAAAAACACGTCCATGGGTCAATGGGTTGCTCATCCTTAACACCCATAAGGGTCCTGTGAGCCAGCTGAGCCAGAACAAGGAGGGGCTGGAGGGTCCCCCAGGGCCGTGGGGAGTAAGGGGACAGTGGGGCTGCCATTACCCACGAATGAGTTAATTAAGGATGAGAAGGGCGGCTGGGGAACAGGGGAGCTCCCACTAAGCCTGGCTTTTTAATTAATGCCTGGAACAAGTTTCCAGCAGGGAAAAGCAGACCAGACCTGGAGCGCTGGAGGAAGGGGAGTTAAAACGCCCTGGCTGTGCCATCAGGAGATGCTGTGATCCCCCTGTCTCCCCTTCCCAGTCTCTCCAGGGACTCCTACAGGCACCTTCCCTCCACGGAGGACAGGGAAGTGGCTTATCTGGAAACTGCTGAGGACAGAAAGGGGCTTGGGGGGAGGAGGGAGGCAGAAAACTCATAAAAGGCAGGAAGAAGGAGGAGGGAAAAAGAGGGTGACGGGTGGGAAGCGCAGCCAGCGTCTCCAGGTCATGAGCCTACACGGTGGGAACCCTCCTGAGATGCTCCCACCAGTACCAGAAGGCTCTGGGGTGTATATCCAGCACCCCTCTCCCAGGTCCAGCTGGCAGCGGAGATGCTGGGCAAGACAAAATTCCCATGAGAGGTACGTACCAAGGAGCTGGTGTAGGTGGGGTCGGATGTGTCGTCCTGCAGGTAGCGCGAGAGGCCAAAGTCGGACACTTTGCACACCAGGTTGCTGTTGACCAGGATGTTCCTGGCAGCCAGATCTCGGTGCACGTAATTCATCTCCGCAAGGTACTTCATCCCGGCGGCAATTCCTCTGAGCATCCCCACCAGCTGGATCACCGTGAACTGCCCATCGTTTTGCTGCCGATAGGGAATAGCAGGCACCGGGGTGAGCGTATAGACCCCACCATGGGACCAGAGCCCCTCACCCCCAACCTCAGGAGGATGCTGCACCTCCTCAGAGGACTACCCAACTGCCCTGCTGGATTAAAGCAGAGGTATGCCAGCACCAAAAGACACGTGTTTTGGGGGGTGTACGGCACACTGCAACCAGCTCCCGAGCTAAGGGAACAGGCTGGGATTTACCAGATGGGATGCCGACATCTCACTCCTGAATCCCACAGCTGAACATCAGCCCGCACGGCCCCACCTGGCCTTACCCGCAGGAAGGAGTCCAGGGCCCCGTTCTCCATGAACTCTGTGATGATCATGACGGGTCGGCTTTTGGTCACCACCCCTTCCAGGCGAATGATGTTGGGGTGGTCGAACTGCCCCATGATGCTGGCCTCGCTCAGGAAATCCCGGCGCTGCTTCTCGGAGTAGCCGGCTTTGAGCGTCTTGATGGCCACGTAGATCTCCCGCTTGCCGGGCAACTTCAGGCGTCCTTTATACACTTCTCCAAACTCCCCTGCAAGTGCAAGACCATCCGCTGCCACCTCCTCCTCCACGTAAAACATTGCAAAGAGTAATGGTACCTTCTTGAGTGCTTTGGTCTCCAAACCAAGCAGCTGAGAAATGTCAGCCGGTTAACACTTCGGCAGCGCTCTCCTCCATAAATCTACTCGCCTGCTCTCTTTAAAAGGGGCAATTTCTGCTGCTGAGGACACGTTTGGGCTTTCGCAACCTTCTCCAAGGTGACAGAGCCCGGCACTGCCAGAAGCAGAAGCCGGGGCTGCTCCTGCCAGCCCCCACGAGAAGGATTTGCAGAGAAAGAGCATGGACGTTTAAGGACTACCTCACAAGCGGGAGGTGTCGGCGCCGATGATCTCGGTTGCCTTTTTGCACGTCACTTATCTCGGAAGGGAAAATAATTGGGCTGTTCTTACTGCTGCCCTCTGATTTAAAAGGCAGAGAAAGCACCCTCTCGTTTTCAGAGGGAGAGCTTTTCCTACACTGAGGCAAGAATTTGCCCGTGGCGGGGGGGGATTACATTTAAGCCTGGTTTGCAGCCACTTTGCCTTGATGAGCAGCAAAGGGTGGCTGATGCATCGCTGAACTTGATCCCGACCGAACAAGCTCATGGCTCGTTTGCAGCTTCCCCCCCCCAGCTTCTCACTTTCTCTTCCAGGAGCGCGACACAGTTATTTAAAAAATGGCAATAAAAGCAGCACAGATGACACAGAGATACATGCAGGCATGTGTATATATACATATGTATGGGAATATGGCAGAGATTAGAGCGAGATCTGGCTTTTCCTTGTTATCTCATGGAAAAGGCAATTAGGAAACCCCAAGAGGCCCCGCAGTCACCTGCAGAATATGTTCATGGAGCCTCTCCCATCTCAGAGGAACTTTGAGAGCAGAAACCAACCTCGTGCCCACCCTAGCCCATCAGAAACCCAGGAAAACCTGATGTATCAAGGCTTCCTTGAGGCTTTCCTGGTGAAGGACCACGTGTGCACCCCCAGAAAATTGCTCCGGGTGGGTGTGTGGCCATGCAGGAGCGACAGAGAGGACAGGGAGGGATGTGAGGCAGGGGATGGTGAGACCCACCTGCTCCAATGACCTCTTCAATCTTCACAAAGGATACATCGATCTCCTTGGCAAACTCTCGGACCGCCTCATTGGGGTCTTCGTAAGTGAAGGGGTCGATGTAGATCTTCATCCCTGGAGACCCTTGTGGGAAAATTAGGAGCAATGGCATAAGGGAGAGAAAACCCAGAGCAACTGAATTCCATGGCCAAGAACTGGAGATCCCTGTGTCCTCAACGCTCTCCATACGCCCATTAAGATAGTGCCTACTGCTGTGCTCACCTGCACTTCCTCCAAGCACCTTTATTGTCCTCTTTGGTTGCCCCGCTCCACCCAAACCTCCCCTGCATCCCCTCCTCTCCCTCTCTGCCCTCTGCTCCTCCTCTGTTAACCTTCCTCTTCCTCCTCCTCGGTGACAGGGAGCAGTTACAGACCTGAACTACAATCAGCTGGCTGTACGGTGAGGGCTTTACGAGGCTCCACGCGTTAGTGAAGAAATATTTATTTACCCAAAAAGGCCTCTGATAGTTTTGTGGCCGCTACTAAATTGACAGAGTGCGGCAATTATAATCAACAACCTGTATGGAGCCATAAAAGACAGCTTTGCTGGCCTCCGTGACAAGCCTGCTGTCCCTTGCACAGGGACAAGGAGCGGCAGCCGGAGCCGGCCATGCCACAGGGAGGTGCAGCAAGTGGCCTCTTGCCCTTTTCAAATGGGGGACAAACCAAAACAGCCCCCCAAATTCCCCAACTGGGGCTCGCAGACATCGTGTTCGGATGTCCTAGGGCTTCCAGAGCTCCCAAGGCGGGCACGGCCATGGGGCAGTGTGGCCACCACTGTCCTCAGGGCTCAGCCAGGTGCCAGCATTACACCGCGGTCCCTAAGGGGGTCCCAAAGAGGGCTGTGGTGTCCCTTTGGAGGTTCAGCCATTTCTCACCCAAAAAGAAGGGGACCAGGGACAGCTCAGCAGCCCCTCAAGGTCATCCCTGGAGGAGACCAGGAGGGACACCGCTGCCTGGTCTTCCTCCCTGAGGTATCTCAGTGTTACAGTGATTAACAGGGTTTGATTACACCGTTAAGGACCTCGCCAAAGGGCCACGATCCCATCACGCTGGTGCTTCCCGAAGCCTTTTCAGAGCCGATGTGCAGATGAAAGCACGGACCACGGCATCGCCTCTGCGCGGCTCCACGCCGGGAATCTCAGTGGGCTCCCAGCTGCTTTGCAAGTTTGCCGGTGAGTAATTCGGGAGGCGGCATGAAAGCCTCGCAGCTGGTGCTTGCAGGGCCCCCGGGGCTCAGGAGGAACCAGGCAGAAGCATCCCTCGTCCCCCAGAAGGGGCATCTGGGGCAAAAGCTCTGCGCCTCGGCGTAGGGCGCGGAAGGCTGCAATGAAGCCATCTGTGCATCTCCCAGTTCATAAATCCCTTTACGGCTCTGTCTCATCCACTTTAACGGCCCCATAAATTTTTTTACAAGAGCAGCTGATGCTCCAGCCAGGATTACAAAGGGATTTACAGGATCGTAACCGAGACTGACTCACTGATCAAAATATTGAAGAAATAAAGGAGACAATGATGCCAAAGTTTCCTGCCCACTGTCAACACAGGCGGGCTTTCAAACACCTTCTCATGTGCCCCGGGGTCCGTCTGCGGGCTCACTAAACACCAGGTTCAGCTTCTCCCTAATCCCCATCCCATCCGAATGAGTGGGATTAGGGCACCCAAACCCATTACTCTTCCCCACAAACCTCAGCCGCCGGCTCATCACCGCCACGCCGGCAAAAGCTGGGTGAAATGCCGGGTACCGGAACGCAACGTCAAAAGCAACCCGTGCTGAGCCTGCCTGCAAAGAGAGCGCTCTAAAAACCACCCCAGAGCTCCTGGAAACTGGATTAGGCCATTTATCCCTTCCGTAGACGACGGCAAATTTTGTATCACCCTTCCACAGTTGAAGCACTCGGGACCACGACCCTGACTCCAGTGCCGGATTCCTTCCGACACCACTCTTCCTTGGGAATAAACACCATGGGGACAGAGAAAAACCTTCAACGGGGCGCTCTCCCTATTTCCCCTACCTCAAAGCTCCCGGCGAAGCGGCGGCAGAGATAAAACACAAGAAATTACAACCTGAGAGACCCCATCTCACCCCACACACCCTCCCGCTCCGGGCTAGTCCTCTGCCAGCGATTCCGGTGGGAAGGGGGTTCCCGGGAGGGATGGGGGAGGCTGTAATTGCCGTGCCGCTAAACACAGGGGTGATTTGTTCCGGCGGATGCTCTCGTTACTCCATTAGTCGCTCGCCACAAATTTCCCACCTGTTTTGCTCCAGCATCTGCAATAACCCAGCGCCTGGAGGCTCGCTAACCTTGAAAGGGTTTCAGCTGCGCAGCCGGGAGCCACGGCACCCCCCCTGCTGTGGGGCACGTTGCCCAGCTTTAAAATCTAACCTGGTCTGAACACCCTGGGATTTTGGGGTGCTTGAGGGTAGGGAATGTTTCAAAACGGGGGGGGGCGGGGGGGAAATAAGTCCACCTGCAGCCCAGCACGGGTTGAGCCATCAGGCATCAAATAAATCTTCCCCCGCCACCCACGGTGCAGAAGCGCAAAGAGAAGGGGGAGGAAAAGCACAGGTCCATCTTGTTTAAGTACCACCCGGTGATGTTTGGAAAACAGTTTATGGTTTGCTGGGAGGTTTACGGCCCCCCCACAGCCCCTCCAGCACGTTGGGAGGGTTCAGTATGAAGCTGAGAAGGTCAAAAGAGACCTAGCATGTGGCTGCCGGCTTGCCTGGGCTCTCCTGGCTGCCTCCAAACCCTTTTCTTCCCTGTGAGCCCTCACCTTTTCCTCTGCCAGGCCGATCCTCATCCATCCCTTCCCTTTGCTCACCCATCCTGCTCCCCGCTTCCCCAGCCATCCTTCTCCCAGCCCTGTGTCCCACCGCCATCCCTTTTCCCCAGGCAGATGCCCAGGGACGGTTTCTTCCCACAGGGCAGCAAAATGCACCTGGGAGACATCTCTTAGGAAAACATAATCGGGATTTACGTCCCATGGGGACAGGGCGTGGAGCCTGTGGGCACCAGGTAGCAACTCCTCACCCTCTGAAGCTGCTGCTCTGCTGCTTTATTATCATTTCCAGCCATCACAATGGCCCGCTGGCTGCTTTGCCAGGAGCTGGAGGAGCACCTGAGCACACACTACACACAACAGACGCCTCAAATTTATCCTGCTGCGCAGCTCCACCAACCGCAAAGGTATCTTAGGAAAAGGCCCTTCAAGCTCCGGCTCTCCTAGCTGTTTGCCAAGGGGATCAGCAGCCCAAAGCCAGTTAAACCTTCCCAGTCGCTGGCTGTACATCCTTCCCGAAGCAGGATGCAGGGCGAGCATCAGCCACGTGGCCAGGACAGCAGCAATGCTGGCTACCAGCTGCTGTTCCCCAGCCACACTCCCAAAATCCAGAGTCCCTTCAGTGGTAAGAGCAGCTCAGCATCAATCCTGGCCAGGGCAGAGCCTGTGGCAGGAGATCAGGAGCTCTTTTCCCCTCCATGCACTGCCTCTTCTCCTTCCTTTCCTCCTTTGGGAGCCTTCACAGCATCCTCTCCCCACCCCCTGTCCCACCACATCTCCCTTACATCCCCTCATCCCCCCAAAATCCATCCCTCGAATCCCCTCTGTCACCCATCTTTTCCCATCCTTGAACCCCCCTCCCGACACCCTCACGCAGCTGTGGGTATCTCTCCTCCCACCCTACGGTCCCCTCCGTCCGCCCCATGGGGCTTCCATCCCCCCACACCCTGCCCATTTGGAAGGCGGAGGAGTGGGGCACACGCCGGCTGTGGGTTCAAAAGTGGTTCCCCTGCCCTCTTCTCCCCGCTCACCTCGCCCGGTGCTGTAGTGCTGTAATTTATCGCTGTACACCGCCTCCTTGCTGTAGGCGCGCTTCCTGGGAGAAGACGGGAGAAGACAGCAGGGTTTGAGGGACGAGCAGCTGGCAACGGCCCCACGCTGCTCCCCCACCAGCAACACTCGGCGAGCGGTGGCCGCTCAGTGCTCTCTCCAGCTATGGAGGTCCCCCATCCCTCCCTTCCTACCCCAAATCTCTCCCACTTGCATCTTACCACCTCCACCCTTCCAGGGATGCAGCATCCCACGGGGACCCACCTGCTGCAGACGATGGAAATGGCCACCAGCGAGACGATGAAGACCACCCCGGCCGCTGCGGACCCCGCGATCAAAGGCAGCTGCTCTCTCAGCTCTGACTTGTAGTCATCTGCAAGAGAAGAGGGACGGGATGGGTTCTCCTTTGCACAGCTCAGGGAGTAAGAGTAGCCTCCTGGGAAGGGGTCCCATAACACGTTCTCCAACCCCATGGGTGGTGGGACAAGGGAGACCCAGGCAGGAGCGCTGGTTGAGGCACACAATGAGCCAATGCTGTGTTGCACAAGGAAGGATTGACACACTCGGGTCACACATGTTTTGGGTGAAAAATATGGAAGAGAAGGTCCTAGGAATCAAGTCAAAGCAACATGATTTGGCCCACTTTCCCACAGAGATGACATTCACAAGGTGGCTTTGCCCATGCTCTAGGGCTTCTCTTACCTCAATAAATTTAAACCTGTTGGTCGTTTCGACCAAATTTAATGTGGAGTCTCAAAGTTCCTACAAGTTGCAGGAAAGCAGGAAGAGAAAAGGCCCCATTAATAACTAAACCAGCCAGGGAAGGCTGGGCCAAGAGTTCCCTCATATTACACATCAGAGAGTCCACCACACAACAGTTAACCTTGAGAGAGAGGCCCAGAAGAACCCAAGTGCTTTCACTGCAGATCCACTGGTAGGATTTTACATCTCGAAAGATGGCACCAGTCAACTCCTTTTGCAGGCAACCACAGCACCCCTTCCACACCAAGCATCCCTCAAACCCCCTGCGTCCCCTCGGCCACACACTGTGTCCCTGTGAAAGCCAAGGTGGCACATGGAGGACTGGACACTCCTGGAGCAATCCTGATAAAGCTATTTGCCACCTCCATGTGTCTCCTCCCTGCCTTCCCCTTCTCCTGCCCTGCCCCGTTAGTGGTGTGGGCACCCACAGCCGTGTGGGTGGATGGTACCACAGAATCACATGGGGTTGGAAGGGGCCTCTGGAGATCATCCAGTCCAACCCCCTGACAGAGCAGGTTGCACAGGAACATGTCCAGGGGGGTTTGAATGTCTCCAGAGAAGGAGACTCCACCACCTCTCTGGGCAGCCTCTGCCAGGGCTCTGCCACCCTCA
>JAOXNH010000049.1:28476635-28487461 GCA_028566575.1 Bartramia longicauda
GATTGGGAGGCCACCTTGGGCAGGGGTCATGAAATGACAAGAGTGTTTGATTTTTGGACAAGTAAGGAGGAGGGGGGCCAGCCTTGGGCCTCCGCCTCCATTCAAGCAGGAAATGGGAACTAATTCATAAACGAGAAGATGCTCCAGTTACAGCAGGAGGTTTCATTAATTAACCATCTCTGCTCTGCCATTAGAGAGGGAGGATGGAGCAATCACGAGGGGGGGTGCCTCCTCCCTGCCCCACCTCGCTGGTCCTTACCAACGGGGCAATGATGAAGGGATGCTCATCCATCCTTGATGTCTAACAAAACCCTACGAAACGGAAGGCTGCAGAAAGGAATATCTCCATTTTGGCACACGCACCCAAGAGACCGGACTCCCATCCAGGTCCACCACCCGGCCGGGGGGTTCCTGGCCTCCCACACAGAGTGGTCCCACCTCCGTTTGGCTCCCGGCTCTGCCCCCGTGATGCCGTCACCTCCAAGGCACGGCTCTGCAGAGGAACACCCTAAGTGTCTCATAAACACGGCGATGATTGAGATAATGGAAAGTGCCTCTTAGCCCCTGTCTGCTGCATCAGGATATGAGGCATCTCCTAGCAGCCACGAAGAGGAAATTAATAGGAGCAAGCAGGAGTAACCACTTTGATGCAATTTCCTTGAGAGATAGTGGACCATCTAATCTTTATTGGAGCCCTTTAACCTGTCATTCAAAACTCATGAAGGCCTCTTGCTCGCACAGTCTTTCCAGATATTAAAAGATGATAAAAAAGGATAAATCAAAACAATATTTTACAATTTTATTATTCAGGGGATCTTTTTTCTGCCCCCCTGCCTGAGGCACGCAACTGGCTGTGATGAATTGTCTCCTGCCAATGGCGTTAATAGCCAAGTGGGGCCACCGCATCCCAGGGGACCGGCCACCGCATCCCAGGGGGACCAGCCACCACCTCACACTGTCCTTCCTCCTCCACACCACGGGAGGACTGCCGAGTCCTCCGCATCCTACCACAGCTGTCCCACACATCTGGCCTCTTACCGAAGCACTTAGGGCCATAAGCCACCACCTCGGGCAGCTAGACACACAGCGTCACTGTGCACTGCAGGACACTGAGGTGGGCACGAGGGCTTTGGGGGGGAACTTCAAGATGCCAGGGCAGAAGGCAGCTGGATGCAGACCCTTCCCTGAGCCACACACACAGTCCTAGGGCCCATAACAGCATGAGGAAGCACAGAGTTACACCAGACACACAAGGCAGGAGACACAACCACGTGTGGACACCAAGACTTCGAGACGGATCTCCACTTCTTCACCTCTCCCTTCCCACCAGCAACCTCCCCGTCATGTCCCAGCTCCCCCCAGCAAGTGTTGGCATCCATGAGACGTGCAACGGGTGACTTGTGGGCTCTAGAGCTGGAAGATGCATTCAGAAACGTGCCTGAAACACGCTGGGCTCTTTGGAGGATAAGGAAGGAGAGGGCAGCAGTTCCAGGGAACCTGTATTTTGATGGAAGGGGACAGGAGGGGGATGGAGGAAGACGAGAGCATCGCAGCACTGTGAACACACCTTGGGTTTAAGCACAGAGGCACGTTGGTGGGTCGGTTGAAGGGGTTTGTTAATTTTTAATTACACTTAATCCCAGTGATGCTTTGTCAAAATACCTGAACAGAGTACGCGCTGCAACCCAGTGTCCTCAGGTTTCTTTCATCACTTCGCTTATCCGTAAATTCCTGTAATCTGCAGGCACGTGGCTCTTAATTGTTATTATTACCAATTAGCTTTTCTCTCTTGTAATTACACCGTGCTTGCCTAAAGTCTCCCGCCGTTCCGGGGGAGGCTGATGCTGCCTTCTTCCCGAAGCTGCCGCGGGCTGCAGCCCTCTGCTCTCCCCACTGCCCGTGTCCCCCCCTTTTCCTGGGGGAGCCAAACCACCAACCCCACACCAAAGACGAAGCTGAAACCCCCACGGCCCCTGCGATGCCATGGTGGGATTTATGGAAATTTATGGATGGATCCACAATAATCCATCAGACAGTAAACATGTAGCTGGGGTGTAAGGCTCGGAGAGAGGGCTCGAGCCCAGGAGGCAGCAATAAATCACCCCACTAACGGCAAGGGCAGCGTTTGCCTTGATTTAAGGGCTGTTGCAAGAAAGTTTCCCAGAGCTGGCAAGGTCTGGATCTGTAACAGCATCTCGGACGAGCGCGGGATGAGGCTCTGCCTCGGCTTTCCCTGCGGAAACGGGCTCCTTCTGCCGGTGCCCTGGCTGCGGCGCAGTCTGCATCTTGTCAGCCCGGAGGAGAATTAATTGATCGTTGATTATGTGGGCTGGATAAGATTAATGATGTGCTTATCTATCCATTTCCTCGCGTTTAAGCACCAGGGGTGTGTTGGTAAATGATGAGGCACGAAACCCGGCCGTGCCACTCGGCGGGGCTGCATGACCAGCATTTAACATCCCCCTGTGACCCAAAGCTGCCCATGGATTCGCCACCCTTCCTGTGGATTGGCCGTCCTGCCCACGGATCAGGGATGTCAGGCATCCCAGATGGCGAGGGCCAGGCATTTGCCAGCAGGACCCCTTTCCCAAGGCCAACACAGGTGTTTGGGGATGTGAGGGAGCATCACTCCAGGCTTCTAGCGATGAGATGTCATCACTGGAGGTTTTGGGGAGGGGAAAAAACCCAAAATAGATGCAAGTTGTTCTAGTTTGGATGGAGCTGGGGATGGAGCCCCCTTCTTACCTCCCCCAAAAGCTTGGGGTGGGGATGCAACCATGTCCCACGTGGGGTAAAACACCCAGCGAAGGCACCGTGGACCTGCATCCCCATCACCTTCTCTCTCCTCGCTCGGCAGCTTGCATGGGGCGGGATGAATTATGGGAGCAGTAGTGGCACACAGCAGCATCACGGGGCTTTGGTGCTTCCAAAATCTCCCCGTCTTAACCACGACGATCCTGTACCCCTTATATTTCAGGTGCCAGGGGTCCCGGAAAGAGGCGGAGGGAAGCGGGATGTCTCTGCTCATCCAGCCCCGCTCCTGCCCAAGGCAAGCCACCATCAACAGACCAGATGCTCCGAGGGAAAGGGTGCAAGCATCAGGGCATCCAAGCGTTCCATTTTTCAAACTAAATCCTCTCGGTTGACGCCTGGAACTTGCACTTTTTAATTACTCTCTTAGGGAAGCCTTAGTCAAAAAAACAAAAGAAGAAAGAAAGAAAGGAAAGAGACATCTCCTCTATATTAACTTGCTCTAAAGCTCCCCAGGGACGCGGAGTGGCATTTTTCCTTATCAGGTTTTAAAATAGGAGCTTCTGCAAAGAATTACATTCTTCATCTGGCGATTCCCCACCTCCTCCCCGTGGTCCTCGCTGGTACCCTGTGCCAGCTCCCTTCATTGCAGCAAACCAAGCCCGTGCCATCTCATCGTTCCCGTGTCCCTGATGTCCCCACTGGGGCAGAGCTAACCACGTTTGCCAGGTTTTCCCAAATTCACACCTGTTTTGGGTTCCTTTTTGGGTCCAACGCCTTTACAGGGCCAAACATTTGCACGTGCTCATGGTGGCACCAGCACAGCAGGTGAGGGAAAGATGGGTTAGAAGTAATGGTGCCATGGGAGGCGATGCCCTCAAGAAGCTGGAGGTGCGGAGAGGACTGCCACATGCCAAGGCACTCAAAAAGCCCAGATCATCCAGCCTTGCTCCCAAAAGACAGGTGGCTGGCACCCACCAGCACCCCTGGGAGATGGGCAGCGGGGAAGGTGCCCTGTTGGCTTTGAGGACACCATGGGCCATGAACAAAGGAGGAGGAACTGCAGCTCACTGCACTTCCAGCCCACTGGAAAACGGACTCAAAACCATTTCCCTCCTTTCCGCAAAGACAATTCCTCATTAAGAAGAAAACCTGGCTCCTAAAACTGACACTTTCTGCAGGATCCCAATTTTTTGACAAAACTCAAAAGAAAAAAGAAGAGAGGAGACACTTGCTAGAAACCCCTTATACGTTTTACAGACATCTTCGACGCATGATGTATTTCTTTAAGCACACCAAAAAAAGGATAAGAAAAAAAAAAACATGGAAAAGCCATCAGTTTTTCAGCCTTCCAATGGATTAGCCCCAATCACGGGTATTTTAGCGGCAAGGCAGCTCTCCTCCCCATCCCACTGCCTCCACGTGCCGCCCGCCCGCAGGCGAGGAAGCCCTCGGAGATGCTCTCAGCTGAAAGACACTACCCCGGGCAAACAGACACCCACACGAAATTGCACACTGTGGAAAAAACGACATTTAGAGGATGTCATGATTCCAGGGGCAGGCACTCCGTCTGCCGACACGGCTTCCGCTCGCCCTCGGGACCCGGTGGCACCGTGTCCCCCATGGGGACACACGTCATGCCACCACAGCCTGTAACACCACCGATGCTTTTGGGTTTTGATCCCTTTGGTGTGTCACCAACACCAGGGAGGGGGGGAGGAAGAGCAGACTCAGGCAAGGTTGTCCCCCACACGCCGCCGACACCGCTCCCCAGTGGGGGCTGCCATCTCCCCTTCTTCAAAGGGCTACAAGGGTGCTGCCTTCCCACCCCACTTTCATGTCCCTCGTTAGCTCCCCCCCTCCAGCAAACATCCAAGCAGGTAGCGAGCACCCAGAGGTTTAATTGCATCCCCGACTTGATGCTCTCCCGTCATCCCTTCCCTCCTGGAAGGGGAGGGGGCTGGAAGGTTGTTTTGTGCGGTGGCGTTGTTTTGTTTTGTTGTTTTTTTTCCGCCCCCCCTCCTTTTTCTACCAAGCCAAGCGCTTCTCCCAAGCGCCTCAGAGCCTGGCACAGCCGCAGCGAGCTCAGCAGGCAGCCGGGGATGCCGGCGGGCATTCTGCCGTGCCACCATCCACGGGGCATCCACAAATTAATCCAGAGAGGGTCCTGGATTGGGAGGAACGCCGCGCTCCGGCAAGGAGGGACGGGATGGTACCCACTGCAGGCATCCTGCCTGCCTGACCACACCGGGAAGACAGAGGGGGATCGGAACCGCTCCTAAAACACCACCAAATCTCCTTTCCTACCTCCAGTCCTTGGTGGAGGGCGAGAAGCACGACCCGGAATGGGGAAACAGAGAATTCCGAGCATCCCCAGCCCCAAAGCATCCCCGGACAGACAGATGGACAGAAAGACAGACGCTGGGCTCCTCCAAGGAGGGAGCTCAGCACAAGCCCCCGAGCAACGCCAGCGACGACAGCACCTTGCAGATGGGACAACCCACCAGAGCCTCGTCCCAGGGAGAGATAAAACCTCATTTTGGTGCAAACCTCACCATTTTTGCCACCAAACGCACGAATTTTCACCGTTTTCACCATTTCCCCCATCCCGGGGCTGAGCCTAATTACAAACAGCACCCGCCTCGTCGCCTGCTTCCCGTCTCTCAGCGGGATAAACATGAGATAAACATGAGCTTCCCAGCATCCGGGTCCGCATCCCGCGGGCAACGGGCTGCATCCCTCCCCGACGTGCAGAGGAAAGAGGCCCCAGCTCCTCGTTACGCGCAGGCGGTTAATTAAACCAGCCCTTCACCTCTGGAGGAATAGGTTTAGATCCGCCTTGGGACACGTGTAAATTAAAGTCAGCGGCTTCTGAGCCTGGCCCCGCCATGGTTTATTCATGGAGGAAAAGTAAAATTCAATGGGATTTTTCCCTTCTTAGGGTTTTGGGGTTGGTTTTTTTTTTTCCCCCTCTTCTTCTCGCGGATGAGAAAGGAATGGAAGGGGCAGGATTTCCAAGGAGCTTGCAGGGCAGGGAGATGCATGAGGCTCATTAGAGGCAACAGGGTTGGGGGTGCATCCATGGTCGCCTCTCCCAAAAATCCCACCCCTCATCAATCAAGGATCTGCTCCCCCAGAGGGGACCAAGGTGCTCGGAAATTGAGCCCCACGCACGCTTGGCTGCAAGGAAAACGCCGCCGATGCTCACCCAGAACCAGCACTTCTCCTCCAGGAAAGTGGGCTTGAGAAAATTAAGGGTCTCTGGATGCAGAAGAGCTTCGACACCAACTGTTCAGCTGGTATCACGACCCTAAAAACTGAGTTTAATCCCGGAGCAGGGCATGGAAGAAGATGGTTTTGGCTCCCACATGCCCTGCTGCTCATCGCCCATGGCCCCCATCCTCCCAACAGGTCCATGCTTGCCCATTTAACCACTGCTCCGGGCTTCGCTTCCTCTGTTTTTCATGGTTGGAGGGATTCTGAAGGTCTAAAAGACAAAACCTGTCCCAGATCTGTTTGTTGGATGAGGAAAGGGAGAGCACGCCCTGGGCAGACGGCGCCGCGGGGCTGCCAGCTCCCCGCAGAGCAGAGAAACTCGCTTTGCCCTCCAAAACAGCCAATGGGAAAAACAAACCAACAACAACAACAAAAAAACCCCAAAACAAACCAAAACAACAAAACCACTTCTCAAGGTCCCAAGGGTTCTCAAGACCCTCTAGTCCCCAGCCCATTTCCATTTCTCCCTGCTCTTTCAAGCTCTTCCCCCCTTCCCGGGGGAATGACAGCCCCGCTATGGAGGGGAGGGATGGAGGGGAAGGATGAGGCCGGCGCTGCCTCTCCAAGCACCCGCTCTCCGTGATCAAACGCTAAATAATTTGATCAAGCTCCAGACAATTTATCCACGAAGGCAGGGAGGTTTGCGGTGGCGACAGCGGTGACCGGTGCCGGGCGCCTCTCATCATCCTAATGCCGCCCGAGTTTATTAATCCGAGTCAACAAATGAAGGGGGATGAAGTTCCCAGCAATGATTTGAGGCTATTTAACCTCCTTATACGCCTCTTTATAAACATATTTAGCGGCTGCAGCCTGCCGCGGGGCTCTTCCCTCTGCCGGGGCTGAGCTTGTGGCCGCTGCCCCGAGCCCTCGTGGGGACGGGAGCTGTCTGAATAGCAGCCACAAATTAAATGCCACGGCACGGCTCTCCCGGGAGACACAACATAAGGAAAGGGGGAGATTGATTCAGCAGGAAATAGATGGCAGTGTCCAACCACCCTACTCCTTGGGCTCCCCTGCCCCGAATATAGGAACATTTACATCTCTGCCGTACGTTAAAACCAGAGTGGAGAGCTGGGGAGCAAAGCCAAGAAATCCATCCTGCGCCAGCCAAGGAAAAGCAATTTAAGGAGGAGGTGGGTGAGCGGGAAGAGGGCGTCACCGGGAGCAGAGCGGCTGGGGAAGGACTGGGGGGTGCTCCAGAGGTAGGGCAGGAATGCCAGTATCTGCTCCCACCTGACCTCCAGCACCCCCAACCCACTGCTTCACCCGTTTTTAACCCAGCTGGTGTATCACAGCTGGGTGCCCTGTCTCGACCGCAGGCGCAGCCGGGATCTGGATTTCGGGCAAGCTTCATAACCCGGAGCACACTTGGTTTGAATGAGGGTGATTATAATTAAGGCTGGCTGGCACCGCGAAGGCAAGCGATGCTCCCGTGCCACCTTGGTGACACCGAGGCGCAGGGGTGACACCACACCACGTTACACCGGTTCTGGTGAATCGCGGAGCAAGACCCACAGAGGAGACCCACCAGGACCGGTCACGTCCCATCACCAGCAAAGATCTCCCCATGAGTTTGGAGCAAACAACTGGGGGAGGGGATCAAGATTGGGGCCAGGGCTCAAGTCCCAAAAAACACAAGCCCCAGAAGATGCTCTACTTCCCACCCCAGGCAACGGGCTCGATACGGGAGTCACGGAGCGTGGTTATTTGCAGTGTGGAGTGAACTGCAGCCATGTGAGACTCCAGGAGTCGATGGACACGGGCTGGAAGCCATAGGGAAGAGCCGATACTTTCATGTACCACTTAACCCAACGCATCGTGTTCACCCCTCAACGCCTACGGGAGCTATCGAGCCACCTAATGAGCAGGAATGAGAGCTGCCACGAAATCTCACGGTGGATCTCAGAGATACCCCTGGGGATTTCGGGAACCACCAATATCACTCCATAACTCCTCTTCCAACTGGGAAATCGAGGCAGCATCCACCCCCGGGCTCCCCGGAGCACAAACCCCTCCTGGCTGGGAAGCAAAGGTCTCCCATTCCTAATAGGAACTAATTAAGCACCTTTTCCTCCTTTGCCAGCTCACGCCACGCAGTATCCCCTCAATCTAGAGAACATCAAGTGCTTATTAATTACGTCTGAAGTGGTTCCTCGTTAGAGCTGACGCTGTGAAGGATGAGTCACCCCAGGATGGGGCTGGAGGAGAGCTTCAGCCGTGGGGCCAGGCTCACGATGCCGGCACTGGAGGACATCGTGCCTTTGGTTGCACCAGGGTGGTGGGATGCCCCATCACGGAGCAGGACCACCCCATCCCGGCAGAGATGAGCCTTGGGAGCTGGGGTTTGAGGGCCGTGCCTGGAGATGGATTCAGCAAAGGGAGGATGGAGACAGCAAGGGAAGGACGTCCCGACCAAGGCGCAACCACTCTCCCACATCCCACCTCCACCCCAAGAGCCCCATGCATGGAATTAATTAGAAAAGTAATTACAAGAGCTCCCCTATGAATATTTATAACGGAACAAGCCATAATTACTGCTCCTGGGAGGACAGGCGCCTTCTTACCCAGCCGCGGAGAGGAGAGGGGAAACGCGGCTGCGACCGAGGGACCGCAGCCACTGGCTGCTCCTGCCGTCACGGGGACCTGCCACGGCCCCGGGGAAACTGCCTCCATCACCCCACACGGGCCTGAGTAAAAACCTCCCTTCCCACCCCAGGGGTGGCAATTTTGGCAGTAAAACAGATTTCCCACAGTTGGCTGCAATTTACTGTGATTTATATACCTTAGCATCACACATATATATACATATATATATATATGTATTTTCTACGATTTCTCTCTCTTTCAATAGCACCTCCTTTCCCACCATCAGCAGTCAAACAGTGGCCGCTGCCATCGACTCATCCTGCTCCTGCCAAGCACCTCTCATCACCCCTGATCTCCTGGAGCCACAAAATGCCTAAAAAAGCAACTTCTGAAAAGTTTCACCCATCTCCCTTCCACTGATTTACTCTTCCCCATCCACGCTCTCCCTCTCTGCTCCGTTCTTAACATTTTCCCAGTCCAAACTGCCCAGTTTTGATATACAAGGGAGGCCTGTAAGAGAGACAGAGAGAGACTTTTTACCAAGACCTGTAGTGACAGGAGAAGGGGAAGGGTTTTAAAGTGAAAAAGGGTAGGTTTATGCTGGACACAAGGAAGAACCTTTTTACGATGATCCTGTTCCAGTGGTGAGACACTGGAACAGGATGCCTGGAGAAGTTGTGGATTTGTTCCCCTTGAGTTGGCTTGAGTTGTCCTCTTGAGTTGGCTTGAGTTGTCCCCTTGAGTTGTGCTCAATGTTCGGGGCTTTGAGCAAGCTGGTCTAGTGGGAGATGTCCCTGCCCATGGCATGGGGATTGGACAGGCTGATCTCTGAAGGTCTCTTCCAACCTAAACCATTCCATGATTCTACGATTCCCATACCAGCTCATCCCCGTGCTGCAGCAGGGAAGGCTGCTGAAAAGCTCCCAGCCAGAGAAAGGACCTTCTGCAAACGGCGTGAACCCACTGGCACTGTCCACATGGGTGCCACCACCAGGGACAGGAGAGGTGCCGAAGGCTGCCAGGTGGGACAGCACCCTCTAACCTCACCCCTGAGCACAGCCAGCTTCTCCCTGATGAAATCCCTACTTGTGTCCCACACCGACAGTAGAAACAAGCTGAGAAGAAAAAAAATAGTCTCCTCCACCCCCAACATCTGCTATGCATAAGTCAAAGCCATCCCAGATTGAGGGGATTTACTCTACGTGGGCAGCTCTGGAAGCTTGTCTTTGCTGTGAAACAATTTGCACCTTGGGCTCTCTAAGAAGAAGTTGTCTTAAATAATAATAATAATATTATGTGATTAAGAGCTTGCGAGCAGATCGGATGTGGAGACAGGAGGTCTGTGAGAGCTCCAGGGCTCACCCTGATGCCCTCATCCCAGCAGCAACGTGCCGGTCCTGCTCACCTGGCGTGCTTAAAGAGATGCCCATGGCAAAACAGGGAGGTTTGGGTTTAGCCAGAAGATGACTGACCCTGGCAGCACCCAGACAGGCAGAGAAGAGTTTTTCCCATGCCTAGAACCATTTCAAGCTTTCAAACAGATTCCCTATTTTGAGACAGAGCAAAAACCCACAAGCAGCAAAATAATCCCTGCTCCCGAGGAGGACGACCGGCTCCCTCCGTGCCACGGTGGGGACATGCACCCCGGCATGCATCAACCCATCCCAAAGCTACATCCAGGGCAGGTTTATCGAGCGATTGGTTTTAAATGCCTTGGTGACATCATGCCTGGATGCAGATAGGTAATAAATAAATAAATAAATAAAAATCAGATCAAAATAAGTCGATATCAAGTCTCACCTCACAGGCAATTGACCTTCTGGGCTGCAGACCCAGCAGAGGAAAGCCAGTTGAGCTAGGGTGGAAATTCAATCCCCAATTCCTCTCGTATATCGGATTCCCAGGACACCTCTGCTTTTATGGACAAGTTTGAGACAGCAAAGCCCAGGAATCAGAGCCCTCTGCCCCCAGCACAGGGCAGAGCTCACAACCGTCGCCCAAAAAAAGCATGGAGATGGCAAAGCTTCGCCCACACCAACCAGAGCATCATCCAGAGAGGCCTCAGGGAGGGATGAGACAAGACGAGGACAACGTTAGCCTAGGCATCATTGCCTGCTCAAGGGGATGCTGCTGCCAGGAGCCCCATGATGTACCTGTGGTCACACTAAGAGCACGGAGGTGACCAGCTCCTACCACCAACCCGCAGCTCCTTC
>JAOXNH010000049.1:28769061-28780574 GCA_028566575.1 Bartramia longicauda
GGCCGCTGCGGCGCGGGGGCTGCGGGCGGAGCGGCGGGCGCCATGAGCGGGGCGGCGGCGAAGAGCGAGAAGCTGGACGAGGCTCAGGCGCTGGCCCGCAGCTGCGCCGGCAGACCCGACTTCCAGCCCTGCGACGGGCTCTCCCTCTGCGCCACCCACAGCCACGGCCGCTGCTTCCGTCTCCACTGGTGCTGCCACCTGGGATGGTGCCACTGTGAGTGAGTGAGCGGCTCCCAACCCCTCCTGACGGCTCCCAACCGGCCGCCCCCCACCGCTGGCTACCGGCCGGGAGGAGCTCTGTGTCCCCGTCCCCCCGGTGGGACCCCGAGGGTGGGGGCTGCTGATGGAGCCGGGGAGGGGGGCGGTGGAGGTGGTAGTGGTCGGGAGACTTGCCTCGGGGCCTCCACGCAACCCCCGGAGGCCAGCGGTGGCCGAGGGGGCGAGCTCCCCTCTCTCTGCCGCCGGGAGGAACCGTTCACCGGCCGCTTCCCCCTCGGTTCTAATTAATTGTCTTTTTACAGGCACGCGGCTTAAAATCTTCCGTGTAGAGAAGTAAGTGCTTTAGGATATATATATATATCTCTCTATATCTATCAGATAGCCACTGTTTCAAAACCCAGTGTTGACCCAACTCTGTCAAAAAGGTGCCCGGCGACTTTAATATCGATGTTTAAGATACCGATGTGTGTAATCATGGAGGCTGGGGTGGAACTGTGGATGTCCAAACAGAGTTGGATGAATAATTAATCGCACACAGCCCTGAAGAGCAGGCTTTTCAAACAGCGTGTGGGGATGAGGTCGGGGAATGGTGATGGAGCTGTGCGCGCTCAGGTGGTGTTGCCTTTGGGAGAGCTGGAAGCTTTGGATGGTCGGGGTTAAGGTTGGACCCCTCTGTGAGGGTTCCCTCGGTGCTGCTGAAGGTGTCCCTTGACTCCTGATGTCCCATTCTCCTTTTAACTCCGTTTCCGTCTTTGTAATTTAAACTCCTGCATGGATTCCCCCATGCACATGCTTTTTGGCAAATTTTGCTTGACGGGGAAGAGGGCCTGCCTAAAAAGCCACCTTTTATTTGGAAGAGAGCTTCTGTTTGAATTAAATACACATTCTAGGAATTTTGCTGAGATTTGGGGTTTATTGGAAATCTGTTCAGAACAAAGAGGTTTTCTTCTGTGGGGTGGCACAACCGGCTGCGTGAGAAGGTGCCACGGTCACCTGCTGGGTAGGGACAGGGATGTCTCCTTGGCATTTCATCGGAGACACAAAGGCTGTCAAGTTATAACCTAGATATACTCTTCTTTTCCAGTATTTCTCTGGTCTCGGTTATTTGTGGCTGTCATCAAGATGTATGAGCTTGTAAGCACTCTGGAGTACAGGACCAGAGCTCAAACTGGTGTTTATAAATAAACTGGAGATGTTACCTGAAATCAGTTGGGGATGGTCCTGGGAAGGGGAAGCCAAATGCCGAGCTGGGAGAAGGAGAAGTGACGTTGTGGAGAAGGGTCTGGGGATTAAGCTGGATCACAAACTGAACGTGCGTCAGCAGCAGGAGGCCTTTGTGGCAGAAAATCCACAGCCAGAACCCCAGCCTTCATTTGGGGATGCATTAGCACGGGCATTGCAGGCGTGCAATTTAATTACCCTCCTCAGCTCAGTAATGATGATAGCAGACTGATGGGCTTAGCTTTGAGCATCGCGCTTTGAAAAGCTGTAGGAGAATTGGGGAGGTTCTGTAGGAGATCGTGGTGACCAGCTTAGAAAATGTGATTTACAAGGGGTTGATTTGGGCCGCAAAAGGTGGATGGAGGAAGATGAGCTTTGCAAAGCGTGAAGGTAGCCATGCCCAGAAGGCTGTGTTCTAGTCCTTCTCTACTCAGACTTGGAAGGTAACCAGTTATCACCTACCTGTGGCAAGGAAAGTTTAGGTTTGGGTATCCAAAAACATTTTAACTAGGAAGAGGAATGAAGCAAGGGAACAGAGTGCTTGGGTGGGTGAGGAATCGTGGTCCTTGAAGTCCTCTAAGGAGGGCTTAGACTGGTATCTCTTAGGAGATACATGGAGCTGATTCGCTCTTGGAAGGCCCACTCAAGATCCCGTCCAACCCTTAGCTTCTCTGTGGGCAATCATAAGATTTGAAAATAATTCTAGGTTTTGCCAGAAGTATAGAATTCCTTCTTAATTCCTCCTTTCTGGCTAAGGAAACTTTGAGATACGTTTGCCCCATGAAACTATCATTTTAAATGAAGGCAGTCACATACGTCAGTTTCTTGTTTAATCTTCTGAAAGCCACCAATAAGTTCTCTCCCTTCTTGCCCCCTTATTTCCTAATGCAAATTTCAGAGCTAAGGATGTCTTTGTATCCTGCTCCTGCAGAATGAGTTGAGTGGGACTTAAAAGGGGTAGGAATGAGGCCTATAATGGAAGATTGTATAGAGGTCAGAGATGTAATTAAGCAGTGTTGGGAGTTATCTCCCATAAACGCAGTGCTGCAATACTGACTTGGGAGTCCTCAGAGGGTTCTTGAAAGTGGTTTTCTCTGACTCTTTAAGAGCTGTGTTGGGGTACAGGAAACTCTACATCAATTAAAATGGCCTTTGAAGTATTATTTTCCATCAGTGTCCAAGGTCCGGGAGAATGTCAACTCGGTTAAAGTGCACTTAGACTGAAAAATGACAAAAACACCAGCGCTACGAGGAGTAGATTGTCTCCTCGTGTGTATTCAGGATCGCATCTGCTTACTTCAGTGACAGCAGCAATTTAGCGTTGCAGGGCCACTTGGCTATAGAAATAATAATTGAGAAAGAACCCGCTCTGAACTCCCCAAAGCCATTTTTGTTGGCACGCTCTGAAGTGAGCAGCACTTTAAACGCTCTCTTTGCCTCCCATGTTCCTCTGTCGGTAAAATGGCAATAATAGCTGGCAGGCGAGATCACAGGGACTGTTCAGTGTGTCCAAACAGCTCCCAGAATCTCCAAGTGCTGTGGGTGTCTCTTGTGACTTTTCTCTCTAACTCCGGGAGTTTATTTTGGGTCGTTTTCAGTCTGTTTGGGATGTGGTGGGGAGGAGATTCCCCTATGAGATGGAATGTGGGTCTCTACTGTGTCCCTGTGCCTGGGGAAGCTCTGAACCCAACTAGAACTTCCATCAACAAGCGCCCACAAAATGGGCAGCACTGGTGGGCTTGGGGAGGCTGCAGATGGGAGGGCTGGCAGGGCGCTGGGTGTCCCTGGAGATGCCTGGCTCCAGGGCATCCAGGGTCTGGGAGAGCAGGCAGCACCTCATGTCCTGCTGTAATAGATGACTGTGACACCCTTCACCCTGTGTGCCTGCCGACTCCTGCCTCCACGGGGCAGCGGGATGAGGGCTCATGCTTTCGGCATCCTCTTCCCTGCAGGGAAGAAGGGGTTGGCCCAAGAGGTGTTTTGACTTCAGCCCCTACGTTTGTCCTGTTGGCCCCCTCGGTCTATCCCTGTGCGCGTTCCACTTGCCAGGGTGACAGCCCCCTTTTCACCTTCCTCCCCTCCCCTCTGACAGCCTCGTGGGATTCTGTTTATTGGATGCAGGTCGAGAGCCTTAAATTACTGAGGACAATTTTTTTTATCAGAGAAAAGGTGGGCCAGAGGCAGGTTTGCAGCAAGGTGCCCACCTTCCCTTCCTTTCCTCACCTCCGGGTTTCTGCTGCGGCTCCGATTGGCGGTGATGCTCTCTGCGGGGCTGCTGGCTGTGTGGTGGCACCGGCTTCTGTCAGGAGGGATCACACCCTCGGGGTTACACCTCTCCTGACAGCAAGACTTGGACTGCGTTTTGCTAATTTTACTTCCCAAGAATTAGCTCACCAGAGAAGGCATCGCACTTGATACCGTTTCAAGATTGGCTTCATCCCCGGACGAGGCAAACCCAGGGTATTGTGGTTGCAGCTGTGTTCATTTTTTAATCTGAATGTCTTGCATTATGTTAAACACCTTGCAAAACTCTCAGGATGTTGTGTTGCAGTTGTCAAAAATACATTACGAATAATGGTTCCCCAACACTCGTTTCACAGCAGTGTTATCATTAGAGAGTAATTGTGCTACCTTGTATTAGACTGTGATTATTATTTTTTATTTTTTGCCCTGGTTCTGCATCAAAAAAGCAGGCTTTTAGTTACTTAAAGCCTCTTGCATATCTTATGCTGAAAAATAAACGCAGCAAATAAATTTGGGTTGCGCCGCTTTGGCGAGATTCAGCTGTTTGGACCGTTTACAAGAAACCAAACCCAGCAGGGGTGAAAGCTGTGAGGTTCCCTTTGGGTGCTCAGAAAGGGGAACCGGCTCAGATGTGTAAAAAGGATGGGGGCAGTATAGGTTTTTACAAATACAAACGCTTCTCCTCCGCCCTCGCGTTGTGCTACGCTGTATATGAAGGCTTGCAGGTGTGCCTCCAAATAGCTTCCTGCTTCCTGGTGGGCATCACGTAATTATGGGACCGTTACACCCCGAGTTTGGATCCAGACCCGGCAGTTTCTGCGTGAGGTCAGGGCTTGGCAAAGAAACCCAAGAAACTGTTGTTCCTCAGCCAAGAGGAGAAGAATGGGTTTGTATGAGGGGTGGCATGTGTTTTCCGGGTGGTTTTGGGAAGAAGGACTGCTCTGATTTCGGCCGTGCCAGCACGTACTCCAGGGATGTGGAATCAGAGGATATTTGCATTTCTTGTTGCCCACTGAACAGGGAGACCAGGGTTTCTCTTCGCTCTCAGAGCGGTCTTCCTCACTGTGTCTGTTTTCCGGGCGCTTGCCGGTCCCCTGGAGTTGTGGGTCTGCCGTGGGTCTCTGCCGTGTGCTTGGGCGGTGGGAGGCGGTTATCCATCTCCCACAGCTGCTGCCGAGGAGTGAAGCAAATCAGCACAGTCACTGCACCTGTGTGTGTGTCCTCTGAGCAGATACTGCTTTCTTACATTCTTCTCTACTTGAAATAACAGTTTAAAATTAAAAAAACATTGGTTTTCTACCCCACAAAAGCGCTGAAAGCTCTCTGCCGAGGCCAGCCTTCGTGATGCCTCTTCCAGAGAGGAAGATGGGGTGTTGTGTGTCACATCACATCTCCTGCCCATCCTCTGGCAGCGTACACAGCCTTGGCCCCCCGTGCCAGGTGCCGGTATTTTCCCCTGCTCCGTAGGGATGTGTGCACCGTATAAGTGGCTCTGGGCACACAAGCAGTGTTTCCGTGGGGTCTCTCTCCCACGTCTCGGGCAGCAGAAGCTATCAGTGGGGGCTCTGACAATCTCTGAAAGCCCATGTAATTATTCCGACCCCAGTCTGCCTGTGGGAACCGTAAGCGGGGAATCAGCGAGGCAGCATTTCTTCCCTGTAACACGCCATTGGTAAGTGAGTTTAAATGGTTATTGAAGGTATTCGAGAGCGGCGTGATGGAGCTTGGGGGTCTAAAAAGGAATTGTGTCTCCTGCCAGCCAGCTTCTGTTGATCCATCCATGTGGGAGAAGCAGCTACAGCCCCGGAGGGGATCCTGAACTAAGCCCTGGGGTGCTCTGCGGCATTGCATACATTGTAGATCTCCAAAAGCCTTGCTTTTGTTCTGGTGGGGTTTCTGGTGGGGTTTCTTTGCCTTGGTTTTTTTGGTGGCTACGAAACTCTTCGCCGCATCCGGGAGAGAGGCAAAGGGCAGCAATGTACCAGTGCTTTACCAGTATCTCTGTCTGCAAAAGGTGACGCAGACTGGAGCTTACTGGAAGTAGCCAGCCTGGCACTAGTGATGGCCACTTGAATTTCCAGCCGTGCTGTTCCACAGGGAAAAACCGCATCCCGATGACCGAGTTGTTGGATAAACATGAAAAGGGAGTTATAATGTGCTTATGTTTTAAATTCTGAGACTGACTATTTGGAGTAGCTCGCGCAATTTTTCTTTGTGGAAAAACTCCGTCTAAACAGGGATGGGGCAGTGGGGATAGGAACTCTGGGGTGTTCTCCGGAAACACAGCTCGTATCGGTGGGAGGACGATGACAAATCTTAGGAGAAATAGGCATTTTTCATTTGCTTTTGCTGTGAAAAGGATTTGAACATCCGTCCCGTTTAAGTCTATGTATCTGGACAAAATGTTTGTGCACAAGCAAGGCATTATGCTGTGAGCACCAGGCAAGGGCTGCAGGAAAGGCGGATTTTACAGCTTGTAATGGGAAAAGACTTCTAATGAGGATTTGCTGCCTGTGGCTGTGCAAGATCTTCTTTTCACCTGTATTTTGAAGAGCTGTGATACTCGAGCTTCATTTCACTAAGCTGTACCCAAGGAAGGAAAGAATGTCAGCTTAATGTATTCCGAAGTGTAACTCTGAGGGAGAACACTTACCCGCCAGTTTAATGGGTGCACCGTTGCGGACCTGGATTGCGTTTGGTTGCTCTGGGTTTAGTTATAATCCGCAAATCACAGTACGGATGTAACTCTTGATGCTGTGCCTCAGAAAGAGACCCCGCATGTGTAGATCCTGTGGGAACATCGGCGCCTTTGAAAGAACCTGCTGGCATTCATTTTGAAATCCTTCCTCTAATCAGTTACCTTTAGAGACATGTGTGTTCTATTATTACTATTATTATTATTAGCAAAACCCTGGTATCACTTAACAGGAAGGGACCACGGGAAAAATCTTTGAATTCAAGTTAGTTGCTCTTAGTACGTCTTGTAGGACTAACTCTTTTTAAGCCTCATACGGGATTGAATAGAAATCACTGCACCGCTTTCTCCAAAAGTCCTGAGAAAAAGGGCTCTTGTGTTCCAAAACGCTTCCTGCCAGCCAGAAACTCCTGTTGGTCACGTGTGACCGTGAGGCTGTGTTTCATAATCTGTCCGTCCAGCTGAGGAGCCCGATTCACAAACAATTGTGAATCTCCTTGCCCAAAACTCAATGATCTGATGGAAAGAGCCTCTGAGAGTTACAGATTAATGGCACCTCTCCTCCATAGCTGCTTGAAGGGTTAACCTGCTGTTTTCATGAAGCCTGAAACGATAAGCCCGTGGATGTTTCCTACCGGAAGCAGGTACTTCCGAAGGAAAAGTTCAGTAAGGTCGTGTCCCATCAGCTGGTGCGGTTGCCTGTGAATTCAGGATGTTCTGAGTAGCTTTGTGGTAAAGGCTGAGCCCCTGCTCCCATCTAGAGGTCTTGGCTCTGGTAAAAAGGCTTCAGGCGCTTTTCTCACTGGAGAGTAAGAGCTCAAAGATAAAATTTGTACCGGAGTACAGCGCCTGGGGCGAGCGTGTGGCTTCCTTCCTGGACTCTGCAGGTGAGGAAATGGGTTTGCCAGCTTGAATCTGCGAGTGCGCATACTCCAAGCGCCTAACTGCGACAGCGTCCCACCGCCGTGCCTTCTGACACGCTATCCTTACTCTCGTGGTCGCTGATGGATGTTTCGTGTGTCTTAAGCTGCAGCCCGTGGTCACATCCTTGTGTTGCCCTGTGGGACAAACCGAGTCACGAGATTGTCATCTTCCTGGCTTCCATCCTGCAGGTCCACAGAGCTGGCTGTGCTCGGGTTTGCTGGAAGCATTCAAGAGGACTTCCAGGTACTTGGCACAGGACCTCAAATTTCCTGGCAGCACCCACATGCTCCTCAAGAATATGTTCTGTCACTGCTCGCGTGGATGCGGAGCTGGGCTTATAGAGAATGGACATCCTGGGGATGGCTTTATGTAACGGCTCTCGATTTAACCAGCGCTGCCTCGCGCTTCATGACTCACTCCGAGCCTTGGTAACTTACTTCTTCACGTTGATGAGGTTATACCAGAAATTTTGTGTTTCTGTAAGGGACAAAAAGCAAAATGGTTCGCTCAGAAACATTGTAAGCTGTTCCAGACTGATAGCTCTGCCAGTGTGGGCTCAGCTGGTGATGGATGGCACAAGCTTATACTAATGGAAAAAGCTGGTTGACAGTAGATTGGATTGCAGGTAGCGTGTATATATGTATCTCTCTCTACATATATATTTCTCTCTCTCTCTGCATATAAAGTGACCCTGTTTGTGTGGTGTGCTTTTCGTTCCAGCACCTTCATGAATTTATCTGTCCACAAGACACAGAGTATGTTTTCATAATGGCTTTGATTCTTCCACTAATCAATTTTTATGTAGTGACTGATCACAGAATTCAAGAAGTGCAGTTGATGCAATTTAGAGGTGTTTTTGCCAATAGTTCAGTATATTCACATAAATGGAAGTCAAAAAACTACTGGGAAAGTAAAATCTGATTGCTTGGCAACTGTGCCTTGTTTTTAATATACCCGTACTTTAATTTAGGCAACGCAACAGTTGGAATTTATATATAACCTATGTTGTAAAACAATTTCAGCAAGAGACATGCATTTGTAGTCTTGCTGTCGCTGGTGGCTGCGGAGCTTGAGAGCCCACATGGGTGCTCGCAAAACTGCTTGTTTTGCTCTTGTGCTTGCACCCAGCCCCAAAAAACCTGTTCCCTGCTGTGCCCGAGGAGAGGATGCTCTGCGGGCGTCCCTCCAGCTGCACGGTGCTGGAGCTGGAGCACACCTTCAGCCCTTCCAGGGAGGGGGGGCTTGGCTGCGACACCCCTCATGCTGTGCAGCTGCCTGAATTGATTGGATTTCAGACCCTGAGCCACGTTCCAGGTGTATGCACTCACTCACAAGTGGCTCCTGTCCCTGGTGAAAGGCTTGGACACCATCACTTGTGTCAGGGTGGACTGACCAGCTCTAGGAGTCTTCTGCAGCCCACTAGCATTAGCCTGTCCAGAGGCAGGGCAGGCAAAAGGGGACACCCACCTTTCCTATTGTTTTTCCTACCCCGTGCCAGTAGATCCTGGCATTCCCCAGCTGGTGCTGTGGGATCGTGGCCCTCTTGGTGTGAAGCTGAGGGAGATGCTTTTACCCCTTGGCCAGCCCTCTCTTACCTGCCACAGTGGTGAGTGCTGGGTTTGCTCCCTCCCGCGTCGTCCAGCTGCTCTGGGCCATTTTCCCCCAGTGGCACGGTATGACATGATGGCCCTCCTCCACCTCCTTCTCCTCCAAGGGTGGTACTTGGTCTTTTATTTTTTCATGCAGAGCATTGCTGGATCCCACTTTCCGACGAGGGAAGGGGACGCATCAGCTCCACGTGGTGACATATTCTGGGCCTGAGTAGGGAGAGCTGTCCTTTAAATTATCCAGAAATGGGTTTGGTGGAGGCTTGTAACAGAAATACAGAGATTGGTTTGAATGGAGTAGGAATGGAAGCGTGCACAGATAGGCACCAGAAGAAGCGATAGGAGGAGAGTTGAAAGAATGGCCTGTATGGATAACGAGGATGCTCTTCCCAGCAGTGAAGTTGAAGAATGTCTTGTTTGTCAAGCCCAGAAGGCTCGCGCTCTGCTAAGGCCACCGCACAGATGACATGTCAGCAGGAGCCCCTGTACCCTGACACGGGAAGGGAGCTGCACAGGTACAGCACATCACATATGCCATCGCTTCTCCTCTCAGCCCACCAGGAAAACAGGCTGCAGCCACGGAGGCGGCTGTTCCAAGCTACAAAACCCAACCTCCTGCCTCAGCCATCTCCTGTGGGCGCAGAGTGCGGGGCTCTCTTGCAGGGTACAGCCCTTTGGAGGGGACTTCCCATCCAAGAAGCCACGAGCTGTTCTGCTGAATTGAGAATTCACAGGAAAACATTCCCATTGCACACAGGGGCTCATGGCTGCCCCCCCCGCAGTGTGTACTACTCACCTGGAAGATGACTGTAGCTCGTCTCTCCAGTGCCTGTGGTTTCTCTATATCAGGAAATGCCTTCATTTCCTAGGTACCTTCTGACACTGATCCGTGCTTATCCTTCTTTGTTACCATATCAGCATGCTGATGGGCTGCAGGAAAGGGATGGGATGCCGAAGCTTGAGCAGATGGTGCACAGGGATGGTTTTGTAGAATAAATATTTAGCACTAAGCCGGGGTGGGGTTTTTTGCTAGCTTCTCTACAGAATTTAAAAAAAAATATCTACCGTAAGTTGGGGATAAAATTTTTCAGGGAAATGTGTGAAGAGTAGCTGTTCTCCCCTTTGGGGGAAGCTTTGTAAAGGGATGTTGGAAGGGGAATATCCTTGGGATCAGAGCTGGGGTTGCGATGGGCAGCGCTTCGCTGATGTGCTCATGGAGGTGCCTGGGACTGTCTGCCACCACGTGTGTGTCTTCTCCTAACCCAGCCTTTCAGAAACCCACCTGTGTGCTCACTCCTTTTTTTTTTGGGGTGGGTGGGTCAATATTCTGTTCCTTACAATGGTTAGTAAGCAAATATGGCCCCTTTGAGGGGGTTTATGGCTGCCTGAAACATTTCTCAAGCCTCCAGGGTTGCTCTTTCTTTGAGTCTGGTAAATCCATGTGAGAAATGAGAGGAAGGATAGAAGGAAGCTCCAGAGTCTGTTTGCGTTTAAGAGTTACCTGCACAGAAAGCCCTGAAAGGCTTAGACAGCTCTCAGCACGTAACCATCATGATCCTTTTTGTGTTTAAAACAAATCAAGACAAAAGGGCATTAAAATACAAATTTGATGAAGAAAAACTTTCTTCTTTTTCTTTTTTTTCCTCCCCTCTCTTTCTTGGTTTCCTGTGAAAAGCTTATGGCTCATCAAGTCAAGGGCTGTCACAGCTGTCTCTCACTCTGCAGCAATGAGAGGGAACACCTCTCCTTCACACCAGAAGGGAATTGGCAGCTGTACAGAATCGCTGCCGGGGGAGCCACTGTAGAAACATTGCTAGAGCGGCTCTTTTCCGTGCTCGCACGAGGTCGGGAAGAGGACGGATTTGTTCAGTGCTCTGGTGTAGGTGCTTCTGGGAGAAGGTGATGTTTGTAACAACAGGCTTGGGGTAGGTCAGAGCCTGCTGGTGCTTCCTGCTCTGTTTCCAGACTGCTAAGGTCCTGTTGCATGGCTTTGTTTTCTTTTATGGTGGTGGTGGGGTAACGAGTGGTCCTTTGCAGAGTTGGCTTGCGTCCTTGGGGTGTCATGATCCCTTACTGTGCCTTAGAAGGTAAGTTCCAGAAGTACTGGAAATGGGCAGGATGCTCTAATTGATTTGCCTTCCATGCACTAGAAATCTGTTTGAACAATCTCAGCGTTTGTTGCTTGGAAAAGCACAGGGGGAAAGTATCACTGCCATTAGGGTGCTGCATATCTCTAGCTATGGGGCTTCTTCGACCTTGACAAGCCTTTTAGCTGCTCTTCATTATAACCACCGGTGTCACAGTTCAGCTTTACTTGAACTCGTACTGTCAATCTAACTCTGCCTCAGTATCCAGAAATATTTTTCTTTTCCTCTGGTGGCTTATTCCATGTCTCACATTACCCAGACAGCCCAGAATCACAGAATGCTATGGGGTTGGAAGGGACCTCTGGAGATTATCTGGTCCAACCCCCTGCCAAAGCAGGGCCACCCAGAGCAGGTCCCACAGGAACGTGTCCGGGTGGGATTGAATGTCTCCAGAGAAGGAGACTCCACCACCTCTCTGGGCAGCCTCTTCCAGGGCTCTGCCACCCTCACAGGAAA
>JAOXNH010000049.1:28899982-28910824 GCA_028566575.1 Bartramia longicauda
GGGTGTTCAGCCTGGAGAAAAGGAGGCTGAGGGGAGACCTTCTCGCTCTCTACAGCTGCCTGAAAGGAGGGTGTAGCCAGGGGGGTTCAGTCTCTTCTTCCAAGGAACAGGCGATGGGACAAGAGGAAATGGCCTCAAGCTGTGCCAGGGGAGGTTCAGGTTGGAGACTAGGAAAAATTTTGGCACGGAAAGGGTTATTAAGCCTTGGAATAGGCTGCCCAGGGAAGTGGTTGAGGCATCATCCCTGGAGGTATTTAAAAGGTGGGTTGACATGGTGCTGGGGGACATGGTTTAGTGATGTTTTGGTTTTTTGTCAGAGTTGGGTTGATGGTTGGACTAGATGATCTTGAAGGTCCCTTCCAACCCAGACAATTCTATGATTCTATCATGAAACTGTAGAAAAAAGTAGGCCCATACTTTAAGGCCTCTAATCCATGCAAGCAACACAAAAGGCTGAGGAAGTTTCTTGGCCTGTAGCCGACAGGATGGCCAGAGAGTGTTCTGTAACTAGTGAGTCATGGTTTCTTAATTCCATAACTTGTGAGAATTAGAACATCAGCAGAACAGAGAAAGTCATGCCTGACTAAAATGTCACCACACAGTATGCCCACCAGGCATCCACCTTGTATTGAAATATCTCTAGAAATAACTGAAGGATCTCCTGATCCTTTACTTCCTTCCAGGCTATTGAGTGATGCCTCCTTATGAGGCTCATCAGCTCCTTTTTGGCGACAACACTTTCTCTGGTTTGGCTATTTTACTTCTGAACAGACAGTCAAGCTCACTTCAGGTGACTCTCTTGGCAATTCTCATGGATGTCAAGCCCAAGCTTTCAGGCTTCTTCCTAGCAGACTTTGTTCTCCATTTTCAAGGTCTAAAAAACGTTGAAACTCGGAAACTGGTTTATTTCTCTGCACTTAATGACAGTCACGCTGCAGGATGAGAGATGATATATACCTTACACACTTTGATCTCACGCTTTAATCTTGTGGATAATTGCATTATATTGAAATGTGTGTTTTTAAAGGCCCTTCAGCTTCAGTTTTAGAATCTGCCATGAGATCTAAGATGTAGAGAATTACAGGAGAAAATGCAGATCTAAATTCTCTTGTTGGGCTTACGGACCAAACCTGAACTGTGCCATCTAGTCTGAGTCTCAAAGTAAAGGATACATAGTCCTCCTAGTGCCCTACGTAAACGTTAGGCACGACTTAGCCTCACTCTCCGACCACTCAGAGAAACAAAAAACACAACCAAAAAATCAAGCATGGATCACAGTCCTCTTTGCTGCTGCTTGGCTTTTGTTGATTGATGACTCTCTTAGGAGAAGGTCATGGAATTTTGATTTCTAGGTATTTTTAATTATGATTCTACAGAAAGGCACACAAATTGGACACCACAGCCTCCTTCAAGGGAACAGAACACCTCAGTAGTGGAGACTTGACTTTTCTCTACTTACCTTCATTAAAGGTTTCCATACAGCATGATCCTGAAAACTTGTCCTGAGCTGCTGTACAGAACGGGACAAACTGTGCAAACACCTATAAAGGAAAAGAAACCCTCATTGGGAAACCCACACACTCACACGTACACCACTGCAATATATACATTGCTTCTACACAAAGAGCCAGCTCGGAATTCGATAATTAGTAGACTGTAAATGGCAAAAAGGAAATATCACACTAGTCCAGGATAACTCCTCCTCACCCCCAGTAAATTTTCCAGCAGTAGACTTCAGATTAATTTCTGAAAAATTATCAGAAATTCCAACAAGTTCAGCATTGGACTTTGATAAGACAAAAGCATTTGTATGAATCAGAAAAGCCTCCTACCTGACTGCAGCTAACCGCACCTTGATACTAGACTCAGACAAGCCGTTAACAATACGATCCATCATATTTTCTGTCTCAATGATCTGAAGCAAAAAGGAATTAATGTTATACAAGTAAAATAATATGAACATTTATGGTTTGTCGGGTTTTTGTCTGCAACATTTTAAATATTGCATATAAAAACCACAGCTAAGAACAGCAAGCCATATTCTCTTCCCAGATTAAGCAGAAAGTAACATGTATCCACATACGATTTCAAAAACCATCTACGTACTATGCTCCACTGCTGCTTTCAAAGTGATTTTATTGATCCATCAAGGAACAAGAGGGTTATATATATCTCTATTTTTATATATATATATATATGAATGACACAATGTCGTATTAAAACAGAAGAGTGCATGTGTGAGTGCACACAATATATACAAACCACAGTCTGGGGACATGTGGTAGAGCTACCCCAAAAAAAAGTAAGTAGTAGTTGATATGCCCTATTTAGTCATGGCCAGCACAAGCACTTAAGACTTAAGGAAGTTAATGCCAAGATGAAAGATGGCTTTCGTATAATAAATCAACTTTGTCATGTACACACCCACCACTTATGAAAAACACTGCTTTGATATGTAAAAGGATGGTTACTAGGAACTATAAGAAGATCATCCTGCAACAAAAGTTTATGGGTTTGAATTATTCTGGAGATCCTGAATGGTTCCCCCACTGATAAACCTTTCTGCTGGTTATCTTTTCAACACTGTGTTTTCCATCCTCCTTCCTCTCCACATCTTTCTTCCTTCTGTTTTTCCCCTTTAACAAGCAAATAAACTCAGAAAATTTCCCCACCTCCTGTACTTGCCACGTTTGACACAGCAACTCCACGCTTAATTTAAGAATGTGCTGCTTTTAATCATTCATTGTTTAATTTCCCTCCACTTTCCACACATAAATTTTTAACTATAGGACTGCTCCAATCAGCCAATCTCTTTCCTGTGATGTTTGAAGAGAATTTGTTCTCCTTCACACCAACTCCTTTGTTAGGACAGTACAAGCCTCCTTGGTCACTCCAGAAATCTTGACTAGACATTCCAGGGTTTATTTTTGTTTTCAAAAGCATTGGTTTTATAACAGGACATATGACAACAGAGACAAATTCTTACACTGCCTTTCAGCCTGTCAGCTCCATCCGATTGATTGCTAACATTTTTCACAGGCTCACCTTTTTTCGGATATCTTCATCATTTGCTCCCAGGGAAGCATAGAGCTTGAAAGCAGCCTGGCGCAGTTCATGGGCATGCTTCAAATCATGGTCAAGCTATTTAAATAAAGCACAGATATCAAATTTAGACACTGAAAAATGACTAGTGTGATATTCTTATTTGTTGTAAACTAGTGCTTACCTACTGGGGTTTTCTCTACCACAGCCAGGGCAGCCAGGAACACAAATGAACTGCTGTTCCATTGGCTGATGTCCACGTTGACCAAGTGAACACAATCACTGAAGTTAACAATACGGCTAATTTCTCTGCTGAGTTACAGATAAGTCAACTTAAAGAATTTGAGGCCCAAACACTTCTATAAGTTTATGACTCTATCCAGACCAAATTCAGGCAAAAATTATTCTTATTTACCCAACAGAAACTTAAAGGAAGAAGCCAGAAGTGAAAAAATTAGGACAAAATCAAAGGAAGTTTTATCAAGAGAAGTGAAGCAAAAGAACTCAGGAACCCAAGACAGTCTCTACGTCCCAGGACCTCCATCTTAACCTTAAGGTGGATGTTAGCTTCCAACTTCTGCTGTAAAGGCACCAAAGCACGAGGTTTCTGGAAGGTAACTCCTCCACACAGGTGCCAGAGGGGTGACCTAGAGTGATGCACCACTGGATATGCTGCTCACAAACTGGGGAAAACTGCTTGGGGGGATGATAATCAATGGGAGCACTAGCTATGGGGATCATAAAATTGTGGTGTTCAAGTTCCTGAGAAACACACGGAGCAGAGCACAGAGCCTTGACTTCAGGAGAGCAGACCTGGAGGAGCAGCTGGGGTGTACCTTGGCTTGTTCAGCCAGGAGAAGAGAAGGCTGAGCTCAGACCTAAGAGCAGCCCTCCAACACCTACAGGGAGAACACGGAGCCAGACTCTTTACAGAGCTGCACAGCAAGAGAAGGAGAGAAAACAGTCAAACTGAAACAGGAGAGGTTCTTACTGGATATAAGAAATAAAAATTCACTATTAGAACAGTCAGAGAGGTGGTTTAATCTCCATTCTTAGCAGTTTTCAAGAGCCAAGTGGACGTAGCCTTGAGCAACCTCATCTGAGCTCAGCATGGACCCTGCTTTGAGCAGGAAATTAAGACTTTCAAATCTTCCTCACGTTCTTTCCAATGAGAATGATTCTACGATTCTGACTGCACTCCAAACTCCATACCAAAGGATTGCACTAAACGATGCAATATTTAAAAGTCTACACAAAATGCCAGAAAAAATGCTATTACTAAGCAGCAGAGGGCTGAAGTTAAAAGAACTGTCAAAAATTAAGCTGGATGAGTAATTCTTTCTGATGCAGCTGTATTAGAGCAGAATGTATTCTATCATTGTTAAAAATATTGAAAACAGAGAAGTAATCTGTTTGGCAGAGTCCTCAACTCGTGCAGTTTTTACCTTACAGGGTGTAATTCAAAGCATTTGAATTCAAAGCAAGCACCCTGGCTTCCCAGCTGGCTGTTTTTACAGCCTTGCTGCATACTCAAAGCAATGTCATAATATTTATAACTGCCCCACTCACATTTGGAACCTAATCATTTTTTGATCCTACAGCCAACATCCATTACTGAACCATCAGCTGCTAAACTTCATTCTGCTTATTTAAATTTATACTGCAACTATTTTTTTTTAAATATTAAATTTTCATTTAAATAGAATTCAAGGCAGCTCTATATGTAGAATCAATCCTGTCGATAAAAGTCCGAGAAGTGAGTCTACCTCTTGGGCCAGTTTCAGAGAAAACCCAAGGCTCTGTAATCCAGTTTTTTGGGGGACTTTTCTAAAAATCAGACTCAGAGGGAAGGGAACAGGCAATGGATATTTCCTTATGTGGAACATCAAAACCATTCTTGGTTGATTGATGACTAGTGCTTTGGAAAGTGTACACAAATTGTAAAAAGCCATGTTCCCAGATGAGAACTCCTAGTACACCACCTGTGAAACTAAGTCTCCAAGGTCTACCTGGTTTCGCTTTACCCAACCTCTTGCAAGTGCAGGTAACTCATATTATGAAATGTTACACGAAATCCACGTGTTTTTCTGCTTAAACAGAACAGAGCCATCTCTGGACTTAACATTTTTCACAAACCTGACCTAAGAATTTAAATCGTTTTCTCAGCACATGGACTATTATCTCTTATGAAGCTGAAATGCGCTGGTTCCTGAAGGTAAGCCTTTCAAACTCTGCAAAGGAGAAACGTGATAGATGTCCCAGTCTGGTACTTCACTGCTATCTCTGGAAAATGTGATGAAACTGGTATGGTGAAGTTATACTAAACTACCCATAGCCCATCTCTCTCTCTTGGACACAGACCAGCAGCATCCTTCTTACAGGAGTCCAGATATACACAACGATTTTTGGTTGGATAATACAGTCTCCAGAAAAAGCAGCGAGTGAGCAAAGACTTGGGGACCACACGCATCAGGAATCAAGTCCTGCTGGACCTCTGGTCACCTTTCTAGTGAGGAACTCAGACATAAGGTTTCAAATAGAATTAAAAAAAAAATATCCTGAGCCCATTTATTATTGTTTTTGCACATTTGCAAAGCTTTGGAACTGGGTAAGAAAACATACCCTCTTGATATCAGTGATTGCACTCACGGAGCTGGGATACTTGAAGTAGTCAGCAAGCATGACAATGAGGTGGTCGGTGATGCTGGCAATTCTCTGGAGCTCCACGTCTGTTTCAATCAAATAGGCCAACGTTTCCGCTCCTTCTACTCGCTCCTCCAGCAGTCTTTCCTTACTACACATCCGAACCAAACATGGCAGAGTCTGAAAAGTTAGAAAACAAACAAACAAAGCCACCATTTAGTGCAGCTACATCCATCAAGCAGCTCACAAAAAAAAAAAATAAAAAAAAACCAAACAGCTATCCTAGAGCAATTCTCAACAATGTTCTTTAGTTGGTACCTTTAGACAAAAAGATTTGAGTGGTTTTAAAGACATCAGACAGAGAAATTGTTCAGGCATCACTAAGTACACAGCAGGTTACTTTCAACCAGCTTCTCATGCAGGCACAATTAGTCCGTGTGAACGCAATGTTTAGAAGTGATTGTGGTCAAAGTTTCGCAAAAGCTTACAAAAAAATAACCCCCTCAAGAGTTCATATTTGTACAGGTTTATTCTTACTCCACACGAGAACCAAAAGTACTCAAGCTGCCCTCAAGAAGTACTTGACCCCTGTTTTCCCTGTGCAATCTAGGATTGACTACGATCAATGCAGTGAAAAATTACCTTGGGGCTTCCTTGACCCACGCTGGCTGCCAGGAGCAGTAGGGAAGGGAGGACTACTCCTAAGGAGTATGTTGGGTCAACCAGAAGTGAAGTTCACTTGGAAAGCAGGTCCATTCTGCCTTACCCTGACACACGCCCCTACCTTGGTTACAGTCATAGGGCAGCACTTTTGTCATACTTTCTCTACTTTAAATATTAAAACCAATCAAACCTTTCTCTATCAGAAGCTCAGTGAAAGGCACTTAACTCTGGAAAGACCAATTCTAAGACTTAACACCTTCACTCAAGCCTCTAGAAATGTAAGTATGAAAATAGATGAGGAATAATATCAAGGTTTTTGCTTGCATTACTCCACTGACTTCAACAGAACTATGCTGGTAGAAAATGTTCCTTGGAGTTATGTTTTGGGGGATCTGAAATAACATCTAACCATTGACCATCCAAATGGTTAAATAGATCAGTATCTCCTTTCCACAGGTAAGGAAGCAGGATGCTACCACAAGGATTAACATCTAACCCTGCCCTAAACCAGGGAGGCAAAGCTCCTCCTCTCTGTGTATCCACCACCTAAGACCTCAGATAAGACTTTCAGCCTGAACAGCTGAAAAATGGTTCAAATAGCACAGACACACCAAAGGACCTTCCGCTTCCCTAGCAAGTTAGGCAGAGCTCTTTTAAAAGAGAAGACAGCTGCTGAGGGATGGTAAATTTAAGCAGCCCTCAGAAATCTCCTCATTCCAAAAGTGACATTTCTAGGACCTCTGCAAGTTTCTTCAAAGTTTGCTTTAAAGCCTTCAGGCATTTATTTGTTATTAAGACTTTTTAATCTGTAGTATTCACAACTGTACCATAATGATTAAATGTCACCAGTTTCAATTACCAAACTGGCATAAGGTATATTAAAACCCGAGACTGGCATAAATAAAATCAAAGGTGAACACAAGCCCTCCAAAAATAACATTCAGGTTGACAAAGAAAAAACACAAGGAATTCCATGTCTAAACCACAAAGATACTGTACTTCCCAATTCCTTCCAAGGTCAAATGGCCTGACATGAGCTATTTCTTGGAACTCAAGGGCTAGATATCATTAAGCCACTGGCTGCAAGCACCCAAGATACACAAATGTCATAGCTTTCAACTTTTAGCAATTCCATCTGTTTAAAACTAAACAAAATCAAGAATTCTGAAGGGCACATTTTTACTGTTCCATTAGACCTACAGGTCAGCACCATGTAATTAACACAGAGGAGCAGGGGACTGTACTAGAGGTGTAAGATGAAGAACCACAAAGCACACCTGACCTTTTGTAGCCAGCAGATAGAAGTCTGAAAATGGATTGTAAAGATGGAATACTTCATTCAGATGGTATCACTGGGATGCATCACGGTTATCTGGACAAATGGTCACTTTTATTATTAGAATTCCAGAAAAATAATTTCTCTTCCAAGCGAATCCATTATTTATCAACCTCCTCCGCCTTCTCCCAATACCAACTGATTTTATTTTTTCACGTTACAGGCCAACCCACTGCTCAAGCTGAGCAATGAAAATAAATCAAAACCATTTTGGAAACACGCATCCCTGACTGCCCTCCAACTGAAGAAAGTTTGATAGCAAAGAGTCAAGTTCTCTTCAATAATTTCTGAAAGCTAAAGAGGATATTGTTTCGTTTTAGTTCACGAGAGGTCAAACAATTTGTGACTGGATTTACCACAGACTGAGACAGTGTGTTATCTAAAAACTATGAGCTCCTGGAGTGACCCCAGAAGAAGAGAAGAAGTTACATGAGTTTTGTTAACAAGAGGGCACGGTTCCACGTCTTCCTTCTGTCCTTGCTCTTCTGCCTACTCTCAAGTACTACAACGAATTTTAGTCCAAAGTTTAAAACATTTATTTGCGCAGAAGCGGCTTCCATGAGAAAGTGCTCCTGTTGCTCCAGGCTGGCAAACATGTGGTTTGAAAGGCCTGCAGTTATCCATCCGGCCCGTGTGGCAGGGCATCCGTAGCTCCACACGGCTGGGAGCCATCAGGAATAACCTGCCTTTGCCTACAGAGGTGGTTCCCTCATTTCTTCTCCCCAGAGCAGACCAGTTCTGGAACCCACACATCCTGAGCAGGGCACAGCCCGGGGTTAAGCAGAGAGGATTTCTGGAGGGAAAACATTTTCAAAAGAAGAAGGAGGTCTGCAGGAGCGAGATAGGTTGGGAAGCATGGAATTGTAGCCCTCAGTTTGAAGGTGTTGTAGGGAGAAATAAGAGAGACCAGGGAATCGAAGCATCGATTTGGAAAAAAGCTAAGTAGGAAAATGAGGGAGAGGGAGCAGCTTGGCTTCCGTACTTGCAGTAAAACCAGATGCCACTCATCAACACTGGAATGAATTGCATTTTGGACTTTCTCATGTAAAAAGACAGGAGGGACAAGCCTTTGCCTCAGCCAACATAGGGAGTTTTCATGTCATACTTGGGATGATGGATACCAAAATCTCACTAACGAAAGCTGTAGATACACCAGACTCTACTGCCATGGACATTGAAAGGCATGAATATGCTGCCTTATTGCAGTATCTTACACACAGCCTACCCTTTCCCCACCATTACCAAAAAGTAGGATTTAGGGGCAGTTCTTGACACTCTGGTGACAGCTCAGTTTAAAATGTAAGCTTGCAGGAGCCATCAAAGGTTTGCAGCAGTCCACAGCGAGAAGACACTCATCAGTAGCCTTTGGTGGTGGGAAGTATTTGTTGCTTGAAGCAGTACCCACATCCCTCCGCACTGGACTCTCAGCACACGCCACGGTCACGCACACACTTACTAGATGTCTGTTCACAAGAGGATCTGAACACCACAGAACTCCCGTAAGACGTTCCTGGCTCTCAGATCACACATCACCAAATCCCGACAGTGACTGCTTGGCTGATTAGATCCTTCACTCGTTAGACTCACTCCAAGAACACATGTCATCTTCTCAGTCCCCAGACAGGGGCACGTATGGGGAAAACATTATTTCTGCAGCCATTTAAATTGCCTTTCCTTAAGTCTGAACTGTGTGTTATTCTCCGGAAGGAAGGATGCTAAAAGCACCCTAAAAGCTTTGGAGTCTGTCAGGCTGCTACAGTAATTATCAAAGAATGCAAACATGTTTTCTTACTGCATTATTACAGCAATACTTCAACATCTCATGGAGAAACAAGCAGGGTTAGCAATATTAGCTCATCTCTGGCCGATACGCTTGCTCATCAACAGCTTGTTTTTTCCTTTTGATTAGCTGTAGAAGTGTGACTATTAAGAGATTACATTCCTATGGTATTTAATGAAGTTTCCTTTGCTGAATTTCCTTATAAAGTCACATGCAGTATAAAAATCAAATCCAATATTTCATCATGGCAGCTTCCTTTTTTTTTTAATATCAAATTTCCCTAGCCAAAGTATGAAGCAGACAAATGTACAAAAACATTATGAAAGCTGAGAAATCATCTGCTTGTGACAGACTCCACGTATAGATTGGGCAAGTATTTTGAGTGTAGTCTTGTGAAATAAGCTTTTGAAAGACAAACCAGTGCCTTGTTCATGTACAGAGACCAAAGCAGTAATGTTGTTTCCATGTTTCTTACAAATGGTTACTGAAATGATTCTAAACTCAAATGGTTGTGTGTCAAACTCTGGCATATTTATTCCTGGATACTGACCTTTTAGTATGATTCTTTATTTACAACTTCTTTAAAAAGCCACCTCGCTATAAATGCTTAAAGACACAGAGGGAAAGTAGGGAACTATTTTTTTTAATTAAAAAAAAAAAAAATCAGGAGAACTTGGTTCTTTGAGCTCTTCAGTGTAACAGACTTTGTGCTGCTTTTTCAAAGAGACAAATAAAACCAGAATAGTCCTACGTGAGAAAAACATTTTAAAGAGAAAACTGTTTGACCAGCTCACCTTAAGAACGATGCAAGAATCGTCTGTCCGTATTGCTCCCGCTCTGCACATGGAAGTAAGGCTGTAGCAACAGAATAAAACATATATTCACATATCCTTGTATTTTATGGACTTCAGGAAGACGTTGCAGAACAGCCAACTAATGAAATGTACTCCCCTTTGTTCTGCTATTGATTTAAATACATTTGTGCTCACTAGACTTGGGCACACAAACAAACTACTACAGGTGTACTTTTAAGCACATTTCTAGTACAGGGCATCTTGCTGGAGCACTGCTCAATACATACACCACACACTGGTCAAAAAAAGGTCTAACCACCCAACTCCACTGATCCACAAACCTCTTTTAGCAACAAAACCCCCCAAAATGAACAACTTACATTAAGATAAAGGAGCAACAAACATAGACATGTCCTTTGCTGCACACAGTATGGGCAAGCACTTAATCAGGGGAGAATCAATCAAAAAGACATGGATGTGCTGGAGCAGATCCAGAGAAGGGCAACAGAGCTGGTGAGGGGTCTGGAGCACAAGTCTTATGAGGAGAGGCTGAGGGAGCTGGGGGTGTTCAGCCTGGAGAAAAG
>JAOXNH010000049.1:28962970-28974954 GCA_028566575.1 Bartramia longicauda
AAAAAAATAATGTTAACTGTTTTTACCAGCTGCGTTCTGTTCAATGGATGCTGAAATACTTTATTAAAAAAAAATAGAGATTCAAAAATCAGTATTCTATCTTGTCAAAGTCTCCTCTTTCTAGAAAACCAAAACACATCTATGAGAAGTTGGGGGGGACACAACACACAACAGAACAGTTTGCTTTAAAAACATCTGAAATCAGACTAAAATGCCTATCACGTGTAACCGACATCTTCCACTCAAGCTCACAGAGAAATCTGACAGCTGAATACCATGCTCCAATTTCTTAGGAGATTTGTCAAGTTTGTAAAAAACAATTTATACTTAAAATATTTTATTTCCATTATAGTCTTCAGATCACGAGGCACACCTGAGATTTTAGCATTGCAGACCCAAGGCCCTTAAAGATAATCAACTATCTTTACTCATCTAGCTGGTGGCTCACAGCTCCTTTGGATAACCTGGGGGTTACACCAAACATTAAGTGCCCAACTAATCGCTTAGGAAACAAGACAGCATCCTCTGGGAAAACAAACAAACAAACACAAACCAGGATGTAAATGGCATCAACCCACCAGTGAAAAGGTGTTAGTCAGAACTGTGGAAAGCACTGACTTTACCATTTTCTAGCCCTTGGAATACTTACAGGCATTTCATTTTCATAGTGAATGCTGACAGGAAAGGAACACCATGGAAGTGATTTGAAAGACAGAAGCCTTGACCTTATAGCATTTCCCTGCTACGTAACTCACACTCAGCAATCGATCCGTTTTTCCCATTGCTCCCTGTCCAGTTCCCTCTTCCTGTCCAGATGCTCTCCCCTCCCCAGCGCCCGAGCCTTGGAGGGGTGAAAGCACAGGGGAGCTACCTCTGTTCTCAAGGGCGCTGGACTCCAGAAGCTCCACATCTAACACCAGCAGAATTTGACAGGAAGACTAAATGAGTCTAATGACATTCTCATGAAAAAAAAATTGTCATTTTCATGACATCGGTGAGTTTTGTTACCCTCACAGCCTTTTAGGCCAAAGGAGTGTAATGTGTTTGCTAACAATTCAGGGCAAACTAGAATAGTAAAAAGAAAACTTCCAACTTCTCATAAACTGAGGGAGAAGAGGGTACTTTGGAAGATTCCAAATCCAGTTGTAAGAATCCAGCAAGTTACACGCTACTGAAAAGAGGAGGCAGGTGAAAACTTGGGCTAACAATAACGGTATTATTGTCTCAAGCAACTTACAAGCATCAACCACCTTATATAGAAATAGAACACAGCCTTAATTAGTACAAAGTGAGACAGTGGTGATGTCTGCGTTTAGGAAGCTGCTCATCCTAACTACTTGCATTTTAATTTTAAGACGTTGTTCTCAAGTTTTGAGAAACAGCACACAAGTGAGGTTTTAAGAACAGAGACACGCTCTTCCATAGTCCCCATAAAACTGTCACGCTTCAAATTAAGAGACTTGGTTCCCTATCAGAACTGTAATTAAAAACCAATACTGGGCAACACACATCGTTTTGTTTATGACCGTGAAGCTTTTCTATGGCATGAATATCACCAGAAACAAAAATCTTCACTCTTCTATTGCTGTAATTTTATCATGGGAATTCTGTTTTCCAATTTGGTCATGGAGTTATTGCATATGCTACTTTGTATTAAAAGTTCAGTATAAAATGAGACAAAAAGCAATAAAATAAAAGCTTTCAGTCTTTAAGCCAGACATCCTCTCACTTTGTCTTGAGTTCCAGTTTAAGAGTCCTTTTCTCGTTAAAGGAGCACGGTGAATCCTGTACAGCAGTACAGCTGAAGATACGTACTACACACCAATAACTGAGAGCCGAAGTAAAACCAACTGATGATACACAAGCTTTACATTCCTTGACAAAGTACTTCCCTGGAAAAGTCTGCTTCTGACTTCGATGTTTAATCCGGGTGAGTCTTCCACCCCGCGAGAGGCACATACAGCCTCTTCAATCTTAAGAAAGTAACATGACTAAGATCGAGTAGCGTTAAAAGCATGAGTAGCCCACCAGAGTTCTCACCACCTTCCCATAAAAAAAAAGTAGGGAGAGAACTCAGTTCTACATCCCATGAAGTATTACTCTGTTTTATCCTCATCCTCTGCAGCATAGATAGCTTGATTCCTTCTCTTAATTTTTTTAATGTCGCCGTTCCCATTTTCGTCACCACCGATGCGCTTCAATGGTCTTTCATTTAAGCTCTTCTCTTCCACCTGCTTACTCACTCCAGATTTCTCCAGCTCCTCGTTAGTGGAGTCCATAGCATCATCAGATGATACCGCCATGGAATCTGGCATGATCCGGATGTCAGAAAAACTTGTAGAGAAGTCAGGAGGATGATCAGGGGAAGGATCTACAGAACACGTACTCAAGTCTTCATCACCACCTTCTTCATCCAGCATTATTTCATCCGGATTAATGGATGAAAGTCCGGAATTATCTGTATTATACTCACTGGGTTCCTCTGCTGACCCAGTACTGTCCATCTCCTCTTCCTCCTCCTCCTCTTCGTGTTCTCCTCGTACTGAGCCCTCTTCTTTAGCTTGCTGGATCCTGTCATTGATGTCAGTGAGGCCAAACTGGGCACAAAACTCAGTGGTCTGGGGATTGATGGTATGAACTGGTTCCACCTTTTTCTGGGGCTTGCTGGGATCATAACAAGCAGCTGTCAGTGTGAAGTTACAAGGAATTTTGAGGTTATGATTCAGCTCTTCCAACACCTCTTTGATGGCTTCTTCTGTCGCACTGTAATCCCACCTAAATAAGTGCATAAAGTTTAAACAAGTGCAGTGTCAAAAGGTATTTCCTGTTCCTGCTGCAAAGAAAACCTTTTAAAGGTGAATAATAAAATCATCTCATAACAGATACCTAATTTATCAAATTATTTCTCCGGAAAGTATATTGTGTTTGGTCAATATTGAGATTCCCCTTTCTCCAACGAGGATTTGGGTATTACATCAACCCACCCAATAAACATTCACCTGCCCACTCCCATAGCCCAGCCTGGTTTTCAGTCGCATGCTCTGACTGGCAAGATGATCGGCCACTGTGTATTTTTGGCCCCTCAAAGGGTGGCACCTTTAAGTTTGCCAAACAAAACTAACTGCCTGTGTCGAGCAGCAAAGAAGTTGGATGCTCCAGACTACAGCTCTTTGCACCATCCCCTTTTCCAAAGCATTTAGCAAGTCCTATAAGCATTACGGGCTGCAGAACAGAGAAACACAACCCTAAGTTTATTTTTTTTTTTTTGCTGGACTGAAAGCAAAATAAAAAATAAATAAATCACACTTTCCTCTCTACTTTGTGTGCAACTTACTTTGCATGGAGGCCGTTATTTTCAGGCATGTTCCATGAGGTCTGAGTCACATTAACAAGACTGTTGGTGGCCTTGAGGACCGCAATCCACTCGGCATCATACTCCAGTGAGTCACCTGCATTAGGATCATGTTCTATGTCTATTATCTGTTTACAAAACCACAGAAAACAGATGAGGAGAGTTATTTCTCTTGACACCAGGAACTGATTAAAGTTTCAAGTGTTACTTTCACAGTACAGAGTTTTCACTAAGTTTCAAGTACACTGAGCTAGTGGTCTCAATCAACCAAGTCCTCTCAAGGTAGCTCTTCATGGAAGTTTATAGGAATAAGAGGCTAAGAAAGGACAATCAACAGTAGTAACAAAGGCATTTCTCTATTTTAGCTCACAGCAGTTAAAAAGCAGAACGCCCTCCTCCCTACTGCCAGCTACTGGACAGTCGTGCAACCTGGAAAACAGAATTTGCCTGCTCTTAAATTCATGCTGCCTTCTAAGCGGATACACATCAAGAACTGATGGCAACGGTTATTCTGCCGTATAAACACACATTCTTAGCACAGCAATGACATTAACATGAAATGTTTTTAAACTCTTTCAAGGGCTGAGGAATTGAAACGCAAATCTGGATTGTCTTCAGTGACATTAACCCAACTCAAACCATTCAGTTTAGTCAGGCTCCGATTTTAAATAATCCATAAAGTAATCCAACCTTGTAAGATAGTTGTAAGGAAAAAAAAAAAAAAAGAACATATTTTAAACCAAAGCTCCACACAGATGGATCACCACGCTGCTGGAGGCTGTACTACTCCAGGTTAGTTTTGTTACGTGATTCTAAGTGTGGACTAGGACCTCAGTGAACCTTTGCAGAGCAAAAGCCCATCTTTGTACCCTCTCCCACCTTCAAAGGTACCTACTAAGGGCAAGTGGATCCCACCACACATCCAAAGTAACAAAGCTTCCCTTTAAGCTGACAAATAAAAGCTACTTTAAAGTAAGACTACTAAAACGCTCGACTGCGTTTGAAGAACATGCTGTCAGCAGCTCCCTCTCATAGCAAAGGAGTTTAGATTCATCCATTTCAGGTTTTACAGACGGCACCACAGGCAGCACACACAGGCCACAGGCATGAACACTGTTTTGCTCTTGGCAAAGGAGTTTGGCACTCTCCTTGAAAATTCCCACAACCGAGACCTCCTACTTGGCTGCTGCCCTTCCTAGCCAGATATGCACCAAACAAAAAGAAGCAGAGCTGTTCTCCTAGGAAGTCGCACCAACTCCTGCTGGAATTCGCAATGCGGAAAGGAAGTTACAGTGCTCAACTTAGGTCTTAACCCTGTCTGAATTCATGAATCCAGATCTGAAGAAAGAGGCACCTGCTGACCCAAACTAAACTGTGAAAGAAAAAGAGCCTCGAGATGGACTGTCTGAGATTTGATGTTTGACCAAAAAAACAAAAAACAAAACCAAACCAACCAAACAAAAAAAAAACCACAAGAGGAGGTTCAATTGAGGTTAAAGTAGAGTCACTCCTCCAATTAAGTCAAGTACTTGTTCTAAGGTGGAAGGAAAAGGCAGGAATAAGCAAACACCACGCCTGCCTGACAGGATGCAAGCTCTGCTTATTTCAGGACAATATAATACAAACACCAATCCACACGTGCACCATTCCCAGTTTCTTTCCAATTCCTCCATTCATCCCAACTATTCTTCAGCTTATATCTAAGCACAGCCCTTAGCAGTCCAGAGAAGTGAAATACTTAAGAAGTGGAAACCCACTGCACGTGGTCATCACCTGCAGAAAGTCTCTGTGCGGCAGGCATTTATCCAGAGCCAAGAACTTCGTGGCTTTTGGTAGCTCTTCTTTGGAGTTTGTCTAGAAAACAAATGGTGTTACCACAGTCATTAGCATTTCTATGAGATTTGACCGTTCTGAACAAGTTGGAGAGATTTAAAAGCATGATTTATACAGAAAAAGACTTTCTGCAGTAGAAAATCAGCATAGGATTGTAATAAAGGGATGGGGCAACAAAGAGGAAAACAGACTTCACTGGAAGTCTAATGGGAAGTTGGATGCAGATGACAGCAAGATAAAGCAAGAGACACAGGTCCCCCCCAAGCAAGGCAGCTGAGCACACCCGGCCTTCATGCCAAAAGAAAAACTTTAACATCATTAGAAACAGACTTGTTGAGTCTAGAAGGTGTAGAGTTCCATTTTTACAGCTAAATAATTTGCAAATAGGAATAGGAAGTCATACTACCTTCAGGAGCAACTCCAACCAAGACAAGTTTCAACTTACAGGGCTTTTTGGCTTTACCCAGGCCACTAGAGAACTTCAGCTGCCAAGCCTTACCACATGCACCCTCCCATTCCTGGTTAGCTGCTACCTTCTTCTCAGTTGCTTCTCTGTCACTGGGGTTGAAGGTGTCTCCTTCCCCAGTAAAGGAGGAAAGAAAGTGCTTTTCTACAAACTTAAATTAAGAAGTTTCCAGTGCAATAATGTCAGCTATTTCATGCTGTCCATGAAGATTAGGTAGTTACACCACTGATTTATTAACATCTCTTTAATTTATATAAGCTAGTAGTTCTAACACCACTTAATATTTTGCAGCTTAAGCTGAGTTTTAATAACTGAGCAAAAATGTTAAGAAGTTGCTTTTCTGGACACGATTACCTGCACTGGAATTCTAAAATGTGCTTGGGAACATACATTCTTCATTATTTTTTTTCCCCCCTTTACCTGGTGTTGCATGAAAGCTGCAAATTTAACATGAAGATGTGCTGAGAACCAGTAGGTGGGTTTGAGATGCTGCAGCAGCTCTGAAGCAGCGGGGCTGCCTAGTGTGTTGCTCTCCACTTCTTGCCGGAAGAAGGATTTCATTTTAAGAAGCTGTTTCTTGTTCCCGTAGTGATATATGCTCCTTGGCCAGTCGTGGGACATAAATATATCAATCGGATGTTTTAACTGTCAAGCCAAAATGAATAGGGTATAAACAAAACACATACAATGAAACACTTTTGAAAGGACACAGCGTAAGATTGAACACGCGTAACACGTTCTACCTCTGATCAATACAGAGGTAGCGGTGACCAACAGCCTCGCTTTCAAAGCAAGGGAGTACATCCCTGAGCCACGTCTTTCAGGTGGCCCTTTCCAAGGGACTCTAGTCTCCATGGTTTGTGCTACAGTTTCTTGGGACAGTCAGCTGGGTTTTATGGTGACTGCTTTAAAGAAGGGATCACATCATCACAATAAGTGTCAGGCACTCAGAAGGCAGCTCTTAAAAAATTACAGCTATGGAGCAAGTTCTCTACTCACAATCAAAGGCATCTTATTCCTCACGAAATTTTTAAAAGCTCTGTTTAAAAGGGATAATGACAAAGCATGATATTCCTCCTCAAAGGAAGCACCCCTCAGAAGCCTCATCAGTGTCTTCAGCATGTCTTGGTTCAATATTCAGTATATTTCCATCAGCGGTAGGAGAACACACTTCTAGATGAGACTGGAGTCCCACTAGTAAGAAACTTACAGGGAAATGAATCAAACCCTTTACAAGGACAGCAAACCTTTGTCCTGTGTTCAGCATCTGAACACTTAAAGTAGACATCTTAAAGTACACATCTACTGAACACTTAACTGTGCAACTGCAACCTGAATAATCATTCACAAGATGCTTAAAAATACGTGCATTCACAGCCTCAGCCAAATGGAGAAGCCCTTGTGACAAAGCAGGGAGCAGGCAATAGCTCAAAAATAAATCCATTTGAAAACCCTTTTAATTCCTCACCCTGGAGCCACAAATACTTTAACCACAGAAATTTGGCATTGGCTTATTCAGCTGGTTCAATTTTGGTTAGTTAACTTCCTACCAACCACCTTGCATGTTAGACAATATAGCATCCATCTTCCTAAAGCTAACATAAAGCTGGAACAGCAGTGCATAGCTGGAATAACTTCCATTCTAGGAATTTTATCCAATTAAAAAAAAAGAAAAACAATCAAAAAACAAACCACACTCCTGCCTGTGCCTGATTCAGATCAAATTTGCAAAGTGCTGGAGGAGATATTCCGCAGGAGCAGCAGCGGGATCACAGCCAGCATAAAACGGCCTGTCCAGATTAGCTGGGAGTTGTTGGTGAGATTTCCTATCCAATAGTGCTCAGAGTAGCTTTAACGTCTTACCTGTAAATTAATGAAAGCTATTTACCACTGTGTAAAAAATCAGATTTTTCACTAACCTGCTTGAGTTTGAAGACTTCGATGTTCCTCACGTGGTAAGCGCTTCTAATTGTTTGCTGGTTGTATGGTGGACACTCAAAGTGGCCTGAAACGAGGAGAAAAAAAGAGTAGTTGCCCGAATTAATAGTTCCCTCCTAACACTGTTTGTCAGTCGCCTTCTTGGGGTCATAGAGACACCTACAGCAACCTCAAACACAGGGCTGCCAGTACCTGAAGGAGCTAGTGTGGTTCCTTCACAGGAGGCTTACACCAACAGGCTGCTAACCTGTGTAGCTACCAATAGCACAGCTACACACGCAAACGTGCCACACAGCCAAAGAAGACTAAGGTAGACAGGAATGAGTAAAAGACAGGCATCAACACAGCGAGAGCAGAGTCACCCTCTGTGAGAGGTCAGCCACCAAAACGTAAGTCAGGATGTAACAATTTGGAAAGAGGTGTAAACCAGAAGATCACCGAGCACTGCACGAGATCTGACTCGGGGCATCGATGCTGTGATTTTTTTGTGTTTATTCAAGTGCTGCTACCAGCCCTGAAATCACACCTTAACAGATTCAGCAGCAGCTTAAACGTGCCTGGAACTGCAAACACGTACCCTGACAAAAGGGACAGAGTCTTCAACTTTGCCTTGGGACAAAAAACAGCCGAATACCCAGCAGAGCTCCTATGTACTCTTAAGAATAAACAGAAGAACTCATTTTATCATAGTTCACATTGTTTGTCAGAAAAAGTCTCATCTCCCACATGCAACATTCAGGCATATAAACTGCATGCTTGATAACAACCAATTTAATTAGCATTGAGAAGTATCAGAATCACGTGTTCTAGACAATTAGTTCAGTAGTTTGCAGCTTGAAAGCTTCTCTGAGGAAGTATGCTACTAAAGGTAATTTTACTTTATAGACTGCTTTTCCATGTGCTGAGATCAGAAAGACTAAAGTATCTTTCTTTGCTGACACCAAGTATGGTCTGTGACAAGATTTCTGTCCGCTGATGGAGACTCTTCTGAGGAAGAACTCTTGGATGCACGTACAAGGAGGAATTGATCTTGAGATGTACTGACACTAAGCCTCAGCTCAGCACAGTACAGATGTACAATATCACGCTTGTAAATTGACCGTTTCACATAAGGAAAGATAGACAGTCTTGTATTGCATGCTAAAAGGACACCACCAGGGAAAAATCAAGACTGTTCCAACAACAACATTCAAAAGGCGCGTTGCTTCCTGCTGTGGTCGCCAGGCAGCTACCGACTCATCTACCGCCTCCAGAGAAACCTGTGTGCTGAGCCAAGAGAGGCTCCCAGTGGAAGAGTCGGTTCAGAGGAGGCACAACCAGGGCCCAGCGCTCCTCTCCCCGCCCAGCCGGCCCCGCTCTGTCCCCCCATACCTTTCCGGTAGTCGTGAGACTTGAAGATGCCCGAGATACCACCGATCCTCACGCCGCGGAACCGCACCACGCCCGCATAACCTAGGGGAGACGGGAGAGCGGCTGGTCACGGAGGGACCGGAGCAGGGTGAGGGGGCTGGGATAGCAAAAGGCCAGCGGGAAGACCTTACCGAGGTAGTAGATGTTGGGGGCCACCCACCCGCCATAGGGCAGCTCCTGCAAGTGGTTGGACGCCTCGTGGTTCCCGCCGATGAACACCGTGAGGACCGGGGCCTTCTTCTCGCCGGAGTAGTACCTGCGGGGACACGACTGCTGCTGGAGCGGACCGAGGCCAGGCGGGACGAGGCCGGGGCCGGGGCCGGGGCCGGGGCCAGGGTCAGGGCGGGGGCGGGCGGCGCTCACCGGTAGAAGGTCTGCATGTGCCGGTACTTGGCGGGCACGGCCATGCAGCGCAGGTCCGCCTCGTTGCGCACAGCCTGGAAATCGCCGCAGCAGAGGAGCAAGTCGGGCCGCACGTTGTGCCGCCGCTGCAGCAGCTCCAGCGTCTCGTACATCTTGTCCAGGGCGCCATGGCAGCACCCCGCCACCGCCACCTTCATCGCCGCCGCCGCTCCGCCACCGCGCATGCGCCGCGCCCACCTTCCGCGTCACCGCCCGGCGCCTGCGCGGCGGGAGAGGAGAGGGGAGGGGCCGCTGCTGGGTTACGTCATGAAACCGCTATGGGCTTTTGCCGCTGTTTGGAGATTGCGTTTTGGGGTTTTTTGTGGGTTTTTTTTAAACAGTCTTGTGCGATCGTTAAGTTACAATAACATGGTTAAGCATTAACTTGCTGCTACGCACCCTGTAACCACGGGGCGCAGCAGGCGTTCCTGATCCACAGCGGAAGGCAGGGGAGGAAAAGGAGGGTTCTCCAAGGTATTTCATCGCTTTCCCAAGCAGGGGGTTCCTGGGGGCCCCCGTCCAAGCCCAGCTGAAGGGAAGGGGAAAGTTCCTCTGGCTTTCAAAGCCCCACCAAGCTTTCAGAGTAAAAACGCATGGAGGAGTGTTCCTAGGTGGGCTCAAGTACTCCTAGGTGGACTCAGTACTCCTAGGAGCACAGGGATGCGTTCCAGCCGCACACAAAAGCGTTCCAAGGTGGCACTCGGCCTTTCCACTGCCCCTGCCGAGGCTTACCGGGGCAGAGGGGGAGAACTCAGACAGTCCCAACACATGGCCAAGGAAGGCTTCCCAGCTCCTCCTCGGAAGAACAGACCCTGGCATTTGCCACGTCTCAGACTTCCTGAAAGGAAGTGGGTGAAGGACAGAAAAGGTCCATGAGTCCCTGGAAGATGCCACCTTACCCAAGACACACCATCTTGGGGGCCTTCCCGAGACTTCCAGCAGATGCATCCTGAGATTGCATCCCCCCAAAAAAAATTCTCCCACCTTCCCAAATTCATCCTCAGTCAGTTATCTGATAGTGCAGTTCCTGGGTTGGTTAGCTGGGGCTCTGTACCCCACGTGCCACTTATCCCAGATGAACTGGCGCACAGCAGAGTCTGTAAGGGTTGTATTATATTTCTTTTTGGTTGCCATTTTAGGTTTTGTACACTATTCATTACATGTCTCAGCAGCCCTGATTTAACTCTGAGCAAGACTGCTCTGAACTTTCCCCAAAGGTTAGCAGCCACCCTACTCTTTACAGGCTAAGTAGCAGCAAGTTAATGCTTAACTATGTTATTTTAGTTTTGTTCAATCCCTCAAGACTTTAAAAAAAAACCCATGTGGCTGAAGGGCAGCGCTTTTCCACCCCGTGACTAAGGCAGGTTTGGCTACGGATTGGGCTTTGTGGTCAAGGTCCCTCTCCCCGATGCGCTCGTGCGTGTCTCTCCCGTCTGGATGTCCGGTCCTACAGCAGAGGACCTGCTCTTCCCTGAGGGGGCCGAATGCACACCCTGTCCCCCACGACAGGCACAGGAACTGTGAGGCCAAGAAGGGAGAATCCCGAGAAATAGCCTCCCCATCAGTGGATTGTTTGGGTGGGAGGTACTTGCCCTTTTGGCTGGTGCCCCCCTGCACTGACCAGAAATGTCTGGGTTTGGTTTTTTTTGCTGAGGTAATATGGTAATTTAGAGCCATGGCAGTAGTTCAGTTTCCCTCTCCAGAGAAATAAGAAAGAATAAAGGTGACCTAAGGGTGACAGGGTTGCTTCCCTCAGCTCTGAGAATGGGATGAGAAGAGCTCTTGGAGACTTTCCCGTCAAGTGCTCTCTAGTGCTTTTAGAAGACACTGGAAGATTTCTAGCACATTTAGAAGATACTAAAATGAACAGCAAAAGGGAGCCATCTGTAGCTGACTTTTGGGGAGAGGTGGCGTGTCTGAGAAGGGAGGTACGAGGGCGAAGTGCTGGGAGACAGCGTATGTGTTTGTGAAGGAGAGGGAGATACAATGGAGGGCCAAGAGCCAAATCTGACGTGTTCCAGGTGAGATTCTGAGATGTCTCTGTAAGCCGTGAGGGGGCACAGGGTCGCAGGTTGGTGTGCATGAAACTGAAGGAAGAAGCGCTTAGAAAAAAAAAACAAAACCATGAAGTTGGCCTAAAGACCAGCAGGCTGACCTGCAGCAGCGTTCTGGTGTCTTGGGGCACCTCCTCCCCCTGAGTGATAACTGCAACCTAAACCCACGACCCGCACCAAAACACAGGCGCTGCCAAGGCAGGGCCCGCTCCAGGCCCGGCCACTGAGGTCTGGCACTCGCCTTCCCCATCCAGGCGAGCTTCGGCTCTTTTCCCTCTTTATTTATTTACCTTTTCTGGCTGGCACACCACCGCGCTGTTGTGCTGGAGGGCGCAACTAACGGCCTGGAGCCAAAGGCAGCCGAAAAACCCGCTGAAGCCCAAGAGATGAAACCAACCGGATATCTGGAACGGCCGAGGGGGTAAAAAAAAAAGAAACAAACAAACCAACCCCACCGCCCGGGGACGCTGACGCCCCGGTGAACCGGCAGGCCCGACGGTCAGGGAGGCGAGCGGCCGGGGCGCTGAGG
>JAOXNH010000049.1:28975256-28985306 GCA_028566575.1 Bartramia longicauda
GGCGGTGGGGCCGAGAGGCGGCTGATCCCCTCAGGGCCTCGGCGGCGGGGGCAGGTGTCGGACGGGCCCCGGTGCGGGAACCGTCCCGCCGGCGCTGACAGGGTCCGGGGAGGGAGCGGCGGGCCGAGCGGGCCGGGGCGGCTCTGTGTATGTGTGTGTAGGGGGGCGCCGCCGCCCCGCCATGGGGCGGTCCGGGGAGGACGGCGGGCTGAGGGGAAGCGGCGGTTGAATGGAGCTCCCAGGTGAGACGGAGGGGTGGAGAGGGAGGGCGGGTGAGTTGCCAGAGGCGCTGCGGGGTGGCGGTGTGGAGGCCGGGGCTATGAATTAATTGCCTCAGGAGAGTTTTGACGAAGCGCCGTGAGGCATAACGGCTTCCGAGCCCGGCGGTGCGGGTGTAGCCTGCCCACCGGGACGGCCCGGAGCTGGGAGCTGGTGTAAAGCAGGAGGTTTAACACCGGTGAAGGGTCACCTCTGCTTAGGCTCTTCTGTTCTTGTGAAGCCTTGCCACTTGCCCCGGGACCCTGGGTGGCTGGACCTTTGAGCTTCTTCAGTGCGGCTATTATTAACATATGGTTATGAAATTGGGGTTTCTGTGTTTTCTTTTCCAAAGCGTTTCTTCCTGAGCAAGAAGGGGAGCAGCTTTGGCTACAAGGCTGCTTGGTTTGCAGGCAGACAAATCTGAGATTAAGTTTGTCGAAAACTTGTAAAGTTGAGATTGAATAACTCTTGGAACGGCTTACTGAAGGACGTGTTCCTACTGGAGTAATTCTCTCTGAAGGTCAGCAGACCGCACTGGTCTCAAGTAATGTAAATATTTTTTAAGCCTGGGACTAATTTTATTACCTCTGTTCTTCACGCTAAGGAAGAAAGCCCTGGAAGACGTGCTGTTCCGTGCCCCCATCTTCCCTGTAAAGGCAGGCTGGCAGCGCAAAGGCAAGAATTCAAGGGAAGAGGCAGGTAGTCTCCAGGGTGTTTGCTATTGAAGTGCTGCCTGAAAGGCTGGGTGCATTTTTCTTTGTGGTGGTCTCATAGCTTTGCCTCAAATGATCTGATTTCTGCTTCGGGAAATCAATTTCCCAAACGCTTACTTAAAATAGCCACCTTCTCTCTTGATTATTTCTTGCGAATCTCTCAAGCTTGGTAGGTATACTCTCACAGGTTGTGTAGGGGGAAGTTATCTTTGTGACAGCTTTGAGGAGATTGGTGGTACTATCAGACTTCTTAGTTTTGTAAAATTATTTCTTATGTCTGCTGAATTCTGAGAATTTGGAGCAAGAGACAATGGTTTGGATAGTTGGGGTTTTATTTTTTCCAGTATTTATGTGTCTGGAAATTGTAACACTGTGTATCAGATGAGACTGATTTACATTTGACTTCATATAAAATAAAAAAAGCTGATGTTCCCTGATGGCACATAGCCAGTTTCCACTACCTAGACCTTTGCAACCACTGTCATGCGTCATCTTATTTTGTACTCATAATTTGCACAGAGGTGCCGTGTTAAAGACAGCTACGGGCAAAGTGCCTCAGGTTAAAGTTGACTAATGTGCGAGTGCCAAATACTGCAGAGATTCACTGGTAAAACATCTATTTCATCTCCCTTCAGCTGCAGCCTGCAGAGCAGGTGATGAATATTGTGGCTCAGACAATTCGGAAATCTCTGTAATGGAGCCTTGTGGTCTAACACTCACTGCTGGTTGCCCTGGAGGTGTAAATATGATGCTGCACAGTGGAATTTGTGTTTTCCTCTTTTCTTTTTTTTTAAAAAAAAAACCCAACCCTTTCTCCACCCTTCCTGCGAACACCTCTCCTCCCTTGAATTACACAGAAAACCTGACTTTAAGCAGTAACTCTGAACATGGTATATCTTGGTCCAGTACAGAGGTTGCTGTGCAGTCTTGCTTCACCTCCTTTGTATAAATGTTTTCCAGTACTGTTTTTACTTACATGATTGCAGGCTGTCCTTCCCTGTAAGACTAGGTTTTCTCCTGTTACACAAAACTGAAGTTTTCTGAAGACTAAATTAGGGCTTGGATCTTGTCCTTCAATTCTGGCAGAAACCGGACAGCAAAAGTAGAACTGTGGGAGGGAGGGAATGTTCTCATTCATAATGAAGTGCTGTCTTTAAAGAACTGGTTTCATGTGTGTTATGGGACAAGCTTCTTCCACCAGACCTCACTGTTGTGTTTCCTCTGCTGCTGACATCCCTGGATCTGATTTGTGGAATTTCTGATGTATGACTGTAAGGGCAGTTGCCACTTAGCGGGTGCTGTCCTTCGACCATATGAAACACTCTAATTACAGTCTCATACTTTGGAAAATCAGGCGTTGAGCACCAAAGCCTGATGTATTTACCTTGCCACGGTTCTTGCAGGGTTAAAGTGAGGGTAATACTGGAAAATAGGTTAATGTCTAAGTGGCATGTAAATACTGATGGAGAAATTAATAAATCTGATCGCAGAATAGCATATGAATAGGATGCAGTAAGCAATACCTGAGGTCACACGTGCAACAAGTAAGCTTGTTAAAAATGACTATTCATTTTAACGAATATTCAGATTCATGTTTGTGAACGCTGCTGTTCACTCGAATTAGAATAAGGGAATCTTTACATTTATCTGTTTTTTTGTTTCTTGGGCGTATCACTTGTGTTTTTAATCTGCTTCTGTTTAAATACACGGGGGAAAGAGAGAGAAATGAATGGAAGTTACTTATTTGTTTTGCAAAGATGCAGGGGAAATTTATTCCTCTGTCTTACCGGGATGTCAGACTAAAACACCCTTAATTTTCCTTGGTAAAGGAAAGGGGATAGGAAAATTATGCTCCCTTAAATTACATTGATCAGGCTGATCTGTGCCTCTGGTGTGGCACATTGGTCCTAAGCAGTAGAAGCTGTAGCAATGCCAAACTTCTTGAATGCTAGGACATGCTGCACCTTTTGGCGTAATTTGTTACGTTTCAACAGCTGCTCCTCTTCAGAGCGGGAGTTGGAGGCTGGCAGGAATGGGCTTGTGGAAGGTATGACTAGTGGAAATGACTGCTTGCTCTGTACTCCTGCGATCGTGCCTCAGAGGAGAGGATGGGCAAGTAGCACAGAATTGGAGCCTTCCTCCCCAAAGCTGTGCTCATCACTGACCCATGGAAGAGCTATAGTACTCCACCTGGGGCCAGGTATGGACTGGGAGCTGGGACTACCCTGGAGGAATGGGCTGTCACCTTAGACAAAGAGAACTTTACCCAGAATATTGAATGCATGAGGAAATAAGTGAATCAAGAGTAGCATGATACATATAAGAGATGAAGAAGTTAGATAGGACAGCGATGAGAAATGTATGAGCCCCGAATAGATGGGAAATGAATGGAAAAAAAATAAATTCTTTATTTGTTATTAAATTAAAAATTTATTTTACCTACAGATCACTAGCAGACAGTTACAGGGGAAATTTTCCCTAACTTGCAAGTAAGTTTCCAGGATGGTTTTAGGGAATCTGTAGATTGTAACCTCAGTATCACCAAAAGTTAAATGCCATCCTGGACAGAAGTCTTCCTTTGTTATCTTAACACTTTAATAAAAGCACTTTAATTTGTGTGAAGTAATTGGACACTGTTAACACTAAATTAACTTATTCCGGGGAAAACAAATGTATCTTGCTAATATGAAATTATCTCTTTCTGTATAAGGTTATAAACAGCCAAGAGACACATTACTTAATCAAGCTGGCTTTCTGACCTCGGCTCTAAGCCTTGCTAATTACGTGCTTTTGAATCTCATTCACCTCCTGTGTTTTATAGTTGGTCACCTTGTTTTCTCTCAGCATGACAGAGCTCAGTCAGGCATGTGCTTCCTACAATTTTTTAATTTTTTTTTTTTACTCATGCCTTGCTAAGCTTCAACATGTATGTTAATGTATTGGGGGCTGGTTAAATGAGCTAAGTTTAAATGTTAGTTCTATACAGACACGGGGCTGGAACAATAATTAGTTGGTAAATTAGTTATACTTAACAGGTTGGTGTGATGTGGAAAAATTGTGTGAGCTTTTACTCTCTTGCCGTCTCATCTGTATAACTGGAAACCGGTCTCATGGGACACAAATTCCTGTCTGGGCAGTTTTAGTTCCAAGTCTCTGTGCAATGGGAAAGTTGAAGAAAGGTATTTCAGAAAAGCTGAAAAGGGTGAAATCTTTTTTGATAATATAAATGATCCTCCTCCCCAGCTGATACCCATAATGACAAGTTTTGCAAGGTTCTCCGCAACAGTTTCTACCATACTTGTGTTCAAGCACTGGTGTCTCTGAAGTGTATATTAGATGTATCAGACAACCCTGTGGCTTATCCTGAAGGAATTACACTGAATAACACTGCATTCACTAACTGCAAATCAGTATTTTAGAACAATAACTTAGGCTCTAGTCCCAGGGTTATTTTTAAAGAACAGTGTAGACTGTTGTTACTGATACTAGCCCAAATCTTTCTGAGTGTTGGACTCGCTTTCCGTTGCTGCTATTAGAGAGGTTGTATTTTAGTTAGTGTTGAGGGATTTTTTTTTTAGGGTAAATCTAGTGAAACAGGTTTCCTAATGTAAAACCAGACTTCTCCAAATCCGTATTGACTGCAAAGCAGTACTTATCATCCTGTCACGGAAGGTGATTCTCAAGGTCGTGTCTCTTGGAAGCCTGCCTTGGTAAGTGCTCTCATTGCGGTGACCTTCGTGGTTGACTGCAAGAATGCCGAAGTCCAGCTTCAGCTGGTAAAGTGAAATGGTCTGAAGCTATTCCACAAGAAGGCCCAAGAGACAAACAAGCGAGTATTCTGCTGTTTCTGGATTTTCGGAGAGAGTTTATCAAAGTTCTTTGTTAATGCTTCTGAAAGGAAGTGGAACTGCCATGGAGTAGGAGTGTAGCTTTTTCAGTAATTAATACCTGGTTAAAGTGTAGGAAGAACTGTCAGCTTTTCTGGTGAGGAGTAATCACTAGTGGAATCCCAGGGGATTCTGCGTTCGGATTTGTGTTGCTCAACGTAGTCCTAAGTGATCTGGAAGAGAGGCAGAGTAATGAAGTGTCAGTAGATGCTGAAAATCACAAAATTAGGGTAGTGGAAGCAAAAGGTGGCTGGATTTGCAGAAGGTTCTCACAGTACTTGGCTGCTGGCAAGTGGTACTTGATACGGGAGATATAAAATAGTGTGCATGGAGAGAGACAACTGACTCTGCAGTGATGAGCTCTTAAGAATCTGTGCCATTCAGCAAAGAGATCTTTTAAGCAGCGCAGATAAAGCTCTGTAAAACTCTCAGCAGCAGATAAAACAAAACACCAAAAGGCAAATAAAAATGACAGAGATCTCTAGGAAAAGGAGAGGGAGAAAAACCAGAATGCCATGGTATAAATCCATGGTATATTTGTGTAATGAACAACTTAATGCCCTCAAAGTTAAGGGCAGACGTTCTGCCTCTCCAAAGAGTTGTAGTAAGATTAGGGGAAAACCCAGAAGAGCACGAGTGAAGCAGCTTTTGTAAAAAGAGTAACCAAATAAATTGGAGTTTAGCCTGGAAAATACGTGATTGGAAGCAGGACAGATAAGAGGCGGGATTACGATAGCAGGCTGCAACCATGGGAATATGAAGCAATTGTTCCCTATTTATTTTGTCACCTGAACATGGCAAGAATTAAAGGGCACCAAGTGGTGTTCAAGCAAAAGGTGGTAACTTTGGACAGAGGAAGTATTAAAAGATGTTCTCTTGATTCCCCAGAACCTTTCTGGGTCTGTGGCATCATTCGATGAGAACTTTCACGGGTTTGCCCCATCTGTGCTTGTTTTAGGTTGCTTCCTGTAGCAGGAGGCAGGTTGCACCCAGTTCTTGTGTTGGAGGAGAATGTGAGCAGTCAGCTCCTATCTACCCTTTCCATGCCATCCATGATTTTGTAGAAGGTTATCATATTTTTTCAAAGTCATCTCTCTTCCAATCTGTTATGCCTGGTCCTGGTTCAGTCATTCCTTACCGCCAAGCTGTTCAAGACCTTTGGATCATTCTTGTTGCCCATCTCCTCACCTTTCTTCTGAGACTGTAATAAAATTTCAGTCTCTGAGAGCGAAAACCTTCCTCTGGCATGGAGTGTTCTATCAGTAGGTCCCTGCACGTTTTACAAAGGACAATGATATCATTGTTTCCTCTTGAAAAATAAGTAGCAAGAGGGACAGAAGGTATAAATTAATCCAGGTGGTTACGAGAGCAGACACTTGAGAATGTGCTATCTGAAAATAGTGCGGAATGGAGGGAAAGAACCGTACGCTGATAACATTAAATTTTGAAAGGCAGTTTAAAAATTACTTTCTGAATGTGATTCTCATCTGTTCTGGATATTTTTACATGGTTTGGGTTCCTACATCTTGAAGTGTGTAGCTGAACCAGAAAAGCTCGGGAGAGGGGCAGTGGAAATGATCAAGAGTGCAAAATGTCTTCTATACAAGAACAACCGAGTAAGGGAGGACTAATAATCCTGGAAAAAAGGATGCAGAGGGATGATGTGGAACTCTGTAAATTCAGGAATGCTGTGGGCACTGTTCATATAGGTCTAGTGTTTGTGCTCTGTTTCAGTACAAGATTTTGACACGTTGAAGCTGGCAAGTGACAGAATTGAAAGGAGTGGTAGGTGGTGGAATGTCTTGTCAAAAGATGCTCTGGATGCAAAAAGTTTCTGTTGAATCCGGGGGATGCCCCAAGCGGATGGGAGAGGGAAATCCTTTGAAGGTTACTAAGGTCACAGAAACCACATCCAGCCTCACAAACCTCATTCATGAGCTGAAAACAGTTGGAGGCCAGGAGAGTACTCCTAGCAAATATTATATATCTTTTTCTAATATTATTCCTTGAGTGTTGGCAGAGGCACTCTTGGAGACAGTTGTTCCTGTGTTCTTGTTTAATCCTGAAGGATGGCTTTCATTTAATGTAACTTGACATCTCAAAATTAGATTGTTTTTTAAGCTCAGTGGGGTGATTTTGAGATGCCTTCTTCTCTGCATTGCCTACAGCGAGTACCTAATACTTAATTTCCAGGTAGCTTAAATTAGATGAATCCCACCTCTTTTATGTTTTTGTATGAACAATGGCAAATTACAGACAGAATTCAGAAAAGGACTATTGCAGTGACTTTGAAGACATCTCTCTTCCGGACTCTTTTCTGGCAATCCTGGAAAAGGCCAAGAGGTGGTTTGATTATAGTGTGTCAGTACTTGTAGTTGAGGAAATAAATCTTCCTGAAAGTTTTTTTTCAAGTTAGCTTAAGAAAGCCTGATACCTATTTGCTGGAACCTGATGTTGAGCATGCTCAAATTGGAAATAATGAGCCCTTTTCTATAGTGCATGGAATTATTGAAGCCCATAGGCATAGGAAGAAACATACTCTGGTTCAAATCGGAGTACTCGGTCTGAGTGTCAGATCCTCTGAGGTGGGGTATGAGGTAAGGCAGGATTTGTAGCCATCACGATCCGTTGCAGTCTCTAAAGCATGAAATAGCTTGGTGTTAAAACCTCTTAAAACTAAACTCAGGGTGCCTTGCCAGTGGAACTGGTATAAGCACCTCTAATCCTAAAACTTTACCGGTGTAATTGTAAATGCTTTCTTTTTATTGTAGCTGAAATGTATGTGTCTGTGTCAAATTCCCACCGGTCATGAGGACTGAAAAGTTATCACAGCTGCAGTTCCCATCTAAGTCCTATGTACAAAAAAGTCCTTTTGGGTTAACTATAAATGCTGCCGTTACAGACATCAAAATGTTACAAGCTGTAAATATAGAAGAAATTACAGGACAAAGGAGCAATGCAGGTGGTTAAATTTTTTTCTTCTGAACTTCTTCAGTATAGAAAGAAAAGTTACTTTTTAGTCTCCCGTTCAAAATATTTTGGAAGGCAAATTGTGCAAGTGATAGCAAATTGTAAATAAGTTCCTTTGGGGTTCAAAATAATTTATGTAAATGAATCGTTGGAAGATTTCTGCTGAATTCAGCAATGGGTTTGTTACACAAATTTCTTACTGCAGTTACTGCTGATGTGACTCTCCCACAGATAGGGTGCCTGGTGATGTTTGCAACATTAGATTTTCAAAGGTTTTTCAGTGACTGTATAGAATGCTGTTTAACGTTACTAGCGGTCGTGTGAACCCTGTTGATCCTGGCAATGGCTGACTGGGCCGCTGGAGCAGCGGCCGCTTGGCTGTGTGATCACAGACCCTATGGATTTCATGGAGCGTGGCTCAGTGTCAGCTCCTTTACGAGCTGCAGAACAGCTCTCTGACCCCAGTGAGTCACCTCATCTATTCCCATCTCTATCCTCGGAGTGTGCATTTGTAGTGTGCTCTCGACTCTTAAAGTTTACTGTGTTCTGACTTGAGCCGGGAAGGAAAAGGAGTAATGAAGTATCTCAGGGTCTAGCACCATTCTGTAGTGGGTTTTAGAAATAAAGAATTTATGAGTGGAAGATTAATACTATCTTTTTATTTTTCTCTATTATTTGGCAAAGTACCAAGGTTGGCTGCAAGCTGTGCTTTGCGAGAAAACATTGCTTTGTTATTTGCCTGCTTTTGTCTTCTATCATCAATATAGTTTGCTCCCAAATCTGCTTTGTTTGCTAAACTGTAGACAAAAATCAAGCATTTCTAAACAACAAGATGCAGCTATATACTGCTTTTTGACATCACAAACTACTCTAAGAGGGTAAGACCTGACACCTGATTACATAGCTAGGATGATGCTCCTGAAACTATATTGATGACTGTCCAAATGGCAAAGCTGTTTTTCTGTCTTTCTGTCTGTCTTCTGCAAGAAGGTCAAACTGGAGAGCTTATCCTACCACCTCTTCCACTAGAAACGAGCACAACTGCATAGAGACTCTGTGCTGGTGCAGAAGGGGCTAGTGTACTCTATATCACATGTTATAGTGCTTTCTAACTTCTGATCACTGAAAATGTTGTTGCCAGTACTGGAGATAAGAGTTCAAGAGGATTTTTGCCAAATTTAAGACTTTCTAGACTTCAGTTTGCAATTAAGCCAAGCGGTGGCTGACAGCCCCCATCCTAACAGATTGTCATTGTTCACTTATTTAACTCCAGCCTGATCTTTGCATGAATAGAATTTCTTGTGTTTCTTATAGAATAACCTTTTATATCATTAGTATCTGCAATAATTTTTTCCTTTGGGAAGTGATTCATGTCATCTTGCAGATAGGAAAGACATAAAGCATTATTCTGCCATCACACAAGAAGCCCTATTCATTCATAGTTTATATTGTGAAGCCAATCCTGTATCCTCAGGGTTGGGGTTGGTTTCGTGGCAGCAGTCCTAATTACTGAGACTTTCTACAGTATATCTGAAGTGGGGGCCGTTCTAGAGCCACAACTGGAATGAAATGGCAGGCTGAACACAACAGAGTATGAATGTTTCTTAAGGCATTGAGTCTTTCCATTGTTGCTATTCATAAATAGTAGGTTTTAGTCACAAACTGAAAATCACAACAAAAGCCCATTCAAGCTAAGCTTGAGGCCAGGTTCCCGGATCTGATAACAGGAATACTCTTCTCCTAGGTTTTGTCTTGGCTGGGTTTGTGTGCTGCATCATGTTTGATGGATCACTGTAAAAGAAAGCTGCAAGCTGAGCGTGTGCTGCCGTGGTCAAGCCAGTGGAGAAAAGAGAAATAGTTTCTGCTTTGCATCTGTGTGCATTTATGCTGCCTATACAGTGTTTGGTTTTGTTCTGTGTAACTGGAGTCAAGAACAACTTTAACCTTAACTTGTTTTTGCAGACAGTGATAATAAGGCAAGTAGTAAATAATCATAGAATCATAGAATCATTCAGGTTGAAAAAGACCCCTGGGATCATCGAGTCCAACCATCTTCCCTACTCTACAAAGGTTTTCCCTACACCATATCCCCCAACACTGGGGGGGGACATCTAAGCGACTCTTAAACTCATCCAAGGATGGTGGCTCAACCCCCTCCCTGGGCAGCCCGTTCCAGTGTCTGATCACTCTCACTGTGAAGAATTTCTTCCTAATGTCCAGTC
>JAOXNH010000049.1:28985406-28995452 GCA_028566575.1 Bartramia longicauda
CCAGGTGTGGCCTCACCAGTGCTGAGTACAGGGGGACAATCACCTCCCTACTCCTGCTGGTCACACTATTTCTAATATAAGCCAGGATGGCATTGGCTTTCTTGGCCACCTGGGCACACTGCTGGCTCATATTCAGCCAGTTGTCAATCAGAACCCCCAAGTCCTTGTCCACCAAATCACTGAGAAGACATCAGTTAACCTGGCTGAAAAGACACCAGGTTTTTGATACTGATTCTTTGATCAATTCCTTCCTTGACACAGGAGTAAAAGGTGCGGACGGCAGAGGCAGGAGGTAGGAATCTTATGTTAGCCTGGACAAAGTTCGTGTCTGGCTTACGTCGGGGTGTGATAGTCCCAGAGAAATACAGAGGAGTTGGGAAGAGAGAGAGAATGCAGCAAACATGGCTGGAAGAGCTGCCTTAGACTAAAGCAAAAAGGGCTGGCAGTTCGCGACGTGGCTGAGCTACGGTTCAGGGCATAAGCACCTAAAATTATTTGGGAAGTATGAAGTGGAGATGGTGGGAGGAACATTGTTACTGGGCATAGGTGAAAATACCAAGTTGAATTAAAAAGAGTTAGTTTGGGTTAGGAATCCAGGAGAACTTTTCATCGAAGAAATCTTACAGACACAAAAAGCTTCATTGTTTGAAGGTGTCTTAAAGGATCGGAGGAGCTGACTTAGTCCCAGTGGAAGGGGTACACTTGTAGGGAGGAAATTGCTCTTGGAATGATATAGGAGAAGGAGACAGTTAGTCTAATGCATTGTTTCTCTAATTGAGGAGTAACTTAAGATGTAATTATTTCCCAAATTAGGTATAAACCCAGACTGTTCTTTGGTGGTAAAAAGAAGACCAGTCTCTCCTTGCTGTGTGGGATAACAGAGGGAGAAGCAGCTCTGAGAGAGTCTCATGCTTTTTCAGAAGCAATGTTAATTCTTCATCTGCTGTCCTGAAGCCCTCTCCTTTCTCTAAATATTATAGAGCTTTTATTTCAGGAAATGCCAGAAAGCTTGTTTGTAGCTGGTGGAGGCTCGGAAAAAGGAAAAGCAGTAGACCTCTTACCCTGGATGTGTTAGACAGAAGGCACTCTCAGGGAGCCTGTGGATCATTTGCCTTTGTGGAGGTGAAGAAGCACAGATTTTCCTGTCTGAACAAAGCCCATGAAGGCTTAAAAGACTAAGACATTGGGGAGCCAATAGTATTTTCTTTTTTTTTTTTGAATCTGTGGCTCGGATTCAGCAGAGCATTTATTTAGCACACCTGATAGCGAAGCTTGAGAGACAGTGACTGGAGGGTGCGGAGTCTTGTTACCCAGGTTTATGCCTGATGGTGTAAGCACCCTGGGGTTTAAAAACGGTTCTGTTTACGCCCTTTATCCCCCGGCAGCCTGACTCACTGCTGGGGCACACCTCATACCTCCCATCATCCCCCTGCCAGGCCCTCCCGTGCCTGGGGGGCTCTGGGGCACTGCCAGTGGGTGTAGAGGGGGGCAGAGCAGGGCAGGCATGGAAGGGTGCTGTGAAGCTTGGCCCTGGTACAACCCGCAGCTTGGCCTGCGGTGTTTGATAGGCAGGTGGCAGCCTGTTACAGATACCAGCATGGTAGTTGGAGCGGTGAGTTCTTAATCTTGAATGCAGTCGTTTCAATGCTTTGTATTTATAATCCAAATAACAAACCGGGAAGGTTTCTTTACAGCGTGCAGTTCTACCTAATGGCAACGAGCAGATGTGGCCCGTGATGGAGTCCATCAAATAATCTCACATCAATGCTTCTCAGTTTCAAATTTAGGCTTTAAAATATGTAAAATGTGAATCTTCAGCAGGCTCGTGCCATCCCAGGCCCTTAATTACAACAGCACCAATCTCTCAGGTGCTCCCCTCCTGTGTGATAGAGCTATACAGGCTTCTGAGCTAAAGATAGGTGGGATGTAACGTGCGTGGAGGGCAGTCCTTTCATCTCCTGCAGGTCTGGCCTTTCACATAGCACTAGATGTTTACCTTTGAAAACAACAAGATTAAACCCATGCTGCAGTGTGACTTAGCTGGGATTTAATCGTGTTTTATGAAACGGATGTCTGTTTGTATAGGGATAGAGGGTGCTCAGAACTTCAGTGGGGTGTTTTGATTATTGAAGTATTCAAGAAAGATGAACCAGTGTCTAAAATTTAAGACCCTTAAAGCTGGGATTTCCAATGTTTTCATAACAAAGTTAAGCAGGCTTTGGTTTTTTCTGGTGCAATTCTGACCACAATGATAGGAAATGCAGCTGGAAATGGCTCTAAGTGTGAAACACTCAATTCCTAGTTTTCACAGTCAACCTTTCTATAAATGTTGCCTTCTGCTCTTGATGCCTACGCCAGCGAACTTACTTAATGAAATCTGCTGCTATTTATGGGTTGTAAGAGAATGAAAAACAGTTATTCCTCCTTAAAATATTTTGCAGTGGTCCCAGAGACCTTGGTGAAAGGCTAATGGAAGCCAATGTGGCCTTTACTAAAGGCCGTGCATTCTTAAATGCATTCATCAACTTTGCTCCGGGCTGTTTGCAGCTTTTTATAATCCAGAGAGCTTGGAAATCCTCAAAGTGCTTTTCTCTACTGCTCTTTGCCTTAGCTTTAGAGCCTTGGGAAACAAAATGTTTTACTCAGTTAAAATTAAAGGTAATGTTTTGTTCAGTCTGTGAAGGGAAAAAAAAGCAAGTCTGAAAAAAATTAATGAGTGGTTAAAATAGAGCTGTTAAATGGCAACACACAGACAGCCTGTGTATAAATATAGGCTAGCTCCTCAGCAGTGTTCTTATATGGTAGATCTGAGTGAAGGAAAAATATCAGCCTACTCTTATTCTGCACAAGCCTGCGCGTTGGTTGTTGTGGTCTGAAGCCATATGTTTGGTAGTAGACAAGGCTACATATTACATGGAAATTATAATGATTTTTTTTTTAATTTTTTTTTATTGCAGGGACCTACCTTACCAGTGTGAGAGGGGAATCTCACAAGCATACTGTAGATTTTTTGGCTGTACATGCTACTTGATTGTCTACCTTTTACTGACCCACCCCAAAAGAGAGAAGAAGGATCGAACAAAAATCATTGCCTTGTCGCTTCTGCCTGAGAGCTGGCTGAATTTTATGCCACCTGCTGGAGAACCTTTCTGGACTGTTAGAAATGGAGCGGCTCCTGCTGCATCTGTGATGGGCAAAGCTCTCTGCATGGAGTCCAAGGATCGAGTTGCCTTAAGTCAAACCATATGCAAGTCACACTAATTGTTGCAACTGCAGTGCTGATGCCACTCCAGACTTCGCTAGGGCTTTCCAAGGCAGTAGTTTCTCGTGTAGTTGGAATGTTTTCAACTGACATTTGAATGTTTTTATGAAATCTGGTGTGGCTATGAAAAGTGTTGGGCGGGTGAAGTTTTTTCCTGTTTAGTTCATGGTGAATTTTGAAGCCTCATTTCCAAGCGTAATCCGTGCTATGGCAGCAACCTACAGGCTCATGGTGACTTCTGTGAACTGCTACAGCAGTGTGGTGATAGACCAGCACTTCCAGCACACTGTGCATTACTGCACAGGGACTTGCCAGGTGTTTAAGCAAGGAGTTACGTGCATAGTTGCCCACCACAGTGTCTGCGCAGAGCTCAGCGTCCAGGATGCCAACCCAGACCATAAAATTCCTGTTCCTGAAAATGGACTTGCCTTGCCTGGAAATGAGGACTATCACCAAATCCTCCCAAATAATGCAAGAATCAAAAAGGGCTCTTCAGTGCAAGCCTCCAGCAGCTTAAAAGACATTACTGGTGAGGCAATAAACCTCGCCAGTGGTAAAATAAAGGAATTCTCCTTTGAAAAGCTCAAGAACTCTTCCAGTCATGTGGCCTACAGAAAGGGAAGGAAAGTTCGGTCAGAATCATTCAGCAGACGATCATTTGATTTTGACTTGATTTATGGGCACTTCAACAATGATGAGAACTGCCCTCCATGTGGCTTTTTGCAGAGTCCTTCACCTGTGGAGAAATGGCAGGAGAGCAACGATGCTCCCGAAGTCAGCATGAATCCCATGGTTCCCTTCTCCCCTCATTCCTTCTCTGAAGAAAACTTCATTACCCAGATTTTGGAAAAACACAAGCTAGATGGTTCTTCTGGTGGAGATATTAAGGTGTGCTTAGACATCTTGCTCAAGTGCTCAGAGGATCTGAAAAAGTGCACAGACATCATAAAACACTGCATCAAAAAGAAGTCTGCAGACGGCGTTAGTGGAGGGAACAGCAGTGATCCCCTGGCTAGTTCAGAGATGATATACATGAATCTGATGACGAGATTTTCTTCATACCTGAAAAAGCTCCCCTTTGAGATCAAACCACCGGGGCACAAGGAAGCCGGTGACTTGGCAGAACTGGTGAACTGTTTCCATGGCTTGCAGCAAACTCCCTTTCCCCCAGTATTTGGAGATGAGCAGCCACCTAGATACGAAGATATTATTCAGCTGCCCTCTTCAAGTGCAGTTCCTCCTGGACTACCAGGTGATCAGCGTGAGGTGACAAGCACCTCTCAGTCCGTCCAAACAAGTACTGTGAGCTTTACCTCAAACTCCCTTCACAGCCTCCCACAGGAGACCAGCAGGAGAGCTGTGAAAGATGCTTGTGCTCTACCTCAGTTACCGGCCACAAGCCCTTCTGACTGCACAGCTTCTGCTGAGGCTCTGTACATTGAGGAGGAGTCCGATGGGGAAAGAACACTTGGGAAAATAAAGAAGGCAGAGCAGAAAGGGAGCTGGGAGAGTTTAGAGCGCAGCTACCAGCTAGCTGGGCGTTCAGATCTGTCTGCTGATGCTAAAGCAGAACGTGCTAGAGTAGGAGATGGTGAGCTCTCCCACGCTTCTGAGAAAACTACTCCTTTAAAATCAGTTTCAGATCCTGCACTGCGTGGTTCCCAAGCTGATGTCCTCAAAGGAGAGCAGATGTGCAGTAAGATAGACAAGGATGAGATAGACAAGCTGCTGCTGGACTTGGAGTGCTTCTCTCAGAAAATGGAGAGTACTTTGAGGGAACCCTCTGTAAAGGAGAGCGAACCTGCCCGTTCGCAGGTGTTTGGCTGGCAGGGTAGGCAGGTACTACCCCTGGCTCTCGAACCCAAAAGTAAACCAGTTGACCCCGCTTCCCCTTTGTCAAAAATCATGGAAACAAATGGTCATAAAATGGAAGAGGATGACAAAGCCCTCTTACTGCGTATCCTGGAAAGCATTGAGGACTTTGCCCAGGAACTGGTGGAATTCCAGACAGGCAAGGGAAGCTTGTCCAAGGAGAGGGAAGTGATGCAGATTCTTCAGGAAACTTTAACGACTCCTTCACAGTCCCTCCTTGCAGGGCAAAAAAGCTGTGCTGGGGCTGCCTCCAGAGACTCTGTTCCAGCTTCCATTCAGCAGGCCCCAGAAGTGATTAAGGTAAGAGAACCAAACCTTTGACGGGATAGTGAATAAAACAAACCTGGGAAAATCAGGGGGAGAGGAGGAATTACATCTGCTAAGTGATTCGTTGTGCTTTGGATGCTGTAGTGTGGAATAATATGCTCAACCTGGCAGAAATGTAGCGTTTATTTAAATACAAACAGAAAAAGGAAACTAAAACCCCTAAGCAAACAAAATATGCCCTGATGTGTGGTTTCACCTTTCAGCTTGTTCCTTTCCTGCTGGTGCTCTTGTAGGCTGTTTGCTTGTGGGTTTTGGGTCCTATATAATAGAGGGTAGAGGTCCTATATAATAGGGAATTTTTGGCTAACTGCTGTATTCCTGGGAGCGAGTATTGGACAACCTCTCACCAATTCACCAAGAACTCAGTGTTCCTCTTCTCCCTTTCCCATCTCCGAGCAGACTCCCAACAGCCTTTGTTGTCCTCCTCATTGCTAGTTCCTAAAGAGAGAGATCCTCCATGGCACAAAGGTGTAGGAATATTTAATTTTCTTTTCCCTATCCCCAGCGCATAGAGTCCTTGTTGAGTCTGCATTGCTTGTATCTCTCCAATGAAAAGTAGGTTTTCCCAGGAAAAAGGGTCTTGATAGGAGCTTTTAAGGAAGGCCAAGGCTATCTGTGCAGCTCTCGGTGCTGTCCGTTTGATAACGACTGTCAAATTTTCAAGACAACTTAGTGCTAAACTTCCAAGTGCACACAGAGGGCTTCAATTTCCAAAATCCACCTTCCACATGGGCACTTAAATAGTGCCCAGGTTGTAAGTGAACTTACACTGCTCCTTCTATTTGGAGCATGACGTGCATGTCTTCAGAACAGTCCACTTGCCTGAAAATACAGGTATTTGGTGCAATTCTGAAAGGAGGTGGGTGGGATGTGTCGGACCCTAAGGAAATGACAGTGCCGAGATCTTCTTAGACTAGGTTCTCCAAGTGTTCCTAATGTTTCTTTGCTTACAGAAAATGGTAAGCATAACCTTGTCTGATATGTCACCCATACTACAAGAGCTGTTCTCTTCCCTGCAGCAGCACAATCCTTCCTTTGTGTAGATGCCCAGAACCAAAGATTATGAGAGAAAATAACTGTCTTGGGGAGCCGGAGGAGCTGGAGGGCTCCTGGGCTGAGCGTGGATGTGGCTGGTAGCCTTCAGAGGGAGTCAGCCCTTAGCAGAGCAGGCAAAAGTCATCTGAATGGCTGGTTCTACACTTACTCTAAGGTTTACTGTTATTTATAGTATAGATGTGGCCACACACTTGGCCGTGGACACAAAGTCCTCTCTAGGTATAGCATCTAGGGAATACATCCATGTTCCTGGATAACTCTGGATCTGGCTGGAGCTCCGTGTGGATTCTGATTCAATATTGCACGTGTGCCTGGATGAATAATATGTGAAGTATTTGTTATATTTTCTTAGGGCTCATAAAACTGTTATCAAATAGTTGTGCACACACACAAAACCCGCAGAGATCTAATAGCAATGAAAACACAGTGCAGCTTTCAAAGCTGTGACGGTTTTAATATCCCTCAAATCCTAAGCAATGAAAAAGGAAAGGGAGAGCCACTTCAGACCGAGCTGTTTGCTGGCTCAGTTGGCCTATCCGTGGTGAAGTCTGTGCTAATTTATATCAGCAACAGACTTTTCCCTTTATCATAAAACCAATTATGATTGTCCACAGAGAACAATAGAATTACTTGCCTCTTCGTTTTCAAAACCAAAATATTTAGAAATCAGGGCATGAATACTCAAGAAGTCCATCAGTTTCACAGAGCACATAATGAGCACATCACGCTGCTTTCAGGCAGGCCAGGAAGTATTGCATACTTTTAGACTGTCCGACATTTCCCATTCTGAGATCCAGTTTTCCATTGCTTATCTCTAAACCTCCAACTATTTGTTTTTAAATTTCCTGTTCTGTGTGCCTGCCTCAAGCTGATTTTTACTACGTTGTTTTTGAAAGAAATAGCTCAGTGAAAACAATGCTGTTGTCTACCAGAGGCTAGCAAAAACCCCAAATATTGATCTATATTTTTGTCTCTAGATAGGAGGGCAATGAGGAGTGAAGCCTGGGTGGGTTGGCAGGTGTGAGGGAAATGGGGGGGAACAAGAACCAGTGAGTAGTGGAGATGGAGCTGTTGGGATTCTCTGTGTCAGTGCTGAGTGTCAGGGGTTCCTTTGGAAGGTAAAGGGTGCTACCTTTTGAGTAAAATCTCATCGTCTGCAAAGTCCTTGGAAAATCCAGCGGTGGATGGTTTTGACCTTAATCTTTGTGACCTTGGTCACCCGTGTGTGCAGGATGACAGAGTATTTAAATTCAGTTAACGCTTGCAGAATACTTGGTACTTCAGTGAAAGTAGCCTGGAAAAGCCTCTAGGAAACTTAGTCTGTTTTCAGAATCAAGTCCGAGTAGTGCAGGGCTCTGCTCCAAGCGCTGTTCATGCATTTTATGGTAAGAGCTGTTGAATAAAGTTTGTGAATAATTTTGGGAGCAGAAATCAGGAGCGGGGTTTGACACAAGAGGAGGGCTCCTTTTTGTTCTTCATCTGATGGGTATCTCTTCTCAAAAGGCTTACTCATGGTGTAGTGAACCAGAAGGAGCAATCCTGCTTCCCATTTCTCTCTCCTCCGCACCTGTACTTGGGTTTGAATCTTTCTTTATACTGACTATGATGCTGCTATACAAGATTAGGAAATGGAATTGCTCCCTCTGAGCTCAAACGGCTGGTACAACTGTCTCTGGACAGGGACTGTGGATCTGGGAGTGGAGGATTCACAGTTTATGGAGTCGAGAAATGGTCTCAGACCACCTTGTCTGACCACGTTATTCCTCAGATTGTAGAGCCCAGAGTCAAGTATCCAAAGGCTGTTCCCTGCTGCCACGTATTTCCTCTGGGCTAGCTTTAGATAGCATCTATCTAACCCTGCCTTGCCTGAATGACTGTAGGGGGGTGTATTGCTGGGACTCTCAGACCTGTTCCTAACTGTGATCTAAAACGTTGTCCTGAGGCCACACACCCTGCTTTTGCATATCAGGATATCTATGTTGCAAGGTTAAAGAGGTGGCCTGAAGATGGCTCTGAGTGGAATTAAGGCTATTTCATAGTCATATATAAAGTTAAGGTTGACCTGGCAGCTTGGCAATCCTGCCCCCTCAAAATGCTACTTTAGAGTTGTGTGTGCTCCTTCATTTTGTAAATTTTATGAGGGGTCTCGTGTGGGGCGATTAACTGTGAAAAGTATCTTCCATAACATCATAGTTGACTGTACCTTTGTCGTGAAATAAACAGTGCATCCAAAATATAATGGAAAACTTTCCTGGAAAATCAGCTTTCATTTACATGTATTACAAATTGTTTTGATCAGCTATTGGTAATATCTGTCAGTTAAGCTGTACACACAATCTGCACTCTTTTCAAACACCAATTATTCAGTATTTCTAAACACAAATAGTGAAAAGGGACACTTTTTTTTGTGTGTGTTTGGTAATAGTTATTGGAATAAATGAGAATAGTAAGTAAATCTTAAAGTATTTCAGAATCAAAGATGACACAGATAGATAAAGAAATCAGATGAAATTAAAGAATTAAAAGAACCGGTACTGAACACTTAGGGACATGTTCGTGGCACACGGGCACCTTTTGAAATTAGGGCAGATACAGTCTCTGCTTGTGTGAAGTTGAGTTATCTTGAAGTAGACATCTACAGGTAGGTGAAACAAAGCCTGGTGTTACATGTTTTTCAGCCTCATTGACTCTAAACCCAAGAAAAAGTCACGTTGTTGCTGGAAAAGTTTAATCTGTTTTGAAAACAGTGGAAGCTGGTGCCCTTCTCAGCTCTCCAGAGTGCATTGGATTGTTGCAGTCGGGCTTTGGAGTACAGCTAAGTCCTGTGATGATTAAATCATCCAAATCTTTGAGGCCTAAGCCTCCAGCTTTAGGCACAGGTGAGATTCCCTCTGTGTCCTGGTGGCTAACAAAGGCAATCTGACACCTCTTTAGATTTGACATCTCTCACCTTCACGCTTGAAACTGGGTCACTTACAGCAAAGAGGAATTTCTGAAATGAGAGTGCAGTTTGTTTCGTTGATCTGTAGGCTGTTGATACCACATTTTTCTGCTGTGGGTTTTGTCCCGTTGACTTTGAAACTGTTGATACGAGATTTTCTTACTGAGAATTTCTCATAGCACTGTATGTTTATGTTTTTATTTATACCCACCTTGTGTGTTTTGGGGAGAGGGAGGACTGTGCGAGGAACCTGCTGTAGTGCAAAGAATTGGAATTGAGACACAGCAAGCTTTGCCTCCACATCACTTGAATTTTTCCAGGTTATCAGTGCAAGAAACCCCAAAATTCTGGGATCTTTTGTGAATGAAAAGTGTGTGGCTGTTTTAGTTGTTTATTTTTTTTTCAAGTAGCAGCAGTGGCTGCTGGATTCATGTGTCTCTTAGGTCTTTTAAAGCCCGCTGTGGCTGGTGTGGATGCAGCTGTAGATACGAGAAGTTCTTTGGCCTCCACTTCTCTGCAGTCTGTAAGCAGGACAAGAGTTCAGCTGAAGGTGAAGTAAGCACACTCGCCACAGATACAATTTACATT
>JAOXNH010000049.1:29099034-29111068 GCA_028566575.1 Bartramia longicauda
TTTTCCTTAAAAGTACAGGAGCTTGCTGATCTATTTGACAGTCCTAGATGCAGACCAGTGGCCTTAGGAAAGGGTCAGAGTCCAGTCCAGTTCAGTGATGTTCCCTGGGACTCTTTGGAGTAAGTTTTTCAACTGTTCTTACTTCCAAGTTTTACTTCTAGCTTTGAAACATTCCCTGTGCTCTAGAAGGTGGTTCTTTAGACTCTGGAATTGGCTCGCTCTCTTTCCAGCCTTGCTGGCTTATGCTGTTAATTAGTTTGTACTTCATTTAAATTCCGAGTGCTCCAAAGCTGGGAAAAGACTCAGCCAAGCTGTTTTCTGCCACAGCCAATATATACAGTATTGCTCCCTCTGGTTTTGCAGCAGAGTATCTATTACTGCCGTTTGAGCCGGAAAAAAAACCCGGACTCCTGCACATGCAAAGTCAAGGGAAGTCTCTTCTAATCAACACTTAATCTTTAAATCAGAGTGATGGCAGGAGGTGGAAGGAGATGGTATCTCCAAAACTCTGCGGTAACAGGTGCAGTACTCACTCAAGTAAAGCCTCCTCCTTAACATTTTTGGTTTGCTGACTTTTGCAAAAATTAAGAAAGCAGATCATTCTAATTTAAAACCCGTTGACATGGGAATATTTCTTTTTTCAGGCTATTTAAAATTTTTTTGTTAATTTCTAACTTGTGAACTGTTTATTCCAAATATTCTTTTGATTTCGCTGATGTATATGACAACCTAGGTTACAGAAGGCTGAGGAACAAACGCTTTATGGTTGGTCTGGGGTGTTTTTCCTTTTATTTTTTCCCAGGGTTTGTTGATGATATCATCCAACCTTCAACCACCCGCCAGCGCATCTGCCATGACCTGGAGGTGCTGGCTAGTAAATCCCAGTCCAGTCCCTGGAAGAAACACGCCAATATCCCGCTGTGAGTGCGAGAGGGGCTTGGCTGTGCTGCAAGACACATACTCTCTGTTTGAGTGGAGGTGGAGGTCCACTCTGCAATATTTCTTTCCATTTTGATTTTGCTAATAACCGTTAATAAATCATAGTATGTATCTCATACACTTTGGGGTCTTATCAGTTTATCTAAACCCTTTTTGGTGGGTGAACAATCAATCCAACCTGCAGTGCCGGCCGCAGGTGAGCTGTCACTGCTCAATGTCAGGTGTTCCCTTGGCTCCTTCATTCCTGGGCTTGGATTTCAGTGCACTGGAGTCCAGGCTTTGCCGGTATCAGACTAACCTGTTCTGTTCCTCTGCCAGACTGTCCCCAGCTGCAACTTCTGTGCGCTGGCTGCAGCGACACCGAGTCTCAGGTTGGTATCAGTGATCTCCAGGCTGTGGGGCACTGCTGGGATAGAGAAGGAGGAGCCAGGCTCCTCTTGAAGGATGGGAGACAATGCACCCAAATTGGAAAAAGGACAATTCTGGTGGGACATAAGCGTGGAGGGCTTTTCTCCCTCAACAGAGGGTTGAAAGAGAGGCCTCCAGAGTCCTCTCCCAGCCTAATTTTTTTCTATCATTATTTGCCAGACTTGCCAGGAACCACTGCAGCAGATGTTACTGCTGATCAGGGCCATGTGCTCACTCTGCTCATTAGCAGCTGCATTTTAACTACAGCCCCAGAAGGCAGTGAGTAACCGCCTGTCACGTTTAGCGCTGCTGCAAGGAGCTGCCAAGCACGAGAAGTCCCATAGTGACCTGTCTGTTGTAAGTGACCTCAGTTATTAATGACACTACATTACAAGACCGAGATCTCCCCTACCTGCACACCGTGGCTGCATCTTTCGCTCCCAAAGCACGTGCCTGACGTGGGAGAAAGGTAAGACGGTGACTTTCCAGGTAGTGTCTCTTCCCAAGTAGGTGCAGCCGGTGCCCTAGTGAGTACAGCCTCGGAGCGTGGAGCCTGTAAGTGAGGGGGAAACAAAAAGAGAGCTGAAAAGGTACTCCAGAAGGAGATTTCAGGTATGTGGTTGGTTGAAACTCCCCAGGTTTCTGTAACAGCCAGAGGCAATGTATGCAGGTTGTGCTGTGTCTCCTGGGTGGGAGCACACTGAAGGTGTAGCTGCATCCATGTACCTGGCTGTCTCTCGGCAGCAGCTCTCTCTGAGCAGGTGCCTGTCCTGCCCCAGGGAACACAGCTGGCTGCAACAGCACGGGAAGGAAAGGGAAATGTTATTATGTTGGGGGTCGCTGCCGTGAAGCGAGTTCTTAGTCGTGAGAAAAGATGGAGTTGGAGTTTGTATGAGTTTGTAAGGACCAAGAGGATTTTTTCCAAGGTGATACTGATAGAGTGACTGGTGCCTGTCCCAAGTTCAGAGGCAAAAGCTGTTTCTTCAGCCTGTCTAGAGTCAGGAGGAGACACCGAGAAACCTGATTGTTGTTGTCACTATGAAAAAAGTACAACCTTTCTTAATTGTTTCCTAACCTCGTTAGTTCTATAGTCGTCAGCCTCTCTTCTGTCCCTTGCCAGCACAGGAATTTGGCTTTTATATCCTCTCTGTTTCCAAGCAGTCAGTCGCTCCACCAGCACAACGCTTTGGAAACGCACTGGAAAGCTCAGGATTCTCTTGAATTCCAGTCACCTGCAGAAACAACAGACAGAAAATAAAATCCTCCCAACAGAGAGCAGCCCTAGAACTTAGACACGTGAGGAGTTACTGACTGTGTTTCACAGCTCAGCAGGAGGGGAGTGTAACTTACAAGTGCGTGGAATTCCAGAGCTGGGTCTGTGTCTTGGGAGCAGTCCTAGAGAGCAGCTCAGTCCTCGAATAACATCCCTCTTCCTCACCTCCTGCATCTTGCTACTTTTTCTGACTCAGATGATTTATTTTTTTTCCTTTAGGAAGTGGGCCAGATGACAAATAAGTCAGTTTTCTTTAGTGCTAACAGAGATGGAATCATTTATGGGTTGGACAGAAATAGCTCCTTTCTCTCTGAGAAATAGGAATTACAAGAGGAGGTTTCGTTTCAGGAATCTGTAAAACTTGGTTTAGCCCAGCTGCTTGTTGGACATTCCGAGCCTTTACCGCTTCCATTTCTTCCCAATTTCTTCCCACGGGATCCGGTTCACTTCAGACGAACAAGGGCAGGAGACTGAATTTTTTTTCCCAAAATTTGTGACAGTTCAAACAATTAAAACCTTTAACGATGCAGCTCTCCCAACTTGGGTGATGACTTACCGAGTTTACAGCAATCTCACAATAAAACCCCCCAGATCCACCAAAAACCCAAAAATACACCACAGTGGAGGGAAAAAAAAAAAATAATTGGAATCTGGCTGTTGAGCCTGGGCTACGTGGGAATTACCTTTCGGTATTCCCTTTGGCTGCTAGAAATGGGATGACAAGATGTGATGGCCCAAACGAGCATTTAAAAGAAAGTTATAGTGAAGAGGGTGCTCATCATACTCATGATTTTGAATAGTTTATTAAATGAAAGGTGAAGCATCAGTTTTAAATTGTACAAAAGGAAAAAAAAAAACCTCATATTGTAAATGTACAATTTACAGAATTACTAGCAAAACCAATCAAGGAGACACTCATAATACAAAAAAACCTATTGACTGCAAACTGAACTGGAAACCCATTGCAGGTACCGTGATAGTAAATGTTCGTTATACAGTATTCTACAATGTTAAATTAGGAATCAGTTTTCCACACAGAGGACTGTGAAGCACAAGGTTCGTCTGAGACTCTGACTCAAACCAGGCAGCATTTATCATGCTACTATGCTCACAGAGTTATCCTGGTGACGGTTTAACGCAGCCATTCCTGCCTACCCCTCTCTACTTCTGGGGTGGAGAGAAGAGGAAGGAAGGGAACAAGGGGAATTTGTAAAATTCCAGCTATTTCTCGGCTTTTAGTCGTTACCCGACCGCCATCTGAGGAATGGCTGAATTACCTCGTCAAACATTTTTGGCAACCATGTCTGAGAACTGTAAGAAACAAACCTCAGCGGAGTGAAATGCCGGTTTGTTTTTAAAATTAAGATTTTTTTTTTCCCTCCCAGCAAGTAAACACTGGGCATTAAAAGTTGGTTTGTTTTTCAACAAGCTCCTAACAGGAAAAAAAAGCTCCATGATTATTTTGCAGTTGCTAAAAAATAAAAATAAAAAATAAAAGCACCTCTAAAACTGCTGTGCTCCAAGTGGGTCAATCTGCTTTGTATCTCAAAGGCTAATATTAGAACGCAGAAAGGAAGATGAACATTTTTGGGGCTGATTCTTAGAGAGACTGGAGTCAGTGGGAGTTGTGGATGGCCGGCACCTCTGATGCCGGGGCCGCTTTTAACTAAAGTAGCAGCTACTAGGCAGAGTCATAAAATCCAAGCGGAATGAAATTCCAAATTATTGAAGACATTGAAAAAATCTCTTATTACAATGAATTAGCTGAGAATGTTCTGGGGTTTTTTGGCTTTTTTTTTTTTTTGATGTTTTTAGCTTTTTTGAAAAACCTTATTTATTTTTTTTTTCCAAAGAATTACTCTCCATATGCACAGTTAACACTGAAAATGTAGCTGTATTCCATTGTAAGCTTAAGAACTTCACCATCTAAGCACAAATTTCTATGCAGCACATACAGTACTTCTAACTGGCAAAATTAATTTACAAAAATAGCGCAAAAGGGTATTTACGGCATGGAAAGTAGACTTTTTTTTTTATGGTACAGTTAAAATTGCTTTTAGTATGCTAAAGTGATTTCCCCCACCCTTGACTTCTGGGTTTTGTTTTTTTTTTTCTAGGAAAGTTGCTGTTTATGTACCTTGGGTTGGCAGGGCTTGAAGTAGGTAGTAAAAACAGCAAAGTGATTACTTGAGAACCATTTGTGTGTTTTACTGAGAATACTTTATTTGCTGGTATAAGTTGCTAAAAATGCACAGAGCAAGTACCAATAGAAAATTTACTGTTTTTGTGTCCCCATGTGCTATATAAAATGAATGTTACACAGCGTCTGTTGGAAAAGTGGCTTCATGGACATCTCTTACTTTATGTCCCATTATAAATAAAAATAAATCTTCTCAAGAGTATAAAATCTGGGTTTATCATATCAGAATCTGAAATTTTTTGGCAGAGATGCACGTCATTAGAATTCTAACCTCTTCTAGAAGAGTGTTCTTCTCAATGCCTATGAGAGGATATAAGCGTACCATAATGTTAATCAAATCCAGTGTGTTCAAAAACACTTTTCCGTAGCCAGAATGACCTGCTTATAGCATCATCGCTAGTCAATGGCTGATAGGCATAGGTTTAATAAAAATGGCTAGCTTTTAAAACATAAAAAGGCAAATGTTAAAACTGTTTTAAATTGTACAGCAGAAAAATAAAGTTAAAAAGTTCTGTTTTCACTCAATGTTGTTTTCAGAAAACGTATGTAGAACAGTGTTTATTTCGACAGCTGTCTTAACAATTTAAAACTTCCTCCTCATCCAGGAAAAAAAAAAAAAATAATCTGTATTAGGACAGTCAAGAACAGGGATACAAATGATTTTTTAGGTCAGCCCTTCTGAGGTGACTGGATTGGCCAACATTCCTTTGTGTCATTAAGAAGTTCCTCTTCTTTCTGTCACTACGGAAAGGGATTGACCTCAATCATTTGGTTAAAAATCAAACCGTATCACATCAAAAATGTGGTTTTTTTCATACAAGCTATCACAGTATATAGGCCTCTAGCTCTAAACAATAGAGTTCCAAATTTGTAAAACGTCTTCACCAGACTTCAGAACATTGGCATTCCAAATCCCTGGAAAAATGATTTAAAAGACGGGAATTAATCAGATGGAACGATCGTCAAAAAAAGAACCTCAGATACAGAGCAATGGATAGGAGTAAAGCCTTACTGAATCGTCCTCAATGATAGCTGCGGAGTCAAAGAAGTCTGGCCTCAGCTCAGCCCGCTCCCGCCGGTTTCTGGAAGGTGGCTAAAAAGAAGAGTTGGACATTTCAGAACATCCCGGCGCTCTCCAGGTACAAAGGACCCGCGGGGCTCTACCTCCGATGGGGACTGACACCGTCACCTGGTCTCTACAAAGCAGCGTTGCTTGGATTTTCCATAAAAACCCCCTGACGGAAGGGAGCACTTCCGAAGTTCACGTTTTGTTTAAGGAATGGGGTAAAAATTAATGGATTCTAACGTAATTTTAAGCCTGTGCTTATAGCTAAGGACTTCCTTGAGGCTCCTGCTGACTTAATGATGCTCTGATATTAGGACTGTAGGCCTATGACTGTAGGCCAGATGGCATAAAAACTGTATTTAACTGTCTTTATGCTTTTAAGGTGATAGTGAAACTTCAGCTCTGGCACAGTCAAAAAATGGATTTAACAAAAAAGCAACAAAGGTACTTCAGATTTCATACTATTTTTGAGGATTAAACCCTCTGTGTTGTCCTTCCCTCATCAGAGTAAATGGGAGCTTCGCTGGCTTGATCAATTCCTTAATTTCCTTGCCTTGGATTACCAGGAAAAGAGAGACTTTACTAATGGATAACGATTTGAATGCCAGTAATAACCTCAGTATTCAGCAGCAGCAACTGAATTATTGCCTAAATTTTCTTTCCAAGACGTTATAGCCCAATCCTGAAGTAACCTGTGCCTATTGTTTGGATGGGAAAGGAGCAATAGGAAAGCGTAAAACTGGTGAAGCGTGTAACATGAACTGATCCTTTTTACCAGGAACGTGTTCATTCCCAACGGAGTGGCCAGTAAGGTGCTAACCTCTACTAAGGAAGTTCTGCCCACAGTCAGTACATTACCATGGAAAAAGGACCTGAGGTTGCCATCTGATGATAGGACCTGTTTGGGAGCAATTCCAGCGTAAGGTACCACCTCACGCCCACCCACCACCGCCTGCTCTCCCTCCTGCTCTGCCAGCACGGCTGTAAACCAACCAGACCTGGATTAAGGACCCCCTGATCCATCCTGCCTCCCAGAAACCAAACCAGCCAGGAAACACAAAACAAGCACTGAGGTGGCTCTTTCTGCAGCCACACCGTGGTCAAACTGATAGAGCTGTGTCAGCAACAGAGTTAGTAGCGGCTGTGACAACGGCAGAGGGGAAACAGCAGCTGGAGAATACCTTTAGACCATACCATTTCCAAGCTCTTCATAATGTCAACTAACACCCGGAATCAAACACTGCTACTGGATGGACTTTGAGAGAGTCCATTTGTACTTCCTGAGGCCGCCTCCACCCCCAGCAGCACTGCCCCTGCCCTTGGTGACTGCCCGGTCGGTCAGAGCAGCACCTTCTTCAGTGCTCGTCAGAGGGACCCATGCTGAACCACCTGATGCACTGCAAATCATAACCTGGGTCTCACAGGTTGTCAAGTCCCAGGGGCACAATGGTCCTTCAGGTCCTTCCTACTTGCCAGAGTCTGGAATCTTGGTGAGGTGTGAGAGAGCTGAGCAACGCTCCTCGTGTTTCCACGAACAAAACCAATGGGGCCTGAGGGTGCACTTGTAGCTTCTAGGGAGTATTCGGATCATTTCTGCTCGTTAATGTTCAGACAAAAGGAAATCGGCCTCAACATTCTGACTAATTTTTGTTTGCGCTTCTGAAATTCCTTTTAAGTTACCCGTCATCCATTTCAAACTTGCCATTAATAAGATTTACTGACCAGATCAATGACCATTGTGTCCTCAAATTCTTCGTTCATATCCTCTAGCTGACCTCGTGAGGACATCATTACATCTTCAAAGATGGGCTCAGCGTCATCTTCCATTAGACCTCGTCTGATTCAATAAAGAGAAAGGAGAAGTCATTTCCAAGCATTTGGATTTCCCAACCATGATCTTTGTCATTAAAAAGAATGCATGAATCCCATCCTTTAATGCTTTCACATAGAACCTTACGCTGAGGATAAAGCCAGCACCGCTTTCCGTAATGGCAGCTGGAAGAAAAGCTTAGGTGAAGCCAGATCTAGCACTCACTGAAGCAGGAAGTCCTGGGTAATTATCATTATAAACAATAATTAAATTTGTCCCTAACAAGAAAAGGGCAATAACCGGACTGTGTTTGCTCGCCCTTTTCTGAAAAAGGGGTTACATTGTTTGCCAGGCTCAGTGGTAAATCCCTGGGAAGCCAGCAGTGAATCCAAGACCAGTTTCTAATGCTGTAAGGACCTGATCTTGCTGGAGACGCTGGCACCCACCCTGACAGATGTGCTGGAGGCCTCGGCTGGATTGGCACCAGCAGAACCCTTCCGTGTCCACCCACGCGTGTCCCCTCCACCAGCTGCTCAGCAGGACGCCTCTGGAAGAGAGGATGCGGAGGAAAGAGGCACGAACAGGTTCACAGGAAAACTGGACAACAACTTGGAAGAGTTCACGGGGAATTACTGAACAGACGGATCATGGAACCCCCCCTAAAATGGAAACGGTTGAAGGCTGGGAGAGAATAAGGGGGCGTTGTGCTGTGTCTGGCTGCCCAGTTCACCTGGAACCTGCTTATGGCCCCAGTCAGAGGCAGAGCTGGGCTAGAGGGGCCACACGGCCCCCTGTCCATTCCAGCATGACAAAGCTGTAACTCTGCCTTCCTCCCAAGGGTTAAAATGTCACAGAAGTCACTGGCAACGACCGTTGAACACTTACACTGCATGCCTTACACCGGTTCTCCCTTTCATGTAGTTCATTCCTGTCCTGTCCTTTCGATTTAAATCTTCTAGCTTCTGTTGGCCCAGCCAAGATATCTGCATCTGGGGACTAACACACAGAAAGCAGCGTTACGACTGAGAACACCGACAGTTTGGAGGTTTACTGTTTTTGGACAGTATCTATCTCCTCAAGTTTTGTGTCTGGCCCTGCTTCACATTAAGATGTTTAAATCGCATCCATCATCGCACTCCTCTTCTGGATTCGCTTCCACAACTTGTCTCCTCTCACTGTATGTGCACAAAAATATTAATCCATTAATCATTGCCATAAAAACAGCCCCATAAAATGCTCGTTCGTTAGTGTGACAGGCACCGGAAGCAGGAGCACTTCTCAAAGTCATTTGATGGAATCCTACTTCACTCTCTCAGATCAGGTAAAATATGAGCAAGAATACATCCAAATTCATAACGGGCACATATCTTAAAAATGTCAGACAAGAAAACCAAATTGCTGTTAAATATACACCCTGATGGACTTCAGCATCCGGTATCACATCCACGTGTTACCTTCGAGGCTGTACTTCTAATACCAGCTGAATCCAGTAGTAGACAGCAACGCGTTTGATAGGATTTATGGATTGTAGAGAGGGAAATAGGAGGAAGTGAAGTGCAGCTCTTCAAGAGCAACACGAATTTTCATTGTGTTATGTCCTAATAAGATGGACACCATAAACTGGGATAGCCCATGTGAAAATGACCTAGAACAAGGCATTCTTCTGGATGTGATTAACCCCTTGTGTTCAGGAAAGGACTGCTCTGGGTTTATTTTACACTTTAGCTCTCCCACAGCCTAAGGCAGTGCCTGCTCATCGGGGTTAGGAGTCAAACAGCGACAGGCACTTTCCATAACTAATTCAGGTGTTCGCAGAGATTTAGCTTAGTGATAGGTGAGGTCAGAGAGGGTGAGAAATCGAGTTCTGCTTCCTCAACTTTCTTTGTTTTGTTTTTACTGCAGAGTAGAAAAAAAAATGAGGAGAAACTGAGAGCCACAACATCTCCCTTATACTCTAGAAGTTATGGGAACATCTGGGGAGGCAGGAGATTGGGAGGCAAATCCTTGACCTTGGAAAAGCAAGTAAGAGACATGAATTTAGACCTTGCATTCTGTGGGATTAAGGTAAAAAGATGCTGTGGGACTGATGTGAGCAGGGGCTCTTTGTGGGCAGCTGGGAGGAGATCCTTGCCCAGGCTTGCCTTGCACTCACCATTTACACACCAGCTCCCCTTCCTTCCAGCTGGGAACACTTCAGCCCGTGCCAGGCCCACCTGTATCCCTGCCTGCAGAGCAATCCCGCCCGGCCACCCTCTCTCACGGTGATGCACCGTGGTTAACCCGGGGAAAGACAGTTGGCTGAACTCATGGATAGAAAGGCCAAATACTGTCACTCAAGACTGCAGGACATTTTACCTCCCCAGGGAAAAATGACCCTCATTAACTATTCATATTTAGAAAATACAATGATTAAAGAATGCAGGATGAAGCAATAAAGTTTAAAATCAAGCAGGGTGAGTTCAAGAAGAATTGGGAAGCTGGGGAACGCGTATCAAGAAAAATGTGATGGACAAAAGCTGGAGGAAAACCAAGAGGCATAATTTGGCTATTTTATACTATACTACATTGGTAGAAACCCAATTCATCTGGCCAGAAAAATATGGCTTTTTCATACAAGATAAATCAGATCAGTACATTTGGCTATAAAAGTTATTAAAATAGTCTCCAAAACAGATATTGTTATTCTGTATCTTCAAATGAATAGCAGTAACACATAATAGCATTCTCTGAAGATTTCTCTCTTCTTAAATAACTACTGACAGGTAATAACCAACATTTTTCCCTTCTAAATGGAGGTAATAAAATGGGAATTGAGTGACAAAAAGTACATATAAATTCAGGGCAAAATAAAATTGCCTCCAGGCAATTATCTCAGAAACAGGAATTATTAGCTCAGCAGCTGGAACTGGATTGAAGAGTTAATTGACAAGAAATCAGGATGTCAGGAGAACCTTAACTGTACCGTGCCACAGGACAGAGGGAAAGGAAAGAGAACATCTAACAGACCTGTTAGAGACAGTTCGATCCAACCTGGGGGCACAAACACTAGGAAAATTTACCATAATCGCAGGGTTATGCTATGAGATAATTTTAACCCCAGTTTCATTACATTATGTCTATCCTGGAAGGGAAAATAATCAAAGTATTGCTGAGCTGTAAGCCAACACATTTCCAGTTGTTTTTGCAAATAAACCCTGCATATATGGAGCCACAGACTGAGACTGTCTGCATCAATAATACACAACTCCTCTGCCTGGCTCACTCTACTCGCTATTGAAATTCCAACACTTACTTGTGTAAAAAATCTTGTTCAGATCCCTGCTCCGACTCGTGCTCCTGGATCTGCTCTCCCATTTGTCTAGTGTTCTCTCGCAAGACAGTTGAGGTGAGCTGTGGTGCTTGCAGTGCCCCTGGAGTATGGATGTTTTCGTTCCTGTTCAGCCACGAGCCTTCCAGACTCTCATCTAGAAAAAAAAGGTTTAAAATTATGGAGGCAGTTCTGGTAACGTGCAGTGTTTCTGCCTCCAGGATTCGCTGAACAAACACCATCCGGGAGCAACGAGAGCCCTCCATCTACTCACACACTTCCATACAGTTCGTTTTACTTGTGGCACCTTCTCCCAATCTGATTTTCAACTGGATAAACACTCAAAATGATAGAATTCTCAGCTCTGATATTGTGTTCCTTTAAGGAAGGATTACAGAGATTACTAGCAGTTATTCCCAACAACAAAACCCCCCAGCGCTGCAAACAAATATGGTATAACAGCACTACCTGAATCCTTGTGTGCCTGGCACAGATACAGCAGAGATAATCCCAATTACTGAGTTTGCAATCTAAATATGAGTGTTCATCTCATCTGCACACAGCAAACAATGCAGGTAAACGCTAAGATGAGGGTGGAGGATAAAGGCCCGGATGTGGGCAGTATGGATCTTTAGAAACTTCAGTAAGAAGGAGTTCAGCGGGGTACGGAGGGGCGTTTGGGAGAAGAGGAAGTGGTCTGGCTGGTGTGAACTTCAAATAGTGATTTGGGGCACTGTATTTTGAGGAGATGGGAGGACTGGAGGTGGGATGGTGACTGCAGGTGTAGGTGGGATGCTGCGCTCATATCACGGAGGGAGCAAAGAAGAGGGGGGACATAAGGAGAATGTGATGAAACAGACAAGGGTAAAGGAAGGGGACACGTAGAAAAAAATAAATGTAAGTTTCTGGAGCAAGTGAAAGATGGGGGAGATGGCAAGAAAGGAGAAGACAGGATCACAGGCTTACTAACAGGAAGAAACGTGTGGTGAAAAATTAGACAGGAATTGTCAGTGATCTTTTAATTTTTTCCT
>JAOXNH010000049.1:29113317-29127244 GCA_028566575.1 Bartramia longicauda
TGTCCCTGCCCATGGCAGGGGGGTTGGAACTCCATGATCTTTAAGGTCCCTTCCAACTCTAACCATTCTATGATTCCTTCTGATCCAAAGTATTTAAAGGAGTGTCCCTCTATCACGCCTTCTCACGCAAAGCTTTTCTCCTGTCTCTCTCCAGCTGACCCAAATTTCTACAGCAAAAATTTGCTCTTTCTGGGGAAGACGTACTTGAAGTTAAACAACAAAAAGATGGCTCTCCTGTGGTTAAGCAAAGCCAAGGATTACCCTGCCCATACGGAGGAGGACAAACAGGTAGGAATGTAAGAACTGTAAGAGTACAATTATATGTTGTAACCAACGTGTGTGACAGCCTGGCAACGGAATGTTTATTAAGTTCACTCAGGGTCTGGATGTGATCCTGGGACCTACCCTACTACTGTTGTTGCAAACTGTTTATTAAGCACACAAGGCTGTGCTTGTCTCTGTACGGAATGAGGAGACATAAGCACCACTGCTAAAGAATTCGTAGACTAAGCATAATTTCTGTGAAATACATGGAATCTTCACCTAATTTTTGTCCCCCTTATAACTACATTTGTACTTCCTCAAATTTTATCTTGCCTCCAACAGTTATTTCTCAGGTCAGTAGTTTCTGAATTTATCTTCCAAAAGCTTCATATATAACTGTGCTTATTCAGGTTTTTTCATGCATGGCACGTTCTTCTCTCAAAACTGCTGTTTCTTCAAAACCATTTAAACCAATTTTTCACCTTTTTTCCCCTTGCTCTTTCATTGCATTCATCAGAAAACAAACTGTAGTTCTGCCCCCGTATTCCAGGATCACATCCAGACACCAAAAAATTTCAGTATGTTGGTAACACCGAATTTCCAAACCTGAGCACGATGGTTGGAAATACTTTGTTTGTCATAAAGTTGTGGAGTCCCCTTCTCTGGAGATTTTTAAGCCCCGCCTGGATGCAGCCCTGAGTGATGTGCTCTGGGCAACCCTGCTTTGGCAGGGGAGTTGGACTGGATGATCCCTAGAGGTCCCTTCCAACAATGACAATTCTGTGATTCCGTGAAGGCAGACAGGAACAGGGACTTGCAATGGCATCTCCCAGAAAGAGCTGTTTGAGCTTGAGAGGAATTTGCAGAACAGTGTCTTGTTTTTACTACACAGAGAACGTATCCTGTATTTCAGCAGTAACTGATAAACCATAAGGACTCCTAAGGATACATGGACAAAATGAGAAATACCTCTACCAGGCAACCTGAATCCGTACGAACCTTCTACTCTCTTTTTGTGGAGCGGTGGTCGTCCTTTCTTGTTCCTCACTGAAGAGGCTTTGCTGCTGCTGCTCCCGCTGTTCACAGACATTCTGTCATCTTCGCCACCCGTCACTAGTGAGTTTCTATAGGAGATGAGTGGAAGCCATACATCTTCTCTTCTTTCCATCATCTGTTCTGTCAGAAACTTCTCTAAGTAGGAGTGACTGGAAAAACAAAAGAAAAAAGACAATGAGTAGAGAAGAGCAGCAGATTAATCTGCAACCCCTCCTGGTACTGTTGAGAGCTTCACACGAATCCCACGGAGGGTTCCTTTATTTTAATTTAATAACGTACGCTGATAGGGTGTTGTCTCCGACCCGGTAAGAATACATCTTCCCTCCAAAGAAAAGCACGTGGTTAATGAGGCACAGGTTACCCACAGATAAACCATACAAAACCTTCTCCTCCCCAACAGCTTCCTCCCACACTTCTCCGCGATCGCTCGCAGCACAGCACGCTCTGCTGGAATTCCTTTTCTGGTTTGCACAGCGAGGAAGCCGCTTGTGTGTATGGCTACTGTGTCAGCAGACAGACGGAACCGGAATAGCTGTTGTGAGGATGTGGGATATCCTCTTGCTTCTTGGAACAGGAAAAATGGTTTCCTCAAATGCAAACGGTTATCTTTCAATTAAAAAGCCTGCAGATCTGTTCCACTGCCACTGAGAAGCCCAATGCTCACTTGTTAACTTCAGCGAGGAACCCTAGATGTGGTCTGGAGGACACCTGGGTTGTTTTCCTTTTCTATTGATTATTTAATCACGGTATTAGAAGTAGTCCTTAAAATGAACATGCAAATCCACATGAAAGCCATTCTAGTGAATTTTAAGCTGCCGAAGCAGGCATTCAGAATTCGGGCAAGAGACCCTCAGGATCCTTAAACATCACCTCTACCCTTCCTGCAAATACCTTGGAGTGCACCCTTGGATCATGATTTCATGGAATCATTTCACATTGCCAGGTTGCCATCAGTGGGAGCCAACTCCCCACATTCTGCACGGAAATGAACTCTCTCCACGGAGAGCTCATGGCAGGCTCAGTCACGGCAGATCCGTACGTGATGTAGGCATCAGCACAAGCCAAGGAGCCACACTGCATACGCCTGGCTAACAGTCACAACCCCTTTTTAATGGGATTTTGTTTTGATTCAGTAAATAGGATGACTTTGCTCAAAGTCATGACTTAAGAGAATTTATCTGCGGAATAATCTTGGAAAGGAGTATCTTTCCCGCATCCAATTTATACTCATAAAACTGGAGCACACAGGTTATGTCCGTAGTGTGAAGAAGGAAAAACTACACCACTTGGGGGGTTCATTTGTGATGAGATGCCAAACTTGAGATGATTTTGCTCAGCGTTTTAGCAGCACTTCTTACCAGCTTCAGCGAGGACAGAAACTCTGAATTTCTAGAAGAACAGCTCGCTGAGGCTCTGCCTCATCTGACACCCACCAGTCAGTTCTCTGGCCTAAGCTAACGGTCTCTATTGGAGAGAAATAAATGGAAATAAATGTCTTCACAGGGCATTGCACCTCTACACCGTCTCAGATGAATTCCTCTGCCTTTCCTGCCTATGGCTTTGTAACCGTGTTAATATAATTATTTATTTTTTTTGCTAGGTGTAAGAGCCTGGCACCTTAAACACACAGTTTTACATTAAGTCCATAGATTTGAATAAATCCATAAATGGCTATCACTAATTCTGGAGGTTACTTGTAAAATGAGAAACAGAATAAAGAAATAAACAGGATGGGGAAAATGGAATCAAACCAACACTGAGGCCCCATTCCCAAACTGGAAACATCCCCTCCCTTTTCTCCCTCCCGATGGTAAAGCCGGCAGTAAACCAGAAAGGCAGGAGGAGCCCTGCCAAAGAGCAGCTCTTTGCTGAACTGGACTGGTACTTTGTACCAAGGGCAGATGGCACGTGCAGACGTATCACCTAGATAATTCTTTTTTTGGGGGGTTGGGAAGCCCAGCTGGAGGTCTTCTGGGACAGGGAACACGTGTCCGTGAGACTTTCAGGGTTATCCTAGAGGACTTTTGGCTCCAGACTAGGAGCCCGTGGCTGAGTTCAGGGACAGTCACTTGGCGTGAGGAGATCAAATCAGGGAGGTAACTGATCCTGTAGACGGGACTTCTCCACCAGATGGTGGTCACGTACCTTCCTGCTCACAGGCAACCCCTTTGGAGGGAGGGGGAGAGGTCCCTGTGGATTGGAGGAGTCAAGCTACAGAGAAGGGCAAATCAACTCCCCAGAGCAGAGCTGAGTATCTAACACCAGAGAAGCTCCACGGGCAAGGCAGCCACTGCCTGCTGGGTGCAAACATGACATCTCCCAAGGACAGGAATGCAGGGGTCTCCAGAAGAAATCTTTTCATAGAAGCAAGTTGTCTTGACTCTTTTCATAGTCCCGGCAGCCAGGGGAACCGAGGGCATGTCTGAACTCATCCTAAAGCAGTCGTTTAGCACAGATCAGATGAATCGTGCCCTAAAGGACCTAGTACTTTTCCCTGATCTTCACATTCAGCTGAAGCAAACAGCTCAGGTACAGATGACTGCAATAAAGACAGCTAAAAGCAGGAGAGATGGATTCCACCACAGCAGTATTTACAGCAGTGGTTGTGTTTGTGGGCACCAACAAGTGGGAGAAGCTTTGAGAAAAAATTTTAAATGGCAACGTAGAAGGTGAAGGAACAAGATCTCCTGAGGTACTGCATCTCCTGCAAAAGATGGGGTCCAAGTAAGCTGCCGCGTTAACTGTACAGAACGGTGTCACTTCAGATTTTCCATACTGGAGAAACCTGTGGAAGGACGATGACTGTACAGGAAGGATAAACTTCACTACATTAAATAGGAATCAGGCTAATGGCACTTAAACTAAGATATGTAGGAGAATCTACAGTTCAGCTAGGAAGATAGTCATAAAATCCCATTATCCTTCAGTCCTGTCCTGAAGAACAGGACAGAGGTTGACAAGATTCAAGGATATAACAACGAAGAGCAGCTTCGAAACCTGCGTGTCACACCAGCCCCACCAGATCATCCAGTTCTCAAGCTCCTTTAACCATTTCTTCTACTGTGTTTGCTGGGTTGATAAGTTATTGATACAGTAAAAAAATGGAATTGGTTCAAGTGTATATATGTTAAAAATTACACGCAGTTAACTGAAATGCATTTCTTGTAACACAGATAAAGCTACAATATTCATAATCGTTAACCCTAATAGAGAGGTTCTTTAAAACAATTGCCTTCCCAGAATAACTACGGAGAAGTCTGACAGGCAGAGTCAGCTGAGGTAGTTATGGTAGATACACATGACTTACTCTCGTTGTTGTCAAAACCTGACTGGGAAGTTATCTATAGCCGTAAATCAGAGCTGGCAATTGCATTTTTTAAATGGTTATAAAGTTATTCAAGGAATTCAGTTCCACACTGGGCACATAGTGCTTGGCTGATTTTTGACTGGAAGTCCTTTTCCTTTCTCCCTTACTCCTTCTGCGCTGTGCCCAAATCCTGGCTGTTTCCTACAGAACATATTAGAAATGTAGAGCGTTGTCCCCCCAGTGACGCTGACAATGTCTTCCCTGGGAACTTGCCCTCCATGATGCAGTTTGCTCTTTGCCAGTTCTGTTGATACCCACAGCCTTTTTTGACAGTCTTGTTTGAATGTTGCTCATAAAATAGTATTTCTTGCTCTTTATTGAGTTCTTACCAGCAATACCTCTGATTTATTTCCAGTATTTCACCTGCAGTAATTACCCACCACATCGAATCCAGGCGGCCGGTGCTCTGCCACCCTGCTCTGCTCTAACCAGCAACGGTGGCTCTCTGGGCCTCTGCCTCTCTCCCATCGTGCCAGTAACAGAAGCCTTGACAAACCCTTATTTCCCAGTTTGACTCAATATATTAAAATAAACAACAAATATCTCTTTACATTTGATGTAAATGGCTAACAGAAACAGATGTTACTGCAGCGTTACAGGCCTGTAAATCTCCTGCACCGCTAACGTTTCACTTCTTTTTCCTTCTAGCCTGAAAAAAAGGTTGGTTTTAATTTTCAGTGCCCCATGGGAAATTTTAAGGAACACTGTTTTGTGAGGTCTCAGACTCACCTCATCAGTGCATCTGACTTTCCTTTTCCCCTTTAGTTTTATTGCTTTAAAATATAAACCGATGAATGACTACGTATGTGAAACATCTCACTGGGACTTCCTACAGCCCCCCCTTAGATCGTGAAAACCTCAGGGCTTAAGCACACGCTGCAGCCATCGACAGAGCCCGGGAAAACCCACGGAAGAAACAGAGCGTTACTTACACAGTCTTTTTGTCCTGTCGCAAGAGTTTAGAAGAAAATTCACTAAGCACTTCAAGGAAAGCAAGGTTAGGAGGTGGATAGTCTTGTCCTTTTTGATTCTGGTATTTGAAGGCAAATTCTATTCCATCTCTACGGTAAAGAAATGTTAACATTTTCAGACATTTTTAACAAAATTTACATCTTTCCCAAAATCTGAACTGTGATGAAATTCTGTCTTTATAACCCATCAGAACTTTTTTTTTCCCATTACTAGCAAACAGCTGCTTTTGGACAAAGAGGAATCAAACCTTCCCTCTTGATTTGTGAGGCTTCGATCTCAACGACAAGGTATCGCCAGTCCCATGCTAAGAAGGAACTTTCCACAGTGTAAGAAACGTGGTGCAGGTGCTGAAAGCCACTGCCTTGGCGGGAATCACCAACTGGCTCGCTCTGGGTTCTGCACGAGGCAGAAGCTTGTAATACGAGTAATATATAAGATATAACAATATACAACTTCTGTATCAAGAGTCAGAGAAGAGACTTTACTTCCCCGGACACTGATACATCCATCTCTGTCTTATCTTTGCTTTATCATTTGAGACTAAAGAAAACAATTTCCTTTCCATTACCCACTAAGGGCAGGTGCACGTCTTGATTTCTCTTTCGGTGGCCCAGGGCAGTGTCTGGTAGCACTTTGATCATGCCTTGCTACTCTTAGACTTAATGACTTAGTCTCTGGGACAGCAAACTTTAATATTCCAACCCTTTTAGGGCATGGGAAACTCAGAATTTAAATTCAGCAGCACCTCTCTATACTTTCCTATGCAGCAGTTACCTAAAAAACATCAATCCAATTAAAAAAAAAATATCAAAAATATTTCTGGATTATTGTTTTATAAAAGCCCTTGGTGCCTGCAGAATGCAGAGTGGTGTGGTCCAGAGCACTGTGTACACGCTGTATCCGCTAGATACACTCCACACAAATATGTATAATACCAGTGCCTTTACCAGAGATGGACAAATATGGCCATTCCAATAAATTCCAACAAATAATTAGGTAGCAGCTAGTTTAGTTTTACTTCCTTTCTTACATACATACATGTACACTCCCCCCCCATTTTTCTACACACACTAGAAAAATGTATCAGCATTCCAGGACCTGTTAAGATTATGTGCCTTTAGAAAAGGTACGCTGAGCAAAGGTTTTAATCAGAATAGAATATAAAAATCTCGTTTATTTACCACCACTCACTTGTGTAGTGTGGCCACGGCCTCTCTTGTCTTGATCTGGTCCAAGCCAAAAGTGAGGGCAAACCGACGGGCCAGTTCCTTAATTCCACTCACGTGGGCAGATGTCCTGTCCAAATTGGGACCTTGCTCCTGAACAAGCTCGTTAAACAGCTAGAGAAAGAATTCCATCGTTAACACCTGTGAGCAATGAAACACTTTTCTTGAGGAAAGCTTTTGTTCTTAACCCGTTATGGCTAAGAGTGGCCATTACAATGACTTTTTCCACACAGATGTGACAGCTTTCTCTTACATTCATCTTCTAATCCGCTCCCCTTCCCGGACTTCCTTCTGTGTCACTGCTGGTTGTCCCTTGTCCCCCACCTTGTGCTTAAACACAATTTTGCACTTACCTTCATTGAATTGCACCTATTGTTCAGCCAATTCATCAAGAGGGTTTTGCCGCCTTATGCTGCTTTCTAAAACACCGACATCGCCCATCAGATCAGCATCTTCTTGGAATTTAGGGAGCAAAATTGCTATTCCATCATTCAAGGCTTAATGAATATCTGAGCAGCTTTACTGGGTAAATGCCTTCAAAGCCAGCTTGATAATGCCCTTTCGTTACAATAACGAACTACTCATCAGTTTTCCAATCAGTTCTAGGTCTGCCAGTTAGATCACATTTTTCTAACGTGCTAATGAGAATATCAAGGGAGACCGTGTCAGTGACAACATTAAATCCACTGTTTCTCTGAGATCCAAAAGCTCCCTTACCATATAATTAATGAAAGCAGCTTAATTTGACATGATTTCTCCCTGACAAATTCCTACTGGCTGTTACCTGTCATTCAGGCACTTGCAAATAGCTTGTCTCATTATTTTTTTTCATGAAATGACATTAGGCTGATCCATGGCACCTGGCTTCTTCCTCGCTCCAAGATTTAAAGACAGGAATTACTTCAACACTCGCCGATTCTTCTGGAAGTATATCTGGTTTTCTCAAATTCTCACTGATCTCTCAGCTTGATCATTCCAGGAAATCCCTTAGTGCTCTGGGATGAGTTTGGGGAGGCCTAGCTGATGATTGGAAAACATCTAATTTACAGAAGTGATTTCTCCATGTAATGGATAGAGCTGGTACTCCAAGGACCTAAATGGTATTTTGTGAAGCACACACTGTGCTGGTGGCAGGACGAGGATGGATCTCACCATCAAGCCAGTAATTTATGGTTGATGTAAAGCAAATATTTCACGTTTAACAATATTGGAAGACTTAAACTAATTAGCTTGACGTTTGAAAAAATCAATCAAGTATTTAGACAAAATGTAAAGAAGATGCATTACTTCCAGCTAACTGTAAGAAGAAAAAGTCATCCTAATTCTTCTTGTTCACCAGGTAGCAAATGCTATGAATCAGCTTGGACCAAACCGCCCTCGAGGTTCTTCTCTCTCTTTCTTCCCCTTCAATCTGACCAATACTTTGCTGGGGGGGGCTTAAGGAGACAGAGGTCACGGAGACAAACGAACAGTGACAGCCTGAATTGAGGAGCAAGATAATCTCTCAACAGAAGCATAGCTTTTCGTTTCGTTGGAAAGGGCACCAGAGAAAATCCTGCCCGGTATTTTTTTTTTGCAGTGAGGCATTTCTAACAAAAATCAATATTCTTACCTGTTGCAAACTGAGAATGAGTGTCTTCGCACACTGGATTTTATCAATTTGCCTTGTTTTGCTCAGGGTTTCCTTAATGATGTCTCCATAGTCATTGTAGTACTAGGAAAAAAACATGAAAAAAAAAACCCTCTTTAAATCTTTAAATTGAACCTCTTATACAATTTCTTACAATTTTCCTGAGAGAAAGATTACGTGGAATTCTTGTTTTGAAAAGGCAGCAGTTGCCAAAAACCCAGTCTCAAATCCAGGTTTTTTTGGGAGTGGGAGGCAATGTTTCAATACCAAAATGTAAACTCACTGGTAGCCCCCACTGAGGAGATAAGGAACTTCTCATTTTGTTATTACCTTCTGTAATAAATATGTTGAAAAACAAACAAAGGAGTATTTCCTACTCCAAACTAAATATTTGATGGAAGTGACCCATGACTGCAAATTCTAAGAAATGCCGTTACGTTGAGGCAACACACCCTTGGCCAGCAGCACCTGTGGAGCTCCAGGTCCAGCACCAGGGGAGCCGGGTGGCCAAGGACGGAATCTGCTGAAGCTGGGAAGCAGAGTGAGGTATTGGTCAGTATGAGCTGCTGATCTTCTTTACGTTATGAGAACAGTTGCCAAAAACCATGGCCTGTGGTACTGACCACTTGGGTAGAAAAGCCTGTATAATCATTAAAACTTCCAGGCTGAGAATACACATATTTTTTTTCCCCAAGCAGTACTCTCTCAGCCCCATTAATATTTCTGCATTTGCAACCACTTGTTTTCTTTCCCGGTTAAATATTGATACAGAGATCCTTCTAGTTTGTATTCTAATTTAAATTCCATTTCTCTCACTCTCCCCCAATTTCAGGAGCAGGAGGGGAGTGGGGAGAGGAGAGCAGCCTAGAGCAGGAAGGAATCTAACCTGGATTGTGACAGCTTCAGGGTGAAACTCCTGCTCTGGAGAAATTCCCTAAGCGAGAGTCACCCTGAGCAGTGACCTGGCTGATGGCTACAGCGTGCGCTGGGGACTTCATTGTCCCGTGTGCTCCCAGTGAACAGGAGGAGGATTTAAACTTAAAGCCTTTCTATTTCACATCAACATCTCAAACCTGCTCCCCACTCCAGGTTTGCTTCCCTGATTGGCATCTTTGTGATGAGGAATCCCTCACAGTGGGACGATGTGACAGGATCCGAAGGGCTCTGTGCTGCTTGGCAGCGCCAGGACTGCAAATGTGCCTCTCTTCTGGAAGGAAAACTCGGACACACAGGGTGCAGTGGAAGCTGGGCAGCAAGTCTTTCTGAATTTCAGTGGGCCTAAATAATGCACTTTATGTACACCCACTTCCAGCAACACTGTGTGGAGATTTCAGAAGTGCCCAACCTTTACCCGCTGCAACAGGAAGGGAGAGGAAGAGGGGCCCTGACTTCACTTGGGCAGGAGAACACCCAGAGCTGTACCTTCATATAGTGTTTGAAGATATCTGCTGCTGCATGCATGTCCACAATGTCATAAATGATCAGCTTGCTAAAGGCAGCCAGAAGGTTTCTTCTCTTATGTAAAGCTTCTATTTTGTTGGCTTCATCTTCTTCATCTCCCTCTGAAAGCATCAACAACAATAAAAGGTTTGTAAGTAACTGCTATGTTCTCCTGCAACTTTATCCACTTTTAGGAAAAAATCAATTCTTTACAATGAAGCAAGATTGTTGCAGGAGAAGCTGGAATGAAAGGTGGTCATTCTTGAGCCCTGCCTATGCTAGGACTCTCAGGGAAGTTCAGGAACATGACACACCACTGACCACGGATGGTGTACAGAACATAACCCCCATGGAACTGAATCACGCATTCTCTTTACCCCATGAAAGGCCAGAGTGAGGACTTGCTGAACGCTCTTTGCCTAACTTCTGAAACACAGGCCCTTTGGAGATGCTCCCTTAACACAACAGAGCTATGAACATCTCATAGAAGGAAGACTCGGAACAGTAACGTTGTGTTGCATGCCTTGGATTTTCAGGTATGAAGTGGACGGCTCTAAAGCCCCAATAACAAGAGGAAGTAAAATTCAGTGGTGAGAAACATCAGCATTGAACGGCAGCATCGTGAGTACTAAGTCCCCGTGCAAGACTCCGCTCTGAACAAAACTATAGACGTAAGATGTTAAATATCATATCACGTAATAAAAGCGTAGTCCACATCTTGTATAAGAAAATGAAATCCATTGTAACAGCTGTGATGAAAGTAAATATTCTGTGTTATTTCAAAGAGCTTATTCTTGGAGGGAATCTTCCAACCACAGTGCTGTGGCAGGGGCAGGAGGGGACACAGAGTCACTGCCACTCTCTTGCTGCTCCCTTACTAGAGACCCTGTGAGCCACAGTGCTCCAGTCACAGGCGGTGACTCCTACAAGCGGTGGGGCTGACTGAATACAGTCGCACACTTTAATCCTGAGGTGCTTTAACCCCCAGAACTGAAGCCCATTAGCACACTCCGCACCCTCCGCCTCGCCTCTTAATTTCTTTTTATTATCATTACTGATGTGGTCCCGACTCTGACAGTTATAAATGGTCAGACTGACTGCATGGAGTCAGAGTAGCCTTAGGGAATGGTGGTTACATACAAAGATCTTCACCCATCTTTTTGCTGCCTTCCCAGTCCAATCATAGGATGTTAAAGAACAGCAATTTTGCTAAAGAGCAAAAAAAATTAAAATATTAAACACTGTCCTCCTACAATCTATCCTTGCTGTATTAGTCTGAACACTGAAGTCACCAAGTATGATTAACTACACATTGATTTCTGGTGAAGGTGTGTTTCAAACTGTATTTTTCCCAGAAATCCTTAAAGAGATGCTCAACAAAGACGTGAGCTGCCGAGGAGCTAGAAAACTGAAAGCACCTTCAGAGCAAGAATCCATTCTCTGAGACCTCAGTTCTCTATATTGCTGTCTTTAAAGATCTAAAATAGCACCTGTGTCTCATGCTGCCATACAAGTAACTGAGTACAGTGGAAACTCAGGAAATGTGCCAAAAACCACCACAGTATGTACTCAGCAGCGCTTTCCCATAGTTTGACTATCTGGGAATCCATCTCTTGGCCAAAGCTCTTCTGAAGTTTCTTAAGACCTTCTTTGCCTCGAGCTTTGTGGGTGAGCTTTGCCTTCAGGATCCTGTAACTCTATTTAGTAATGCTAAAGGATTTCTCTTCTGTGTCCTGTTCCACCGTACATATATAATCCTGAAATAATCACTCGGAAAACATTCAGGCAACCTAATATGAAAATCTTATTTTCTTCTTTCCTCTGTGCCCGTTATGAAAAAAAAAAAGCTCAGTAGAAAACAGGAAAGCTAAACCTACCCATGCTCTGGTTTTCATCATCTTGGTCAATAAAGACATGGTCCATCACAAAACTGAGAAGTTCTGACTGGAGGCCTGAATCCGGATTAAACACCAAAGGCTGAAGACCTTCCCGACCTCCAGTCATCAGCTGATGGCTAAAAATCATCAGGAGATCACAGAGCAGCATGAAAGCCTGAAAGGCAAAAGAGAATGAATGCAGTAAGAAGCCTAAGTCAAGTAAGTAGAAAATAAAATAGCATTTATCTAATTTGCAGATATCCCCTGCTATTATTAAATGTCCTTCTTTAACTGTACTCGATTGTAGTTGGTTGTGTGCTGTGAAAAGCGCTCATAAGGTTTCCCCCTAACTTTAAAATGTTGTTCTGCCTTTGATTCCTAGGTAAGGAACTGTTTACTACCTCTTCCATGTCCAGGATGATCCATATTAAACTTTAATTTCTTCTCTCTGAAAAGAACTCTAACTGTCTCTCCGATCCGAGGACTGTAGCCAATTTAGTGGTAAAGAAAAAACACCTCTTTTGATAAACAGTTAGAAAAGTTAAAACAAGCAAAACACGAACAACATTATGAGGGAAAATCCAAGCTGAGTCACTGTCAGATCCTGAAAATAGAGAGAAGAATTTCTCCTGCAAAGAAATTCTTGCAGAATTTCAACAATTCTCTGCAAAAAGACTCGAGTAACTCCGCACAGCTTTCACATCCAGATAAAAGCCCAGGGCAGAATTTTCACTGATTTATGCTCGTCATTATTATACCCTCATTACCTGAGAATAAAGAAGGCAGCTATTGCTAACTGTATTTCTTTCAGGGCCTTATCTGTATACTCTCACACACAAGGATAAGACTCTCTCTCTCCAGTGGCTTGTGCTGGAGTTCCACGGCCACTGTGTTCACCTGCACTGCCTTCAACACCTGAGCACCCTCCAGAAAGTACTTTTTAATCTTCTCCATTTCCCTCTCTCTTTAACCTCAGGTTCTGAAAACCGAGAAAGAGAGGAAGGTTCAAAGTACGACGGTGTAAATAAAGAGACTCCTAGAAGATCCCTTCTGGATGAGCTGTCTCGTCCCCCAGAAGCCTGCAGGAGTCTCGCTGGGGGCAGCATCAATCCCGATTCCCAGGTAGGTGGGAGGCCAGAGGCCTTTTCAGTGGAAGAGAAACTGCAGAATGGCTCTGGCAGAGGCATGAAACCCAGGGCAGGCTTTCGTTCAGGCCTCTATTCCCCCTTACAAACTTCCAAAATGAAATCTTTGGGAAGGCTGAACGTCACAGCAGCTCGCCCATTTCCTGGAGCCTGGTGTAAAATCCGAGTGAGCTGTAGCCGGGCGAGAACAAGACCCACATGACTGTAAACTACCTTCCACTTAGACTTTGGAAACAGATGCCACTATTTGGGATTTTTCTCCACTGGGTCCAAAAAGTCGTGATTAATTTCTGTGATGTTCTCAGCTGCTTTAAACTCTTTTGATGCTCAATAGAATTTAAGCTCATCCTAATTGTAGGCCTCTAAAAAAGAGCACAGGAATAATGCACTGAAAGTGCATTCTGCTGTACAAAGACAGCAGTGGACTCAGCTACAGACGTCTATATAATACATCCCGTCACAGGAGATTTATTTCACTCAAAATCATCTTGGAAAATGTGAAATGTTTGAGTCCTGATTCTATAAATACTCCATATGCTTTTCTTTCCTGCAATATGTACATTGATCTTCTCTGGAAAGAATGTATAGATTAAGAATGAAATATGGGAGGGAGATGTTATAATTTACACCAAATTCTCAAGAAAATCCAGTAAAACAAAAGGATTAAGAAGCAGTCCTGTGCTTGCAGAAATATACTGTTTAAGGAAGAAAACTGAAATGATGATAGACTTTTTGGCTGGAAAGGACCTCTGGGGTCTTGAGTCCCACCTACTCTGACTGGGACACGTGCTGTCTCTACCTCTGCTTGGTCGTGGCTTTTTCCAGCTGAGCCTTGAAAACTTCCACACAACTGTGAGCTGTGAAGGAGCTTCTAAGGAAAGTTTAAATTGGTAATGAAGAAAAAAAAGGAAAAGGAAAAGGAAAGGGAAAGGGAAAGGGAAAGGGAAAGG
>JAOXNH010000049.1:29135624-29153887 GCA_028566575.1 Bartramia longicauda
CCTCCCACCAGACCAGGTTGCTCAAAGCCCCATCCAGCCTGGCCTTGAACACCTCCAGGGATGGGGCAGCCACAACATATTAAATACCGTGTCAGAAATCTTTCTGTAAAAGCCTGAATACTTTAAAAACGCTCATGAAATAGGCTATTTTTCATTTTGTGATGCTCATGTTAATGCCTGTGTGTTCCCATACATCATACCTCAGAAGTGATCCCCTTTAATATCTGCTAATTTACAAGCCTAAATCATGGCTTATAAAACAACCACGGGCACAATGATCTCCTAATGGATTAAACGACAGATACAGCACAGATCAGATGTATTCTCACAGTGAACAAACTACAGGGGAGAAAGCTTGATAGAAACCCCCCCCCGAACAAAATGCTACAAGCACATGGGGTCTGTGGGTTTCTCTTTACCCTGTTTCTGCTGAGAGCAGAGCCGAGGCGGCGGGGGCCGGTGTGCAGAGCTGAAGGGCATTAATGCTGTGTTCCTCTGGAACTAACCACACAGAACACTCGGCATTTTTGCAGGGGGTGGGATGAAACCCCAAACAGTAATAAAAGCTCTTTAGATTAGGGTAATTATGATTTTCACTGGGGATTCCAGAGGCAGAATCAACTTGTACTTCGAATGGTGACTCTCAATGGAGCTTCCACGGTTCTTTCCATTCCCAGGAGCTATGTTACGACTAATATGAATTAGAATAGTATCAGGAGCACAGGAAAGATGGAGGCTAATCTGCATTCATCTCATGAAACAATGGCTCATATAAATGTATCCTATTTTGAAAAAGTAGGCAAAGCCATGCAATTGCACTAAGCTTGTCCATAAGAAAGCCCCAGTCACGGAAATAGTAAAGGTATCTTTCGGTTTGACTGGACCATCATGGGAATATCGCAAACGAGAGTCCACATTAATGCTTTGACACCAAAATGCAAAGCTTCTGAGCAGGTCCTATGCAGACAGATGCTGTACATGGTAGGATGTTTCTTTTGCTATAATTTAGACATTAAGAAATACAGAACTTTTTTTCCAGCAATGCTGACAGCGACGGCTCTGCACCATCTCTGTTCTACTGCAGCAACTTTTACTTCCAAAAAATGGAGAAATGCAGTGAAGGGAGATAAGAAGCTTACCGAACGCTCTCGTGTCTCAGTGTTTGTACCCAGAGCAAGGCAAGGCTGGACGTTGCTGCTCAAGGGGCTCGGCGAGCAGGAGGACAGAGCTGTTGGGCTTCTTCAGGAGAAGGTAAGACCCAATAGTCAAGAGCACATGGGGAAGCAGAGAATGCTATGGGGTTGGAAGGGACCTCTGGAGATAGTAAGTCCAACCCCACACCAATTACTCTTTTTTTCTAGTAGCTATTTTTAAATGTCAACATATGTCAGTCTTCAAAACAACTCAAAGAATTTACAATGTATTTTTACCATTGTTACGTGCATAAAAGGCTTATTTTAGTAGTGCTTTAGTAAAGCACCTTTTTCTTCTTGATGCTGATGGGGAAGTACTGCAGTTTTCACATGGCTTTAATTTGATGTATTACTTCTGAAAAAGCCCTAAAGAGACAGGATGTTGGCCTCTGATTGCGAAAAGAGCCAAGAAGTCCTGGAAGAGCCGAGTGTAACAAACAAGCTGCATGTAATGTTGTCCCTACTGGGTTACGCTTGCGTGCACCGACTTTTTATTGGGAATTGTCACTGCTGGTAACCTTACATTGAACTTTAGCAACAGAGAAGATGTAAGTAAAAGGTAAGTATGGTAAACACACCGAACCATTGAGCTGTCTGTGGGGTACAGCTGCACAGTGTTGCTTACAACCAGCAGGTAAGTGTTGTCAACGTGACTTATCCATTCATGCAAACTGCTGTCCTCACGATAAAGTGCATTAAGTATCTTCAGCAATGAAAATATCAAAATCAGCAGGTATAAAATCCTGATGAAGACAAGCTCCTGCTGTTTCTATGGCTTATTTGGACACACGCATGATGTTAAACAGATCCTGAACTACTGAGTAAATCAAAACACCAACACTTTATATCTGTTTCACAATGACATAAAATAAGGGTACAGCGGGGGGAGTTACAGCAAACCAGGTCTAACACCTTTTTGTGCTCCCTCAGCACAATCTGTGTGACCAAAAGCCCACTTACTTTGGAAGGGGAGCCTTCAGTGATCTTCACCAGCTGCCAGAGAATAGAGTAATGGGAACACTGCAGGGCCTGAACCACTATCTGTAACAGAGGGAAGACAAAGAATCTCAGCACCTTAGAAATACCAAGAGTATCAGTAAAGCGTATGTAAAATTTACAGTGCATTTTGGGGAGAAGAAATTGAAGCTGCTTAGAAACCAGCCTACTACAGGGAAAAAAATACTGAGTAAATGCTGGGAACCAGAACAGAAAATGTGCATTAAGTACAGAGGTGATGTCACAGCAGGACAGAAGTACAGCTCAACATCTACATATCTCAGTTCAAAAGCACCTGTTTAAATACCTCTAAACCTGACTTCACTAGTAAAAGAGTCTGGAGATTTGTTCCACTGTCAAATGAACACATAGCCCAATTTCTAAATAAAGGGAGAAAATACAAATTTTCTCATGGAGAAGCCCAGGTTCATATTTATAGTGCCCATAAAAGCATCCATGGTGTCTTTTTAATATTCCCAATCTATATTAGGTGCTAAAAAGTTCAAAATCTTTTTGGCTTGAAGATGCTTCCAACAGTTTGTGGTTCTGTGCAGAATAAATTAAGGTTGTAATAGCTCTAATCACTTCACAAAATACTTTTTTTGAAAGATATCACTAAAGACCAAACCATTCTCTTTCAGTGAACTCCTTCTGGTGGACTGGGGGAAGAAATACTGAGGGAAGCTCAGATTTCAGACCTTTTTTCCTAAGATCTTACAGAAGTATTTGGGAAGCCGTATCACTGTCAAACCCAGACACTGAAGATGGCTGGGAGTTTCACAGACAGTTTTTATCTGCTGGCCCCTTCCCTCCAGGGAGCACAATTCCAGCATGAAGTAGCAGAAGGTCCCACAGCTTAAAGCCATGACTTTCCCATGGCGTGTGGCAATGGGTCCTCCATACGGTCCTTTCTAGAAAATACTTTTACAGAATCTCATAAGATTTTTTTTTTTTCTAAATGAAATTGAGTTAGGATTAACAACTGGCTTCTAATTGAAGTCAAATTATAATTTATAACGCGCTGAAATGCTGGAGTAGGCAGTCTGGAGTTTAAACTGCAATCCTGGGAGAATCTGAAATGCTCCTTGTGTTCATCCATGAGACACTAAATCCGAACCAGGAGGAAACAAAGTCCAGGACATGTCCACTGAAAGAAGTCCACTGGAAAGGTTGGCTGGTGTCCCTGCTAAATGCTCGTCTACTGGTTTTCGTAAGGTTCCATCTAACCTTCAATCAGCACAACCATTCTAATTGCAGCCAACGTTTACAAATGTTGGGTTTCTGTGTAAACATGATGCTTTATGCATTGCTTTTTCACAGCCAGGAACACTAGTTATTCCTTCTTTTACAGATGGGAAAGGTGAGACTAGTAGCTCAGAAGTCACAGAATTTCCCCTCCTGGACAGTGCTTCACTACAACATACATTTTGTTCAAAATTCCATGTTTTTTCTAAATAGTTCATTAATCTTTTGGATTTCTCTATAACTAGACTATCTAACACTTTGAATCCCCAAATGACACCATGCAGGTGTTGCCAACTGTACCTGTTCTGGCATAGCTCCATGTTCAATTCCAGTTCTTAGTAATCTGTAGCAGTTACTGAACAGATCCCATTTTGTGAGATCGTGGGCACTGGAAGGAGAGGGAATACAGAGAGGTTAGTTGTGCTCCTCAAAACTCCGCATCACCGCGAGAACACAGCCTGCCCTGGCAGCTGCACAATCAGTTCCCACCAGGCTAAAAACACAAGTTCGGCTTCCTGATAATTGAGGAAAAATGAGATTATTTGGAGGGAGGAGAGAAAATCCCTGCATATCGTCCATCTTTAAAGGTTACTTAAGTATAGCTGCAAGCTCCTTCTCAGCGTTGCCTCTAAATCATCTTTCCTCTCTGGTTCTAAACATGGACAGAACTCCAGAGGCACTCTCTGGCGCTGCAGCAGAAACCATGGCCAAACTCTAGCAATACTCAATGAATAACAGCCTGAAGCAAAATAAAGTTACATATTTCTCTGCGGTATCATTTGGAGAAAAATAATATGTTACTGCTAGATATTAAATACTCTGAAATATCTACAGTAGGACAGCACGATATATGTGTACAGGAGATGGAGATGGTGGCTGCCACCCCCCGTCATTGTTTCATATTTCAGTTGTACCAACCCGATTCGCCAGCGAGAGGAATACAAATGAGATCAGCAACCTGCATCTTACAGCCTTACAGACCTCAACAGCTTACGATACAGCTTTTGTTTTTAATACAGAACTGAGAAATACAGAAGAAATTACAAAACATCAGGTTGCCGGAAAGACAAAAATTCTCTCTCAAAAAAAAATTAGGTTTCACACATTTTTTCTGCAGTGGAATTAAACCGAGATGATTTGAAACAGTTTATAGTATGTTTATAGAAGGGCCAAGCCACCTCAGAATAATCAGAAACTTGGGGATTAAAATACTCACCTGGAAGAAGGGATACTCAGACTGAATTGGCAAGTCTCAGTTAGATAAAGCCATCTCTCACATCTGGCTCCCTTCCATCCCAGAACCTTCATCTCTGAGATATGTCACTTTTCCCACCCCTTTGTGCCTGCCCTGCTTTGGAGCTGCCTGACTTTGCTTAAATAATCAACCACTCTGCTCAGCCAGAAAGAATAATTCTCTAGTTCTGGAATGGACAGAGATTGAACTCAAGACAGAGAACGCCTAGATCCTGCTGAAACCCCCAGGATGAAACCCTTCCCAGGCTGGAATGTGTTAGTCCTGGAAAATCTCAGTGATAAAAGTTTCACAGAAAACCTAACAATGAGTGCCCCTGTGCTGAGAGCAAGTGGAGCACGCGCTTCGCGGTGGTGTTATTAAGCCAAGGTGCATCTTGACTTCTAATTCAAACCCATGAATAGAACAATCGGAAAACTTAAAAAAAAAAGGAAACAAAAATGTAAAAATACTCCCCCTGCCTTAGATTCTGGATGGTCTTCAAAGTATGAAAATCTAGTGTTTCGTGGCTAAATTACAGGCTGTCAGAGAACTGCCTCTGAGAGTGATACCGAGCACGGAGAAGCTGCTTCAGCAAATCACAGGGTTGCTAGCAAGGCAGAGCTGTACCTCCTTAATTACAGCGCTGTAATTAAAGCAGTGAAATCTCCTCGGTGTGCAGAGGCAGATAGCAGCATAGATTATCCTACAGAGAATAGGAAAGGGAAAACTGTCTCATTTCTGCCTTTTCCTTTTAGAGCCCCGCCGTGTCAGGCAGCCGTCGGAGGGGACGTGTCCCCGAGCCCCGACAGCGGGCGGCACCGCAGCTCTTCGCTCCAAGCCCGGTCTCAGGAAGAGCTCTGCAGCTTTCAAAGCTGAAAAATTCTAACTATATACAAGTTGCACGGGGCTTTTCAATATAAACTGCCTTAAAGAAGAGCCTCCACGTTAAATTTAGGCATATTCTGGTACACCTTTGGCTCTTTTCAACTACTTAGCAGTCCAAACGATAGTTATAAAGGTACCTTGGACACAACACAACTCTCCACAGAGGCTCCTAGAATGAAAATTCACACCACACCGAATTTTCCCTTAGTCCCTTTCTGTGTCTGAGTCTTCATGGATTACAGAAAACAAGGGCCAACATTTCATCAGATCAAAGGTTTCTTCTCGTTCCTATAAACAGCACTGTCTGCTGGGGCACATTTCTGCCACTATAGAAATGTAAGATATAATTCAATAAGAAATGCTGATATTTGCAGCATACAAACTGTTCCAGCACTGAAGTGTGCAAGCTCCGTTGAACGGGGCTGGAGTCAGTACACAAAAATTGTCTCCATGTACTTAAGAACAGAAAAAAACCCTACTATAAACATCAATGAGACCCTGGCAATAAAAACCCAAAAAATAAAAAAGTAGCCCAAGTATAAACTCCAGGTGTTCTATTCAGAAGACCTCAAGAAAATCTATTATTATGTTCAGAGAACTTGGAAGGAAACACTGCAGTAATAAATTTCATTTGTGTTGGATACTGATATCCTTGTTCGATGAGAAGACGTGAATTAAAAGTGCGCTGCAAGCCCTTTGTTGCCGTGACCCTCTCAGGAAGAGGATTAGCTCAGCCTTGGGAAATCTCAGTATAGAAGCTTTTTGGTCTGGAAGGCTTTTCTGATAATCCTCTACCAGGTTTTTTTCCCTGTCTTGTTTGGCTTCTTTTCCTAAAATATGAAGAAGCAGCAACTACCAAGGAAACATAAGCCCAGGTAAGGCACAGCGGAGTTTCTCTCACTGGAAAAAGAGGGACTTGTTTCTTTTTGAAGCCTCAGCAACTACTTTATCAGTGCACTTTTAGAAGATCTGAGAGGTACCAGTTATTAGCCTCAATTTCCAGTTCCCCACTGGTTTAATTTCTTTTGGTTCCCCAGCTGATGACAGCCAATGACAGTATCAGACAACAGGCCCTGATCTTTGAGATGAAAACACGAGTTTGGAATTAAGATCCTAATCTCATAGCTAAAGGTTCAGCAAAAATCCTGTCCTGGATGGTATGATTGTTCCCTTTCACAAAGAAATCACATCAGACATAACATTCAGTAGAGTAATGAAAGAAAAGATTTCATTACTTCTTTATATGCAAGCAGATATTAATTAGAAATTCCCACTGAACTATCATCAGAAATAACAAATCAGCTGAGAAGTGACATGCAGCTGCTCTTCAGCTTTCATTCTTTCCTCTTTTCTATTATTTGAAGGTGAAGGTAGCTGTCCCCGGCCCCAGTCTGTGTGTTATTCTACAAAGCTTTCTTTATAGCCTGAAATAACTCTCTAGAGATGTGGAACCCTAAAGGAAAAATATATATGGGAGACCCTCAGACAAGCCTTAAGATTTGTACTTCTTTCTTGGACGTGAGCTGCAGCTTTCACCAGTCCTCTCAGGAAAGGCAGAAGTGGCTCCAGCCTGTTACCAGGGAGACGGAAAACCTCATTTGCACATGTGTCAGGCTGCTGCACTACGGAAATTAGTAACGATTTAACGATCTCGGTGGGACTCTTGTTGAATGGAAACAAAGAGTAGATATTTCAGAACCATCTCAGACAGTGATCCAACGCAGAATTCAGGATAAGCGAAGACTGAGCACAGAAAGGAAGGAGAAATGAAATCACTAAACCCAATTCGTGTAAGAGTGGTGGCAGAAACAAGATCCTCTCACACCTTGCGATGAGGAAGAAATGATTTGTGGCTCTCGGCCATCTGCTACGGAGCTTCCTTACGCGCTGACCAGGAGCAATTACTCCCTAGAGTGGGCAGGAGGGGAAGATTCGCTCTTTGTGCACGGTTCAAGTGACATTTTCCAGGTTGCTCTACAACCCGAGGGTGGCTGTAGGTCCAGTTGAGCAGCAGGAGCCCGGTTGCACTGAGCTGGCTCATGCTTAGTGAAGGAGTTTCTGTGCCATCCCCACAGTTAGACTTTGCCAACAATTCAACTGGAAACTCTTCCTGGCATTTCTGCAGGAAGAGAACGCATCTTCCAGACTCTCACCATAAACTAATAATAATAATTATTATTGCTACTGCTTATTTCTATAATTTTGAGGAGAAATACCTCAAAGGCACTGAGATATTGTGAGAAACTACTTCCTCCAGGGCTCTCCTAAGCTGAGGCTCAAAGCCCGGCTGGTGCCAGAGGTGATGTGTCCCTTGGGCACCGTCTGTCACACAGGGAGTATGACTTTTAGTAAGACACTCACAGGTGTAAAAGCATTTAGTGCAAGGGATGCTTGCGAATCAAATCTGTAAAAGTAATGGCATTAACTAAGCAAGATTAATCCAAACAGTTACACTGACAAATACCACCATCAATCCCTATTTCATACTCCAGGCCATGGGTGTTTTCTCATTTCTTAACACCAAACATCAACTGATACTCGCCAACATGGGAAAATTAACATAGTAAATTTCTGAGGGAAAAAAAAACTCAACCACCTACTTGTGAAAAGAGGTTAACCTCTTCAGTGTGGAGAGCACATTGTAAATGTCATCATCGTCAGCTTCTTCTCCCTGAAAATGAAAGGAAATCCATTAAGAGAGTTCAGCGATCCGACCCGTGCACTAACTCCTCTGGGTTGTGGGGTGCCTGCATCCTGCACGCGCTGCCTTTTTTATTCCTCTATGATCCTACAGGAACAGAAGAATTGTCATTTACATATGTCTTGTCCCACTGCAGAGTATCTGCCACAGCGCGGTGCGTGACTGGAAGTGAAGAAAAAGATCTATGCAGCCCTTAAGTTACGTTTAAAAAGCATGAGAATTACAACAAATTAACTAGTGCTACACAAAGTTAAATTGATGTAAAGCAAGAAAAAATGCGTAAGGTTTCTATTCTTATTTAATGTATTCTGTCTTATGCATTTTGAAGGGTAAATTCTTACAAGTAAATTCCAGGTACCTCCAGGTTTCAGACCTGTATCTTTATTTCATTCTTTCCGGAGCTCTTTCAATATGCCATTATAAATATTTCACTAAATCCTCTCTTCCATCCAAGACATAATCCAATCTTGATTCTGCTGCCGGCGCATCCATTTGGGACTACTGGAATCACCACACGCGTTAATGTAAAAGCACCTTTCTCTGCATTTTCATCAGCTTTCACCGAGTCATCCCTTTCATTTCTCATGCCGACTGTTTAAATACCAGACTAAATTTTCAGCAGCAGGATTGTCCCGTGGCCTTTGTTTTACAGCATCAATGTTTTGCGGGCTTAATGGCCAGTGCAAGGGATTTTCTACATAGAGAACAGCTCCAAATAATTATGAAGTTGCTGCTGTACTGTATTCTTGAGTGGGATAATTCCATGACTTCGTAGGAATGTTTTGCAGCAGTTTATCATAGCATATTTAGGCAGTCTAACTAAATTCATTTTAAGAAAACAAACCTCCTGCAGCAGATCCTCTACGGAATGGTTGAATCGATCCACAAATTCATCAATAAGCTGGCTGTGGGCTATGTCAACTCTGTTCTGGATCGTATATTCTTCACTACAGAGTATGCTGTAGGTTTTGCTGCAGGCTTCGAGAACATCTGATTCCACGTGCTTTTCCACGACAAACTTAATCTGTTTCAGTAAGGCATCGAGATGCTGCAGAGCAGAAAAGAAGTTCAGCTTTTACCTCACCTGAACAACGAAACTTGAAATAAAAGTCATCCAAAGAATACACCAACTCAAGGTTAGATTACTAATATTCCAAACGAAGGCACGGCCCTGGGTGAGCAGAAGAGCAATCAGACACCTGAAAGCAAGCAGATCCCTTGCCCGATGTACTGTACCTTTTCCATCCTGCCAGTGCTATAGATTTCCAGATCAAAATACTGAGGGATTTGCAGGAGATTTGCAACCTTCTCGGCATCAGCGGAATACTAGAACATCATTGAAACAAAACAAAACAATAGTGAAGTAAAAAACAAACAGCTGCACCACAGAATGAAAAAGTTTAAAGACAGTTGTAAACACCACTGAGAGATTTGTTTTGTTGAAAAATGTACCTTTGACAGCAACATAGGAAGTGCAATAATGAAATGCTCAGTCAATTTATTTCTGTCATCTATCTGAGTTTTTCTTTCTTTTGCTGTCAAGACCTGCAAGTGATCAAAAAAACCTAAAATAAATACAATTTCTGCATATAAACAGTCAGTAATTTTTCTAAGGTTTGTATTACAAACAAAAATCCATGCAGGTGTATTTTTAATAAATCAAGAGAAGAGGGAATAAAAACCCCAAACACATTTGGACTGAAGAGTGATTAAATGGGAGGACCGTGTGTCCTCAGAAGCCGCGATTGCAAAGGGAAATATCACATCATCCAGCATGATATTGTCTCGACACAGCAACATTTCCTTAGGATTGAAATTCAAATATAACCCAAGCCAGTGGAAGTTTTGCTATCGCTTCCAAGCGAATCGAGCTCTGGCTTTCACACATTAAACCAAGTGTTAATGTAAGACCTCAGGGCGAACTGAAGTATAATTAAGAAAACCAAAACCAAACCACACTGTACCGGTGATTTTCATTAGCGGATTCATGGCCTCATCTCCACCCTGGAATGTAATTCTCAGTGAGAACATACATCCGAGTTCAGGGAACTCATTTACAGATTTCAGTGACAGATACACTGAAGCTACTACTGCTGTCATAGCAAAACCACCTTGGACCAGTGAACAGAGAGACAATAATCAAACCAGCATGCTTCGTAAAAGCTTAGATCTGGCTTCTCGGCTTCAGAAAAGGAGAGAATACCTTTGAAAACAAATGATGAGAGTAAAATACTCAAAGTTAGCTAATGATTTATGTATAGCGAAGCTGCCAGACTGCACAATAAGGGTTACAAGCTGAAGTCAAAGAAACTATTTCACAAGAAGATGAGCGCGTAATTAGAGATCTGCTCCCATTTCAAGTCAAGAGAATATGCTGGTGAGATCATGAGAACGTGACAAACCTCTCCTGACAAGTCAGAGATCCCTGCAGTTACCATCCCACAACTCATGACCTGACCGAAAAGAAGGAAAAGCTGAATGTCACACCTACATCCCTCTGTGCGCCAGGAGGAACAGCTGGAAACAGAATGTGTGCTCGGCTGACAGGTAGCCTGTTGTGTCCGCGGGAATCCAAAACCACCACGGGGTGAAGGGGAACAGAGATTTGTAACCAGGGTACGTGGCAAATGGCTGGATACACACAGCAGCAGCCACGATTCCTGCACCAACACGGGAAAAGCTGCCGGCTCGTTGGAGGCAACACAAACGCAGTCGGGCTCCCACCCCCTGACATCGTGTTCCGGTGACCAAATATTGGCTGTTCAGCAGTGTTAGGAATTACTGCGGGGCCCTAGCGTCATCTCAAGGCTCTCTCCATCATCCTTCACAAGGTGAAATTTATTTTACTGAAGCGTTTCTTCAGTTTTGAACAAATACAGACGTTGAAAATCTAAGACTAAGCAATTTGCTGAATGTAAGCAAACTGAACTGTAGATCTCTCGAGATAGAAAAAATACCCAGAAAGCTAATAGGGACATTATTCAGTGCTCCAAATGGAAAATACAAACATGAAGTTTTTGTTAAATTTAAAGGTTGCTTTGTCTGCTGGAATGTTTGTAGCTAGAGACAAAAAAACCCAGTTAAGTTGTGCTTACAATACAGTTCCAGTAGCACAGGAAAATAACTGCTTGTGTAAATCTGAGTAAGTGCTTTCATACATTCCCCTCTCATCCCTGAAATGTTTTAATAAATTAGGAATTTCTTAGAGTACGCTTTACAAATTAAGGTACATAAAGCATTTAAATTGATGGTTCCTTGGAGCTTTTCCTGGGGGGCTGTTTCTGGACATGAGGCCAATCTGCTTTTGGCTCATAAAAATTAGGAAGTTAAGTGAGTGCATTTAGTTTAGCAATAAAAAATGCTAAGTCTATCTCCAGATTTCACCTTCATTGAGCCTGTGGCTTTCTTTAATACACTAGTTATGATTATTCAGAACAGAACCTAACAGAAATGCCAAATGTTCACATGGGTTTATTTTACTTTAGTCTAACCTAAATAAGAGGGGGACCACCAAAACTCAGGGGAATATGTTTGGGAAGCTGAGACTCTTTTGGAATTCATGGAGAACACAGCTGAAAGCCTGTTGGTCACCCTGACCTTGTGACTTCTACTGAAATGCTTAGAGGTTCATGCCCAGCTCTAGGAATGGCCTTCCAGTGATCCCCAAACAGTCTCTGTAAAGTAAATTAAGGGGGCAGCCAGACTGCAAAATGGCCAGAATGTCAAATTCTTAAACTTTTAGGGCATTCAGTGGAAGAGGCTGAAGAGGATGGATAGATAAAACCCCAGATGCCGTCAGGTTGGTCCCAGTCCCACCCCTCCCGCTCAAAGCAGAGCCAGCTCTGGGTTCAGACCGGGATGCTCAGGGCTTTGTCTGCCAAGGGTGGAAACTGCACAAACTCCCGGCTTCCATTCCGAGGCTTAACTACTCCTGTGATGAAGATACAGTTGGATTTTTCTACAAATTTTACATCTGTATTAGCAGCACATTCCTCTTTTTTAAGCAGTCAGAGGTCATCTTGTTCTGCTCCCGAGCTCTACACTTTCAATTCCAATCTAGATTTCACTTAAGATGTGGGTACATTATGTTATGATAAAAAGAAAAATTAAAAAAAGAATACAAAAAAAATTACATTTCATGCTGTAAATTTATATTACTTGACTTGGCAATGCGAAACCCAAACAAACAAAACCTCAAACATGTCCAGAAATAGAATTTCTATTCTTTTTCTTCAGAAACGTTCACATGAAACAGAAAACACCAATTATAAAAATCTAATTTAAAAGTATCAAAATGTGGCTTTGTAGACAACTATTTTAGGTTGCTCCAGTAACAGACACAGGTCTGAGCTACCTCCGGCAGCAGCACTTACTCTCTTGCCGGTGCCTCTGCCCACTGGAGGATGCGCTTCAGCAGCTTGTCTGATGGTACACACCATCAGCTCGATCAGAGCGCTCTCCTGCCGGTCAGACATTGCTGCGGAGGGAAAAGAACAAGGACCATCAGCTCCCATGTGTCTGCAAGACATCTCAGAGACGACAAATCCGTCAACGCAGTTGTACAACACAGGGAATAGAGAACAACGGAGACAACGTCATTTTGTCCCATTTATAAAACCAAGGCTTTCGTGCTTGCTCTTTCACAACATCTCAACATGAACACGGCAGAACTGAAAGAAGTCCAGGGAAATGTAGTCTGGAAAAAAGATGGATGAAGGGGAATATAACAAAGATCTACAAAATAAAGAGCGTCATGGAGGACAGAGAGCAACTGACCACTGTCACTTCCTTATACAATATTCTCACTGCCATGAAGTGTTATTTCTGTTCTTTGAGAATTACTTCTGGTCACATCCAGAGGAGCAAACCCCACTAGGCTATGCAGAGACAAAGAACCAAAGTGCCTAATTTCCCAAGGAAACCACCATATAAACACCACAACTGTAGCAGGTGGATACTGAAAGGTCACTTTGAAACACAGAGATGATGAGCACATCATGCTAGGAAGCAGTGGGAGTACGTTGGTTTTTCAACCACCACCTAACCCTGCAAAAGTCCCTGAAGCAGGAGAATCCTGAAGGAATAGAAAGGATCTTGAATGACACATTAAGGACTCTTTGCCACCAACCACCTCGGCTACCTCATGCACACAGCTCTATTGCTAGCAAAAGGAGATTCAAAAGTAATGGTGAAATAATCCCCTTTTATTTTTTGCCTCTTGAGAACTCACTGGGTTTTAACATTGTCTGGAAAAGCTCCATATTTAATTACCACCACCTGCAGTGCTTGCTTATTCAAAATTGTATTAGCTATTTAATTTATTGAAATATTTGTGTATATACCAGTTATTTAAACATTCAGACAAGAAGTCGTCCCGGCCTTTAATAGTAGGGAAGCACAGTACAGCAGACTTCACAAGAGGAAAGCTAGAGTACAGAAACTCTGCTTTGGAAGCAAGGTGCACTAAAAATGGATCCAACTAAAATCATTTGCAAATATGCTTCCTAAACAAACCACAGCATAAATACCTCTATCACCCCCAGTGAAACGTCTTTTTGAGGGATAATTAACACCACTGTGCAATATCAATGGAGTATAAAGGTTAAACGAATACCTTCTTCTCCTTGGACTGGTTCCTCCAAGAGCAGTTCGGTCATACATTCCCAGTCTTTCAACAGTTCTTGAGAGCTCTCCCACAAACTATCCACCAGGTAGGCTGCATGTTCGTGCAACTGGAAAATCCAAAGCCACCATCAGCACAGCCTTCTGGTACAAGCAGCAGTTCCTCAACTTTCACAACCGTTTGGCAACAGAGAGTCTCCCAGGCACGTTAGTTGGGAAGAAAATTCAGACACTAACTCTGGAAGGTGTGAATGATACAACAGCACGACAATGGGGCTGTGTTTGAATGGAACATGGGATAAAACCAAATTGAGCTTTTCCATAAAGCAGCTTGTTTGTGAAAAATCTCTCTCAGAGTTTTGACCTAGAAGCCACAAACTTACCTTTCCTTGCTTTCTTATTGGATTATAAAAAGGAGAGGTGGTTGGACGTGAGATAAAGAGAGAGCTGTAATGTATTCATTTTGGACAGGCATTTACTTTTAATACAGGTCCCTACATGCTCAGGTAACAGCCGCAGAAATCCTACTGATTTCAGGAGGCACAGAATTAACACTAACTGCAACTGGAAACAATGTTTTTATGAGAATTAACACAACTGTTGTAGAGTGAGAAAGCTAATCCATAGGCTTCTGCTCTTTTACAAACTGATCTTTAGCCACTATCAAAAACTGACAAGCACAATACGCAGTTCTGATTTGCCTGCCAGACACGGGACTGATTCCTTAAACATCTTGGAGCGTAGGGAAGGAGGCGTCAGGGCATTTGCCCACCCTTCTGTTTCTGACAGCGCTGGGCAAAATGTCCCATGTCACAGAGCTTAGTGCTGCTTGTCACAGCTTCCCCTGGTCCCTCTTCTTGAGGCCCTGAGAGAGAAGCAACCTCAGGGAGCAGCACGTGGCTTCCAGGGGAAGGCACTTTCCCCATCGTGGCTCTGGGAGCAAAGCTGAGGTTCTTTTCACGCTCACATTAAAGGTATTTTCATGAGAGAATATGATGACCTATTACAATCTAAGTTTTTAAGAAGCTGGAACTAAAAATACATTCAGATAGCAGACTGAAGGCTCACACGAGCAGTGACATTTCATCCAGACTTAACTTGTATGTTTCTAAGGTGTTTGTAAAAAATGTTAACAGTAACACTACCTAAATGTTATCCTTCCTTCTCAGCACCTCTGATTGCATTTATTTTCACTCTCACAGTCAAGTCTCTTGTTCAAGGCTTCATAACAATTAAAATACCCAATTGCAACACCTTTCCTTTTGTTTTTTACACAAAATATATTACCCTGTATATCCCTCCTGTATTTCTGTCATTCCTTTCTTTCAGTCTTCCTTTGCCACCTATTTGTTACCAAATCAAATGTACCATTTTTAAACCTTTCCCCCTCTACTTTCAGAGCATCCACCTTTATCTTTCCTGTCACTCCACTGCCATTCCCCACCTGAATTACTATTAGTATGTCTACCATGAAACTTACCACGTTGCTATAGCCATAAACTATGGGCACGATCCCATCCTGAATGCCTTCATCAAGCACTAAATGTCACCGTGAGCACGCTTGCAACCTCCACCTTCCGACCGTTTCAAGCTGCATCGAGCCCTGAACAACCTCCTCTAATCTCACACCTGACTCCGCTTTGAGCTAATGACCCTCAGGTCCTCTCCTATCCCAATCATAACTTGAGATATTATGTCATTTTCGTGCCTTTCTGGTTCAAATTATTTTACTCCATGAATCGTAACTCCAGAGGTAAAGCCCTTACACGGTTATCTTAAAAAAAAGAACCCATTACATTCCTACACAGCAATGAATCCTGGTAGTCACCATACTACCAGCAATGCAGTACTGAGTACACTGGGGACACGCAACAGCAAAATTAACCATGAATAAGATTTTCAGTTGAATTTGCTTGATGGGCAAGGAAATAGGGGGCAGGGGAAAGGGCAGAGAGTATTTCTGAAATCACGAAAAAAAATAAAAATAAAATAAAAGAAAGACAACTTGTTACTTTATGTTGATAAACCACCACTTAAGTTCCAGGCTCTATTAAACATGTAAAGGTTAAAAATGAATTTTTTTACCTCACTTTCAAGAAAGAAAAGAACCAACATTCTAATAAGGTTTCCATTTGGACTATTTCGCCCCCTCCTCTTTGCTAGAGCCTCTTCAGCTTGGGGATCATGTCTGCTGAACAGTCTAAAAATAAGCAAAAGGAGCTCTCATGTTTATCAAAACAAATCTCATTTCTGCAATAATATGACCAGCATTCATTCTCGAGACAGTAGATTTGTTCATAAAATACAGTGAAAGTATCTCAAGCTATTTCTTTCGAGGGAAAGAGGGCATGAACTCTGCCTGTCTGAAGAGGTGAAATTATCTTCAGAGTCTTCAAGTTCACAGGGCTGGAAGAATTTCACACAGGAAAAAATATGGAAAGATTTTGCACAGTTTTAGACGTTTGCATAATTTGTGTCGTTTTGCATTTTTAACTTACCAAGTCTTACAATGGTGGTGGCACTAATTCCACCAGTGCCTTGAGAACGAGGGTTGTATCTCCACTGTGGTCATGCTGACTGGGATGTGGTACAAACCAGACATCCCATTAACCAACCAACCTCAGGAACCAGTAGCAGCACGAAGGATAAAGTGAGCTACCAGTCATTATTCGGGGATTTCTGGGGGGTAAATTATACATCCTGCATTGAGTTCCCTGACACATGGCTAATTCCAAACTACTCTCAACGCTCAAATTTGCTCACTTAAAGAGATCCGAGATGCACCTACACTGCAGTTACAGCAACGACTGTCTGACTTGGAGAAGTCTGCAAACTGCCCCTTGCTTTTACAGAGAAACCGCAGCCACAAAGCCCATTAGAAATGCGAAACGCAGCATTCTGATCTCACTACTGTGAGTCACTGCAAAGAGAAGGATGAGTTACGCACAAACGTGGTATTTTAGTTAAAGACATCACCTCTTCCCCCCTGCTCATCCTAACAGATAAGAAACGGGCCCCTCTGCAGGGGCTGGAATATGGAAACGCACTCAGGGTTGAGTCAGTGATCCTCTCTATCATCTCCTTTCCTTTGCTAACTACAGAGAGAAAGTCTGATGACTGCCTTACACGTAAAAGGTGATATTTAAATGTATGAAATTAGGTGAGAGAAATCCCACCTCAAATGCCTCAAGAAGATTCTAACTTACTTAAGTGGCACACCAGCTCTTAAGAGTGTTCACAGAACCCATGAGAAAATGAGTGTTAGGAATGGGACAATATTCTCTCTTTACCTCGAGAGACATTTCTGGAACACAGCAGTGTCTCCTTGTGAAGAAAAGTTAGGATAAATGTTTGTCTTTATGCTAAGTGCACTAAGGTGTAGGGATGTCTTCGTTTACCTTCAAGGCATTTTTCAAAATTATTTTGTCACAATTTGATCAACAAAGGAATCTCAGTATGTATTTTTAAAAAGAACCCAACCCTTTGCTGTAACTTGTAAAATGGCATGAAGGAAAAGAAATGTAAATGAATTTTGTAAATTAATTCCTTGAAACAGATAATTCCTAATCACAAAGATGGGATCCCAGAAACTCAGCAATGAAAGCTTACGTGGACTTCTAAATCACTAATAAAACACAGGAAATCAGAACGCTGGCAGAGGACAACTGTTGGGTTTGTGTCATTTCTTCTATCGTGTATCTTGGCATGAAAAATTAGATAACCTGGATTCTGATAGAAATACTTTATAAATATATTAAAGAGCTCTAATGTCACAACCCATGAGGGGAAAAAATAAAACTACTGCTAAGAGACTTTCAACTGCAAACACTAGAATGAAAGGGTTTATTACTATGATGCAGGAACGTGCTGGTGGTAGTCACTGATGCCAGCTCATTGCCTGAAAGGTAACCACGGTGTAATGTCATTTTAGGGCAAGTCAGTGACTTTAGAAACACATTTCTTAATTATTACTACATAAAAACCTCCTGAGTTCACGATTTTGAAATAAACTGGTGTAAAACTTTGTCTATCAGGTAGACCATAAGGGATGTATAGATAGGCCCTATGTATACTATGGCAACAGTAATCCAGCAAGAGCTGCAGGACTTGAACTAATTTTAGAGGTTTATGCAGCCTTTGTGTACTTAGCCTTTGAGGAGTTAGGAAAAGTTATCTGAATTCTAGAGCAATAAAAAAGTAAATTCAGTTTCTTCAGTCTTCTTGAATTTAAGTCTTGAACTAAATCTCTGTTTTAAAATACGGTGAGTGCAGTTTGTGTGTGTATATATACATGCACACACATACATACATGAACCAACCTCCGCCAACCCAACAACAGCCCTGCCTCCAAAAACTCAAAGAAACGTGAGCTGTCAGGGGCTCCGCG
>JAOXNH010000049.1:29226165-29237897 GCA_028566575.1 Bartramia longicauda
GTGAACCATCCAACAGCCCCATACCAAGCAGATTTCCCACTATGGTACAGAATTTTTGTAGGTGCTGATGTCTCACAACTGACCTGTTGCACAGTTTCCAAGGGGCTGTGTCTAAGCTGGGCCCATCCTGGGCACGACCGGTTCTGAGATGCTACAAAGCATCAAAACTATTCATAAACATTGAACATCAGATAAAAAAAAACCCTACCTCCTTAGAGTGGTGCAGCAACAAAATCAGTTATCCCAACAAGAAAGATCCATCAACTTACTAAAAATCACAATTCAAGCTCCTTTGCCAGCACAATTTGTAAAGAGTTCACAGATCACCCCCGATCTGTGATGGGGTATTAAGATATTAAGGGTATTAATAATTTGGTATTAAGGGATAGCCTTCTAACTAATTAATGCTTCATCTGGGGGCGAAACTATTCCTAGTATAACCAGCAGGAAAACGTGTACCTAGTTTTAATTTTGTTTTTAATTCAGTAGCATGCAACAAAAAGAAAAACAAGATTAAGCAGCAGAAGAAATCCATCTAGCAATGTGAAAACTGAATATGAAAACTAAGTACTAGTTTAAGTGACAATGACAGTTGGGGTTATTTTACCCTGTAAACTTCAGAAAATGAATACTTGAACTCCTAAGGAGTTTCTGAGACAGTTTGGGGAAACCTAAAATTATCGTCCATCCTTCGTGTTGGAGACTACAGCACTGTTAAAATACGACAAAGGACAATTAAACTAAAACATGCTTTTAACACAAGAAAATATGGATATTACTGAATATCACGTCTGCATGTTGCTAAGCTTCAAAGACCTTCACTCCCAGAGCGAGCTGAGGCCGATGCAGAGACACTGCCCGCCGCAGAGGACTCCTCTCTCCAGGAGGGAGAAGAGACAAACTGAGGAAGAGAAAGCCATTAAGGCTGCTGAAAACACAGACACCACGTTCACCCCGAGCTGCAGTCACAGATGGGGAAAACTCCCAAAACACATTTTTGCCTTCTTACTCTCTCTCTCTCTTAACTGACACTGTCAGAGACAAGATACTGGACTTTTGGTACGATCCAGTTACAGCTGCTCTGATGTTTTTAAGCTCAAGTACATATGTAAAAGCATGTATGTAAAATACAATTCCTCCTGAATAAGGTAGATAAGGTGATGGTTGCAGAGTCATTCTAACCAAGAGTAGCTCTGAGCTGCTGCCAGAGATGAGCTGAATCAGGGACCTGATCCAGATGAAAAAAAATCCACCAAAATGTCAGGTTCTAATTAAATCTACTTCTTGGTGTGACTACAAAACACACAAGAAAGGTGTAAAAAACATCAGCTGTAGGTGTGGGAGAAGATGGGACCAATCTGTTCAACAGCAGGCACATAACAAACCTTTCTAAGCAGAACCCTTGGAAGGACTAAGGAACACTGGGATTATCTATATTGCATAATGATTATGTGATTAAAATAACAGAGATAAAATTCCAGGGAGGTAAGAAAAGTAAGCAAAGCAAAGCTTAATCCACGCAGAATGGGACCAGCTGATAGAGCCGTGCAGTCACTGGGGCCTGCTCTACCATCAACACCCTTCCCTGGGAGAAGCCACCCCCAAGGAGAAGCCTTGCTCTACGGGGGCGACACCAGCCGTCTTCTCCAAGGCCAGTGCCACCTCCTGCTCCACATCCACCAGCCCAGTCCTACACCCCAATGGCCAAAGTACTGGTGACTGGCAGGACGGGGGAGCAGCCAGACCTGATGGGGGACAATGATGTTCAAAACTGTGGCTCTGCCTCTCCAGTTGGAGAGGGCTGACCCACCCAAACGTCTCATTAACAGAAATTAATATTACCATAGAAAAATGAGGGTTGTAAAAGAAGCTGTTGGCTTAATACAGGAATGGGTGGCAATTCCATAGTCTGAGCTATGCAGAGAGGTAGCATACAGACCATAATGGTCTACTTCTGCCCTAAATGCTATGAAAACACAAGAATTACTGAAATTGTATAGAATATGCCACACAAACGAGATGCACAAAGACGACATCTCTTTGGAAGAACTGCCTATCTTGCCTTTCTTGTACAAATCATCAAATCTCAAAGCGATAGAAAAAGGTACTGGAAGTACTAGGAATTTCAATCAGGAAATAATATCCAATACAGATGTCGATGACTAAAAGTCATCCAAACCTGATACATTCTGATAAAAAGAACTGGCAACCACACCAGTAAGATGCTAGTGGGTAAAGAACAAATAAAACAACCACAGCTGAAAGGGGTCCGAGCGTTTGCTTTACCTCTTTCGTATTATTTCCAACAGATCAAACTTGTAATTACAAGGCATGCATACCCTTGGTTTTTGCATGCAGTAATTCTGAACCTCAGCCTGCAACAGACAGGTGGATAAACCCTGAAAATCAGTATCATCGTGAAAATATTATTAACATTTCCGAAATATTTAAAATCAGCATTAATGAAATATTTCTAATCCTTTCAGGTAGGGGGCAACTGAAGGGGAAAAAAAAAGGTCTCATGATGTTCCTGCTCTGATACAAAACTTTCCAGCCAGCGTAGTACCGGGAAAAGAGTCTCCACTTGCCAACATGAGCCTGGTGGGTGCACAGACGACAAAAATCTGAGGAGCTGAAACTTATGAAACAAATAAAACTTCTTCTCCTGACAGGGTAAGCAGTGCTACAAATGCAGCTGTACTCGAACAGGGAGAGAACCTCACAGGACTCAAATCCACGTGTGCAGCAAGAACAGTGAGGAGCCACATACAGCCTTGATTTCTGGAGAGACAGGAGCTGGTGGCACTATGAAAAACTCCATTTCAACATACTAGAAAGCTTTCTTCGGATACGTATCCTAAAATGCTTGTTGGCAGATACTGGAGCCATATTTACTCTGAACCATGTTGAACTGGCACCAAGATTACTATTATTAGTGCAGCATAAGCAGAGGGGTCAAATATTGTTCTCAAAATCAGCATCTAATCTGTAGTGAACTGCTAACATCAATTAAGGGTAACTGGCAATGCACATAGTATTAGAGAGTAACCAAGGCATGACCATAGGTCTGCTCATGAACATCACATTGATGACCTAAAGTCTGCTCGTGAACATCACGTTGATGACCATAGGTCTGCTCGTGAACATCACGTCGATGACCATAGGTCTGCTCCTGAACATCACATCGCATGAACACAGCTCTGTTCATGTTTTAGTATCAAACAGCTCTTAACGATTCTCCCTGATGTTCTGGGGTAGGCACAAAACCCCTTTGCACACGAGAAAGCAGAACACTTCTACGCTTGGCTTGAGCAACACAGAAGTACCAACTTCATTACAGCTAATTGGCCATAATTTACTTATGAGAAACGTTCAGACTGAGGCCTAAACAAAATTTGAGATGGCCACACGCTCTTTATTTCACTGGTGGCTTCATGCCAGGGCCAGAGACGGAGGCAGAAGAGCGTATGAAGGGTTAAGCAGGAAGGCAGGCTCTGAACTGGGGGCTCAGCTGGAGGATGGAGGTTCACCCACACCCTTCACCCCCCTCAGAGCGAGCTCAGCCAGTTCAGCACACAAGAAATCATCTACTCCCTTCTGCCAAGGGAGGTTTAGAGCTGGGAAATACAGCGGGTGTTGCTGTATCCATAAAAACATTCAAGGGAAAAAAAAACAAAAAGAGACAAATGACAAAAAGCAGAAGAGTATCATGTTTGTCAAAGAAAAAACCCACAGAGCCTAAAAAAAAAGCTCTATGAAGGGTCTTAATGGACTAACAAAACCTACCCGCGGAAAACATGCCCAGCAGGTCACATCACCCTTGGTACACAGAGAGCTGCCAACAGAAAAACTTCCGAAGCAACAAACTGTCCGAGAGGCTCCAGAGCAAGTTGAAAAAAACCAGCAACAACATCCGATACCAAACTCCTCATTTATAGGAGTTTAAATGAGTCTTGACACTGACTCAACTAGCACTTCACAATAAAGGCAAGGATTTATACGCAGAGAGCCGCTCTGAAGTTTTTTTTATACTTGAAATACAAAATACCGACCTAACTTTGCTTCCCTGGATGAACCAAACAGCAATAAGCCTGAAGAGAAGTAGTGAATGAACCCTGCTATCAGAACCAAAATAGAGAACAAACTTAAAAGTTAAGTGAGAGTTGAATTCAGCTACAGACTTCCAGGAGTTGGCGACACAAAGCCAGAAAAATCTAACAACTAAAATAAATCCTGGGAGCAAACAGCGGGAGCAGATAGATCAGAAATGAAAGCACAGGAAGTAAAATTCCCATGTAATCTCAGAGTATATTAATTGGATTTTTCTGGGGTTTCATTGCTGGAAGCAAACTTAAGAGCGCTATAGAAAAATGTAGGTTCATATTACAGGGAAAGAACTAAATATCGAGGAAAAAATAGGCTCTGACATACAAATATAAGGCACTTGTCTGAAAATTGGCAATGCTGACAAAAGTGCTAAAATTGGCTGAAAAAAACCTGTGCTGAAACTAAAAAAAAAAAATTACCAAGTATTCTGAATTATTGCATCAAAATCTCTAAGCTATTAAATAACAAGGAAAGTATAAGGATGCTAATGCAAGTTTGGTTTATAGAACCTTGGCTTCACGAGATTATTGTCCAGAAGTGCAACTTAAAAAAATACTAAATCCCATTTTGATTGCATCCTCTTTCCCTCTCCAGGGTTTTTTCTTTCTTTCTTTTGGAATATTTTTACCAACAGTAAAATTTTCAAAGGTGCGCGAGTGACACATGCTCTTGAAATTAAGATTGATGCTCCTAAATATGGCTCAAGCATTGAGCCTGTTTGCATGCCAGGCCTTCAAATGAACTTGCCTACTCCTTTACTATTTGTTTATTGTTTCTCTGCTGCTTCAAAATGGGTTTGTCTGCTTCTTTCTCATATACATAGGCCGGGCACATCTTAAGCGTGTGTGTGCACATGTATATATATACATATATATATATATACACACATACATAAATATACAGACACACTTCCATCTGTTTATGCATACACAAATACTAAATCTCTCAAAACAATTCCTTTGTATTTGAATTCCAGACATTTCTTAACACAAAGACGCAGACAATTTCTTTTTAGAATTTGATTTGCAGAAGACTTCTCATGGCATCTCCTTTGAAACAGAGAGAGAGTATCAAAGCCCATTCCACGCACGTACACACAGAGTCATCAAATATCAAAGCCATCACCCCTTCCTTTCCATTTAGCTCCTGCAAATATCAATAACTCTAAGACAAACATACTCCATAAAGCATCCTGTATGCTCTGTACCACAGTAAAACCAGAAAATAGACTCCAGATGTTTCCTCAAATGCTGCCAAAAACGAAATTTGAAAAAGCGTTGAAAACCAAGCAAAGTTGGAAGCCCTGACTTAAAACACGTTGGAAGAAGCAGCACAAGGAATCTGTAGCTTTGTTAAGAGTAAATTTGTTCTGTCTTCACCTACTAGATAAGAAGGGTCAATCCTGAATAACTGTAAATACAGCACCTATGAAGAATAAAAATTGTCATTTTCTTCCTGTTTATTACTTCTTTCAAATTACATCTCAGACCTTCCACAGATTTGAGACAGAGAGAGAATTTTCAACAGCTTTCACCCATTTGGAAGACTAGATTCCTTTGGGAGTTAATTAGACCTAGCTTTTGGCTACACTAAAAGTAACACTGAAAATGGGACTTGGTCCCTAATTTTCCTAATTTGCAATTTTCTCATGTTAGTTAGCACCACAAAGTCAAAACAAACTGATACTGCATCAGTCCTGCTGTGCTGAAATGCAAAGTAAAGGAGGTGTCCTTAAACATTTCTCGGAATTGTAGAATCATAGAATCGTCCAGGTTGGAAGGGACCTTTAAGATCGAGCCCAACCATTGAGTCCCACCATCGTTCCTTCAGCAGGAACAATTGTTGGCTTTGCACTGCATGGGATGAACATTTTTGGGCCCATTGTTTCTCCTCTGAGTGCCAAAAACTGTAGCTGAAGCACAGTAGCTTACTAAAAGCATATCAGCACTGTCAAAACCAATCATCTATAGAGGTTCTTGAGGTGGGAGTCATCTGGCCCAATAAATCCTGCAAGATCTCAGAAATTCATCAAAACATAAAAGAATAAGAAACACTTCCAGAGGCGATTGGCTACAACTATCTTAGGAATTCCTTTTACAATGAAAATTCGCCTTCAGGATGCGTCCGTCTTTGTCCCTCAGACACAGAGGAAGCCTAGGCAACTGGTTTAGCCTTCATCTACTGCTCTGGTGGGGACAGCAAGAAGAATGCAAGCTGCAGTGCAAAGTACTCTGAAGTGCTTGTGTCAGCAGGTATTTTTGGAAAAAAAAAAACAACAAGCAAACAAAAAAGCTTTGATCCATCACTAATATCATATACTTTTTTCTCATATAAAACTTACTACAGGATATTCTTTAATGGACTGCTTAATAACAACGTGTATTTTCAATTTGGAAGTAATGAACAAAATAATGGAGAATTTGAACTACATGACTTTCATGACTACATTCAATTATAGTGAATTGTGAAGGTGTAACACAATCAGTTATTTTACCTGCATAGCGCTCTTCCCCAGCTTAACCACCTCAAACAAAGTGACAGGGTCCCCTTCTCCGTTCTGCTGAGGGTGGCCATTAGCTCTTCCGCGACTCGTTCCTCTAGCTGCAGATTCAGGACGACCCTTGTCTGCTGGAGACTTCCGAGGTTTCTTAGTGGCAGACTGGGCAAAGAAAACCAGTAGAATGAAAGTTTATTATAGCTATACCTGAAACCACTCGTTGTATCCTTATATATTATACATCAATTATCACACACACGTATTCATACACTCACACGTGTATAGACACGCAAGTATCACAGAATAAGCCAGGCTGAAAGGATCTCGGGAGGTCTCCAGCCTGAGAGGTCTCCAGAGAGAGACCTCCAGCCAGGTCTCCTCCTGCTCAAAGCAGCTATGAAATTCAACCTGGTTGCTTAGGGCTTCATCCAGCCAAGTACAATCAGTTTTATTTATCAATAGTTGTTGAGGAACAACTTAAAAGCCACTGTTGTGTCAAGGTAACAGTGGTGAATTTCCAATGTTGGAGTGTCAGTTCACCTCAATACCCATGAGTCTCTCACCCAACATAAACACACGGTGGACAACATGACTACAACTAGATAAATGGTAGCAAATCACAGACAGGACAGCAAAGGGGTTTTATGTTGACACACAAACTTTTAGAATAACTAATGATCTTTGGAAGACAATATGTTATTAAAAATACACTTGTCAGGTTAACATTCATTTTCTGTATTATCATTTTTATACAACTTTTGTAAGAAACCGTGGACATAAAGAGTCAGCTCTTCAACTCAACTCAAATCACTGAATTTATACAGCCAGATTTAGTAGATCATTATAATAGTCCCTTGGTTCAAAATGTTATGAGTTAAAGTGTTTTCCCTGTGAATACAAATTATTTAATGTAAACTTTCTCTAGATTCTTCAAGCTTATAATCAGGTGGTGTAGACCCCACTTCTAAGCAGTAATCTAGTGAACAGCCTGCTCTGAATTTAAGTCACCTTAGGCAAAAAAAAAAAAGAGCTTCTGGGGAAAGTAACATAAGATTCCTGCCATGATCTTCCTTCCATAGTCTATTCTTTCTCCCTACTGAGGCAGGCAAAAGTAAAAGCTGCCGTTTCCCACAAAACAATGAAGCTACTTTGAGGAATTATGTTAAAGAAAACACACAAGCAATTCAAAGGTTACATTTAGGGCAATATCCTCATGGTACCATTTACCTGAGTACGCTGTCAGCCAGTTTCTATTAAAGCTTTTAGTAATGAACATAAAGTCAACATCTTTGGTTTTATCTTCCACTTACAGATATATTAAGAATTTTCCTGCAGAGGAAAGGGATCTGATTTCTGGAAGAGAGCTGGTAGAAGACAGATCTGCAGTCTAGCTTTCCCTGTACTTTAAAAGGGATCACTGCTGGAGGGGCCAGAGAGCTAAAGAAAAGGGCTAAAGAAGAGAGTAATTGCAACTGCCTCTTGCAAATATTCAATTAAGGATGTGCATACAAGTGCAAGCTGGAAAGCCTAAAACAATGGTACAATCTCTGAAAAGTTTTCTTGGATAACACCTATGATCAGAAGAATACGCGTTCTCCCCTCAGTGGATTTTTAAACATGTGCAAAGCTGCCTTTTATCAGCAAGAAAGCTATCAATAAAATGAAATGTTTGAGCTCTACCAAGCTCCAAAGAGACACATGATCACTATTTAATAAAACAACCAAGAATTAGAAGGAAACTGACTCGAGATATATAATCCATGTGCTTATTATTCACTCTGGGTGAGCCGTGAGCACTTCACGTAGCTACAAGTACTGCTAAATGAAAGCAGGGAGGCAAGTTGATGCCCTGCACAGAAGGAAACGAAAGCCTCCTCTATACTCAGTTTTTTCTCAACATGTAATTAAAAGGGAGAGAGTAAACACTGCAAGGACGAAGAGAAAGAAAGTAGGAGATGGATGGGAAATGCCCACATCCAAAGCTACCTTGTTATTGCAAAGCAGTGAGACATGTCACCTTCGCTGCCACGAGCACACACTCAAAACGAGGAATCACAAGATGCAGGAAGGCTCAGTTTAAACTCCACTTTTGTCAGGTATCCTGGGGAAAGGGGCTGCTTTGACCCAGAGTCACAGTTTGAAGACTGAGAACACCTGGGAGCCCTTGAAGGGGTACAGAAACAACTGACAGATGTACTTTTGACAGAGTTACTGGACAAAGCCAGATTCTTCAAGCCCAAGAAAGTATCTCAGTATCCTCACCAGAACTAACAGCAGATATAGTGCTGAATATACTTGAGAATCTCTATCAGAGCTTCTCTCTGGTATAGATTTTCTTGTATAGACAATGAGAACATCTCCCACGGCGGAGAAACCAAGTCTTTCACTTAACAAAAGTCATTCCGCATCCCAGCAGGGATAGCTAAATCCAGATGCAGGATCTGTATTGAATCCAGTAGGCATCTGACAGGAAACCCAAGCTCAATCCCACTCCGGAGCTCAAATGTGAAACAAGTCATTCGTAGGTCCTCCAGCCTCCAGAAACTGCCTGGTACGCTAATTATGAAGTTTCACAAGCACAAGGCACAGGAATGAGGAACTGGCATTATCTTAATTCATTAACATAAAATATTACAATGCTTTTGTCAGCCATTACTTGCATGCAGCATCCCTGACTTTAGAAGAAGAAACTCTGTGGGCCATCTGGGCAGATCTGAGCTTCATCCAGGTTCCTACCTCTGAGTGCAAGGTTGAGTAGGTAACCCCACCCCAGGATGGAGACATCCTGCACCACCAAAGCAAACGAAAGAAAAGCCAGGATTGTGGTGGGAGTCGCAGAAACGCAAAGAGGACTCCTTCACAACAGGGAAAGTCTGTGGAGCATCTGCAGAGGTAGGGTGCTCTTGGAAGTGGAGTTGCAAAGTCGAGCTACAAATCAAAAAATGGCATTTGGCTTTGAGGATGCCAAACAGAGGTAGCCCTGCATCCCAAAAGAGAGACCTGCATTCACAGGATAGGGTGGTCCTTCAGCTTAACACAAAAAACCCATCCTCTAATGCCACAAAGAGCTTCCACGCAGGAACAGCCCTGCCCTAGGATGAGTGCAGCTCCAGGAAGCCTGTCAGCCTTCCCCTGACAGGCGTAAAATGTGATGTTTTGTAAGATCAAAGTGAATTTGTAGCAAGTCCACTCTTGTGAGGATCCACCAAATGGTGACCAAGATACAGGAAAAACAGAACCCCTGCTTCCAAACAGGAACAATAACTGTGGATATTGCTTGTACCTTTACAACCTTCCAGCCAGAAATCTTCTGCTTCTCCCTAAAGCTCCCTTAAATTGACAGTCATGCATAGGGGTTTATTTTGTTGTTTGTTTTTTTTCCTGTTTAAGTGTCAGTCTGTCTGAACCCTGAGGTGGGTAAGAACCGATTGTTTTCCATAATCAAAACTGACTTTTCTCCTCTTTATGAGAGAGATGTCTGAAAAGTCACGGAAAAGGCAAGCCAGTTAGCAATACTGTATGTAAATTAATTCACAAATCCGTACTTCAGGCATCTACTGCAACGGTAGAGCTGACACTGAGGCAAACTAGGACTACAGGAGGGAGGGATCAAGGATCACAACAAGGTAAGAAAGCTGGAGGCTTTTGACTCGTGCACCAAGAAAGGTGCTGCTCGGAGCTGTGAGCAATTAAATCTGTGCTTTCTCTCCCAGGCCCAGGACAAACGGTCAGTGGTGTCAAAATGGTCCAAGCTGCCAAATTACAACAGAAGTTACTAATGATTTCCCATCGGGAAATTCAGAAGTTCCAGAAAGTGCCACAGAAGCAGCTCTGAAACGGCCATACTGATGACCACACAGTTTACCTGTTGCTTTATGGCTTAAACTAAGGCAAGCAGGAACCAAAATACTTACCCTGACTGTAGTTAAACTAAAATGATGACAATTCAGAATTTTGTAACAAATTAACTAGAAAACACTTGTCCTTTTGTGTCTTTAAAATGATCGGGGGAGGGAGGGCAGTGACCCACATTTGTAAAATCAGGTAATACAGTGAAATTTAATTCACACACTACACAAAAAGAAAGGTGAAAGTGGTTTGACATTTTCCATTAACATTCCCCGAGTCGATCTGATGCACTTCATGAAGAAATAAAGGCAGTGAAAGCGTTACAGGTCAGTAACTCCACCCAACCCACCGCCTTCAATGACGGCCTCTACGTGCATTTATATCATAAGGAATTTAAAGCAATAACCCATTTGTCAAGACAGCTGAAAGAAGGTTTTTAACCTCCCACTCGAGTAAGACTGAAGAACTTGCCTCTCAAAGGCATCATCATCTTGAGAGGCCTCTGCATTATAACCTCGTGGTAAGTGGAAGAGTGGTGATGTCTGAGCTCTTTCTGCATGAATCTTGATTAAAAAAGAGAAGGCTACCGCACACTTTGTAACGTCATCACGGTTATCTAGGGAAAAGTTCTTGGATTCCGACGGTCCGTCCTTTGGACTTTTTTCATCAGGGAAACAAACACGGTTCTCCCTGTGAAAAGCCTCATCCTGCAAATAAAGCCAGGCACAGGCCCCCTAAGACCCCGTGAGCTCAGCTGTACCACAGGCAGCTCACAACAAAACCAACCAGAGAGGGTGTTGGGGTTGGTCCGGGAATGTTGCTTTTTTTCATCCTTGTTTTAAAACCCAGCAAGAGTTCAAAAAGTAACCTTAAAGAATCAAAAGAGTTGGCTATAAATGCTCGAATGACTCCTCTTCTTCCAGCTGAGGCAACTGCTACAAACAAACAAAAAAACCAAACTACTTCCACAGGAAAACAAAGAATAGATTAGATTGCCAAACATACAAGGACCATCCCATCTAAAGCTTAAAAGGAAAACTTCTAATGCCATGAAGGAATGCCACCAGGAAGCTACAAGTGGTGGGATAGAGAAGTCTTCACGTACCGGCTGTACGTGCACTGCATTCCCCCAGAACTGCAGGAAGAAGACTTCTTCACTTTTAAGACATTGAGCTAAAATATCAGGCAAGCAAGATAATAAGTGCACCTGGGACGTGGCAATCCCAGGCACAAATACAGGTTGGGCAGAGAATGGCTGGAGAGCAGCCCTGAGGAGAAG
>JAOXNH010000049.1:29242053-29252771 GCA_028566575.1 Bartramia longicauda
CTTTAAAGCTTCCTGTAAAGAAGCTCCATGTTTGTGAGCAAACGTGTCCATCTGATGAGGAATATATGTCATCATAGGAAACACCGTTCAAAAGCTTTAAGGAAGACGACGTATCCAGAAAAGCCCAGGATTTTAAATGTTGGCTCCCAAAGTCAGTCCAGAAACTGTGATGTAAACTGAAAACCAATACTAAGGAAGAGTTAGCTCCAGCTTGGCCAGCACGCTTGAGAGGAACACTTGGTTCTGCCCATTCTCCTCTAAGAGGAGAATCAAAACAATTAATAACACACACACATTAAGTTCCCACCAAGAACCTTATTGCACGGCGTGTACTTCAAGTGATACAATCAAGAACGAACGTCAGATGACCTTGAAGAACTAAAATGAAGGAGAACATGACACACCAAACTTTTTCTGTATTTTCCAGTAAGTTGGCTACTTTAAAAAAAAAATTAAATGAAAACAAAAGAGAAAGCCTCCTTAAATACTATATGCAATAGGGAATTGTTCCTGTATGTTCCCATTCACAGGCCAGCAATGGGCAAAGACTACTGAAGAACAGCAAATCTTATACAGCAGAGAGAAATCTCGTGTGCTGCACTACGCGAGAGAACAGGCTGAAGCTCCCAATCTATACGTAGGACACAGGGTATGTCATTTACATGAATTTTTAAGATATGTTAATAGATCTTCTGAGGCATTGAGCTAGTACTATGCTCCAACTCTTCCGTTCAACATTAAGAGATTATCAGTTATTAGAAGGACGGCTCAAATGTCATTTGCCACTTAAAATCCATTACAACTTTTAAAACAGAAAGTGCTTGTGCTTCCTGAGATTATTCTCCTGCCTGGAAGAATGTTGCAATATGACAATAATAACAAAATTGTTATGTTCACGTAAGTAACCAGCGAAAGAAAAAATAATAGCTATTAAGAGCTCATTTTTATGTCCCTTTTTAAACACTCCAAGCATTGTTGGTATACCCATCTGATAAATATTGCATACTACAAGTCTTCATAAAGTTTGACATAGGGCTCATTAAAAGCCTATTTATGTGACCACAAGATGATTAGATGAAAAACAGTTTGCAGTCAATTTTAAATAGATGCATAACAAAACAAAACTAAATTACACATACTGGAGGCCTGCCAGGACGGCCCCTTTTTCTTTTTCCTTTGACTTCTGCTTCTTCAAGCTCACTGCCAGCATCTGAATGTGCAGTAGTTTCATTTGTAGAATCCCTAGGGAGGGGAAAAACACTAGATAAATTAAAATGATTTGAAATCAACAAGTAATCTATAACTGACTTATTAAATATTTAGTCCTAAACCAGAAAAAAAAATAATAAAATCAGCATTTAAGTGCTTGCCACATTTATTCAGCAAACTAAGGAACTAAGCATTGTTATAGCCCTGGCAAAAAGCCTTACCTTTTTATGGGCTGAAAAGTCATTTTATAGACTGGATGTTACTTAAATTAACAGCTTCTTTTGAAACCATGTTACACTTCCAAAAACTGGCTATATTAAACAGCACATTCTCAACACATCCATCCCACAATGTATTCACGAGTATCAACTTCCTTTTATTCTTTTACTCTCAGTAACTGCTTCCCAGCTGCATTCCGTGCCACAAGAGAGCAAACCGGAGCCCACTCCAGTTATGGCATCATTAGAACAGTCACACGAGTTCCCACTAGGGTTAAACTGTCTTTTCAGTCCCAAAGACGATGGTGTTGTGCAGCTGTTAATAAAGAGAGGATTAACACTGACCGTGAGGCACAGATGCACTTCCATCTGAAGACGTACGTGATTCTCAGTTAGAAAAACATTTTCATTCATATGATGGATAAACCTCAATGTTGCCCAACGACTGGGAGCAGAGAAGCCCTCAGTATCATTTTGCAGTCATTCCTGTTTTAGACTTAAGACCATACTAAGTAGGGAAAAAAAACATTACCCCAATTTCCGCCCCCTCCCACAAGCCAGGTGCACAGGTACTTCTCTGCCTTGAAAACAGACCTGGCTGCTTGAAGAAACTCAGCTTATAATTCATCTTCTGAGGCATTAGATCCTGCCCAAGAAGAGCCCACAAGCAAAACCACTCATGTTATTCATGTGCTTTATTTTTAGTTTGTAAGACCACCAGTGCACAAGATCTCTGTAAACGAAAGAATAACTGTAATGATGCCCTATATTACTCAAAGATAGGTCAAATCTAGTTCTAATCAGAGATTTATTTCAATCCAATATCATTTCCTTGAATTGAAAGGAGTTGAATTGCTGTAAAACTTGTGGAAGGGGAAGGTGAAAATCAGACCTATTTCATTATTTTATACAGCCTCAAATGTAAAAGGTGGCGTTAGTGATCTGGTTTACAGAAACTGAGAAGCTTCAGCAAGCCAAGATCTACACAGATCTTCCACATTGTCTGCAGGTTTATTTTTTTATTATGTTTTATAAATCAGGAATACCTCACAAATTTGCTGTATCACCAAGAAAGCTATTTAAGTAACGCAGAAAGATACAAACATCACTGTATCAGAATCAAAAGTGTTCTGATACTTCTCTTTACTGAAATTATTGTATTGTTCTAGATCTTCCCTAACCCAAATAATTCTGCAGAACTATGATGAATTTCTAATATTAAGACATTATTTTCCAACCTTTTCCAATTTGCAAGCACAAAAGTACCAAGGGATCCACAGAATCCTTTACAAAAGCTAGAATGCAGCAGAATGTGTATCAATCGCCTCTTCTGGAAAGTCACTTCACTGGACTACCTCTAAATACTCTACGCACCCCAGAAAACCAGGCACCCTAGATTAAAGAACAGGAGTCAAGTACATTTGAGTTCCCAAAGCACACGCTTGTAAACCAGTAGCTCTACAAAATACTGAAAATTCAACTTTGTTGTGATAAAATTAAAGAGAAGTAGCTTTTCTGCCTCATAAAATATGAAATTTGAAAAACTCAATATGAAGCTTTTTAATGTGAAAAAAAGGGAAAGTTGTAAAATGCCTAAAACCAAATAAAAGATGCCCCACGCATGTGGTTCAAAACGATGAGGTAAAGCAGGGCCACGCTAGTGAAAAACAACGCCGTGAATAGAGCTGAAACCAATGCTTGTGCGGATGGGATGGATCCAGCCTTTACTCAGAGACCAACCATTGCACTGCAACTCAATGTGTTGAGTTAAAAATGTGTTATTGTCTCACAATGGCAACTACATATTTAATTTTTTTTAATAACTTTTGAACACAGCACTGAGGAACCTCATAAAAATATCTGCGGCTTTCTATTGCTGTAGAGAAATTAAAGCAATTATCTCTTTGCTCTCTGTAGAAAAAAAATAAGCTTATCTCTGGTCTACACAGATGTTTACCGGAAAAATTTTACACATGGTGAGGTCTAAGCGACACCCCCATTCCTGGGGAAGCACTGTAGCTTTGCTGTCTTTACAAAACCACACCCCTAATATCATCAGGATAAAGATTTTTCTCATTAAAACCAGATTCAGCAGTCTTCCTAGGCGAATGGCTCAAATGCTTCCCTTGAAATATACACTATATATTTACATAAATAAATTCAACTATACCTCTATTTTGCATGCATTTAGTTCACAGAGAACTCAAACTTTGCTACCACCTCTGTCTGGGTTCAGCACAACCTACTGAGATTTGTGTATTTAGTTCTGGAAATTCCAATTGCTTCGGAACACTGCATATGGAGAGACCAGTTTAATTATTAACCACCTTCTCTTCTTTGTCTTGAACAGACTGTTGAATTAAGCCTGATAACCGTGCTTCTCTAATATGCTTCCGGAAAAACTTCTCTGGTTTGCTGGAAACCTTTTGGGAAAGGCTCAATAAATCAGTACAGTGAAGAGTGAGACTAATCCAAATTTGAGACATATATAACGCAGGAAACAGAAAATCTTAAGGGGCAGCATACCTCATGCTAAGGTCAGGATCCAAAATTGGTCAGGCAGTTTGTTTTATCAAGTTTATACATTTTTATAAATTTTGTATAAATTAGGGTGATCTAGACAAGCAGCTCCTATAATTATATGTTTGTAATTAAACAAGGTGAAATTCACCCTAATGATATGTGAGGCAGAGAGGAGATTCTTCCCAGTAAGGAATATGTAAGTATGTAGGGAGAAAACATCAGATAGCAAATTCCCTTCAATCCTCACATCATTTGGAGCAGGGAGACAGGATGAAGGGCAACCTACAGTCCTTGGCTGATTTAACATGAAAACAAACATCACTTCAAGCAGCAGGGAATTCTGTTGGAATCGGGCAGGCCACAAAAAGGCCCTTGGGCTGTGGCCTCGGGTCCCTTCAGGTTGGGAGGTGGTGCTCCTTGCTTCTGTCCAAGCCTCAGAGCTGCCCTGGCTACACACATACGCCTCTTTTCTTCTTATTTCTGAACCCAGAGGAGGAGTAAAAGCATCTCTGAACCGTCTGCACTTCTGTCAGGTTTTTAACACTCATTGAGAGGAGCATCTGGCCAGCATCCATCTCCCTCATTCCCTACGTGTCTTGCAGAACTGCTAGGAAGCCGTTTATTTGGTGGCAGCCGTCCACATCTTAACAGACCAGAATTATCCTATCCCCTAATTTTTCGTGCGTGTGACCTGTCACCTGAGGGGAAAACTCTGGCTCAGTCACAATTTATCTCTCCTGAAGCTGTTGGGAGGGAAAAATAATCTGGGCCTACAGAGGCTTGCCTCGTCTGAGGAGAGGCACCCAAGGCTAAAGCTTTCCCCTCTAAGACACTTCTGACACGACTGAGACATAAGAATTTGGCAGAGTGTGGAACACCTACACTCTGGGGTGGCATAGAGGAAAGCAGACAAGTGATAACCTCTTCTAGGGGCTCAAATTTATTCTGATTTTCTTTCAGCTTTCTGTGGTGGCTAAAGCATCCTAGAAGACCAGCGGTAACTCTAGGATCTCTCCTAAAACTCCAGATATTATTTCCAAGTTATAATAACTCTTCACTACTGTATGGTTAGTTTCAATGGCTGATTAACAGATTATTGGGCAGCCCTTTACCATGTCATGCCTCTGGAGGACATGTTTCCATAGACACAGTAACACCCCTGCAAAGTAAGTCATAACAAATTTGCCTTCCTTCTACTATTACATAAAGCCCCAGCTATAGAGCTTATGCCACCCTTCTGCCCTTAAAAACACACCACTCCAAACCCCTATGTTCATGTATTGGGTTTTGTAAATAAAAACGCTTCTGTAAGCTTTTATCAGTGTTGCTGAGGTGGCTCCAGGTTCTGGCAGAGATAAATTCAGTAATTGCTACCACCAGAGTCAGCCTTGTGAAGAAAAGCATTCATGAAGAAAAACGGCTAAATGCACAGGCTCATGAATCATGGATGAATCAGCTCTCATGGTTGATCTTCAAAATCTAAGGAGGAACACGCCTCACAGCAACTATGAGTCATCCCATTGAGAGAAGACTCCTAACAGTCACTCACCCAGGTCAAATACACCAGAGGTTTGGGGTTTTTTTTCCCCTCTACATCTGAGACACCAGTAAGTAAAATGCTGTCTCCGCTGCATTCTGAAGCCACTTCTATAAATCCAGAAAGATTAAAGATTTCTCCTTTCGTGTTCCCTCAACAGAGAAGAATTTGGGAGGGAATATTTGATATGGTTCTAAGCAACATACATTAATATATCAAATTGACTTTAAGACCCTTTGTTTAAAGGAGGTAGCCAAAAAGATTAGGAAACGTTATGAGAAAGCAGAAATAAGGAATGGCAGATTATAATAATCATTTAAAGCTGCTTTTGTAAGAGCTAGAAAGAAAATCCTGGCTTTTTCTGTATGGAACCGGATTGTGGCTTCCCGTTTCTAGGTGTGTGCGGCTAATACCCCTAATCAAAGACTGCTTCAGGTTCTCTCAGCATTAGCCAGACTCCTGCCTGAAGAAAGTCTGGTTGGGACCTACTTTCTTTGAGACCTCGTCCTCACTAGACTATGTTCTGAGCCCACAGGAGAGCCTCAAAACCCCTACCTGCAAATCCCATTGATTTTTTCCTTGGAAAAAGAAAGAAAATCTCATTTTGCTTAGGAGCAACCAAAAGTATAGGTGTTACTGACGATGACATCTCACCAATACCTCACACAGTGACATTACACGATTCTCAGCTCTACTGGAAAAAACAACAGGTATGTTTTCCTTCCTTTTTTTAAAGCTGCATAATACTGGTGGCCCATAATCTTTTTCTGATTAAACAACACGCCAACATCTTTAATGTCCCTCAGGTTTGTCAGCTGGTGTGCAGAGTTACCAAATCTATTCAATATGCACTTTTTAACCTTAAACTCTATGCTGTTTCATTCACTTAAGGCCATCTATAACTTCTTGAACTGGGAGTCCCCCACCAGGGTCATCCCTTGGGACCAGCTCTGTGGGAGAAGGTGCTGCTGGTGGCCATGCACAGGCTTCCAGTGGCCCCCTGAGGAGTCCACACTGGCATGAGTGTCCACGATGCTGCCCTCGGCAGGCCCCAGGAGGGATAGAGAAGAGTCAGGAACGGGCAGAGTTGGCAAGGGGGAGAGGGAACACGTTTTAGTTTGTGTCTTTGTTTCGCACCATCATCTACATCTTTTTTAATTGGCAATAAATTGATTTTCCCCAAGTTGAGTCTGTTTTTCCCGTGAAGGCAACTGGCAAGTGATTTCCCTGCTGTTATCTCGCCCCAAGAGCTTTTTCATCTTGTTTTCCCCCTCTGTCTGGTTGAGGAGGGGAGCGAGAGAGCAGCTGGGTGGGCGTCTGGCAGCCGAACAAGGTCAACCCATCCCTCTAGATAGAAGTTCTGTTTTATTCCTGTTTCTAAAATCCCTTTCTTTACTCGATTTACTTTCTAGCTCCTCTCACTATAGACTCCCACTCTGTTTTTTCCAATAGTTCACTTTACCCAGGTTCAGTGATGTTCCCGTTTGTATAAACCACTCATTTCCCAGCAAGATCACAAGATGCCAACGTCACTTGCCCTCTTCAGTAGCAGAGGCCGAAGGCTTTTTGCACAATAAATGCAGCTCACTGTCAGAAAGGGAACACCACTGGAATATACAAATATGGTCAATTATGGGTAAAACCCATTCACATTTCCAAAATCTCACAACATTCAGAAGCATAAAAGTAGCAAAGATCTTGTTTTGCTTTTCACAGCAAAGTTAAATCTCCACATGTATAAAGAAGTATCATTCAGATTAAGTGTTTTATTTTTCACAGTTTTTCAGCATGTCACAACACAGGAGGCCTGGAAGAGTCACAGTAATCTGTGCTTCTCTCAAGCTTTATCTTCACAATCACCTCTCTGTTTACTTCTACCTTTTAAAAATGAAGATTTCAAATAAATAGAGAAAGGTATACTCACTGTAGTACTGGCAAATCTGAAGTAATCATTTTTGCAACACTCTTGAAAGTAAGAGCTACATAGAACTTCTTCTCAAAGTTATTATAAGACAACTACTTGGAAACCTCTTTCATGAAAACAATGTCAAAGTCCAGTCTGTAAAAGAGAGGAAAAAAAAGTGTTAGATGTGATTCCAAAATAGTCATACGTTGATTAAAGAGCACTATAAACAAAACCAGTCAATGTTGAAGTAGCACCACTATTAAACCACATGAAAGTTTTGAATAGGTATCCCCAGGACAGCTTAGTCATATTCTCACGTTCAGTTTTTATAATTCTGTTGAGGCAACTTTAATTGTTTTTTTTTTTTTAATTACACAAAGTATTTTGCATTACCACCCGTATTTGTTTACAATAACTCTAAAGTAAAAACACAAGCAGAACTCTGAGAAAGTTTAAATAAACAAGGTAAACATATACACAATCAGAGAATATGACAACCTGGATCTAAGGAATTTATTTTCTAGTCACAAAATAGACTAAATTTGCAAGACAAAAGTTTAATTTCATGAGAAACAGTCTTTCCTGGTTTTGAATCATGACAAAATCCGCACCTAAAATCATACAGGTTTTGATTTAGGTACAACAAAACCTGTGAAAGATAATATTCCTGGTAACATGCCCTTTAATGGGACTACACCTGTGCAGTCAGACTCACTGGCTCACAGATTTATGTGACTCCATTTCACAGACTAGTCAGAAGCTGTGAACATGTCTAACTGCAAGTATTTTAACCTGATGAAACCAAAATTATCAATTTAAACAGAAACTAGACTGCCCCCGTGGTATTACTACACCCATTAGTAACATCTCTCTATCCAAAAGACTAATCAAGGAGCTGACTAATGACAGCAGACGTGATGACCGTACCATTAAACAATGGCACAATGTGACACATGCACCGATCTCTGATGTAATAAAACAGAGCTGCCATCCCATTCCTCCAGAAAATGCAAGTTCTGGAGAAACTTAAAATGATTTGTTTCATTCTCCCCTTTCAGAGATCCTGGGGTAATAGAAATAGCTGCATGGAGCACCGCAGTTGAGCAATAGCAATGAATACCAAGGACTTAACTGCGTGTTTTTAAAACACAGGATACTTTAAATCTCTTTTATCTAACTATTTTCTTTCTTCTCAACAGGCAGTTTTTTCTCTGCTCTACTAGCTCTGCACAAGGCAGCAGGAAAAGTCAAGCCAGGAAGAGGTAACGTGATTAGCACCAAACATGGGATCTAAAGAAAACTGCACCACTGTAAGCAAAACACCGCAACACGGAACATGTTATTTTCCATCCTACTATTTGCACCTCAGTATTTATTTACCAAAACCATAACTGCACAGCATGAACAGACTTTTTTTTTTGCCTCTGGTTATTCCAGTCCCAATTAGTCTCCCAGATACATACAACTAGTTCTTCCACTACTTAACCACTTTGTGCTACCAACAGTTTTGCTTAGTGTCTCATCAACAAATTCAAGCTTTTCACTGCATCCTGTTACCTCATTAGCTATTTTTTTCCTACTGCATCATTAGCGTGTCGTTTTGTTGCAAGACAAAGGTTAACCAAAAGAAAAGTTAGTTCAGAATTTAAAGTTACTGCTCTGGCATCAATGGTTTAAAGGGGGTCATTTTCTACACCAGGTTGGTGTCCAAGCTCTCCTGTCTCGCTATAAGACACAAGTCAGCCCTGGTTCTTCATGAACAAAAATGTTATGTGACATTGTGCTATTTGTGCTATTTCCATAGCTCATTTCTGTAATAGCGTTTCTTCGTTAGAAATATTGGACATTACTACCTTTTAAAGGGTGTGATTACTCTTAACGGGGGAATGATGCACCCGTTCACCAACGTTAAGCAACTATTTCAGACACCTGTAAGAATTCATTATAAACAAAGGTAGCATCAGAGTGAATTCAGTTATGAGCCGATTTCCTAAATAAAGGAAAAAAGGAATGTTCAGATCTCCAAAATGGAGAGGCTCCCTACCATTGGAACAACGTGCACCCTGGTAATCGCAAAAAAATTTATGCTATTCTTCTTATAAGAACAACATTTAATGAAATCCTGAAAGCTTTTGATTAAGTTTCTGCAAATATGTTTTTTCCTCCTGTCAGGACAATTAGATGTACACATTTTTGGTAACACCTTCCCTTTGTTTAAAACAGAAAAGCAAAGTATGGTTTTTGTTCACACACACACTCGTGCGTACCCTAACTAAACCTCAAAGGAAACCTATCCCTCTCAGATCTTCAGATTGTCTAATTCTAGCAGGATACTGGGCATTAATCTTACATTTCAGAAGAGGTTTCAAAAGAAGTTCGAGAAAATTTATATGCCTTTCATATGAGGTATTTTCCACAGATGTTTAAGGCGTCCTGCACAACTGCAATGTGGAATTTCTTTTTTTTTTATTATTTTTTTTTTTTACCCTAGTTATCACTCCCCACACCTGCTGTGCACGCTCAGATATAGTAACCAGCAGCGCACATGACTGCTCCAGGGAAGTGCCTTGGCACTCGAGGAAAAGCACACTTGCTCAGAGATAACTCATTGGAAAAGCAAAGTCCTGGGCTAAATGAAAGTACGGAGTGAAGGGTATGAAGAGACAGAAGGAGAAGAGGGAAGCTCTTTCATTCAGAAGCGACTCAAGAACCAAGGAAGCTGGACCCACAGCCTTGACACGGTGGCAGAGGCAGACAGCCTGACACACAGGGAATTGCAAAGTCCTCCCTGTGGTATTTTCTTATATTTTTCCTATGCTAAACAGGAAATTGCAAAGCAGCACTGAAACAAATCCATCTGTATGCGGTCAGGTCCGGACTGGACCATCTAAAAAACAACAACGTTGCCCTTCTACTGTCTTGTCTTAACAAAGGCACCTAACACAGGTGTCACCTACGAGTCAGTCAACAAGTATTAAAATATAAGAACTCTCAATGCTGACGAGCTGGAAAATGAACAGCTTAGAGACAGAAGCCCCAAAAGAAAGGGCACAATCCTGTGCGCTTTGTGGCACTGACCAGAAGCAGAGTCTTGCATTGCATGGAGTAACACCTTCACAATCCAAGTCAGCCATATCCCTCACACACATCCAATATGGTCCTGCTGGCTGTGATGTCCTGGGTGCTCACTCTTTCTGCCTCGGCCAGATACTCAGCTGAAGTTAGGAAATCCTAGCACTGTTTAGGTTGGAGGAGACCTTAAAGATCGAGTTCCAACCCCCTACCATGGGCAGGGACACCTCCCACCAGACCAGGTTGCTCCAAG
>JAOXNH010000049.1:29280447-29295048 GCA_028566575.1 Bartramia longicauda
ATTTAATAGGATGTTTACTATTGACTGTTCTCTAATTTAATTAAATAATAATTTATTAAAATTATATTATATATTATAAATTTATAATTAAATGAATAATTAATCTACAATTTAATTTCTGATCTGCCTGCAAACTCCCAGACCGATGAAGACTTAGATAAAATTAAACTGTGTTACAGGGAAATGGAAGAGAAAACAATTATTATGGCAGTTAAATTTTGACTTGCAAATATAGAATGTTGCCTGAAATCAACAAACAACTGCCATTATAAGCCCAAGGTAAGATTGAAATGAACAGTTCAAGTCTGTGATCTCTTTTCCGAGCAGAGCCCCCAGGTTACAGGGGAAAATGAATCCTTAAGGTCAAAAAGACGATTCCTAACCACAGTGGATTATTTTAAGGACAAATCACTGCAGGCTGATGAGAGTCTTGCTTCTAACACCGAACCATCTAGTTCTGAACCATCTAGTTAGAAGCAAGAAATACTAATAAGAGTTGTTATACCCCATATTTAGTCTTCTAGCTTCCCCTTCCAACTGGCTGTTGTTCTGCTCTAATAGTGTTTCTTTTTCTTAAATTTCTTACTTTAATTTCAGATAAGAAAGAGCTACAAGTTTGTGATGCAAAAGCACGCTTTTCTTTTTGCCTTTATTTTTTTTTCTTTAAAACTAGACTGACTGTTACCAGGTCCATTAACTGCTAACTCATATACAGTCCCCGTGGAAAATCTAAGACTGCTACAGAGGGGCAGAAAAACACTTTTGGAGCTTGAACAATGAAAGGATTCTTTAAAATATTGCAAAGACTTAACAGACCAGAGCAGAAGATAAACTGGCAGTGGAATTGTGCGCTACATTCATGAAACCAGAGCGAAAGATGTCGTAAGACTGAACAGATTTTGATATAAACACATAAAGCACAAGCACCTCATACACATAACAGAGCCAAACTCAGGAAATCAGAGAGCAGCTGACTTTTTTAACCCCTTGGATATTTGAGAGCTCTTAGAAGGGAAAGTAAGAGATTGATGATTAAGCTCTTCCCAGCCTATTAAAAAGGGTGATGTACTGGTAAGATAAGTGATATAATCACAGAGGGTATGAGTTTCCCTGGGTGGTATTTGAAGAATAAAGTACTTATGGTCTCACAATTGCAATGACAGGGAAGAAACCCGTATTCTCAGACAATTGGCCAGGTTACTTGAGAAATTATGTATTTCTGCACTGTACGCTGCTAATACCTAGTAAAATGTTCAATTACAGAACAAAGCACGCTCCATTAGGTTAACAGCCACAGTAAGAAATGCGGTTGCCACAGAAGTGTAGAATCAAAACACTAACTACTTCTCCACCCCCAAAACAAACCTCAGTATCACAATTATTATACATTAGACCACAAACTACTTTCTAACCTGCAGAGATACCTGTCTTCCAACATGCCTATCCTAACAACCACCACCAAAGAAACAGCACAGCAAAATACAGCTAACGCTGCTGGGGAACCGTAGCTTAACGAAGAGAGGACGCACGGGAGGAAAGGAAGGTTGTTCAATCACCATCCTCTTAATTTTCTCACTACTAAAAGACTTGTTCATCTGTCAACAAACCAACCACTAACAAATTTCAAATTTTTGGAAAGACACTGAATGAAAACCGGTACAAACTTAGCAGCTACTGACAATCTGGCAAATGCAGACAGCATTGTAACTGCTAAGTGACACATACAATATCCCCTATTTTATTCCGAGAGCTGTATAAAAGCGCTTGCTCCCTACCGGAGGCATGGCCTGGAACAGCCCCTAAGCCCTGCCAGGCAGACGACCTTGTGCTCCAAGCTGGAGACAAACTGCCGGTAGAGGGAAAACCGCGACAAGGGTGGAGGACCAGAGGCTCATCAGTCAAAAGCAGACAAAAGGTGACAGGAGGGCAGCAAAGGTGATGGCAGCGATTGTCACCTAAAATAAAAAAAGCAGAAGTGGGAAAACACTCATCAAGAACAAAAACGCATCCAAAGACTAGGCGTGTTTATCAATATAAAGCTACTAAATGAACAAAATTCAGTAAAGCCTTGGAAATACAAGCTAGCTCCATTGCAATTCTAAAACTTGATCCTGCCTCTACCAATATTCCCAAGAAAAACTAGCTTGTAAGAGAAAAAGTTTCAAAATAAGCAAACAGGGAATGAAAACCAAGTTTCCAATCATCACGCGCTCAAAATAGTGTAGTACCAATTCACATCTACATCTAAAGTTATTCACTGAAGATTAAACATTGATAGGAAACAAATAATGTTATTTGAAGAAGCCAGGATCCAAACAGTTAATAAATAAATGTCGCTAATTAAGTCATAACTAGAAAATTGGTTTCAAGGCTCAAAATGTCCTTACTTGGTACAAAAATGTACCTACAGTCTAAAAGAAACAGAAGCTGAGAACACCATCCATGCTGGAAGACAATTGTTTCTTAAGCAAATTTTAGAGGAAGACTGTAAAAACCAGAGACCACATTCACATTGTATGTACCCTTTTTTCACTTTTTAGCATACATTTTTAAATTTTCTTTCCCAGCTTTTTTTCTCTTAAAGCTGCTATTATACTTTTACCACAAAAAAGCAAATCCTTTCTGCATCGTCAGAAGTAGTCACAAAGATTTGTACCATTTTACAGTAACAAAAACCCCAGCATTTGAAATCAAAGGATGTAGAGAAAGCCATGTTCCACGTATGCTTTCAACAGCTCCACGCTAAACAAACAAGGCAGCCTCTTTCTTCCTGACTCTTCATGAATATTGAAGACTGCCGCTAATCAAATGACAACACAGACAACTGCATCAGGCAACAACATCAAAAAGGAGAGTCCTGATTCACCCAGACAAGAGCAAGTAAGAAAGCCACCGCTCCTCTTTGATCAGATCGCATCAGCCAAGAAACTCATAACATGTTTGTATTGTACATCTTGCCAGCCACATAGGGGAAACTGCTTTTACTAAGTGCAAATATCGATTTGTTTCACAAGTGACAACTGCTTTCCGTGTTGGTTCCCACCTTGCTTTTCATTTCTCCATTCATGAGAAGGATGAACATGCCTCTCCATGATAGAAACCAAGAGTGAATCCAGATACGCAGCCACATCCAGGCTAAGACAGAATCTCAGACACCGGGATTGTCTGCAAAGCCTTACAGGAGCTACAGACCAAAGGACTCTTGTGAAGAGCTTTTCAAAATAAATGTAGGGAGAACAGCCCATCTAGCACTAGTAAATCTTCAGCATTAAAGCAGGGTGCCCAATTTGGGGTTCCAAGGCTTCAAGATATGAAACGATAGGAGAAAGTCTGCAAAGCAGTGAGTTGGATCGGAAGAGAAGAAAAGAAGATTTATGAGGAAACTCCAGGAAGCTCAAATATAAAGACACAGTTTGTGTTAGAGAAGAGATCAAGCAGAAAAAACAGCGATAGCTCAAATACATCTAGGTACATCAAAAATAGCTGGACACGACCAAAGGAAAATCAAAGTTCAGTGCAAAATGGGTCAGTTAAACGTTGGAAAAAACCAAGCAGTATGAATATATAAAGCACTGGAATAAGCTGCTTAAGAAACGCAGTGGTATTTCCAGCAATTAAGAGATTAGACAAGCATCTGTCAAGAATATTGCAAATGATCTTCCCTCAAGACAGAGAAAGGGATTTACTCAAGGTCTCTCTCCATTCTTTTGTTCAGTATTCTTCCAGGAACAAAGGAAGCCCAGGCAGAACCACAAAAGTAAAAGTAAATAAATAACCAGTCTAGTACAAGTCCATTGTTACAGTAAGACACAAGATTGGACAGAGATCTCAGAACACTACAGTTTTAATATCCCTTAGTGGCTGTAAAAGCAACATGAATTTGGATTTAATGTCACTAGCAATTCAGGCAAGGCACACCAAAAAAAAAGAAGTGAAAAAATAAAAATAATTAGATATAAACACACTTTAATAGTCCCCCCAACACCAGTTCTTTCATTAAATAAAATTTCAACAGTAAAAATCTTTACGGTGTATATTTTCACAACACAACATGTCCCAGTTAAAGGACAAAGAAGTCTAAAAGTCTAAAGACTTCGCAGTTTTTCAAAAATAAGCTACTGTTTCTAAAGGAAAAAAAGAAACTATAGGACAAAATAATAGCATATTTCTACTTGAGAGCCAGGTGCTATAAGACTGCAAAGCAGACATTACATGAAACTACTAACCACATGAATGATTTGGGCAGTGGTCTTCAAGAAGACATACTGCAAGGTTACACCGGTGTTGGTAAGACAGGAAAATTCTTATGAGTAAAGAAAAAAAAGACTGTAAGGAACAGAACATCGAGGGGGCAGGGTGATCTCAATTTTTCTCATCACATGTGATCAGGATATTTAGAAATAAGGGGGAAAATGGTATTGGAGCCATTGGGTTCCACTAGTGAAAGTGCTGAGAGCCATGCAACAAATGAAGTCACCAAACAGCTCCCCAACAGGGTGACCTTCTGAGACCTTCCATATCTAGACACATGTGCTCACCTTTATAATGCACTTTGAAGCACTAACAGTTCTGACGTTGGCATCACCAGTTAGCTTTTGGCAAGGTTAAAAGCAGCATACACTGTTCTCATACTTCATATTCCACTACGGCATTTTAAACTGCCCAAGCACAAAAGCCTTGTTACATCCTGCTAGCTTTACTAATTTTCCCATGTTGGTATCTGTTTAAGTTGCTCTGGAAAATTTCAGCCAAAACAAATGTTCTCTCCTAAACAAAGTTAGGAAAAACATTTGTTCACTATTTGGGTTCTCAGTAACTTGCATGCTTTGGAGGAAAAGCCAATATAGCACAAAAGACACCCAATTGGCAAGATCTGCCTTTTAGCAACTTAATGAGGACAGACAAAGAATTTGAAGGCTAGTTTGAAAACCCTGGAAGTTACACTTAAGATAGTCTGGTGTTCGGGGAATGGCTTGTGTTTATATAGTAACAGACTGATGTCTGTCAAACTCCTGTCCTTCCCGACAAAGTTGGAAGGATACAGCGTAGGTTACTCTCAATGTGGCACTTGCAATCTGTTCCTTATGTTAAAATCTGCACAGTAATGAAATCTGCTAAATGCAGATCCACTCCAAAAAACAGAGTTTGTAATCCTGACCAAGGCACCATTTACTATTTTGCAGACACTTATAAAGCAGCCAAGCTATGTGGATTTTTTATTTTTTTTTAAAAAAAGTAACAACTTACAGCTATCACACTAAAGCCACAGAACAGGTCAACTGCAGGTCTCTACCCCAAAGCAGAAAACTCAGGAGTTTCCCACTGAAATCCTTAAAAAAAAAAGTGTACTTACCACAGCCAAAAATATTTCCTTAATCCCATATTCAAGAATTAATTTGAGTAACACAACAAAAATAATGTCTGCAGCTAAACATCTAATACCACACAGAGTGGAAATTCCTGTTTGTTTGTCAGATGCATATATTATTGGAGACAAGATTCGAGTAACTGCCTAACAATACCCATCTCAACCACAGGCATTCGCATCTGAGCCATCTATAACAATGTAATAACCAAAGTTGCCCTTTAGGATTAAAAAAAAAATAATCCCAAGCAACTCAAGTCCCTGACAGTCTGAACTTAGACGGAAGAAAATAATACTAACAAGGCTCTTCTGCGTGTCTTAAAGTTTTAGTCTTTGTTGCTGTGAAAAATAAAAGTCTGTTGAAAGTAAGATGACATTCAGATCATTCCTAACCTTCTACCAGTACGTTCTTTCCTTTCTTCACCACAGCTTTTTGTCTTCTCCATTTAAGGCTCCATTTCAGGGAACTCTGCCAGGACCGTCAGGCACAGGAGCTCGCAGGAAGAACAGAACGGCTCTTCAACTAACCTGAGACACACATTCCTCTCTTGAATCATCTCTGAAAGACTCTGACATGCAACAAATATTAGCAATAAGTGTGACTGGAGATTAAAAAGGCTAGTGGTTTGGTGGTTGGTTTTTTTTTCCCTTATAAAACACACTACCTCAAAGAAAAACAGGGAGCTGCAGGAACTGTAGTTACTTTGCACGACGCTTCTACTAGCTGCCACCAGCACCTGCTGGGAACAGCCTGGTTCACGCATCCTGTCACCTCGTTTGGTCCAAAGGGTGCAATTATTGCTTCCAGCAAGCTGCAGGTCAATGTTTTTGTACATTCCCATGTTCTTCAGTTATGTATTTGTTTCATCATAGCTTAGTTCTGTAAGTTTTTCCCCTCCATCACGCTCGTCTCTGCCAGTAATAAGGAACCTGCACACACGCTCGGGATTCACTGAATTTCACTGAATTTTTAGAGTTGGAAGGGACCATAGAGATCACCTAGTCCAACTCCTCTGCCAAAGCAGGAAATTCAAACAGCATAAATAAATCTAATGGCACTTTTTAACATTCTGCAGTGGCGCTTACTTGCCATCACCCAGTCTTAGAATCACAGAATCATCTAGGTTGGCAAAGACCCTTGGGATCATGGAGCCCAACCATCTTGTCTTGTAGGTGAAGAGATCAGGATTGGGGAACTACAAATCAGAGGCGATTGTTCCCACAGGCTGAATGCTTTTTTGTGAGTACTGTCACGGAAAGTCACTCTTCTTTTGACGTGTGCTTGCATTCAAGCACTGCTTACAAAGCAGCAACACATCGCCTTCGGGCCAGGGGCCCAGACAATAGCTAAACTCTAGATGCGGGTGTTATCAAAGCCTGACTTTAGGTCAAGGAAGTTGTTTGAGGGAGAGACAACAAAGGAGCTGACTGCCAAAAAATTTATGGGCAAGTTAAGATGTGAAAGGGTTATTCTTAGCTGTGTATTTCACAATAAAATTAACTACATCAGTGATGTACCCTGGCAATACCTTCAGATTTACCACAGACAGTTCTGGTGGTATACCCTGGCATTACACAGAGAGAGACTCCAAGTTCTGCACGAATGCTACAGATGATGCTGGTGAATGGCAACACTCCTGGAAGGCCTGGCAGAGGTCTCGGAGAAAATATTCTGAAGGTTTTGAAAAGGATACACCTCCAAGTTTTAGCAGTTTCAGCCTTTGCCTAGGGAAAACAATGCGTCTAGAAAATAATGGCACCTACAGCTGGCAATTCCTCCCTTCGCCCTCAAAATGTGACACTTGGCTTTCCCTTGATTCTTACTCCTCCCTAACACCCTCCTCTTCTCCCTCAACTTTCTACCCAGACACGAACACACTCTAAGCCCACAAACAGCAGTGAGGAATCAGTAAAAGTAGGGCATACCAATGGAAAAAGGTTGCTTTACCAGCTTTAATGCATATGACATTAACAAACATTTCGACTCAAAGACAAAAAGTTCACCAGTCAATAGCCACCTCGGGCAATGAGAATTTACATAGGACAAATACCACCAGTGCTTTCAGACTGCTCAACAGTCACACACAGCCCAACAAGCTTTCTTTTGCAAAGGGAAAAAAGAAAACAAGCAGCTTCTCTGGTTTCTTTTGGGGAGAAAACTAAGCATAACAGTACAGTATTGAAACACTCTAAGAAAAATGCAAGAAGTGAGGCATTTAATTTCCAACTCCATTTCTGACAGTGCTGGTAGCATAGGTCATTACCTGAAATTTGACTAACTCCATTGCCTGTGTTTTCCTTCCTTCCTTCTGTTCCACTCTGACAGTTCCATTTGTTCCACTCCAACTGTGGGAATATTTGATAGGATCCAACCGCAAGATCTCCCTGCCATCCAACCTACCCTCCTCCTCTCTTCCACCTCAGCAAATGCACAGCACTGCCCTAATTCAGATTGGCCATTTTTAATTCGATAGTACAGTATTCTGCATGTCTCTTCCTCTTCAGGTTCTGAACGCATCCAGCATCTTGTAGGATAGCATAATAATTCGTGTTCAAAAATTCCCTGAAACATTTTGGAACGTGAATTTAATTTCAGCTCCATCTTAACACTTTGGCAGAAAAAACTGTTCCAAAAGGAGCTTACACAAACAATACATATTAAAGAGAAAAAAATCACCTGTGTGACTGAGGAAGTCAAGAGACACGCACAAACCCATCGAAATTATGCCATTTCTTCTGACTCACTACACTAACCCTTTTTAGAGGGACGAGAAAGGACACATTATAGATGATTTTATTTGATTTATGTAAATACAAGCAGAACAATCAGCTAGGGCTGAAATAGAAAAAAGCCTCAAAGAGCTGAAGAAAACCACTGGAAGTCTGGAATAGAAAGGAGATGAAGAATAAACAAACCATGGTCTGTAACTAAAAGGACAGAGTACCCAAAATGTTGCAATCTTTCAGAAAAGCCCTTCAAAAGGGTTTTTCGCTCTCCTTACCGTTGGAATTCTGTCTTCACTCACACTTTCCTTCCCAGAGCATTGTGTGCATCAGAACACACGTCTCACAGACCGCTGAGTGTCTGGAATAGTCAAAAGGCAGGCAGACCCTTAAATTCTGTAAGCAAGGATGATCCCTACAGTAGTGACTTGCACTCCTTGTACCATATTATTTATTTTACATTATCACTGTATCATCTTTTGTTTGTTTGGGTGGGTTTTTTTAAGCTCGGTATCCAACAAACAGGCGTACAGGACTGTATCCTGTGTGCACATCCTTCTCTCTGTCCTTTTCCCCAGTTCCCACTACCAATAACTGGCAGTCCCTGGACCGATTTCCACTGAACTCAGGAAAATGGCTGTCCCCAAATATATAAGTTTCTCTGCATTTTTAAAAATATTCATTTCTTAGAAGAGAAATTCTTAATTCCTCTCCCCCAAGCAGCGTCCTATTAAAGTAAGGCTACAGCAAAAACAAAATTATTAGACATCAAGGAAGCCATGTGAGAGTGAATCAAAAGAAAACAGCCTCCAAAAAATTCTACTGCTTGAAGCAGTGCTTACTCTTGAGCACAATTTATAATCCTGTTTGCTCTCTCACCTGATACTTTGTGATACTAGAGCCTAGTGAGGTTAACTTAGTAGAAACTATTCTAGAAGACACATTAGGAGACAGTTAAATAGACAGCAGCGTTTGGATGGGGAAATCAACCCCACATTTCTACAGGGAAGTTCCACAAACCTACAGAAGTTCTCTAGAAGATCTCCCTTACCCACACACTGATGGACTCAATAAAGCCTTTCATTTCCAAGAGACATTTAACAAGATTCTTCATAAAAGGCTCTTCAAGAAATCAAGCCACTGTGGCAATAAAAGGCGCTGCATGGATAGGTTATCTGGTTAAAAGAGAGGAAACAAAGAGCAAAACAAATGGCCATTTCTGACAATAGAGTAAGGCCACCAGTGAAGCCCCACAGGAAAAGGAGCTGGAGCCCATATTGCTTGAGCCATGCTTACATCTGGAGAAGGAGGTGATAACACCAAGTTATTCGTGGTAAGGCAGACAGGACCAGCCACAGAGAACGAAGACAGGCTACAGGCAGCAAAGCTGCCAGAGGGAATTCAGTACAGGTAGGAGTTACCCACAGGAATCCCAGCTTTACACACACGGTGATGGGCTCCACGCTGAACACTGCCATCCAGGCCAAACACACACAGCTGAGCCACTCTGGATCTCCCACCTGCAGAAGAAAGGGTCTCCATCTCCAGAACCATTTTTTCCCCCAAAATATTCTTGCCACTGACCTTGCATCACCTCTAGCAACACCTGACTCTGATGGCCTGATGCAATTTGTTCACCTGGCAGAAAACTACCCCTTTCAAGCAGATGGGTTTTACCAGGTAGGGGAATTCAACCAGCTGAGGGAAAGGTCAAGCCAGCAGCAGCTCTAGCACAAAGGAAAGGGAAGAACTGTGCGGCTGTGGAGAAGGAGATTCCTCTCAACCGGCAGATCGGCTCAACCATCTCCTGCAGTTCCACCGGCAGGAACAGGCTCTTGTGATCCTAGACAGCAGATCTAAGAAAAAAATCACAATGCAAAACTGGCATATCTATCACTCATTACAGATGGAATTCTTTACCCCTTTGCTAATGAAGTTTTATTTTCCAGTCATGAACACTAACACATTGGTATCTTCCTAGTCCTTGGGGATTCTAACCCTTAAAAGGAGAGAGAAACCCTCATGTGAGGGAGAGCAAACAGATTCTCAGCTTGCCATTTGATTTTTGTTTCAAAAAACACCACCACATGCCATGCTCTAGTACATAAAAAAATGCATCTGAGATCAACTGGTTTGGTTTTTTATTATTTTATTGTAGAAAAATATTTGACATTTAGAAGTACTTCTGACACACAGGCCTATTCCTACGTAACTCTACAAAGAAGTATTTTTTTCCTAGGAGCTGAACAATCTGTCACACTGTTTTCACTCGGCTAACCTGCCAATATAATACAAGTCTGCTATATGCAGAGCTACAGAATATAAACTCATTAGATTTATTTATAGAATAAATAGCACATGTTCCACTGAAATCCTGCACAGCAAGGAACACAGCTGGCTGGATGTTGCCTCATGCTGCTCTCTAGTAAAAACATCACTTTCGGGAACCACCTGAAAACAACTTGTCTTTCACCTGAGGGAAGGACAGGCTTAAGAATTCAAACTCTTTAATTATGCAATAAACGATTAATAACTGTGTGAGTGGAACTCAGGATACACTCCCATATCAAGCACATGTGTCTAACAATGCGGGCAACCGTGGCTGAGAAGCCTGTCCCACCAAATGATATCATGCAACTGATGGTTTTTTTGCATTTTTTTAAGACAGAGACTACAAATCCACCCCGGGCAGGACCAGCATCACAACCACGGAAGGAGCATTTGGCAGCTTGTGGCGAGCCAGAGCTCTCCAGCTTAGGGTACCTAGAGAGCAGCACGTATCTAAGTCGGATGCCTGAAGGGATGAAAAACCTCGCATTTGCACCATTTGTACTATATATGGAATTACCCATAGCTATAAATGAGGATTTTCTTCCAAAATAAGGTGGCTTGGAGACTGCATAATATGAAAGCAGAGTTACCAAATTTAACAAGCTGATAAATTGAAGCTACAAGTTCAAAACAGGATACATGCGATTACAGTTTGGGCTCAGCAAAGACACCCTGATGAATCTACTGTCGAAGGCATCTCGCTATCTCAAGCACATTGTTATTATTAAAAAGCGTTTTCCAACGTACTAAAATGCCTGCAGAGATGCAAATGAGGAAAGGTGGCAAAACTATCAAAAACAGGAGCAGGGTTCCGCACGGATCCGAAAGGATCCGAGTTACGAGGTCAAGCGGCAAAATCATTACCCACACTCAGATGTTCAATAGGACACGTCAGAAATCAGCAAGTAGCTACAAAATCAGAAGGAAAAGATCCCCTCTGCAGCTCCTTCTCTTCACCTCTTCCAGCCAGCTGAAGGTGGTATCTACCTTAGAAAAAATTAGCGTGGACCTTCCCAAAACAACCCTTGGTTTTGGAAGTATATTTTCAGACTGAAAAGTTCCAACGGAGGGTCATAATAATGCTCTCTCAACCCCTTATTTTCTAGAGGAAAGAAGAAATGTGTCTTTGTATTCTGACTACACATTCAACACCCAGACCAACAAAGCTAAATCGGTTTGGAAAAGCAAAATATTGATAAGAATAAGGCATATCTCCAGATGTCCTAGATAGAAATGACAAAACAATTATCTGCTGGAGAACTCAAACTTTGTAGGGTTTTTCCTTCTCTTCCAAGAAAGAAAACCAAGTCTACTCCTTTCTATTTTTAGCCAAATGAGCAAACGCAGTGGCACAGCAAGCAAGAGGAGACGGCAATCCGCGATGGGAGAGTTGCAGAGGGACACATGATAAATTTGAGTGACTCCAAGCAAAGCCCCCCAAAGCTTTAAAAAAAAAGCATGAAGTATCTTACAGATTTTGGTTGGTATTTTAAGCCCTGAAGCCAGCACGCCAGAATTTAGATACGGCCCATCCTTATCTTGACACCAGACTTCAGCATCACCTTCTGGTTTTGGCTCCAAGCGTCGGAAGCCTGAGCCTCACCCCAGCGCTCGGGCACTTCAAGGCACAGAACGGGGAGAGCCAGATCTCGGAGAGGCCGAACACCCGCTCAATAGCACCGCATCCAAATTTAGTCTTTAACATTCCTGCACAACTTAAGTGGACAAGAAGAGGGCAAGTTTGCTGCTTTCAGTATGTCCTGTGTGAACTACAGAAGTCACACTTTAAACGTCTCAGCAGGGCATTAAGAGCCTTTTTGTGCATTTTGCCAGAAAACAATTTACAGATGTTACAATAAAGACGTGTTCTCATCCCAGTGAAATGATTTTTCTTAGAAAGTCATCACAATTAAGCATTTCTCCCCACTGCATCTTACATTTCTATGGGTTTACTGCCTACTAAAATGGTATTTAAAATACTGATATTTAGCCACCTTATATCAGGGCAAGTCTTTGCAATGAAGGGAAAGAAAGGAAAGAAACCTAAGTCACCAGTGCAAGCTTGAGGTATGTGTTCTTCTTTAGAAAAGGGTTCTTTCATATAAAAAATATTCACCTGTTGAGTTTCTGAAATTCTCAAGTAACTCATTTTGTCAATGTCAATGTTCAAATAAATATGTATGTTTTCAAATATACATCTGTTCACAAAACTTGCTCAGCTATCAAAAGGTGCAATGCAGCTTCAGTAGATGTCATGGAAAAATCTGCAGAGTACAAAGGGCAGGATATGGACAGAGACAGCAGCTGAAAAGCTTGGAGACCCCGGTCACAAAGCTCTAATACCGGGGTTTCAGCTGCTCTCGCAACTTCTACCCACAGCACATTGTGTGAGGACGTTTGGCCATAAATGCTGTCTCTCACTGTGAATTTATCAACTTCAGCACGTTTGTAAAACGTTAGGAACCACCAGAGACCATGAGCTGCCAAGTGCCACGTGCTCCGGTCCTTAAACGCAGGGTTTGTAGGAGAGGTGCTTTGAACCTCCACAGCTGGCACTAGCTGGCCATTCAGCTCCAGAAAAGTACCATTTTTCCACCACCCCTTCCAACTGCCGTAAATCCACAAGCGTGTCCGTCAGCAGTAACAACCAAGAATTCCAACTGAACGCTCCGTGTTGAGCAGCCAGTAAAAATTACATCCTCTCAGATGAATCATAACCCCGGAGCGAGCCCCTCCGCTCCTGCTCACCAGGAAATCCTGCTGCATCACGGGTTGGCTCGCCGTTTCAAAAACCTCTGCACCCACTATGTGTGCTTTCTCAGGCCATCCACCAAAAATTCATGCCAGTTGAGCCAGAAAGAAAGAAAGAATAAGCCAGCCTCTAGTTCCGTAAAAGTAAGAGCTTCTTCCCATAGTCTGGACACCTTTTGACAGACAAGCTATCTACTGCTTTCTGGCCCAGTGATTTCTTCGTGGATTGATGGATTATACTGTAGAAAAGCTCATCGAATGACCTTGTTATCTACAGATGAACCAAAAAAAACCTCACTAGACAAGGCAAAACTGCTTTGGATCCAGAAAATCTGGACTAATCCTCCTCCTGTACCACTCCTATCACAAGTGTAATAACATAGAAAAGTTAAGCAAGTCTTAAGACATCTGAATCCAGATATTAATGCCATCCATCACGCCAAGCACCCGACACAATTTAAGAACAGTTGCGACAGCGGTGTTAGCTGGAGAAGGCTCTTCGTTACTCAACAACTTAATAAATGCTATTACTGGACTAACTCTATAGAGCTACAAGTACCACAAAATTGTGTGGAACACAACTGAAATAATCAATACTTATAAAGCAGCTCAATTTTGTTTAATTAAACTCACACCGCCTTAGCAGAAACTAAGCTTTTTGACACTGATGTTGGCGGCCACATCCCTTTAAGTTGCTCTATGGATACTACAACCACCTTCCTTCTCCCAAGTCATACTTCATCCCAACCACCACTGCTCACGCTCCCCACTCCCAACGCCAGGAAGACACAGAAAAGCCCGGTGTGGCTGCCCACCGCTCCCCAGCACGGGCCAGTCACCAAGTCACCAGTGTCCATTGCAGAACTCTTCCTTACCAAGCAGAACCCTTGCTATTTTTACCATCTGACACTTCCAGACCCCAGCTTGGGCATTTCTGCCTCATCCCGCCACGTCCCAGCACCGGCCAGAAGGCATTGCCCGCAACTCAGCTTTCTCTCCGGAGCCACGCTTCCAGCTCCAGGGCCACCAGCTGGTCCAACCTCACCACCCTGCTTCTCCCATCCCAAAGGTGGGGGAGACACCACTCTTCCTTGACAGGCCTCTGTGTGTCCCCCCCCTCCACAGGCCAAGGAGCGGCCTCTCACCCCCTGGACAGGCCAGGCCAGGCGGGCTGCCCGCCCCACCGCTGCCCCCTCGCCCGGGGGCCACCGCACCACCAAAACTCGGGGATAATCACCAGGAGCAGCGGGGCCGAGGGGCTGCAGCCCCCCCACACACACCACCACCACCCTGGACCCCAGCCAGACCCGGCGGGCGCTGGGGCGGCCCGGGCGCTCAGACCGCCCTCCCCCAGGGCCGGGCCCTGGCGGCGGGTCGGGCCGAACAGGGCTTCCCCTACCCCCCGCATCATCCCGCAACTTTCCCTCCCC
>JAOXNH010000049.1:29295975-29309719 GCA_028566575.1 Bartramia longicauda
GGGGGGTGGTGTCGGAGGAGGCGGGGAGGAAGGCGTCTGTCGCGACAGAACGGGGCCGGGCCGCCATCCGTGAGGCGGCGGCACCTCGCCAGGCCCCATCGCCCTGGCCGGGGTGGCGATGCGGCCGGTGGGCTGAGGGAGGGCCGGGGGCCTCCCGGCCATGGGAGAGGCGACGGCGGAGGGCCGGCGGTGAGGCGACGGCGGATGCTCGGACACCGGTAAGCCTCGGGAGCGAGTCTGGCAGCGGGGGGCGAGGGAAGGGCCTGGCGGGGAAGGAGCCCGAGGGGGCGGCAGAGGCCCCTCGTCCCGCCCGCCGAGGCGGCAGCCCTTGCCCCGACCGCGACGCGGGGGCCGCCGCTCCCTCCGGCCGCTGTTTTTTTGGGGTGGTTTTTTTTGGTGTTTTTTTTATTTTAAGCCGGGCAGATCCCGCTGGCCGTGCTCTCCTTCGGGGTGCCCTGCTCCCTCTGCCGGGGGTCCCCTCTCCGCTGCTGCTGTCGCGATAGTTGCCGTCGCGACTTGGCGCCGTCCCCCTGGGCTCAACTCCCGTTACCCGGCCCGGCCTGCCCCCCCCCCCCCCCCCCACTCCCCACACCGGCTCGCTGCCCTCCCTGCCTTTATGCAGAGACTTTCTACAGGGGAGAAGACCAAAAGCACCAAGCTTTAAAATAAATCTTAACCCGTAACCTGTTCTAGCAAACCCGAACGTGCCTTTTCGTGCTCTTTTTCAGCCCGTTATAAGACCGCCTGCCCAGCCAAGCCGTTTTCTTACGCTGCAGGAGGCTGTGTTTAAGTGTTGAGGGGTTTTTTTCTGTTCTTTCCCCACACACACACACACAGACCCCTTGCCTGGAATTCCGACCTCAGGGGGATTTGCTCGGTTGAGGGTTTCTGGAACGGGAAGTTTGCAGGCAAAGTGGCTCTTCTTCCCCAAATCGGTCAATGCGAGTGTGGCTGCTGCAGAGGGAGCACTTGCAGCAGGCAACGGACCTGATTGCAGAAATTAAGAGTTGGGTTTTTTCCTGGAACCGGACATGTCTGGAGCTCTTACACAGCAAGAGAATAGGTCAGTGAAAGCAAGGGAAATTAAAGCTGTCACACACACATTCCCATTGGAATTGCGTGTGGCAGCTCTAGCGAGCTAGCTTTTTCTAAGGGACATCACTAGTGCAAATAGGGGTTGTGTTTCGGGCAGGAAAATATTACCAGGAACGTTCTGACAATTGGTTGGGCTTGTGTGTAGGGTTTGTATTTGAATTCTGTGAAGGGTGTACTGTCTTCCCTCAGGCAGTGCTGTCGGACGTGACTCGATTAATTTGGAGACATGGGATACCGGTTTGTTGGTTTGTGTCTAACATTTGCTCTCGTGCTTAAGCACTAAAGACTCCTTTCATATAATTGCTCTTTCATTTTCTTAAATACCTCTTATTATTCATTAAATTTTAATACAGACTGGGGTTTCTTTGCATATATATTTAATAAAATTGATTGAGATAGTCAGAGCGTCTGGCTAAAAAGATAAAGGTACTCTGATTTTGCAGCGTGTGCCTTATCAGACAGTTGAAAAGCCTAGCAGAAATGTGGGCTGTTTCAGCGATACCAACATTTAATTGCCTGCTGTGCACCTTATGTTGCCTTTTCTTCCCCCTCGGTTCACGTTGTTTTACACGAGTCAGACACCGCAAGCGTAGATCCTGTGGCACGTGAACCGTCAAGCCCCAAAGGATCGCCAGCAAGGTTGAGGTGGCTTAATGGAGAAGGAGCTGAAAGAGGAATTTAGGAGATTTTCCTGCGCCTGGTAAGGAATCGAAAGAAAAAACCTGCATTGGGAGAAGTCAGGGAAGTGCTTAGCGAGGGTGGCACGAGTTCAGTCAGTTACATGGCTGTGGAGGGATGGAGTGGGTCTTTCCTACATATGATAGTCAGGGGAAATCATCAGTCTGTGGTTCTCCTGTAGAGATTGCTTACAGCCCTCTGGTAGTCTCAGTCTAACCCGGTCAGGATTCGGGGGATTTTCTAAGGAATAGGCAAAGGAGCTGCGAGGGCTCCTTTCAGAGCACGGGAATAGCTGTTTCTCCTTTTCGATTTTGTAAGGACTGTAACTGCCATGTCTGCAAATCTGTCTTGATAACATACCGGTCGGCTGACTGATTTTGGCCAAATCTGGGAGAAGATGAGAGTATTTTTCTGTGAGTTTATTGAAAATCAGTGATTAGAATCACCGGTCAGCCCTCAAAACCTTGACTCTTTCAGGCACAGCTCAGCCTCCCCCCAACCCCCAGTAGTGAAGTGGCATATAATCACTATTTCTGTCTTACTAATTAGCATATGTGTAGTGACTGGGGGTGAGCAGGGGAGTGTTGTGGGGTTTTTTTTTCTTTTAAAAGAAATCATGGTGTGTATTCCATTAATGATTTGTGATGTTTATTGAATCCATTGTGATTATTTGTTCACCCATGGGAAAACGGGGTTCACACTTTGGCAGTGGGTGATTTCCATGGGCTGGTGATTTAAATGGGTTGTTGTTGGGATTGGGAATGTCTGTTTTGTTATATAGCATGAGAATTTTGCATAGTGCTTAATCTTCAGCCTTGTGTTCAACCTGATTCAAAATCAAATTATGCTTTTCATAGGAAATGGAAATAAACAGCTTTATGTTTCCAGCTGTGAAGAAAAACAAAAACTTCGTGTGGTCTCCACAAAAGGCACTAGCAGAAAGAGAAGGAGCATGTTTTCTGCATAGGCTATGCTGATTTCGGTTTATTTTAAATTTGTGTCAGGGACAAACAATGGGTTTGGGATAGGCACTAATCTCAGTCTCTGTTGAACTTCTCAGTGGTTAAGAAAAGCAAGGTCACCAAAGAGTACACATAAAGCTACTGCGTGAGAGTTGCCATAACATTTGTCACAGGCTCAATATTTTAGCAGAGGAAATTAAACCTTGCTTTAAGCACGCCTCTTATTTTTTTTGTTCTTTGTTACTTCTCACCTCCTGCCTTTCTCTTTTCTTATGTGTTTGCCCCTTCCGCTTTCCAGCCTTTCCAACTGTTAGCATTTGTAGCGCTGGAGAACACTGGAGGGAATACAGTAGGACAGCCATTTTGAGCTACGTGCTCGTGATCTATTGTTTTCCCCCCGAGAGGTCTTTGAATACATTACACAGGTCCAGCACTCAATGTGCAACTGCCTTTCACCTCTTTTCTACACCCTTTTCTATATCTGTTGGAAGAAAATGTAATCTAAACTCGGGAAGCAAGAAAGTTACCGTTGCATGCTAATGGTAAAAAAATGGGTTATTTTGGTTTTGTTTTCCTGAACCAGCAGTTGCAGCATCTACTCAGCCGTTTCTTAGTGAAACGACTGATTTTATACAGGCTAGATCCACTCTCACTCTTCTAATAATGCCTGTTGTGCACCTTTTGTCTCCTTTTCCTCCCACTTGTTTTATTCCCGAGCCGTATATTGTGACTTAAATCGAGAAGATCTTAATGTTGTTTTTTTTAAGATGTGGGGACAGCAAGGCAGAATTGTGGATTTTTAGCACAATGACAGTGGTAGGCAGGAAAAGCTGTGCTGGTGAGAAGCACTGCCTTACTGGACTCATTCAGTGCGTTTTGCATTTGCACGTTAAAAGGATCGAATTAACAATTTACCTGGTGGAAAAGTGCAAGTAGTGGGTGAGAATGGGTTAGATTTCTGGTAGGGTGTTTTGAAATGTTTGATGGGTTGTTCCAGCTGCCCGCTGGTGCGGCTGTTACCGGCTCTTGCTCTCTTTTATTTACTCTCCTTGCTCGTTTCAGCCGTTTCTTCGGAAGTTCCTTGCAGTATCCAAGCTGTACGTTAATGGGCACTGTGGAGTACTCCGCCAGCATTTAGTGGCGCACTGGGTACGCTTTTGTTTTTCCAGCTGAGCTCTGCTGAAAATGGGTTGGCAGCAGAAAGGTGAACGGGGGGAGTGCTAAGAGGGGGGCCTCCTCAGCAGACAAAGGTGTTCCTTGTCCTCCAGCCCTCTCGGGTGTGCGGATCTCTGCTTCAGTGAGATATCTCAGGGCTGGGAGAGTAGTCTGCCAAAGCAGGAGTAAGGTGGTGCCGCAGGATCCCTCGCTTACCTGTGCAGGTCCAGACTGGTCCAGTTGCCTTCCTCCAGAGCCGGGACCGGGTGCCTGCCCCTCTCCCCACTCCCAGGAAGAATGTCCCATTCTTATGTAAATTATTTTTGCCAGGAGACAGAGGTAGTGCTTGGCATCACCACCACCAATGGAGAAAATGCCAAGGCTGAACCTGCCCATGATATTTTTAAAGAATTTCTGTGAAGAGCTATTGCGTGTTCAGCCCGATTGTGTGCTTGGCCGTGGTCTTGCACCTTCAGGACCCACCTGCTCTGCTGCTTGGGTACTCCTTAAGGCATGGGGCTGCAGGGTTGTCCATACCAGGGCTGAGCTCAGCTCCTGGGGATGGATGGATGGATGGATCAGGAGGATGGATCCTCCTGCGCATCCTCTCCTCCGCAGCGCTGGTGAGACAGGACAGCAGGCACGTGACTTTTTTGGTTATTAAGCTGTAGGAACCTTACACTCAACAAAACCACTGCTCCTTCTTTGGATTAGTTCCATCAATAATAGTTCTGAGGGATGGCTGAGGAGTGGTTTTAGCAAGATTACACTGATTGCTTGCTTCCCACTACAAGTGTTTTTGGGCTTTGTGGTGGCGGTGTTTTCGTAACGATGCACCAGGGTTGCCAGTTCCCGAAGAACATGGCCTCACGGAGCTTCTCAAATGTTTAGCTTTGAAAATCAAGCAGAATGTTTCATGCCTCCCTTGGGTATTACTTTCTGTGCTGAGATGATTGTAACCTTTCCTGTATGATATCTGAGAGCATCTCCCGTTCCTGTTTAGACACCCGGACGAAGATGTAGATGACCAAGAGGTGTTTTCCCCCTCTGCCTTGGGATTAAATCTCTGGATAGCAGGTAAGGTCTGCATATGTTTATTCACTGGGGCAGACAGAAGGTGGGGAAGGCTGCGTTTCTCCTGCTGCCACTTTGTTTGGAAAGGGTCTTTGCACAGATGGCGGAGGGCGCTTGTGGAAACAAAGTAATGGCATCCCCGTACCTGAATTAAACTGACCCAGTGCTGTCACACTGGGCCTGGGAACAGTGATGGCATGCTCAACGGAGAGCTGGCGGGAATTAAGGCCACAGGTGGGCTCCCCGCGGACAGGCTGCTCGTGCTGGCAGCGGCGGAGACCAAGGGGTGTAGGAGAAAGAAGGGGGGTGGGTTCGTTGCTTTGTTTGTTAAATGTCTGCCACGGGAAGGTCTGATTAGCGGTCTGGATCAGCCCTTCTCAATTTTCCCCATTTCAAAATAAAAATAAATAAAAATCAGATTTGAAGAACAAATCTGTTGCAGAATCAATTACTGGAATAAAAAGATGTGAAAAGAATAAGGCATTTTTAACACTTCCAAAGTATTGTTCAAAAATGTGTTGTTTATTCATATGCTAACTATGCTGCCTGGCTCAGGGATACTCCCTCTTTCCCTGTGCTGCTCTCTGTCAGTTTAGAAACAAGGCTATCAACTCCTCCAGCCAAATTCCTTCCCTAATCTTGTAACGTGAGCAAGCAATTAACAATGAGCATAATTCATAATTACAGGCTATTTACTGTCCCGAAAGCTTAGCAAGAGAACTTTCTCATTAGAATAAGAATATACTAGAATGCAGTATATGTACTGTATGTAATGAGAATTAGATGTCATTTTCAAAAATTAATGACTAAAGTGAAGTGCCATGGTTGACCTTTAAGGAGATCCAAATGGCCCAACTATCAAAGGTATTTAGCAGTAACTAAGTGGAAAATTAAAGCAAAACCAAGAACAGCCTACTAGTACTTGGACTTGGTTGATAAAAATAGCTTGTAAACACTTAACAGCTTTTACATAGTAATGAATCCCTTGCTATTCATTAGATAAAAATAACAGTGCATCTCCAATGTTTTTTTTCTTAAGGCCAGGACATTTCTCTGAGGAAATGGATACGTCTTCCCAAAAATACCCCGTCAAAAAGCGAGTGAAAATTCATCCCAACACAGTAACAGTGAAATATACTTCTCATTATCCCCAGCCAGGGGAAGAGGGATACGAGGATTTTCATGAAGATACTGGTGTATTTATGGAGGATAATCCTAAGAAAAGACTACTGAGTGATGGGAAAAAGAGAGAAAGGACCTTTTTTGGTACAATAGACACCAAGCCTCAGCCAGCACAACTGCCAAAACCCAATGAGATTGAGCAATCCCAGCATTTTTCTGAAGGAAATATACTGCAGTCGAGGAAAACGTGGGTAGTCCTTTTCGGATCTGCCGTGGCTCACGGATGCGTGGCTCTAATTACAAGATTAATTTCTGATCGTTCCAAAGTGCCCTCCCTAGAGTTAATTTTCATCCGTTCAGTCTTACAGGTGCTGTCGGTTACTGTCGTGTGTTATTACCATGAGCCTCCCTTTGGCCCCAAAGGCTACAGGCTCCGGCTCTTCTTCTATGGGGTCTGCAACGTCATCTCTATTACCTGTGCTTATACCTCCTTCTCTATAGTTCCCCCCAGCAATGGGACCATTATGTGGAGGGCCACCACCACAGTGTTCAGTGCCATTTTGGCTTTTTTACTCATAGATGAAGGAATGGCTTACATAGACATAATTACTGTAGTTGGCAGCGTCTTTGGTGTTTGTCTGGTCATGATCCCCAACATTGTTAAGGAGGAAAACTCCTTGCTGAGCACCTGGAAGGAAGCTTTTGGCTATACCATGACCGTTATGGCAGGTTTGACCACTGCTCTCTCCATGATAGTCTATCGGTCAATCAAAGACAACATCAGCATGTGGACGGCACTGTTCACCTTCAGTTGGACAGGAACGGTGTGGGGAGCATCCACCATGTTCTTACTTCAAGAACCAATCGTCCCACTGGATGGAGAAACCTGGAGCTATCTCCTTGCCATCTGCCTGTGCTCCACAGCAGCTTTCCTGGGGGTCTACTACGCCCTGAGCAAGTTCCACCCCGCTTTGGTCAGCACCGTACAGCACCTGGAGATAGTCATCGCCATGGTCCTGCAGCTTCTCGTGTTGCGGATCTTCCCAGGTGCTTATGATCTGGTCGGGGGAGCGGTTATTTTGGTGAGTGTTTTTTTCCTTGCGTGTTACAAACTGTCCTGGAAGAATTTAGGAAGACAAGATTATCAGGAGATCGTGGATTCTTCCATTAAATAAATGAATTGTGGTTTTGCCGTCCCATTCTGGCTGCGTGGCCACGTGAAAGTAATGTTATTTCAGCTCTGTCGTGTTCTAGCGTAGTGGCCGGGTCCTCTCTCTACTCTTTAAATTCACAGCTGATGTAGCAACATTTGGTATCTCCAGATTTCCATGACAGGTGAATTCCTTCCACCGCGTGCAACCACTGACATTGTGTCCCGTGAGAACAGGCCATGTGTCTCCAGCAGGTAAGGGTGGGTGAGGGGAAACACGGGCTGGCCCACGGCACCGCAGGCCAAGTTCTCCCTCACATTCCCTGGACGAGGCAATAGAGACAGAGGGATTCACTGGGGACTCTCGTTCCTGTGCGCTGTGGTAGGAGGAACATGAAGAGTGAAACCATTACAGTGATCAACCAGAGTATTCGGATCCTCTGTAACCATCGTGTTATGCTTTGGCTGCGTCGTGGTTTGGGCCATGTTCTAAACGAAGTAACGCTAATACTTCTGTGATTAAAACTTGCATTTCCTGTGTGTGTAAAGAATGAGTCAGTAAAGCTTTTTGTGCTTTGTGGTTACGTTTGTCTGAATCGATGCAGGAATTCCGGACCTCCCGTGGGGGACAGTGAGCCCCAAATATTGGATTTCCAGTTGTGCCATAGCTGTGAAAGGTCCCCGAGAACTATTAAAAGTCCATGCTAGATAAAAGATCTACCCCTGAAGCAGAGCAATATTCTTGCTATGGAACCACTTTTTCTAAAAGAGGTTTTGACTATTACGCAGGGGAGAAAAAAAATATTTAAAAAAAAAAAAGGAAAAAGAAAAGACTGCATTTGAGATTTGAGGCACGAGCAGCAGCTGTAACACTGAACAGCCCGACAGGCAGCCGGTGACTTTCAGTGTGCTTGGGTCCCAACGCTTCAGTTAGAAACCAGATTTGCAAAAAGCCCCAGGGTTTTATGGTTCCCAATAGTGTTCCTGGCTGTGCTAGTAAAGAGAAAGACCAGCATCTCAGAATCTGTGTCCGTGGGCTCCATGCTCACCCACCAGGACCAGCAGGCACCTCCCCGCTCCAGCGGACTGTGCCTCCGTTCTGGGACACGAGCGTTTTCTGAGGGAAAAGATGTCGCTCAGATGACCCCAACCAGTCCAGCTTCCCCACAGAAAACACTGCGGAAAATACATTTTACTTGGGAAAAAGCCACAGCAGCAGCAATCGCTTTTATTCCTGTCAATACCCAGGGAGACCAGGTTCCCCAACACGTCAGCCTGAACTGCAACGCTCCTAATCCATGTGACACCTGTGTCCGACCGCCTGGGCCACGCAGGGAAGACATGTTTCCTCGGGTGCTGGCACAGTTAGGGCTGCTGTGACAACTGTTTCCTTTAGGAGCATGTGGAGCCAGCCACAGGAGCTCTGCCCTGTAGGAAGGACGGGAGGAAGGGGAACAAGTATCACAACGCTGCGCTCGGAAAGTCGTGCCCAGCACCTTCCCAGCCAAAAACCCCTTTGGCAGCTTAAGGCAGGGCAGGGCAGTTCCCAGCCCAGCTTCTTGCTGTGTTTCTATCAACTCCTCGTTTCCCTCTGGGGCAGGTGGTCTTTCCTCTTCTGAGGGATAAGACAGCGGGGAAAGCTTCCTTCGTGGAAAGCAACCAGGGCAGAAGGCTCCATCTCCTATAGCTTCCATGCCTGTTACACTCAGAGGGAGTCAAGCTTTGAACTCCGTCATGCCAACGTGCACGCAGCCAACGTGCTGGCAAGCAAGGAGCACCTTCAGCGAGACTCCCCGCATGCCCACACCATGCAGTGGGGACAACAGAGTCCTGAGCAAGCTCTTGGCAAGCTGCCCCAGCCCCAAAGCCCCCTCCTCAGCACAGCTCCCTCTGCCCCCAGCACCAATTTGACCATCTTAAAGGTCTCTTCCAACCCTAACCATTCTGTGATTCTCTGCTCAAGCTGCACACGCGGCAAAGCTATGCCAGCCCCGAGAGCACACCACTGCCAAAAACGGGTGATCCCACTTCCTCCTCCTGCTGCGAACAGCCACAGCTTCCCCAACGTCTGATCCACGACCACAAACCGTAGCCTGTGTCAGCTTGATGTAGGGATCAGGCACAAAACTAATCCTGCCAAAACCTGAGCCCAAACCAACACAGGCAGCCAGCACCCAGGGGCCAAAGCAGGGCACAATCCCATCCCGAGAACCTGGGTGATGGCTGGGAATGGTGACTCCTGGGGCCTATGGGGCTTGGTGCTGGTCCAGCTGCGCCACAGCCTGCACCAGGTCCTGCACAACCAGGTCCACGTCTGCCCGGGTGGTGTCTCGCCCCACGCTCAGCCGCAGGGCGTTCTGCGCCACGTCGTAGGGGATCCCGCAGCTGAGGAGGATGGAGGAGGGCCTGAAACACAGACATGGGGCTGAGTGGGTTTAACTCGGAGGCTGAGGAAGCAGATGCATCACCAGCCAGCTTCACCCAAGCCTTAAGGGGGAGCCCATCTGCAGATGCACTCCAGGCAAACCTGCTTGCCTTCCAGAGGCACCTGCTCCCACTGGGCTTGTTGCCCTATGGTGGATCTGGCTTATCCCCTTCAAGGAGGAATCTCTCCCATGTCCCCATGGGCTGGCAGCTCTGCCACATCTACAGGACATCGCTCTAGACCAGGCCAAAAGCACCTGCTGTCCCCATGCAACCCCAAGGAGCCTGCTGGACCCAAACTGGGCTCGAGCAGGTGAGCCAGGCACACAGGGACATAAGGCAGACTCTTCTGGCAGTGCCAGGAATTTAGAGTACTTCCAAGCTCAACTGGATAACCAGAGTCAGGAGGGACAAAGTCCTTCCCAGCAGCAGTCAAGCGTTCCAGCTGTGACTCCCGCAATAACCTCCTTCGCAACCCTTCAACCCCTCTGGAAAGCTCGGTACCCTCTTTGTTCCAGGTGACGCTGCCCACAGCCACCCACGGTCCCTTTCCCTGTCCCCTTTCCCTCCCTCTCCTCTGGAAAGAACGCCTTGGGCCTGGCAAAGCCGGTTGCTTACCGATCCCCTTTCTCGGAGTGGCAGGCAGCCCCGACGCTGGCGAGAAGCGTCTTGCAGCAAGACAGCACCCTTCGTCCTGCAGCACACACAAGCATGGGTCTCCCAGCGCCCAGGCTCTCCCCGAGGGCTACTGCCTGCCTCATCTCCCTGCCCAAGCCACAGGCCGGTCTCCAGCAGGACAGGTGCCTGGCTCCCATGGGCATCTTCTCGGGGCAACAGTGGGGTAAGAGCTACCTTGAAGGCCTGGGCCCAGGATGGAGACGTTAGTGGTGTTGCAGAGTCGCTTAGAGCCCGTAAAGTGGCTGTTGAAGTGGATCCTCTGCTTCCCAAAGGAGGCCTGGAGAAATCAAGAGGGCTGTGAACTGCTCTGGGGTCGTGAGCAGCTCTGCCCCGATGAGGAGGTGTTAGGGTCAGAGGGACATACCCACCCTGAGTGGGTATGAGATCCCGGGAGGGGAAAGACAAACAGGAACTGGGTCTGCTCACCTCCAGTCTGGCCTCCAGGTAATCCCGAACATCCCGCATATGAGCCTCATAGGCCTCCCAGTTCCTGCTCACTAACTCTGCAGCCTGAAGGGAGAAAACCCAGAAGAGCTCTGTCTGAAACCCCCCAAACACCTCCCTCCCTGCGCGGGCCCTCAGCATGTGAATCCAGCCCAGGAACAGCCTCTGCAATTGCCAGGTCCCTGGTGTCCCCCGACAGTCTCTCGGTGCCTGTCACCACCTGAGCTGTGTGTCTGCCCGCTGCCAGGGCTGCTCAGAAGCACCTCCTCTGACTGGCAGTGGAAAGCGCCCTCTCCTTTCCCCGTGGGTCACCCGCCCTCCCACACCCTGAGTTTGTCACTTCCAATGAGCAGGGAGCACCGGTGGCTGTCCCCATGCTGGCTCCGCCAGGCAGCACCCCCAGGGAACCCCTCACCCGTGACCACAACCGACTCACCTGGCCGAGTGCGGCGATCATTGGGGTGTTCTCGGTGCTGGAAGGGAAGAGGGAGCAGTGAGTTATCATTTCTCCAGCCCAGAAATCCAATCGTGGGACACAGACATTCCCTGCGTGGGACCCCTCAGTGCTGGCAGGGGGTCCTGGACCCCTCTGAGGTGGTTGGGAAGGAGACAGTTCCACCCTGTGGTTCTTCCCACAGCAAAACCTGACTCCTGCAAACTGCTCCTGCAGTTCCCACGCACAGATCCATCTGCCCCACCGGGCTGGCAGGTGACAGAGCTGCCAGCTCAGCTCACACTGAGTAGCCACACGTGATTTGGCCACCAGCTTGAGGCCCAGCTCTCCAGGCCACCTTACCCCGGTCGGAAAGTCCTCTCCTGTCCCCCTCCGAAGAGCATGGGGTGCAGTGGAGTGGTGGTTCCAGGGCCACGGACGTACAGCGCGCCGATCCGTGGGCCATAGAACTGTGGGGAGAAACAGCCACCGTGACACTGGGGACACTGCCAGCCACCCCCTTCCTGTACTCCTGCCCAAATCCGAGTGCCCTCCTGTGCTGATCCCTGCCTGTCTCACAGGCTGCTGCAGAGCTGTCCCCACCCTTGTCCTCCTCCTGCTCCCCCTTCCAAACAGGTCCCCCTGGCTCGCAGGAGCCCCGTCACCCAGCTGAAGATTGTCTTCAGAGCACCATCCAGCAGAACTTTGACCACTGATGAGGTATCAAGCTACGGGGGGCACCCAAAGTCTCCCTGGCACCCCAAGAGAGATGTCTTAAAGGGCAAACAGCGGCTGGCACACGTGATCAGGGCCATACCTTGTGTCCCACGATGGTGAGGTAGTCCACCCCCAGCTCCTGCACGTCCACGCGCCCCTTGCCGATCATCTGCGCCGCGTCCGTGTGCACCAGGATCCTGGGCAGCCCCTCCGCCTCTCTCCGCTGATTGAGGGCACGGATGCGCTGGCTCAGCTCCGCAACAGGCTGGCGGGAGGGAGGGAAGAGGGTCTGCATCCCAGGGACCGTCTGCTCCCCCTTATCGAGCACGTCCCCACCCTGTCCCACTTGCTGCCCACAGACTCACCATGATGATCCCAGTCTCGTTATTGGCCAACATGATGGAAACCAGGCAGGTGGTCGGCCGGACGGCGGCGAGGACATCATCCACCTCAGCCCGCCCGCTTCGTGGGGACACAGCCACAAAGGTGGCTTCTGCAAGCCGAGAAACAAGGCCGGAGGTTTGCTGGGAAGCCAGTCAGCACCCAGGGATTCCTGCACCCCACTGAGCGAGCAGGAGAGCTGTGGGGGCAGCCGGCGCATGAGACAGAGAGTACCACAGCTCTTGGGATGGAATCATAGGATAATTTGGCTTGGAAGGGACCTTTAAAGGCCACCTGGTCCAACCCCCCCTGCAATGAGCAGGGACATATTCCCCGAGATGAGGTTGCTCAGAGCCCCGTCCAACCTGACCTCGAACGCGGGATGCCAGCAGGGTAAGGCACCCAGCTGGAGGGAACGGGGACACTGGGTGGGGAGTCGGTGCCTTTGGAGAGGGGAAAAGGGGAACATCATGGAGCAAGCGGGTGCTCGTCCCCCTCCACAAAATCGCCAGCATAAAAAGAAAAAGCCAAAAAAAGCCCTTGCAAACCCCAATCTGCAGCCAGATGTTCTCGACCTGTCCCCTGTGGCCCCTCCGCTGCTCACCCACTAGACTCTCCTTCGCCAGCTGCTCCAGCGGCAGGCGGATAGAGTCGTGCTCCACGCTGGACGTCACGATGTGCGGCACCCCCCGGCTGTCACACGGCCTGGCCTGGCTCCCGCAGAAGTGCCTGCGGGCGGTGTGGATCACCATGTTGTTGGCCTGGGGAGAGGAAAGCAGACGGGAAAATGAAGGCTGGGAGGGAGCGCGCAGCACCCTTCCTCCCCAGCCTCCTCAGGGAGCAGGGGGCAGGCAGGGGTGCCCGGGAAGGGAGATCACTGCCCTGCGGAGAGATGGATGGTGGCCGATCCCACCTCCGTGCCCCCTGAGGTAAAGATGATGTCTTCTGGCCGGCCTCCCACCATCCTCGCCAGGCTCTCCCGGGCGCTGCCAATCAGCTCCTTCGCCTTCCTGCCTGCGGGACAGGATCCGGCGGCTCCACCGTGGGCTCCCCTGGCAGCGGGGCTTGGCCCCGGCCGCAGCAGGGAGCCCACACGGCAGCTCCCCCACAGGCCCCTACCTACCTGCAGGGTGGGAGCTGCTGGGGTTGCCCCAGGCCTGGTGCACGGCGTCCCAGGCGGCCTGGGCCACCTCAGGGGCCAGCGGGGTGGTGGCGTTGTGGTCCAGGTAGACCCTCCTGTGGGGAGCGGGTGGGTGAGGGGGGGAGCCGAGGGCCCGGGGAGGGGTGCGGGGCTCAGGGTAGGGCCTCACCCCTCTGCCGTATCGCGCCGCGGCTCCGCCGGCTCCGTCCCGGCGCCCATGGCTGCTGACAGCCCCGCGCTCCCGCCGCCCTGCCGCCGCGGTACCCACCAATCAGAACCCTCCTGCCTGC
>JAOXNH010000049.1:29320400-29343713 GCA_028566575.1 Bartramia longicauda
CGGCCCGCAGGAGGAGTGCGGCCTGCCCGCCGAAGCGGTCCTCGCCCCGCTGAGGGAGGCCCTGGCCGCCTGCCGACCCGCTGTGCAGGTGAGGTCCCGGGGGCTGCCCCTCTCCGGTGCGCCCGCGGGGAGCCATCCCCGCCCCGGGGGCTCTCCGCAGCTGCGGCGGGAGGGGGGACGGGGGACGACGGGACAGGTCCCCCGTCCAGCTCATCTCTGCTTCCAGAAACAAGTGTGCGACGACATCGGGCGACGACTGACGGTGCTGGGGGATGCCTGGGCTCAGGGGAAGCTGTCGGCCCCGGTGAGGAAGAGGATGAGCCTGCTGGTGCAAGGTGAGGGAGGAGGTGCTGTGTCTGGGCCCTCAGGAAAGGGCCCTCGGGGGAGGCCGAGTTCGCCCCGCTGACGGGTTCCTCTTTTCTGGCAGAGCTCCAGCAACAGCACTGGGATGTAGCTGACGAGATCCACCGCTCGCTCATGGTGGACCACGTGAACGAGGTGAGCCAGTGGCTAGTGGGTGTCAAGCGCCTGATCGCCGAGACAAGGAGCCTGCCTGCTGCGGAGCCGGCTGCGGAGATGGATGGCAGTATCGAGGCTGAGCCCGGGCAGGAGGATCCCTGATGCCAGGATCAGGGGTGTGGACTGCGAGCCCCCACTGCCCACCAGGGGTATGGGCACCTCCTCTGCCTCCCATTCCTTATCCAGGAAAAGGGGATTTTAATCATGGTGACATTTTGGTGGTGATTCACTACATGATGTTTAATAAACAGCACTAACCTGCCCCTGGCTAGAGCCTGCACTGGGGGTCTGGCACCTGACAGGTCCAGCTTCTCTCCCAGAAGCAGCAGGAGACAGGACTGCTGGGCAAGGCTATGGTCAAGGGGGCACAAGACACAAGAGAGAGGAACGACCCTGGCAGCGCCCCCACCATTGCCCAGGTAGAGGGGGCCGCAGTGTGTTTCCCTGCTGCCCCTGTTGGCTAAGCCCAGTTCCCCTCTGGCCTTGCCCTGGCGGTGGGGGGGGAGGGGGACCCACAACAGTTGGCACATGGCCCAGCTCTGCTGAAGGAGGAGATGGCCCCTGGGCTTCTAGGCTGGGGAGGCTGACCTGGTGCCAGCCCACACCACCCTGACACGGCCAGGTTTTGTGCTGCAGCTACAGCCTGTGCTCCCCTCTGAGCTCCTGCCTGTTCTGGACACAGCTCAGACCCAAGCCTCGGACCCAAAAGACCTGGGTGGCCACAGGGACAAACATCCTGGTGCTAGTGCTGCCCACCAGGTCAGGTAAGCTCAGGGTGTTAATGTTCACACTGGACAGTAGGGAGACTCTAGTGTGCTGCTCCCTCCTGCACTCACAGGAAGGCCTCACCAGCTGTCCCCATCACAGCTGGGACAGGCTGCAGGTGGCACCCAAGCCTGGGAGCAAACCCCGAGGCTCTCCATTCACCACTCCCAGCCTGCAGGGTCTTGAGGCAGGAGGGGGAGATTCTCCTGGTGCTCCTTGGTTCCTCTTAGCTCCCCTCCCTGGTCCTCTGAGGACCCAGCAGAGCCCCAACACAGAGATGCACCAGGTCAGCACAGGGGTTTTATGGTGTTTATTGATCAAGCATGAGCTCCTAGGCAATTGCACCAGCCAGTTGTGCTAGAGCCTGAGGTGTCACACGTCCATCCCCAGCATCAGAGAGGGCTGCAGCCAGCTGGTCACAGTGCCAGCACCTCCACAAGGCCCAGGAACAGGCCCAGCCATGACCTGGAGACAGGGAGCTGGAAACTCAGATGTCCATCTCAAACTGGTCTTGATCTGCAAGGGTACAGAGGGATACAGAGCCATGGTTAGGATGGAGCTGCCTTGAGAGAAATGTGCAGGCAAAGGGTGCAGGTGCTGGAACTGGAGCTGAGCCAGGATCTCCCCTTGCCCTTGCAGCCAGGCAGGAGCCCCATTCCCCAAGCAGTGCATAGGCAGGAGCTGTGCGCCTGGGCTTCTCACCTGGCGTGGCTTCTTCGCTCTCATTCTGCTCCTTGAGCTCCTCCAGGTTGACGAGGCTGGACTGGGCCAGGGATGTGACACCGGGGATCTGGGGCAGGCAGCAGGGAGGGGTCCTGGCCACGGGTGAATTCTTGCACTCCAGCAGGAACTTGCGGTCGTAGATGATGCGGGTACCTGCCAAAAGCAGGGGGGCTGTCAGGCACTGCTGGCCCCTGGCTGACCCTGTCTCCAAGCTCCATGGCCCAATCCTGGAGCAGGGGGTGGGACCCAGCATTTGGCCACAGCTTGAGGACATGGCTGGCTCCGGAGCCACTGTGGGGCTTCCCACATGGCAGACTGTGACACCCATCCTGCCCAGCAGCTCTTCCCCGCAGTATTCCTACCCTTGAGGCTCCTGGAACTCTGCCAGGGGACAGCGCAGGGGGTCCAGCCTCGACATGGATGTCCCGTGGCAGCAGACACCACAGTCAGCCCTGGGGCACTGGGCACAGCCCCACAGCCCCAGTCCGACAGCCAGGCAGGGCCCCAGTGCACCCTGCCCAGAGGTAGCTGCAACAACAAACACTGGGTGCCCCCCATTGGCACCACAGGGACTTGTACCCAGGGACCAATTCCCATCAGCTCAGCCAGGGTGCCACCCTGCCGTGCCCTGCAGGAGGACAAGGTGCTGGGTTTGATGGTACCAGCCTGTGGGGTGTACAGCCCAGGGCAGTGCTCCCCTGGGGCACATGCTGCACGCCCCACATGCCGTGTCTGCTGCCCTGCTGCCTTCCCCTGCCTGGCTGTCCCTGTGGCTGAGCACTACTGCCCTGCCGGGCTCTGGTCCTGAGCTCAGAGCTCTTGCACCATCACTGGGGGCAGCAGCACTTTGGTGTTTTTTGCCTTCCTTCCTCAAATATTAGGAAAAATATCCAAATATAGCATCCAGTAGCGTTTCTGAGGTTTATTTGCCTGCGGTACTCAGATATTGCTTGTGCACTTTGGGTTTTCAGTACTCCTTCCTCATGCTTTTCCCAGGGAACCTCTGCTGCTGCATGTAAGGATGTGTCTGGAGAAGATGGAGAAGTCCCCATCTGCTCTGCTCTGAGAGACCACCAAAAGCAGCCCATTAAATTGGACACTATGTGCACTGTAGTTACCTGCTTGAGGAATGGACCGAATATTCAGTGCAGTTATTGCATCACCACTGAGCAAAAGCAGAAATAAGCATAGTCCAAGTGCAGAAAGTGGAGAACTTCTGCACCTGGGTAGAGAATGAACGTTCATCTTAAGCAGTATGCAAAAATCCCCTTCTTCCTTGTGGGAAGGACTCGAGGAGCTCTTACCAGATTTAAAGGCTTATGAGAAGCTTGGAATTGAATACGTGATGTTTTTCTCTAGTGCAAAGTGGTCTCTATCTGCTTCTAGGCAGCTGGTCACAGCAAATCAGGTGAAGAAACCCTGCATCTACCTACCAGCTACCTATTTAACCTTCTGCAAATTAAGATGCCATCATCTGTCACATTGTTAACTCAGCCCTTATTTCCAGCCCCTGAACAAAACCTGATCTCTCAGGCAACCTACCTCGAAAGAGTGCTAGAAGTAGCAAAACTAATCCAGAAGGAAAAAACAGTAACATAGGCAAGCAGGTTGGCATACACACAAAAAAGCCTAAGAAGTGGCAGGGGGAGGGCTCAGCAGGCCTGGCACCACAGACAACTGGAGATCAAAACCCTCCCCCAAACCCTGACTGCATACACCTGCTAATTACGTGCCCCTGAAAAGATGTATCACTGGGCAGAGCAGCAGCTACCAGTGAGAAAAACATACAGCCTCTTCCAAAATTCTCACACACAACCTACAGATACTGTTTGCCTTTTATTGAATATTCAGGTAAATATTTCACATTAATACAGGCTACATAAAGTAGAGCCACTATAGGACATGAAATTTACTCAGCTTTTCCTTTTAAGTATGTAAACAATTATACATGTATTTACCACCCTAAAAGGTTGAAATCATGTAATCAGCTAGTTCTCTGCTGCATCCAAGGAACATTCAGTAGTGTTTAGCCAAAAGCACTAGTTTCGTCTGATTTTTAAGATCAAAATGGCTAAACTAACTAGAGAACGGTATCAGTTTGTATAGGTAAATCAATTTGTTCTTACACAACAGGCAATCAAGTTTCCAAGCCCACAGAAAATTGCTTGGTTAGGCACATTAAAAAAAATCCCCAGGGTTCTTCAAGATCATAAAGATTCCCAAACAAGGCTAAAAAAGGACAGACCCCCTTAAATCAGTTGACGTACTTGAGATGCATGTTTCCAATGTGAGGTGCCCAGGTGCCAGGCCAAATCTACAGCAAGAAATAAAAAGACAAGTCTATTATGAAAACAAGTAAGTGTTCCTTTAACAGAGAGTTTAACCACTAGAGGGCAAGCTTAAGGCTTCCCCCTAAAATATAATCAGGCTGTCCAAAGGCTGGGAGGCCTCTTCAGCTCTGGTCAAGGTCTGACTGCAAAATGCCAAGTATGGACATAAACCCTCTCATAACAAAGTTGATTACCTGGCTGAGCAGTCTTGAAATGCTGCTCATTTTACCTGAAAGGTTTGGTACAGATAGCACCATATACTTTTTATATACACACACATGCTGTAGGGGAAAAGGCATGCAAACAATCTCAATTCTAGTATCGCAGGACTGAAAAAAGTGTCACCTATCCAAAAAATTAAGAAAAACAGAAAACAAAGCACAACACCAAAAAAGGCCCCAGGTAAGCAAAGGTGGAAAAAGGCAGCCACACTACCTGCTGAGCATCAGTACATTCTGTTGAGTTCTGGACAACCTTGATCATGGGATTCCAGGCAGGATCTGGAGCATGGAGCCCATTAAAGAGAGGGCCTCCCGGGCCATCTGCTAGCTGAGGGTGGGAGGGTATTAGAGTGCCGCCATACATAGAAATTGGTAGGCCCTGAGGGAACAAGAGAAAGTGCTGTCAGTGAAAAAGGCAGTGGCTGTGAAGTACCACATCCTAAAATGACAGAGGTGGTTCACATCCATACGTCACCTTCACCTACTGGCTGTGAGGAAATAGGGCACTGCTGCATACCTAGGCAGAGAGAAATACAGCAACTCTTCAGAGCTTGAGACTCAAGTCAGTGTACCCATTTTCTTGAAATCACACCTTGCCAGTATACAGCAGCCTCTGCACAGTGGTTTCAGATGACCCCATATTGCCAGGCACGGCAGCAGCATAAAGTGACCTCAGTGCCCCCTCCCCTACCCCTGCAGCATGCCCTAACGTTGGGGCAGGGCTGCCAGTGGCTGCGCTTCAGCAAAGCCCATGTACAGCTTCAGCCTGCAAGACTCCGAGTTGAAGATGTTCTATAAACTACTAATGGCCACCTAAAGTGTTCTTCCAGCTCAGAAAGAGCAAGTTACAGAGCAGCTTTTTGCAATTATGAGATCTCCTTCCCATGTTTGAATGATTGCTGCTCTGCAATTTAGGAGATGCCAAGAGCACGTGCTATAGCTACTTCTGAAACATACTGTGAGCATGTCTGCTCTTAGGCACATCGTCCTGGACATTCCTCCAGTGGTGGCTGAGCAGACTACAGCTTGGCTACATCTGTCTGCCTCAAGCTACTTCCCAGCTTTAACATAAAAGGCACAGACTTCAAAGCAGTCCTTGCATCCTGCCACTTCCTTAAGAAAGGCAGGTAAGTATTCGTGGGCATAATTTGTACTGAAATCATTAAGTGAACTTTTAATCAGCCTCAAGAGCTGAGTAAGCCTTATGAAATGTTTCCGAGCAATTGAGCGTCTGAGCAAGGAAACACTGGAGAGCGACGGAGACATTCAGCTACTTGACAAGAGAACATCCAGAACATCTGCAATCAACAAATTCTGTTTTTGTTTTAACGCGCCACCAGGCTTGGACACCTTTTCCAGTCAGTACTGGGATGAAAGGAGGTTCCAGACTAGGTGCAGCAAGCAGAGGCACACACATACAGTGTGAACAGGCAGAACAGGAGATATAACAGAAAGTCCTTGGTCATTTTATAGACTAAAGCCAACCCTCTGCAACTTACTTTAGAAAAATCCACAAAACTACTTGGCATAGGTTGGTGGAAAATATTTGAGGGAGCCACTATTCCAGAATCATCTCTCTCCATTGGCTGATGCTGAGAAAATGTGCCTGGGTCCGACAGCGGCTGATGCATCGGATGATTTCCCATGACAGGCTGAGACCAACCTGACAAGCCTTCTGGAAAGGGAGAAATTGCCAATGGCTCATTACAATCCAGTGAAGATACTCTGGAGTAGAATTCAGCAGCTGCACACACCTACGTACATCCCAAGGCTCCCCAAGGACACACAGCCACAGAGGGTCTGTGGTCTGAGCAAAGGCAGACCTTCCACAAAGTGTCCACCTTTCCTACACAAAGCAGGAAGGTACCTGCAGTTTTGAGGCTAATAACCCATCACAGGTACTGCGAACACACACGGTCTGATCTGCAGCACCAAGGCTTCTCGCGGGGAAGCAGCAGCAGGCAACAAGGCTGGCTACAAGCACGTGCACTTTCCTTCCCTCCAGCTCCCACATCCTCTCATGTACCATGGAAATACAGAAAGAAGTTACACTTATGACAGGGCCAAAAATAGGGAAAGAAGACAGACTGGTGAGGCCAGGCAAGTTTGGCCAGGCACGTGCTGTCTCCATGCACATTCATCTTATCCTCCAGACAAGCATGGGGATAATGGGGTCTACTAGTAACTGCAAGTTTCAGGGGTCCACAGCAGAACATCTAAGGTCTAATAAACCTCCAAGCATTGGTCTGTGAGCACGTACAAGCTTTTCTTGGAAAACACAGCAATGCTGAGACACTAAGTTAACCAAAGTATGGAGGGCTTCACTGAAAAAAACAAATAAATACAGGACTATTTAGCATTTGTCTTTAAAGTTGCCAATGCAAACACTTTACGCCTCAAATACTGCAGGCTCCTCCTTTCCACAAGAACCTCAAACTATGAGGAAACTGAACATAAAACTTCAGCTGTTTCAAAGTCATTTTTTTGAAACTGGGATGCCTGGAACAGAAGTTACCCCATATTATTCAAGAGTCATGAGGAGATCAATGCAAAAATCAGGATCCACAACTACATGTTTCTGGATGCAGTAGCTGCACCACAACTAACATCTAAAAATGTTACTGGAAAGCAAGTTAGAAACTTGGATGGAGGCAGTTCTCCTTTTACGCCAAGGGTCAAGACTTGGAAACGGATCCCCTTAACAGATAAAAAGTTCTTTACTTTTTTAATTCTGTATCATTCAGTAGACTTAATATGGAATTTCTGAACTGTTCTCGGGGTTTACAAGTGCATGCTGACAGATAATCTATGTTGGGTGAGAACCATCTACATGAGGAGTGAAAACCACATCGCTTTCCCTGATACGCACTCTCCCACCACTGACACCAGTTTTCCCTTCAGGATGTACTACACGGAAGGCTATTACAGACTGTGGAACTTTATTCCTCCTCCCCACCTTTCTTTTCAAAGGTAGTACTTCCAGAAGGCCCCAGAAGTGTCTTTAGGCTACCCCAGGCTTTGCACCAGACTTACCGGATACACTGTTAACTCCAAAGGACCAAATACCGCTATGACCGACGGGAGCGGTGAAGTTGGTTCCTAAGGGTGTAGGAGTGACAGATCCTCCCTGTCGGATTCTAGCAAGCCTTTCTGTCCCGATGGGAGGGGGTACCTTTCGATCTTGATTGGCATTACCCGTTTTTGGCTGGCCCAAGTTAGAAGGTGCAGAAGCAGCTGAAAGGGGTGAAGATGATCCTGAGGAAACTGATGGAATAGGAGATTCACCTGCTGAAAAGAATATTTCTCATGCTTAATTACACACAAGCTAGGAAGCATAAATGCTACCCGTTCTATCCCTGCAATGTTATCTCAAAGCAAACAATTAAAAGCTTTTAAAGGCTTTTTTGGCAAGCATTCTTCAAGTCTATCACAGAAATTCTGTTGAGTTTATTTTACCTCTAAAATCAACATTATAACACAAATGCTTTCAGCCATCAGAATCATGTGATATTCTCATGACATAGCAACACAAATTAGTTACAAGAAAGAATAAGAAACATGGAAGAGTTTTAGGAAGAGGTGAAAACATTAGCCAAAATACCATAAATATCTAATAAACAGCCCGGTTTGGTATCCACCATTTCCAGCAGAAGAGAAATTAGACAGCATCCCAAAGCCACATACGTAACGTAAGAGCGTAAGTCCCCACCAACTTCAGAAGTGTCACTGACTCTTCTTGGGAAATCCAACTTCCTTTGAGCACTCATTTAAACATTTTAATTCTTACACTCAGAGTGGCAATGAAGTTGCATGCAGTGACATGAAAAGCCTCTTCACTTAAAATTCTGAATCAAAGACTTATATTTTCTGTAAAGCTACTTCCATGTTCTTCCCATTAGGAGGAAAACCCACTGTTACCTTGGATGATGCTCAAAGATTTTGGAACTTTTTAAGTAACATGAAATAATTCCAGAATCCCAATTAAAAACAAACAAAAAAAAGGCAAGTATAACTTCAAGCCATGGCAAACATGGCATTTTTACCTAATATTACACTCATACTATTTAGAGGGGAATCTTTAGCTTGGTATAATCACTTCCACTCCCTCACAGCTTCACGCCCTCAACTCTCAGAGCCTAAAATGACTGGGTTTTTTTTGCCCAAATATGCCCTTAGCAATGCTACCAGAACTAGTGGCATTTTACGTGGGAAAAAAACCACAAAATAGTACAGCTTGGGATATTTGCACGTCATTCTCACAGCTGCTAAAAGCAATTGGAAAGCATTTTGTGCATCACTGGGTAATTTCCCCTCAAGTTACAAATCTACTAAAGACAAAAGCTATGAATTTATAGTTAACTAAGACAGACCCATGAAGTTCCTACATGAATTTGTAGCGCTTGTCCAAGGATGTGGTGAAAAATGCTGTCTGTTAAAGCTGGGAGTCCCAACAGGCGCTGGCCCTTGAAGGTAAACCCGTGCTCCTTGTATGTTTGCTGAAAAGCCTGTCAAAGGACCTGAAGAAGAAGTTGTAGAGCTGTTGGATGGATCTAGAGAGGGTAAGCCTGAAATAAACATAAATTTGATTAAATATCTCTCTTTGGGAACCTGCTTCAAAGCACCAGAGAGAGCTAGTGCTCCAAATATAATTAAAGCATCTTATCACCTTTGGGGGTATCTGCACACGGGAAGTTCATTTTACAGGTGCATGATTCTCCCTCAGAAACCGACAGAAGGCATTTCTGTATGCTCTCTGTTTCGGCCTGAAGTTTTAACAAAAACAGCCATCCCTTTGGTCACTGTAAAGAAAAGATCTTAGCAGGGAAGGCAAAGGAGGAAAGCCGGGAGTGGCAAGGATCTCTGGTTACAAAAAAGGCCACGCAAGTTAAACAGGGATACAGGGCTCTGCGAAAGCCCCAGGGAAATCCGGCACCAGGCAGGCAGCTCGCTGCAGTACGGGTTTTGCCATCCTACAGGCATATTTCCATGTAGATCGGTCGGAGTGTGCTGTGTCCAGACAAACAGGGCTGCCGACGCGCAGCACAACAGAGGAGGGGGCTGCTTTCTACAGGGATGTGTGACAGGGAGGGAGAGATGAAGAGAAAGTTCAAAGTCCCACAAAAATTATTAGTAAGGGGGAATTACTGTTTTTTAATAAGCAAAAGCTTTTAAGTACTTTTTGAAAATGTTGTAAAAGCTCTTTATCACACATTATTACCTGAAAGCAGAAACAGGTATGGCCATATGTTCACCTGAGTTTTGGGTTTAGTTTCAAGGGCCTATTAAACAAGACTAGTTTCAAAACCATTTAAACATTTCAAAATGACCACAACCAGGACCAGCCTATATTGCTGCAGAGCAGGGCTGAAGGTTGTACCTCCTCACACCACTGCGGTCTGCAAAGAGCAGTGGTGACAGGCAACACCCTAGGTGATAGACTAGAGGTGCACCTTCCATCGTCTGGATACATTCCTGAAAGCCAGGTCTTTTCCCCCAGTACTACCAACCAAGTCAACCTGCTTTACTTCTTCCAACCAGCTCACGTGGAAAGACAGGACTCACTGGATTCGAAGGAGGTTTTTTTCTCACTATCCCTACCCCAAAGGTTAAAAACCAAAAGTCTCCGTGACAGACAAGGAGAAATAAATCATTACCACCAACAGAACACGGGGTGCTCAGATGAGGGAACCTGAGAGTGGGAAGACAATCTTTACGGGTTTGTCACAGCACAAAATGCTGTGAAGACTCTAATGCCTCTGCAGGCTGCCTGCCAACACAGCTTGATTGATCTGCGTTTGTCTAGAGCTGCAGCACAGAGACTGCAGCACCTCCAGTTGAGGGTCCTCCCCATGCACCTACCATGGAGCTACCCATGGGACACTCTTGCTAACCCTCCGTCCATAAAAGCCATCTTGCAGGTAGCCTAAAGGCCCCTATGGTGACCAATTCCACCATACATTAAAAACAAGTTTCCAGCTCCTTGAGAAATCCCTGAAGATCCCAGGTCTGCCCCACACAGAAGGGGTAACAGAGCTGCTGTTGCCCGCGGGGACTGCTGGCTTTCTAAACAGAGAACAAAGCAGAGATTAAAAGACAAAAATAGCTCTTCTGCAGAAGAGAGATGCCCAGCTGTGTCTTTTGAAGGCTTGGTAGGATGGCTACACAGCTTTCAAAGTGCAATGACTGTACAGTCAAGATCATTTCGGCCCTGCTGTGTATTGTACACAGGCTGAAGGAAATGCGACAGCCAGAGATCCGCTAATTCAACAGGAGTCAGTTTTCAGGTTATAAAGAACACTTTTTATCATTATCTTGCCTTTCATAAAAGTGGATGAAAAAATCCTTTGCTCGATATTAAAGATGGCTTCTATGAACAATGACTTACAGGATCTTGATTTCAGTAATGGGCTTCCTATTTATGTACTTACCAACAAAATCAGGTTTTATAACACTAAAACCTTTGGCAGTACCATACTCTGCAGTGACTTGGGCTATGAATTCAAACTCTTCATCACGCTCTGAAAGCCTGACAGCTTTCAAGACTGGTGCATCAATCTCACAAACTCCACCCAAAATTCAGTCTATTAAAGCCCCCAAGCACTTCTGCAGAAACCGGTTACTGCAAGGGCTACCTTACAGAAACAGCCACAACACTTGGTCGCTCCATGTAAAATGGGGAGCCCAGCCATTTCATCCAACTTCATACTCATGTGCTGCCTCCTAAGCTGGCATATTTGAATTTCATGATACCTTTTAATGCCAGTTGAGCAAGGTCTCAAACCTCTTCTTAAAATGAAAAGGTAAGAAGTAGCAAATAGACTTCTTTTGGTCATCTCCACAGCCTCCCCAAATGGTTGGGTTACATCTGCCCTCAAACTGCAAGCTGCTAGGACAAGAGATCTAAAGGCATCAGTGAGACAAAAGGCCATTCCAGAACAGGTCCACAGCCAGTGAGGCAACCGAGATTGCCCATGAATAGGAAAAGCAGAGTACCCAGACTCCACCTTCAGGTGACACTTGTTAAGAAAAAGCTGATTCAGCACACAATCAAATGATTTTAACTCTCCACCAAATCAGCTTAGAGGTGATCACCAAGAGATGTTGATTTGTAGAAAAATTTGCCACAGCCCACCTATGCAAGACAGGACAAGAGACAAAACCTCTGCTCCGTCAGCTGTAGAGTCACAGTCGAGATATGAGGATCGGTGTCCACCTGCTTTAACGGCCATTACAACTCCCTCTCATCACACAAGAGTACTGAATTGTCAGGCCAGGCCCAGATTTCTCCTTGTCCATCACACTGCTGTTGGCCAAAGCGTATGCCAGCAGTGACCGGCCCTTTTCCCAGCTTCTCAAAATCTCATGAAACCTGCCTTGACCAAACCCTACAGAAACAGCCAAGGTAGTCCCCTAGTTCAACCCATCTCAGAGGCTGAGCTGAGTGGAAACGTCTGTTCCCTTGGGAAGAAGTCAATGAATGAGATGGGAGAACAGACCACAGGACCACACTTACGCTCCAAGGGAAGGCATCAGAGAGGTCCTCAGTCTACTGTCCCTGCTTCTTTCCTCACTATCACACCTTCAAAACACCCCCTTCTCCCCAGGCTCCCCTAAGTCCCCCTCCTCCCGTGTGACAATTTAGATTCTGAAACGAAGGTGATCAAAAGCAGTATTAAGCAGAATGACATTAAATGAATCAACTAAGGACCTGACTAACCTCCTGCCAAACCAATCACCTCCTGCCAGGCAGAACTTTAGTGGCACATCTACCTATTTGCAGTTTTTCTTCACTTAGAAATATGCTAATCAAATTCCAGCTCAGAAAAAATGTGTCCTGTCCAATTTTTTTTGTGCTTGAGCCGAGAACTTCACATTCATCTCCCCAAAATCAACTGCATGAGCTCTCCTTGGATATCTATCTAACCTTCTTAACCCAGGGAAGAAACAGATTTAGACTAGTTTTAAAATATTTACAGTCATTTCATGATATATAAAGGACAAAGAAATCTTTCCCAATGACAAACAGATGACCTTAGCATAAAGGAACAGCAAAAATTTTTGCTGCTATGGGAAGTTCCTGGCAGCTGTCTTTGTATACACAGGATGTGATCATCAGAAAAAATTCAGCAGATCCCATTTGCCGTAAGCTTCCTTCCCAGGGGTTATTCCAGCAACAGCCAACTCTCAGTATAGAGCAGTGCAGAGAAAAAGCTGAGCCAACGTAAAGTGTTTCTGGAGTCTGCTGAGGAGGGTCTGCCAATTCTTTTATTAGCAGCATATCTGACGAAGAAGGTCCAGTTACTTTACCTTCCACAGCCTTAGTTACATCTGGTTGTCCTTACTGCACTGGGACTGGATATGGCACAAGAGCTCTAGGTATTCACTTGCTTTGCAGAGCTATGCAGCCCAAATTTAACTATTATTTAACTATAGAAAACTACAGGCATAGTAAACATCCCAGTTTTGTGGGTAGAGCTAGTCAGAGAGAAGTGTTCCGGTTTTCAGAAGTCCTGCACATTTGTAAATCAACTGAGAAGAATGGGAATGCTGAAAAACTACTTTTTTCACCACTATGTCTTCCAAACGCCCCCTTCTCCTTTAGTCTGAAAGTCAAACAACTTTTCCCAATCCAGCATTCAAGCCTTGAAGCATTAGCTCAAATATCTAACGTACAGCACGGGGGCAACTTCAAAGCAAGGCTCTCTAGCTACCCAGCCTCAAGGCACCATAAAGCCATTATGGCAAGACCGAAGGGGAGAACAAGGTGGGCACAGACTAGATCTCTCAAGGGTCCCTTCCATCCCAATGGGTATAGTCAGTTGCCTGCAACATAGTTTGAACACTAAGATGATAATCACACTTTAGGCAGAGCTCAGCAAGGGCAGGGAGCTCACTGTGAGCGTTCCTGACCCTTTCCATATAAATGCAGATACGCCTGAACATAACAGCAGAGGGACAGTAACTTCCTAATAAAAGACACCATGCAGTAGCACACCAATTCCCCAAAGCACAACATAAGCTTATTAAAATCCCAGAGCCGCATCAAGAGACAAAAAGTAGAGAGTTTACCTTGAGTCAAGCTGGAGTTTCAGATAAATATGGAACAACTGCATGCAGTCAGTCCTGCAGCTGGAACCTGTCAAAAGTCCTGGCCCCCCCGTTTCAGGTTTGGTATCACCCAACCCTATCTTCCATTCCAACCCAAATGCTAAAATCAGTGCCCCTCTGAACCCTAAAAACAGGTGGAAACGTTCCTGTGTCTTACATTGTAATGTCTGCAATGCTCCCAACACCTAACATCCTAGAAGAGCTGAAGAAAAGAGGAAAAAAAAAAAAAAGAAATCATCATCGTCGTTTTAAAGAGCACTTGGAAATAAACAGGCCATCCTCATTACATTAGTATTCTCTAACTGTCATTTGTAAACTACTTCTCAATCAGTTTGAGATGATCCAAAGTGTAATGGTTGGAGAAAGAACTGTGCCCAGTGCATGATCGTAATGACTTACCTACAGGACTAGTCGAAACCCGTTGGGAGGGTGGCCTGAAACCAGGAGCCTTGGAGTTGTCAGGATGCACGTTTTCCACGTGTCCTAGCACAGAGTTATTCAGAAAGGTAGACTGAACAGTGAAGGATGGGTCAGCCGCTGCTCGGGTAGAGAGTGGACAGTCTCCCCATCCTTGGTTAGCTGGCACCTGGTTGCTATCAAAAAGACTACTAAAGTGATTGAAGAGCGTTGCTGGCCCAAAGGTAGGAGGCAATGATTTGTTTGCTGGGTTAATGTGCATCTGAGAACCGTTCATAACGTTCATGGCTGATGAAAGCTGCACTGCAGCAGGTGGACCTTGAGAAGGTGTTAAAGGAACTTGATTCGTAACAAAAATAGACTGAGGATCTTGATGGAGGTTTGCGTTTGGTACCACTGAATAGAAAGAACCTCTGGACTGCATCCTGTGAGTAACTCGAGGTGCTGGTACAGCTACTTGAGGTAAGTTACTGTTGTCCTGATTATCTGCAACAGCTGACCTGGGTGATGCTAAGCTTAAAGGAGCAGTTTCTGAGCTAGATGAAAAAGGCAACGTCATGGAAGGACTGACCTCTGACATGCTGGTTGGCAATATTTCATCTTGGACATTATTTAGCGGTGCAGGGCTGCTCGACGAGTGAGCTTCGGTGACTCCTGAGTTGCTGCTAGCTGTCATACTGCAACTACTTGCAACTGAAGATGGTGCGCACGCATTTGCAGCAGGCTGGTCTGCTGTTGACACCTTCTCCTTGGGTGCTGAGACAGCTGAGAAGGAGTCCGCTTTAAGTGCGGAATGCTGCGTTTGCGGAGCATTAGATGGCAGAAATGCTGTGGGCACTTGCCCGTTGTTTGCGGGGACAGAGGAAGCTGAAGGCAGAGTGCTACAGGTGCTCGTCACAGTTGAGATCGCTGTGGCTGCAGCACTTGTCTTGGGAACGCAGGCAAACAACTGCTTTCTGACCGAAGAGGGAGTCCGATTGCTGGTTACACACAGCGGTTGGGTGGAAGCAGCTACAGAAGAGACAGTAATGGGACAAGTAGAAGTAGCTAATCCAGGAGACTCCGTCTGTAAAATATTTCCATTCTGACTACCTACACGACTTGAACTATTATGCTTTGGAGAGCTGTTTGTGCTGCCAGGGTTAACTGGTCTCACTGGGAATGGTCCCCAAGTGTTCGGTGAAGGTGAAAAAGTTCCTCCAAATTGGGCCATGGGTAAGCGAGGGTGCCGGATCTGTTGCATAGTCTGGGCAGCCAGCAAGGCAAAATGAGGGTGAGAATAAGCTAGAGGAAGAGACACCGGAAAAGATGAGCGCACATTTGCTGGGACATTCTTGTTTAATTTGTTAGAAGGCTGGAAAGTAGATAGTGTTGATGACTGCGATGTGACTAGGGGTGGTGCTCCAAGAGGAAAGGAGTTCTTGTTTGAAGCAGTCGCAGTGCTGACTCCAGATGAAAAGTTTGCATGGATTGATTTGGTGCTCGAAGCAGGTGTTCTTATATGAGTTTTAGGAATCAAGTCTTCCAGTTCCTTGGCAGGATCTTGAATAAGGGCATTGATGAGTTGCACTGCGTATCGCGTTGACTCTGTACCACCCCTAGATTAAATGCAAACATATTTATCTTTTGCAAACGGAAACCCCACTTTGTGCAACATTTTGTAGCCTCAATTTTATACTGATCTGCAAGTCTATTGCATGTTTACTCCAAATAAGTTATTTCCTGACTTTCGCATATCTTAAGGATTATTATTTGAAGGGGCACACCTTCAGCATATCTTGGCAGTAGCAATGTATATTCTATTCTAGTAACAAGATGCTAAATATGTCCTGTCTTAAAAAGCATAATAACTTAATAAATGACATTGTGGACTAACTCCAAGACTTTAATTTCTTAATACTGTACCTTATAGTGATCATTCTCTCTCCATTCTTATCTTTTTGCTTATCAACGTCAATATGGGCACCAGTGACATCTTGGATTGCTGTGATGTTGCACCCACCTCTTCCCATTATTCTAGATACAACAGAAGCTGGGACAGACAATTTCTTTGACCTATATCACAAAGATCACAAAACTGTGAAATGTAGTCAAACTTTAAAGGCATACAAAAATCCCTTGCTGTCTGGTGGCTGACACAATATTCTTAAGTTTCAGGGCAGCAAGTGGTTTTCTGCTGGTGCGTTCTTCACCCTTTGGAGCCTCTCTAAAACTCCCCCACTCAAATTACTCATCATCTTCAGTACCTGGACGAGGTACCTCCAGACGAGGATTCTCCAGAAGCATTTATTCCACCTCTGTTGTGACACAGATGTATGTGCCTCACACTGCTTCAGAAGCCCCTTTAGATTTTATCTTACCTTGTGTACCTTCTAAGTTAGACAAATCCTTAGCTTATCAACTTAAATTTACATAAATAGCACTGCTTCAAATATAAAAGTCCACGGCTAGCTACTTTGATTGTTTATAGCAAGGGTTTATAGCAAGGAGAAGGTGGTTTTCGAATGTCTTCTCAGCTCTGGAATACCACTTACATTCACAACCCTCCGATTATCCACCTCGCAGACCCTCAGATCTGACTGGTGGCACTACACAACAGTGGATAGCTGTGATTTAAGGAGCTGCTGGAAGCCACTGTGAAGGCAGTAGATCTGCAGCTGCAGATTTTCAGAAGCAGGCTCACTGTCAGGCCACAGTACTGTAACCCATGTGTTCAGCAAAATAAGTCAATTTAGGATTTTTTTAATTCACATGGTATTGGTGGGTCAGTGCAGGCATACAGCACTGAGAGCTCTTTGAACACGAGCTATGATTGCATGCAGATCCCAGCCAAGGTCTCTCGGGGCCACCACTGTTCCCAGACTTTAAAGGCTGGACCTCTGAAACCCATACACCGCTTTCAAGCTTGCCAATGATGTGCAATAGTTCAACACGGAACAATCAGAGAGGATTCAAAGGGGTTTCAGAAACCAACTCTGTGATGACAGTGCAGGTGCCTCTGAAGGCTGCACAGATCACCACCACCCCCCGAGAAGGCTGCCAGCTTCACCTAGCTATTTCACTCTTGGAAACTTTTAAATAACTTGATACTCAGGAAATTGTTTCCCACTTAATAGGACTTAAAGGAAACCCATTTTATTTTAAACACATCTGAATGCAGGGAAATGTTCTAAAGCATCACCTTATCTTACCAAGGTGTTTTTTCTTTCTCCCTCTTCCGCCAGGAGAGTATGCTACAACCCTCCCTATCCCCAGAAACCAGCTCCTCGGAGCACACCCCCAGACCTCCTCCCAGGGCTGTTGGATGCTTTGGACTTTCCTCCCCTCTCCACCTCCCCAAGGCTCCTCTCTCAAGCTAGACATCCCAGTCACCCCCTCCCCAAACCAGAGCTTCTGTCCTCACCTAACATTTAAGATACGCCCACATCATTGACAGGGTTCCTAACCATACCTTGGTGTGATTCCACCTCAGCCCACTAGGAATCCCATGCCGCCACCCATGGAGACATTCCTTCTCCAGGAGAGTCAACCCGGTCCTCAGGCTTGTGCCCACACATCACCCACTCCCGTCTCCCTCCCTCCCCACCACACTCGATGTTTTTTACCTTAAGAAGCACCCAAAACAGTACCTTTTTGCTCCTGAACAGCAGCGCCCTCCTCTCTGCAGCTGAAATTGCTCAATCGGTGTGGGCTGCAGATTGTTGCTAGGGGGAGGGTCTTTCAAAACTCTGCCTACTTGCCTGTCAAGGGCAGAAGGGATGTTTTCATTGGTCACGGCTCTGACAGACATCCCTTCTAGCCAAGGGGTTACTCATGGGGAAAGGGAAGAAGAATTCTTGTTGAGACCAGGAGAGACTTTAGGAGAGGAAGGCATGCAGCTCCTGGGCATTTTGCATACACATCTTAAATCACCAAAAAGCTCCCTGGCAGAAGGCATACTTCCATCACTCAGGGAATAGCAAACACCAGTGCAGAATGCTTTATGGATGCATTCTTTATGACACAAGGCCTGACTTCTCTGGGATGAGGAAAGGTCAGGTTTTGGAAGCCATCTCTAGAACTCTACCATCTCCAGCAGAAGAGGAGACAATACCCAACCAAGCAATTGAGTTGAGCCTACAAGACTCAAGACATGCAGGAAGAGAGACAGAGCAGCTTCAGGATCAATGGCAGGGTCTGTGTGCAGCCCTGGAGGAGTCAGCTGGCTGTTTCATGTTTTTGTGCCTGCACGACTCACCAAGTGGTGGGCAGTCTGCAACCATACGTTTAGCAAGGCCACGTCACAGTGGAGAACCCCATTTGTGAACACAATAAAAGGCTGAGGCCAAAACAAGCCTCAAAAGGTTCAATTTTCAGATTGAACTGCCTTTTTAACCTTTATTAAGAACATTCTGTGACTTCCACTAATCTGAATGCATTAAATCCTCCATACAATGATGTTTTTTGCACATAGCCTAAAATTCTCTAAACTGAGCATATTTGGTCACTGCTACTGAAGAACACAAAAGCAGGAGGGCATCCTAAGTGCACTCAAAGTATCTGACACTTGTATGTTCACGCTGTATTCCTTTTTGATAAAAAAGGAACAAAAAAAGGAAATCCAGATGATCATTTCTTGTTACAAGAAGTAGATGTTATCAAGGTTACAGAAAAGATACTGAGCTGTTAATGGCCATATAATAAAAACCAGTATATTTTCAAAGGGAAAGTTTGCTTTACAAAAAAATCTTTAAATCTGATTGCACCTCTAGCACTCACTTCAAGGTGACAAATTTTTCCATGGAATCAGCGATCAAGGTCACTACCCAAAGCTTTGGGGTAGTGACTACCCCAACAAGTTTTATCCTTGATGCAATCATCCACCTCTCCTCACGTCCATGCAGCCTTGAGTTCATCCACCAGCAATGATCTGCTGCAGGGGTTCTCACTGCCACCTGCCCCTTTCCTCTGAGCCCTACAACCTTTGCCCCACCAAAGTCACAGGTAAAGAAAGCCCTTGTGCCAGATAAAATGTTCATGTCATATTGATGTTAAGTTAGCGAGGACTTACTACAAATTAGGACTGCAATTTGTTTTCACAGCACCGCAAGAGTAAGGTGGGGTAGATATTTTATAAATGTATGATACAATTAAGTAATTAAATAAGCTTGCTGGACATTCTATATTTGAGAATGATTTACAAGCTAAAAAGCTCACGGACAGTTTTTAAACATTAAAGTCTTTACCTTCTAACCACTTCTTTCCAGCCTTCTTCTCTTTTCTGGCCTCTTTTTGGACTGGTCAGATTCAGCTTTACGTTTGGAGAGGTCAAAGGCAGGGAAACGGGCTTGTAAGTACTTGACAAAGAATTTGAATGACCTTCACCGTCAACCCTAGGAACAGAAATGTGTGGATTATAAATTACAGAATGAAATGACAGCATTACAGTATACATTTCTGCAGCTTAAAACTACTAGCAAGGACTGTTTTCGTTCTTATTTTCTACCTGCAACTACTGTTGGGTGACTCCATACTCCATACAAACTACTGTTTTTACCTTTTAGTCCACAACCTATAGGCTTCCTCCAAAATGCTGAGTGTTGAACTGAATGAAGTAACACAGAAATACTAAGGACATCAGACTAAAATAGTTTATAATAGGCAGTACACAGTCACTTAGGCACATCCTGATTATGTGCCTGTACCGTGTTTTCCTTTTTAAACAGCTTTTTAAGGAAAGGTACTTTGGTAATAATGTCTCTTCCTTACTAAGCACTTGAAAATGTCTGGTTTTCAGCTTTTATTGTTACAGATGTGCTGGAAAAGTCCTTCTACCCCTTACCCCACGTTTTATGAATGGGTAACAGAGGCACAAATGTTTGAGCACATTTAAGTCCCAGTGCCATCAATTTGGAAGCGGGTGCCCAAATGTCACCACCTGTACTAACGCAGCTGTAGCAATAGCATAGTGATACACACAACGCAAAGCTTGGCTAAGAGACAATAAGAGGGAACAGGCAACCTCTAGTTCAGCTAACTGATCTGTGGGGATGAAAATAAAGCAGCACTGGGAGCTCACAAGTTTTTACTTATCCCTTTTATTCCCCAGTCTTTAAAGCGTTTTATGTTTGTTGTGTCTTCTTGCAGGCAAACTGTTTATACCACACTTTATACAAACTTCAGAGATCTCTCCACATTTAAGTAACCCCAGCGTACTGATTCTATGGCAATCAACGTTTACACAATATGCCTTTTAAAATGGCAGCTTTTTCTCTCTTTACCTTACTAAGTTCTACCTCTCGGATAATACACCCGCCCAAGGCATTTGCAAGCTCTATGGAGAACTTTACTTGTCCTCAGGTAACTCTAAGATTGAGGCAAAAAGAATAAGAAAATGCATATGAAAGAGAAGAACAAAGTCCATTGTGGAATACCGATTCCAGAGTAGACTTTAAAAGCTTTTTTCTGCTTTGTCTGAAAACGTCTACGTATGTTTTAAGAAAAGCATCGTTACGAAGTCTGAGTTTAAACTTCAATCACAAGTAGCCTTGTCATCAGCACATCTATGACTAAAGAGAAGAGGAACTCAGAAAGAACAAATTTAGAAATGATTTTCAGACAAAGTCTGCCTAGTGCAAGAGCCAAAGAGCATCTGCAGAAGTTAATAAAATATACTAGCCTCCTCCTGATATTTATGTACTGCCTTGTTTCTTAGGCATGCTTTGCGTAACAGAAGCACTGCTTCTGACAATGAATTAGAAGTATGCATTTATTGAGTCCTGCTATAGTGAACTGCACAGGATTCCAGGGCTTTTGGAGGAGACCTTGGACAAAAGGTCCAAGGCAGAAACAATTTATGTTCATGAAACAGAACGTTAGACAAAAATCCAATTTCTAATAATCCTAAGGGTAATCCAAAACACACACCCCCAACCACAAGGGCTGACAAATCCACTCAGTCTGTAGCTAACTTCAATCTGGGGAAAGAAAGAAAAGAAAAAAGAAAATCCCAACTCCCTTCCCACTCCCAGACAAGTGCTTCAATCAGTCTGGCAACAGCCGTCTTGCTTGCTGCCCTTTTTGATCCTGTAATGTTTGCATTCTTATCGAAGCTGGGTTCTCAGTCAGCCAGGTGTCCTGTAGATCAGCCCCCGTACCCTCTCCCCTCCCTTAATCCAGAAATAAACAAAGAAAAAAGAAAACTATGGAGAACCAAACTCATGCTACTTACATGTAAAAATAAGCAAAGATTACAGATTCAGATGGGATCTAAGCTTTTTGGTTCAGACCAATGACCTATTCAGAAACTGGTGTTATAAAAGTTATTAGCTCATTTCCTGGCAACACAATGATCTTCCAAACCATCCACGTGGTCCCTGTACATTCACTGAGTTCTTTTGACTCTCACCTCTGGCTTGTCAAAGTTAAATCAAATTGGCCATCAACCTGGCAGGTGAAATGCTCAGAGTCATCAACTTCTTCCCTCCTTAAAACAAAGAGATTGCAATTCAAATGAATTGATGATGAAACCATAGATCAATCAAAAGGTAATGAAACCACTTCTGTAAATAAAATGCAAGTAAAACTGGCACTTCCTTTTAAATTCTCAGCATATGCACTTTAAAATCTATTATAATAAAGTTGACAGTGCAAGACATGCTTAAATAGCGCAGAGAGAAAACTGGCTGTTTTGCTAAAGCAGTACTAAAAACTAGCCAGCAAATGCAAAAAAAAAAAAAAAAAAATCTTATCTTTGCCATTTTAAAGAGGTTGTGCTCAACAAGCTTGACCGTATAATTTAGTAACTATGCAAATAAAGCAAACTCCGTTTCTTAAGACTTCAGGAATATGCCAACTTAAGGTAGAGAAAATTTATATTTGTGCAGGTAAAACCCTGTGAAACAAGAGGGAAGCAGTATGGCAGTCTCACCTCGTCGGTGTTTTTGAAGCCGAGGTGCTCGTTTTTTCTTCCTGAGAGGGGATGAGCAATGAGGCATAGCGCCGCTCGGAGGAATTTGTATCCATTGTGAAGTTCAACTCTTGGCTTTTACCTCCACTGCTACTTTCGCTATTGCAATCTGTGCTATCCAAGTTGTCTGAATCACTATTCCCACTCACTCCACCACCTCTTGGCTCCCCATTTATTTTATTTTTATCTGCTTTTTGCTGTGCTAGAGATATATGCTGATCTGGCAAAATTATCTGCATATTCTGAGGAGTCTCTTTCGTTTTATTTTTCTTATTTTTTCTATTTGTGCTGGGGGTAGTCACCACATTAGCTCTCTTTTTCCCAAAGGCATTTGTGAAAGTAGTTGAAGTCGCAGAAATTCCAATTGTAGTTGTAGTAGTTGCACTAGGAGGCTCTATAGGAACTTCTTGCTCCACTGAAAGAAAAACAGTTGATACACAATCAAAACCCACAAAATATGGAAAGCGGTGCCCCGACTGAAGACACTACAGCTGAAGTTATTCTCCTTCCTGAGCTGTCTTGTGCTGCACTCAGCTGCAAATCTTCCAAGAGACTTATGGGAACAAAGGAGGGAAAAAAATAAAACAGTGAGGAAAGGAGTTTTGCCAGGAATTCTGACAGCAGAGGGAAGAACCAGGACAGAAGCTATGCAATAATGTCACAGTACAGATTCCCTTACCTAGGCACCCCCACAACTACATTGTTCATAGAAACACTTGTTCTTTACCTTCTTCATCATTTTCTTCTTCATCATCATCTTCTTGCAGTTCCAGAGTTTCTTTAGGCTTGTTTTCTTCATCTTCTTCTTGTTTTCTTTTTTGTTCTTCTTTTTTCTTCTTTCTCTTTTCCTTTCTTTTCTCCCTTTTAGCTGCAAGAGCTTGTTTTCTGCTCTCCTCTCTTGACTATGTAGGAGAAAAGGATCCATATTTAAACATTTTCACACAGATTAAACTATACTTATCAGACCTTCCCTAGAAATCTGGGGGGAGGGAGAGAGTGCATGATGAACTAAGAATGATTTTGTCCCATACTGAATTATTATGCAGAAACTGGGCAGACCTTATGGAACAACAGGACTAGTTGGTCCTGAAACTTCTAAGGAATAAGAACAAAATAACAACCAAAACAGAGGTGTTATAAAAATATAATTTTACTGTAAAACCAGCAAAATCTCTCCTCATCTCAGTCCTTTCTCAAAAAACATTTAATAACCTCATTGAAGTAATCCAAGAGAGCTACTACCTGAGGTAACTATTGCCACATCCAAGCTTTCATATAAAGG